>CM051242.1:53334763-54534763 GCA_027917425.1 Gastrophryne carolinensis | reverse complement strand
AGAGAGATATGCCACAAAAACAGGGATCAGCATATATGTCATGTTACACACTCTCACTGGATCAATAGTTGCTACAGGGGATGAATGTAACCATGTATCAATTTAAGTCAATGGCATCGCTGTTTCAGAGCATTGCAACGGTTGTTTATAAAGTTGATACAATGCTTTAGGAGCTTTCTGAGTAGTGATGAGTCATTACTGCTGATGGCCCCATTTCAATCACTTATCCGTTTTTTGCCATATAATTAATGTATTTACATGAACCCTCTGATTGCAATGCACTATGGAATATGTTAGCGCTATATAAAGATTATTTTTATTACTTATTATTCTGCATAGGCTTGGTTGTTCAAAGACTTACAGTTTTACTTTCTTCTGGTTCAAAGGCAATAATTAAATGGCAGTTTGCTCCAGGTTCCATGATGCCAACAGGATTGAGCAATACAAAAGGACCACAAGGATTCAAAATGGAGAAAAGAGGCTAAAATCAAAATGTCAAGGAACACAATAGGGTCGATTCAAAGAAACATGTAACAGCTTGGATTTGGGTGCCGATCATCCTATTTTTCACGTCCGCTCGTGCGTTCGTATGAACTTGCGAGTGATTCTATAAGCAAATACATTTCTATCCTAAAATGTACGCCCGTTCGTATGGCAGTTCGGGAATCAGACCTATGTCAGTTTCCATCCTGAATTTTCCGTTTCATTTCTCAGGTTGCAACATTGGTTTTGCCCTTTTTCCTTTTTTGTCTGGACGTAAATCCTTCTGATCTTGCGGCTGCGCACTACAAACTTACCTCATTAAAGTGCATTCTAAATATTTGGTCTTATTTTTCTTTATTTCATTCATTTTGTAGTAACCAACCATTAATGAATGCATTTGCATAAGTAAATCTTACTTTGTTTAATTTTTAGTTAACTTGCATTTTTTACTTGAGGATTTAATTTTAATATTTAGGCTTCAAATGGTACAACTTAAAATTTTTTGTGTGGTTACCCACACCCTCTACATACAGATTGCTCTCAAATATAAAAAAAAACCCAGCAACTTCTGCATGTTATGAGCCTAGAAACAGCCAACATGGCGGCTCAGGTATTATCGGGCAGCCTGCAAACAGAAAGGGCCTTGTGACTGTGTTGCTCTGCATTCTTTGATTTCTGACCTTTCCGTGCCCCCAGCTCTGCTGTGTCTGTGCAAAATACAGCAGTAACCCACATCCTGCACTTTATCCCGCTCTCCTCTCCTCAGTAAGTGTGATGCATCTGACCAAAGATGTGCTTAAATAATTAAACAAAGCAAAGGTAAACAACTACACCAATAAATGCAATCTAAAAATATTATTCTAGTACATCAATTTAAAAATAAATACCAAAGGACATAAGTTTCTTTCATTAACGCAAATAGATTGCAAAATAAAGGTTTACATGCAAAGGACTAATTAAGGTCCACATTAAAATGCTTTTATAAGGCATACATGAATCAGGTATGCATTGCCATACAATTTATGGCCTCGGCCATGCTGATACATGCAGTTCATTGGAGCTCAAGACGCGCAGACTCCTCCACATAGCCAAAAAACCTGTTCAAGAACAGCAATCCGACTGCTAAAAGGTGTCGGCAGTGGCTTTCTTTTAAAACGTATTTAGAGGTTTGAAAACTGTTCTCTGAATCACACCTAAACACATCCGATTATCCTAAGTTTTACGTTTTGATCCTAAGTTTTAGGATTTGATCCTAAGTTTTACGTTTTGATCCTAAAATTTACGCATGAACTTGCGATGATCGTAAGAGCATATACGCATTCGAACGTAGGCTCGTGCGAGTCGGAAATGGCCAAAAAAACAGGAAAAAATGACTAACACCCACCCAAACTTACGATTCTCGATCCGAAATCAATTAACTTTTGCTCTTTGAATCGAGGGGAATGTGTAAATATTATCTAATATTTACAGCCAACTGTAAATATTAGATAATATTGAACTGAGATTGGGAGGGTTATTCAATTACATTTTGAGAGCCTCTACCAACTTCAAAGCAATTTCTCACCGCCCTCAGTCTGATTTCTCAGGATTGTTGAGATGGGCACTATAGAGGGGATATTGAGTTATTATGTGCATTCATTACTTTGCATTTGCACCCTGTATTTGCACTTCGAGATGAAATTCCTTTTGAGCATTAGATTCATATTTTTGTACTATACACTTTAGCGGGGATATTGAGTTAATAAAGATATGATGTACTTATATCATCTATATACTTTGCTTTGCACTTTGAAATTAAATTACTTTTTACTAGTGTGATTTGTTTCATGTTTTGGGATGCCCCAATATTATTTACTGTCATTTATTGTGCTGGAATATGTGTTTTTTACAGTATATGTGTATTAAGTTTGTCTGTTTCTTAATAAAATTGTGTGATTTATAGTTATCATTCGAGTTGTGTGCTAATGCTTGGAGTGGGGAGTTTATTATGCAATTGTTGAGATGATGTCATGTCTCTAGATCTGAAGCATGATTGAAATTTCCTGAGGAGAGCAGGGATCATCTCATAAAGGTCTGTGAAAGCAGAGAAGGGTCCATGTGTTTGTATGTTTATTTAAAGTGGACCAACACCCAGGATTTTGACTATCCTGGGTCTTGGTCCACTTCGGTGGGGCACCCCCGATCGGGGTGCCCCGCTGTGTGAAACCCCCCCGATCACCCTAAAAACTCACCTCTCCCCGCTCCCAGCGGCGACAGACAAGCGATTTGACAGCCGCTTGTCCATGGCTCCTCCGCCGCCGCCTCCCGCGCGTCCCTCTTGACGCGCGCGCGCCCGCGCCGGCCATTCACGGACGGCCGGCGCGGGTGCGTGTACGCCTAGAGGGGCGTGAGGGAGGCGGCGGCGGCAGGCCGCCACTGAAGCTAAGTTAAGGGGGTGTTTCACCCCGCGGGACATCCCGATCTCGGATGTCCCGCGGGGAGGGAGGTGATCGGCCCGGGAATCTTATAGATTCCCGGGCCGATCACCCGAGGGTGTTGGTCCACTTTAACCGTCCCATTATGGTGTGTCTTACTCCTTCTGATGCAAGAGTAGACATGTGTCCTCTCAGGTGGAAAAAAAGGTGTTCATGCATAACCCATGGCTGGGTTACGGAAAAGAGGTCAAATCCCAGCTTCAACAACTTTATTCAGCAGCACATCGGGATGAATACTTTGTATGGCAGGTAAGAAAACCGTGATTTGTTTTTACACTTAGTCCGGACAATCCCTTTAATCCTTATTTACTAAAAAGGTCCATTATAACTAGTAATAATACATGTTATTTTAGGAACATTGACAACAAGAACAATGCATCTTCGATTTTGTCCCAGGTGCATTAATGTGAAATATTATTGTGCTCTTGCCAGGACATGAAGATTCAATAATTTGGGGGTAAACTTTAATCCTTTAAATGCCAAGCACATAGATTCTACATGCTTAAGCGCCTTACAGCTAGTTGCCTGCCGCAGGCAGAGGCCTTATATACCAGGAGTGAGATGACATCAACTCACTCTGCTGGTATAAAAGCCCACTCCTGGCAGTGGGGGTGATAGCAGAAGACAGGAGTGATCGGCAGAATTCTGGTGCGGTTGCACGGGACCCCGAAACCTGGCTTCTGACAATCATTTTTGGCTATCAGTGAAGCAATGATCAGTACAGGACATCAGGATTGGAGGTAAGTTAAAAATGTGCACTGTCTAGGGTTAAACCCTTAAAAAGCTCATCAGATGCCCAAGTGCCGCTCCTTCATTTTCCTGCAATAGCTGCAAAGTCTAAGATGAAAGTTAACGTGTTAGTGTAGGGATAAGATGGCCTTCGACAGGGCTATGAACTGTACCCCTCATGTGGCCAGATTTCCTCTTAGCGTCCAAGGAGGCAAAACATTAGTATGAGGCTTAGTGTTTTTCTTATAACAGGTATGCTTTAAGCGTAAAGGATACTTGCAGAGGCTCGGACGAAATGTTCTGTAAAGCAACCCTCTTCACTACTCTTTGACCTGAAATAAATGTAAAAGTCGAAATACATTTTTAAAAAAATAAAGCTGCACTCAAACCGGACCTTCAGTGTGATTTAATGAAAAGACCGAACCCTTATAAAACGATTCCCCAGCATCTAAAATTAATATATTTTTCGTTTTTAGTCACTAACTTATTATTCTTTCCCCCACTGGGCTGCAACTCTGTTCAGGAATTTAGGATACGGGCGTCGCCATCTTGACTCAGAAGCATCACACTTACTGAGCAGAGGAGAGTGGGATAAGGTACAGGGGGGCGGGTTATAGCTGTGCTTTGCTCAGACAGAGCAGGGCTGGGGTCAGGTAAAGGTCAGCAGTGCCAGAATGCAGAGCAGTACAGTCAGGAGGCACTTCCTGTTTGCAGGCTGCCTGATAAGATGGCGGCTTCCATAAGCCGCCATCTTGGATGTTTAAAGGCTCATAACATGCAGTAGATGCAGGTAGGATGATTTTTAATGTGGACAATCTGTATGTACAGGGTGTGGGAAACATATAAGATAGACTCTTATTCAGAGTGAAGGTCCGCTTTAAGGAAACAAAACTTTAGCAGCATTGCAGCAGATATGCACAGGTACATGTTCACTTGGGCTACATGCCACTGGTCTTATTTCTCTCTGCTTTAAATCAGAATCCTGAGCGACTTATTTCAGATGAGCAACTGAGCCACAAGACAAGCCTATCCCTGTCTTCCCTTCAATCGTAAGGCTGCAGCGTAGGTTCTAGGTAATGCAACTGGATTCCTGCTTTGTAATTTAGACATCTGGCACTGCCACCCACCCCCCCTACCCTTCCTAAATGGCAGCATTTTTATATGCAATCCGAAGAGCTTTGACTCTTATCTCTGACATTTTAGAATGAAATTACTGTATTTTTTAATATATGAGGCAGCTAGGGTTTAGGAGGAGGAAAATAAAAAAAATACCATTTTGTGAATACCCACCTGTAAAATGGGTATTATAAGTATGTCACACACCCCGCTTCAAGACATTCATTACATGTGGGTATACTGACCTGTAGATGGCAATCTTGCAGAGATGTCAATAAAAAAAGGTAAGACCCTCCCGGCCCATAAATACCTGGGACCTCCCACTCATTCCCCAGTATAAAGATAGCGGTAAGGTAAAGGGACCAGGAAAGCCAATTAAAAACTAACAAAGGTTCACCATATAAAGGATCCAGAATACAAAAGGGCAGGGTGAAGCAGGGTGTGTGACATACTTATAATACCCATTTTACAGGTGAGTATTCACAAAATGGTATTATTCTAAGTATGTCACACACCCCGCTTCAAGACATTCATTACATGTGGGACATCCAATAGCAGTGTCCATAAAGGGCGGGGATCCAAAAACAAGGCAACAAGGCACAAACCTAAACCACTGCAGCTTGCAGAACTTTGCGGCCAAAAACAGCATCCGCTGAGGCCCGCACATCAACCTTGTAAAACTTGGAAAAAGTGTGAACCGAAGACCAAGTAGCAGCCTTACAAACCTGCTCAACAGAAGCCTGGTGCTGGAAGGCCCAGGACGCCCCAACAGCACGAGTAGAATGAGCAGTAACACGAAAAGGGGAAATCTTCCCCTTAGCAGAATAGGCCCCAACAATGGCCTGGCGAATCCATTTACTAATGGAAGACTTGGCGGGAGCCAAACCTTTCCTAGGCCCAGAGGGCACCACAAAAAGAGCGTCAGTCCTACGAAAAGGGGAAGTACTTCACACAGCGAACCACATCCAAAGAATGCAAAACCCTCTCCTTGTCATTGCTAGGCTTAGGACACAAGGAGGGTAGAACAATATCCTGATTAAGATGAAAAGCAGAGACCACCTTAGGAAGGAAATCTGGCTTGAAGCGGAAAACAACCTTGTCCTGATGCCTCTCAAAGTAAGGGGCCTTAATGGACAAGGCCGCCAACTCCGAAATACGCCGAACAGAAGTGATGGCAACCAGAAAAACAACCTTCTGAGTAAGCGCAGAAAGCGCAATATCCTGCAAAGGTTCAAAAGGAGGACCCTGCAAGGCAGAAAGAACCAAGTTCTAATCCCAAACTGGGAGCAAAGGCTTCCTAGGAGGCCGCACATGCGTAACCCCCTGGAAAAAAGTCTTAACCAGAGGATGAAGAGCAAAAGACCTTTGAAAGAAAACCGCCAGGGCAGAAACATGCCCTTTCAGCATACTAAGCTGCAAACCTAGGTCCAGACCATGTTGCAGAAATTCCAAGACCCTAGGGATAGAAAACGCCCTGCAAGGCAAGGCCTGACCTCACACCAATCAATATAGGACCTCCAAATCCTATAGTAGATGGCAGAGGAAGACTTCTTTCTAGCCCTAACCAGAGTCTGAATGACAGCATCAGAAAGACCTTCCTCCTTCAAGATGGAGGTTTCAGCAGCCACGCCGTCAAAGCCAGTGTTGGTAAATTGGGGTAGAGCAATGGACCCTGAGTGAGTAGATCCGGCAGAAGGGGCAGAACTAACTGATCCTCTGCCAACCTTACCACGTCTGCGAACCAAACCTGTCTTGGCCACCTTGGAGCCACCAGGATTGCTGAAGCGCCCTCTAGGGCCAGCTTGCGCACCACTTTGCCCACCATGGGAAACGGAGGGAAAAAGTATAGAAACCCCAGATCCCTCCAGTTCAGAGACATGGCATCCGCTGCCAGAGCCAGCGGATCCCGCGAGAGAGACACAAATGCCGGAAGCTTGTGATTGTGACGAGAGGCAAAGAGGTCCACCTCCGGAGTCCCCCACCGGTGGCAAAGTGACCAAAACACCTTGGGGCAGAGTGACCATTTCCCCCGGCGAGATGACCCCCCCCCTGCTCAGGGAGTCCGCCTCCGTGTTCTCCACTCCCGGAATGTACACTGCCGAGATGCATGGGACATTGCCCTCTGCCCAATCCAGGATCAAAGACACTTCCCTGAGGGCACGCCTGCTGCGAGTCCCTCCCTGGTGATTGATGTAGGCGACCGCCGTCTGAACTTGAACCGGTAGTCCCTGTAACTGATGAGTCAAGTGAGCCAGAACCAACCTGATGGCTCTCAGATCCAGAACATTGATGGGATCGTGAGCCTCCTGAGGCCCCCACAGTCCCTGAAACTGAAGATCCTTCCAAAATCCAGATGGACGGGCGGGGGATGGATAGGAGACGCTGAGTCAATTCCTGAATCAAAAGAACCTTGGCTCGGGGGAGGAACACCCTGGCCTGAGAAGTATCCAGAGACATTCCCAGGAACTCCACCACCCTGGAGGGAGTGAGGCAGGACTTGGGATAGTTGATCACCCAACCGAAACTCTCCAGAGTGGACACCACGGTCCCGGTATCCAGCTGTCCCTGACTAAGGGAAGACGCCATGATGAGAAGATCGTCCAGATAGGGCACGCTGCGGATACCCCTTGGCTCTGAGGGTGGCATCACTCCTGCCAACACCCTGGTAAAAACCCTTGGAGTCGAGGTAAGGCCAAACGGAAGAGCCACAAACTGAAAATGTCGACAAACCTGAGGAATCTCTGGTGTGCCGGAAATATTGGAATATGCAGGTAAGCATCCTTGATGACTATGGACGTCATGGAAGTGAGTGGATGGCTGAGCGCAGAGTTTCCATACGGAACTTCCGGGGACGAACGAACCTGTTGAGCAACTTCAGATCCAGAATGGGACGAACGGATCCGTCCTTCTTGGGCACCGTGAACAAACTGGAATAGAAGCCCAGGCCCCGGTCTGAGTGAGGCACTGGACAGATGACAGCCATGTCCAAGAGACTTGCTACCGCTGCCCGCAGCCCCTGGGCGGCCAGAGGATCTGACGGCACCCGAGAACTGAAGAATCTGGGAGGGGGCCGGAACTCGAACTCCAGCCTGTAACCGGAAGACACCACTTCCTGAATCCACCTGTCCGAGACCTCTTGGAACCAGACCCGGGAGAAGAGTTGCAGCCGCCCCCCCACCCGCAAGGGTGAGGGCGCTCCCTCATTGCTGAGCCGGCTTGGCAGCGGCTCTAGGCTTGGAGCCCAACTGTGTCCTGGACGGGCCCGACCCCTGCCCCTAGTCCAGGAATCACCTCTGGACGAGGGGAAAGCCGAACCCCTGCCAACTCTAGCCCCACGAAAGGACTGAGAGAAGGAAGCCGCCCCCCGAAGGGGGCGACGCTGCTTTTTACACTGAGGTAACTTACCTCCCTTTGCCACCGAATCCAATCTCTCTCCAAAGAGCCGCAACACCACAAAGGGAAGGCCTGTAAGCGACTTTTTTGGACACAAAATCAGCCGCCCACTGGCGTAACCAAACCGACCGCCGGATAGCCACAAGCAAGGCCGAAGCTCTGCTACACATCACCAATGTGTCGTCCAGGGCGTACAGCACAAAGGACAAAAATAACTCACAGCGCTTAAGGTCGGCAAACTCCTCACTAGCCGGGTCAAGCCCGGAAGAGGTCAACAGTCCTCTAACAACCGACCTGGCAGCTACCAATAAAAGCGCAGAAGCACAAACCGGCCGCAAGGCCGACCCAACACTGGCAAAACCATGACAATCCATCTGGTCAATGTGTTTATCCTCACCATTCTTGAGAGTAGTGCACTCTGGAGAATGCAGGATTGAGGAACTGGACAACCCCAAAACAGGAGCATCCACTTCGGGGGGAGGGGGTGGCGGGTGGCGACCAGTGCTTCACCACGTCCGCCGGAAAGGGATAATTTTTGTCCCAACCCGGAGGGACACCAGGAAGCTTAGTCGGCCTCTCCCATTCCTTGAGAATGATACTATCAAAATGCTTTTGATAAGGAAATTCCAAGCGCGGCTTGGTCACCTCAAAGAACTCCCCCTTCAGCGGAGGAGCCGCCTCGGGGGGAGAGATAGCCAGGACCTCAAACATATGAGCCAGGACCCTCGGGGTATCCAAGGAATCCCCCTGGCCCTGTTCGGTATCAGCGCCCACAAACTGCTGATCATCGGAGCCCTCAGACTCCTCATACAGCTCCCTTTCCTCACGCAGGGAACAATCAGACCAATCCAGGGAGTCAAACTCCTCCATATCAAGGGCCTGCGTGGCTGTATACACATGTTTTCGCTTTGCCGTGGCCTTTTTAGCAACGGCACTGGAAAACAATTTTTCAAGATTGGCCAATCTGGCACACACCTCAGATTTCGACTCCCCTCCAATGACCACATCACATGGGGTACGTGTCAAGCGAGGGGGAGACGGAGAGGAGACTGGCGGAGCAGAACCAGACGCCTGAGATCCGGTCTGCCGCGTAATAGACTGTTGCGCACAGGGTACACAAAAAATACATCATCCCCCAAAAGGGATACCCCAAACACAGCCTGGATTGCCCCGAGGGGGGCACAAGCCCAGTATCCGGGGAAGCCTCCATATGGTGATTTTTTAATATATATATGTATATATATGTGTACAATGCCCAGAGGGAATTACACAGTAATGCAACCCGGGATGCCCCTTTAAGTCCCGAGTGGGAGGAATTTTAAGCCAACTAAATTTTAACCAGGGACCCTAGGACCGGGAGAATCCCCCTTTAATAGGATCAATGGTCCACCTGAAACACACAGATCAGATGCTAGCAAATGACCAAAGAGTTAATAGCAGAGCATTGCCCAGCAACCCCAGGGAGGGGCATAATCAAAAGTAAAACTGATGGGCCACAGGCCACTCACCCGACCGGCACCCCTCTGGAGTCCCGCACGCCAGGCAACAGGGGATGGCAGGCGCGTAGTGTGCAGAGGAAGAGGGAGGGCGGGGCGGCACGGTTCGCGCCCGGCCCCGCCCCTTCCCCGTCGCTCCCGGCCAGAAGCCGGGACCTGAAAACGGCGCCCGCAGCATGGGAGCGGGCCGTAGGCGCGCGCGCGAGCGCCCGGCCCCGCCCCCCGCCCTGAGGGGAAGAAGCTCCTCTTAGGCGCCTACAGCCGCCATTGTTTTTAAAAACGCCAGAGGCCGGCGCCGCGGGACCGCCGGCGCCAGCCTGAGTAGTAAACATGCACAACACACACACACAATATAATAAAAAGATGAATCCATAAGGACCCTAGCTATATCGTATGCCGCCGCACACCAATCGAGCATAGGAGAGGGGGTGCACGGTTAGCGGTGACACCGCAAATCCAGAAATCGAGAGAAAACCAGCACTCCAGTAGTAAGCACAAATAGAACTATATTAGTGAGTTTCAATCCAATCCAACGTTTCGGGGGTTACAACAGGCCCCCTTCATCAGGGTCAACACACAACAACACGCTGTGACGTCCCTCTGATGTCAGGTGGGCTTTTCTGACTCTGCTATTGGTTACTCATGTATATATAATGTGCTGTGTCTGTGTGCCACTTGTTGTGTGTTGACCCTGATGAAGGGGGCCTGCTGTAACCCCCGAAACGTTGGATTGGATTGAAACTCACTAATATAGTTCTATTTGTGCTTACTACTGGAGTGCTGGTTTTCTCTCGATTTCTCCATAAGGACCCTGCCCCCCCCCCCCTCTAAGGGTATCCGGGAGAGGGGGAATCCATGCTAGGGTAGGGGCCAAGGGACGGGGCATCCCAAACCGGGGTCACCAACCCGGTTAGCCGCCCACCCCTTGTTATGGGGTCTCACGGCTCCTGAGCACCTAGGGTGCCATCTACCGTTGCCCGGACCAGCAGCCTAGGCTGGGAGGCAAGTGATGTAAATAAAGGGATCCGGGCAGGAATAGAAGAATAGAGGGCCGGGAGTCATCCCGGCTACCTGCAAGGAGGAGGTATCCATCTTCTGACTTGCTCGCCTCTGCAGAGATGAAAGACTGGGGAATGAGTGGGAGGTCCCAGGTATTTATGGGCCGGGAGGGTCTTACCTTTTTTTATTGACATCTCTGCAAGATCGCAATATACAGGTGAGTATACCCACATGTAATGAATGTCTTGAAGCGGGGTGTGTGACATACTTAGAATAAACAAATTTTGAACCAAATGGTATGCTAAAATACACCAGCCTAATCATCCCATACCAAGCAGCAGGCAGAATATCCCCCCATAACAAGCAATGTACAGACCCCCCCAATCACCTCATTATAGGCAGTAAGGCAGAATATCCCCCCACAAATCCCCCTATTATAGGCAGTGTGGCAGAATTTTCCTTCACGATAGGCAGTGTGTCAGATGCCTCTCATTACAGGCAGTGTGGCAGAACACGCCCCTTCAAACCCTCCCATTATAGGCAAGGTGGCAGAATATCCTCCACAAATCCCCCCATTATAGGCAGTGTGGCAGAATCTCCCCCCAAATCTCCTCCATAATAGGCAGTGTGGCAGAATATTCTCCCCCATTATGGGCAATGTGGCAAGATACCCCCCCCCCCTTTATAGGCAGTGTGGCACAATCTCGCCCTCCCAATTACTTGCAGTATCTCCACCGTGATGGTGCACAATGAAGAAGCAGTGGGCCCGTCTGCCGCTTGTCCTTGGTACGCCCCACACATAAATGCGCTCCAGTCTGGGAAGCTGGTGGGCATGGCCTGTAGCAGAGTCCATTAAAAACAATGAATGCCAGCTGCAGGCCACACCTGCCTGCCGTCTGGACCAGAGAGTGTGCGCCTGTGTCTGTGTGTACGTGCGGCCATGTCCGAAGTGGGGAAGCGATGGCCAGGCGAGCAGGAAATCAGTTGACCTGCCCTATGCCTGCCCACCCGCTGCTCCTCCATTGTCCAGAGCCGGGCCAGTGGCATGGGAGCCCCGGTTATTTAATGGTGTTATGTATTTATGTTCTTTTTTTTTCTATGTACCTATAACAGTCCCACTCATACATTTATTAGCAAACAATGAAGTGAATCTATATTCAAAAATTACTTTATGACGCTTTTAAAATGGACCAAATCCTCTTTTAAGCGTGATTCAACTTTCGATAGCATTTTTAAGTTTACATTTTTGTGTGGCAAAATGATGTCTTTAATGTGCTAAGCTTATCTGTTGTTTTTTTTTATTTTCTATTTGTTTGCAACTTGTAATAACAGAAAACAGTTTTCCATAGCAACAATGCGTTTACCTAACCTATGTACACACTGATGGTGTGCGGAGTTAGTTAAAGTGGAAATCCAGTGTTATATTCATCGTGCAAAGAACGAGGGATGCCGCTCTGTGCTTCCTGTCCAAGATGGCAGTGCCCAGGACCCGAAGCATCGGGAGAGCAGGGCTTGATCCCGCTGAGGTAAGCTTTTTTTTTTCACTGGCTAGGGGGTGATGGGTACACTGAACTTCCACTTTAAATGTCAGTGGATTAAGACCCTGCCTGACACAAAATGCCAGAGTTTAAATCTGCTTTGACTGCTTATTTCTTTTGAGAATAGCGACATGTGGTTTAGGGAGGATCACGATACTGTATATATTCCTCACCTCATCTCTTCATAATTTTAACATTGTTGGCCTGACAGGGGACATTTACCATAGTAGTGCAGCCATTTGTATTGGTGTATTGTTGGTATTTGGGAAAACAATAAAGCAGATATATAGAAAATGATGTCACTTCCACAAGGAAAGAGGAGAAAAATAGACAAATGCAAGTTTTGTTATCTCTGCAGAAATCTTGAGTGCTGAGGTCCGGAAACATAAAACCCTAATTGAGCTTTTCAGGATTATACTTGTAGCCCTTAATTTGAAAATCCATTAAACATAGTAATCTATAGCAGAATCAGAGCCTATAAAATAAATACAGCCCCTTCATTATCCTCCTGATACCAAGGGAGAGACTCAGACAGAGCAGAATTTATTTACATTTAGAGCGCCTGACTCGTTAGGAAGTTACTTGCTGGAGGCAGCCAGTAGCCATCAATAACTTGTTGATAGCAATGCTAAATGAAGCAGCTCTGGTCATTCTATAATGAAGTGGAAAGAAATGCAGAGCCAATAACTGGGATCTATCTTATTTAAGTGATTGAGTACCTATTGCAGTCGCTCCAAAATTGATGAGATGACGTCCATTTTCACTGCTGACAATCATCGGAGGCGCTACAGCAGGGCAGTGAAGCTCAAGATACAAGGTGTTGTAAGGGCTGTAAAATTGTTGTAAAATGTAAAATTAAAATTTTTATTTTCTTAAAAGAGATCTGAGAATGTGTGATGTATTCCTATTAAAAAGAGCTCATATTAGGGCAATATAGGGGTCAAATGGATTGTGTATGTGAGGAGAGGGGACACTCCTCACATGTAAAAGCTGCCCGCTGCTATGTCTTTGTCTCTTCTTTGGTTGTTTTTTAAGCCTCCTTGCCACACATACACAACACCCAAGAAACATAAAAAAAATATATAAAAGGAGAAATTTGGCAACTATTAATTGCAGCACAATAAGAACCACTTGTCAGTTTTTCTTGCTACCCTTGTTAAAACGGACCAACATCCTTATAAGAAATATTGCTAATATGCCTCCTTCCCTAGTAAAATTCAGATTGCTGCACATAAAAAAATGTATTCAATTTTGTGTAATTCCTGCCATGGTCAAATTTCCCCCCTCAATGGCATTCTATGTGTCACGGACCGGGTGTGGCGGCACAGGTGTGGATCCGCTGTGAGTCTAAGAGGCTACTGGTATTCACTAGAGCCCGCCGCAAGGCAGGTTGGTCTTGTAGCGGCGAGTGACCCCCAGGTCGCTACCCCCCCAGCAGCGGCTCAGCCACACAGTCAGCCGAGGTACTGCGTGGTGCAAAGGAGGCAGGCAAAAGGCGATGTCAAAGTTCAAGCAGAGGTCAGGGCTGGCAGCATAACCTTGAGATCGAAGAATTAGCCAAGATCGGGACGGGCAACGAAGGTTCAGAGTCGGGGACAGGCAAAGATCGGTACACGGGTGAGCAATCCTGAAAACAACTGACTTTCTGCATACATAGGAAGACCAAGATCCGGCACTGATGGAAAGGAAGTGCCCCTTAAATAGGGGAAATGGATGCAGGATTGGATGACTGGGAACCAATCAGTGGTGTACCGGCTCTTTAAACTTCAGGAAACCGGACCATGCGAGGTAGGCAGAGCGAGGAGAAGGGAAACGAGTGGGAGCAGCCGGCGCACAGTCAGCCGCCGCGCCGGAAGCCACGGGCCCGCCGGCAGGAGTGGGTAAGGAGGGAGAATGGGGAGCGCTGTGAGATGGACGCGCAGCGTTCGCCCAGGCAGCGGGAGCAGCAACGGAGGTGAGGGGAGTGCTGCGAGATGGGCAAGCGGCACTCGCCCTAACACTATGGCTCTCTCAGTGGCCTTCAAAGCAGAAGCACTTCCACTAGGTTTCCTGCTGCTTTTAATCATGGGTTATGTCAGTTAAGTACAGCAACACGAATGGGATGCTGAGAAAGGAAGAAGCTTCTTGGGTGCTCCAAGTGTTGACATAATTCAGTATTATGCATGCAGATGAGGGATTTTAGTTTGGGGGAGTTCTGTTGGTCTGGCTTAGGGGCATAGATCCTGATTACCTGAAAGAAGCTGGCAAAAGTTTAAAAGCATCAGGACAAGAACAAAGCACTGAGGCTGTGATCTCATGACATAGGGGCGGGGAGAAACAGAGTTTACAGTTTGAAAGGGTAAGTAAAAATACCATTTTGTGAATACTCACCTGTAAAATGGGTATTGTAAGTATGTCACACACCCCACTTCAAACATTAATTATTACACTTACATACCTGGTACCTCCCACTCATTCCCCAGTATTCAAAACAGCAGTAAAGACAAGGTACCAGGAAAAAAGCCATTGGTAACCCTCAAACTGTAAACGAAACTTCACCTATAAAAAATCCGGGATACCAAAAAAGGGCGGGTGAAGTGGGGTGTGTGACATACTTACAATACCCATTTTACAGGTGAGTATTCACAAAATGGTATTATTCTAAGTATGTCACACACCCCACTTCAAACATTAATTATTACACTTGGGACATCCAAAAGCAGTGTCCAGAAAAGGGCGGGTATCCAACAAGGCCATAAGGCAAAACTCAAACCACTGCAGCTTGCAGAACCTTGCGGCCAACACAGCATCAGCTGAAGCCTGCACATCAACCTTGTAAAAACTTGGAAAAGGTGTGAACAGAAGACCAAGTAGCAGCCTTACAAACTTGTTCCACAGAAGCCTGGTGCTGAAAAGCCCAAGACGCTCCAACAGCACGAATAGAATGAGCAGTGATACGAAAAGAGGGAACCTTCCCCTTGGCAGAATAGGCCCCAACAACAGCCCGACGAATCCATTTGCTAATGGAAGACTTAGCGGGAGCCAAAACCTTTCCTAGGCCCACAGGGCACCACGGAAAAAAAACATCAGTCTTACAAAAAGGAGATGTAGTAAACAAACAATACTACACACAGCGTACCACATCCAAACAGTGCAAACCCTCTCCTTGTCATTCCTAGGCTTAGGACCCAAGGAAGGAAAAACAATGTCCTGGTTAAGAAGAAAAGCAGAGACCACCTAAGGAAAAAAGTCCGGTTTGAAGCGGAAAAACCACTTTGTCCTGATGTCTCTCAAAGTGAGTAGCCTGAACCGACAAGGCAACCTTCTGAGTCAGAGTAGAAAGAGCAATAACCTGCAAAGGCTCAAAGGAGGAGCCTGAAGAGCAGAGATAACCAAATTCAAAACCCAAAAAGGGAGAAAAGGCCTCCTAGGAGGCCGCAATGCGAGACCCCCTGGAAGAAGTCTTGACCAAAGGAGGAAACGCAAAGGACTTTTGAAAAACAGTCAGACAAGGTAGCAACCTGCCCCATTAAAATACTCAGCTGAAGACCAGAGTCCAGCCCCGATTGAAGAAATTCCAAAATCCTGAAAACACAAAAGACCCGACAAGGCAAAGAACTAGCCTCACTCCAATCAATATAAGATCTCAAAATCCTATAATAGATGGTAGAAGAGGACCTCCTCATGGCACTAATAAAAGTCTGAATAACAGATCCAAAAACCTTCCTCCCCTAAGATGGAGGTTTCAGCAGCCAGACCGTCATAGCCAACGTTGATGAATTGGGGCAACGCAGTTGACCCTGCGTGATAAGATCCAGCCAAAGAAGCAGAACGCACTGATCCACCGCCAGACAAACGAAGTCTGCGAAACACACCCTCCTTGGCCACCTTGGAGCCATGAGAATGGCTTGAACCCCGTCCAGGGCCAGCTTTCGCAACACCTTGCCTAGCATGGGGATCGGAGGAAAACAGATAAAGAACCCCAAGTCCCCCCAGCTCAAGGACATGGCATCCACCGCCAGAGCCAGAGGATCCTGAGAGATCGACACGAATGTCGGAAGCTTGTAATTGTGACGCGAGGCAAACAGATCCACCTCCAGCGTCCCCCACCAGAGACAAAACGACCGAAAAACCGGAAGGTGGAAAAAACCATTCCCCCGGCGGAAAGAGCACCTGCTCAGGAAGTCCGTCTCCGTGTATTCCAATCCTGAAAAGTACACTGCCGAGATGCAAGGAACATGAGTCCCCGCCCAGGCTAGAATCAGAGACACCTCTCTGAGGACACGCAGACTGCGAGTCCCTCCCAGACGATCGAATGTAAGCAACCGCCGACCGATCGACCGACTGAAACAGAAAACAGGCAGACCCTGTAAATGCTACGTCAAGTGAGACAGAACAAACCTGATGGTTCTCAACTCCAGAACGTTGATGGGCAAGTGGGCCTCCAGAGGACCCCACCTCCCCCAGAAACGAACGTCCTTCCAGAAAACTCCCCATTCCGACAAACTGGCGTCCGTGGTGACAGTTTCCCAAAGAGGCAACAGAAAAAACCTGCCCTTCAAAAGAATGTTCGAGACCATCCACCACAGGAGAAACTGCCGAACCCGGGAAGAAATCTGGAAAGACCGATCCAACGACCACGGTCGCCGGTCCCAAGACACCAACAGAAGAAACTGAAGCGTCCTCGTAAGAAAAGGAACAAAGGGAACTGCCTCAAAGTAAGCTACCATCAACCCCACCAGTCTCATCGGCCAGAGGCCGAACACTCTGTGTTGGCAGTAAACCAAGGTCATCCCCAAAAAAGGGCACCACCCTGGCCGGAACGAGAGAGGGCTTGGGATAGTTGATCACCCAGTCAAACCTCTCCAAAGTGGACACTCTTGGAGCCGAGGGAAGGCTGAACAGAAGAGCCACAATTGAAAATGCCGAACTTCCACCACGAAACGAAGAAACCTATGGTGAGCCGGAATACATGAATATGAAAATAGGCATCCTTGATGTCTATAAACATCATGAAATCCCCCTGCCACAAAGAATTGATGGCAGAAACGCAGAGGTTCCAAGCGAAACCTCCGGGGAAGAATAAAACACATTGAGGAACTTCAGATCCAGGAAGGGACGAACCAAACCGTCCAACTTGGGCACGGTGAAAAGATTGGAATAATACCCGCGGCCCACCTCCGAAGGATGACTGCCATATCCAGAAAAAAATCTTAGAAGGAGGACGGAACTCAAACTCCAGCTTGTAAACCGGCCGACCCCACCTCCCGGATCCAAATGTCCAAGACCGCCAGATCCCATACCCGGGAGAGGAGTCGCAACCGCCCCCCCCCCGCCCGCAAGGGTGAGGGCGCCCCCTCATTGCTGAGCTAGCTTTGCAGCGGATTTGGATTTGGCGCCCCAGGCGTGAACGGGACGGCCACAGCCTCTACCCCCGTTCCAGCTAGCACCCCTGGGGCCAAATCTAATCTCTCACCAAACAGGCGCAAACCCAAAAAGGGAAGAGCCGTAAGCGACCTTTTGGAATTAAAACCAGCAGTCCATTGCCGCAACCACACCGACCGCCGGATAGCTACCAACAGAGCCGTAGCCCTGTCACACATCAACATAGCGCCATCCTGAGCGGCCAGGACAAACGAAACGAAGGACTCGCAACGCTTGAGGGCAAGAAATTCAACACAAGCAGAATCAAGATCCGCACATAAATCACCAACAATGGACCTAACCGCCAACAACAAAATTGCTGAAGCACAAACAGGTCTCAAAACCGAACCCGCACAAACAAAACCATGGCGGGTCAGCTGGCCAATCCGGCGATCCTCGCCATACTTAAGAGTAGTCGTGAAAAGAGAAAGCAATACTGCCACATTGGATAGCCCCAAACCCGGAGCCTCAACCTCGGGAGGGGCAGACCAGCGCTTCACCAAGTCCGCCAGAAAAGGATACTTCCTATCCCAACTATACGGAACACCAACGAGACGCGTAGGTTGCTCCCATTCCTTAAGGACGACAGTCACAAAATGTCGTTGACTGGGAAGCCCCAAGCGCAGCTTGGTCACCACAAACAACTCGCCCTTTGGCGGAGGAACCGCCTCAGGAGGATCCAAATCCAAAACCTCAAACATTTGAGCCAAAATGGAAGGGGTGTCCGAAACAGTCCCCATGGCCTTGTCACCCTCAGCACCAAACAGCTGCTGGACCTCAGGATCGTCCAAATCCTCAATCAGCTCCCCTTCTTCAACCAGGGGGCAATCAGACCAATCCAATGCCTCAACATCCGAGTCCGGCGAAGGCGGGGACAAGTGTTTCGGCTTAGCCGGAGCCTTCTGAGCAACCACAGCGGAAAACATCTTCGCGAGGCTAGCTAATCGGGCGCAAACCTCGGATTGCGAATACCCACCCATGACAACGTCACACGGGGTCCGGAACAGGCGAGGAGGAGACGGGGACGACACGGGCGTTGAAGAGCCAGACACCGGGGTGCCGGACTGGCGCTCAATGTTCCACTGCACACATGGAATGCATATAAGAACATCATCCCCTGGGAGCGGAGCCCACAGCCCCCGCACAGCCTGAGCAGCCCCGAAGGGCCGTTTCCGGTATCCTTGGTAGCCTCCATATGGTGAATTTATGGTCTTCGCAATGACCCAGGGATTTACGCATTAAGCGACCCGGGATGCCCCTTAAATTTTTTATTTTTATTTTTTTTTTTTTTAATGGCCCTAAAGTGGGAGAATTTGCAAAGTAACCAATATAGGGATAAAATTGGAATGGACAACCCCACTAGCCAGGTTGCTAAGACCGGGAGAGCCCTGCAGCGTGGAATCCCAGAATCTGAAAAGGGAAAAACAACAGTCATTCCAAACACAAAACAGATCACATGAATACACATGCAAAAACAATACTATAACACCAAAAGGGTCAGCACAAACCCACATGGATCAGTATACCAGAGCATTACCATACATAAGTAAATATACACAAATAACAACATATGGAAGGCTAGGGATGCCCCAAGGTATCCAGCAAAAAACGCCCATACACCCTGACGGCACCCTGACACAACCCCCACACCAGGGAGCTACTGTACCTACAAGCTGTAAAAGCCCAACGGCCAAGAACCACCCTAAAACGATAACAGACCAGTCTACCTTAAAAGCAAGCCAAAATGGCGGCCAGCCAAGAGAAGAGGAGAAGGGAGAAGAAGGGCGGGCCCAGCAAAAGCACGGCAGACGCTGCGGCCCAGCCCCTCCCTCCAATCCAGGCACAGCGCGGATGACATGGGAGCGGGCGCCAAAGCAGACGGCGCTCGCACGAACAGGCAGGCGGACCAGCGGCACTACACACGCCGCTCGGCCCCGCCCGCGCATCACCCCGAGCATGGGCGCCAAAGCAGACGGCGCCCGCACAAACAGGCAGGCGGGCCGGCGGCACTACACACGCCGCCCAGCCCCGCCCACACATCACCCCGGGGACCGTCAGTAGCGAGCCTCGGCGCCCGCAAACGAGCACCCCAGACCGACGGGCCGGCGGCGCACACGCCGCCCGGCCCCGCCCCTGGGACAACAAAAAACCACGGCAGACCAGGGAGGCACGGAGCCCCCAGATGTAAAATAAGAGGCTTCCATGGAGCATGTGCAGGCCTCCAACACACTGTGTGCCATGTATGAGGCAGCATTGAATGGCTGCAGATAACACCTTGTAGAGTGAACAGGCTGCAGGTTACAGGCAATGACCTCATTGCCATGCATACGTGTACACATGCGCCAAAGGATAGCCAAACAAAAGCGCGCGGGCCGGCGGTACCACACACACACACGCCGCCCGGCCCCACCAACACACAGTCACGTGTAGAATCACCCAGGCATACTGACAAACCCCCCCCCCCCTAGCAGCGCAGGGAGAAGGGCCCAAGAAGAGAGGGGGAAGCCTAGCCGGGACATGAGGGCAGGGGCATCCCAAATCCGGATCACCAACCGGATAACCGAATTGCCCCATAATATGGGGTTGAGCGGAGGAGCTAATCTCCTAGGCACCTTAAGTGCCGTCTACACTTTGCCCGACAGACAGCCTAAACTGGGAGGCTACCAATCAACAAGGGGCTAATAACAAAAAAGGCCGGGCAGAAATAGACCATGGGGGGGTGCCGGGGTCTGACCCCGGCTACCTGCAAGCAGGAGACTTCTTTCTTCTGTCTTGTCGCCATCTTGCAGAGAAGAAACACTGGGGAATGAGTGGGAGGTACCAGGTATGTATAGACCAGGAGGGGCTCGTTTTTCATGACTTCTCTGCAACGTCGCCACCTGCTGGTGGTATAACCCAAGTGTAATAATTAATGTTTGAAGTGGGGTGTGTGACATACTTAGAATAACAGTATTTTTACACTTCTAAGGGATGGACTTTAGAGTGGTTTAAAACCCAGCACGGCCAGCTCTGGAATCTAAAAGACTCCTAAATCAGGAGGCACCGCTGTGTGAAACCCTCAGGGTTGCTGGTAAACCCACATTCACCGGCGGTTCCTGCGACACTGTGTTCGCTGGCAGAACTCATGCGGCCAGCTATTCAGATAGGTGGGGCACAGGAGCACTCTGGAAGAAATCTGGGTACGCGGCCAGACGGCTGCTACATCACCGGCACTCTTAAGATCAGCTGATCAGTCAATATCAAATGTGCTATAGGTGGTAGTTTCGGCAGTGGAAACACCAATTTTTTTTTAAAGCAGGTTACTGTTCGTCGGCAGTGGGTGGGAGGTTTGTGATGCTTTAAACAGGGAGATTAGCTCCCTGCAATTTTGCATCCAGACACTAGACCTAACAAAGGTTGCAAAACATTTGCTGACTTATCAGGGTATATTCAGAAAATAAAGATAAACTTGTCTACAGTTACACATCAAAGACACTGATTTATCTTTTAATACCTATTGTGGATCTGTATGTAAATTGCACATAAAGATGTATCGACATGTCATGCCCATACCTGAAATTAAGGGGTTCATCTTCTTTCCGATTATTAATATCGCAGCTTGCAATGAAACAGGGTATAACATATTTTTCAAATTTGCCTGTGAATCTTCGATAGATAGAAACTCTGGCCTCTGCATATTCATCAGAGCTGCAATTAAAAGTAGACATGTTCCCTGTTTTAATATAGTTGTCAGAATTTCACACACTAATATTAACTAATAATAAGAAATTCTTATTGCAATTCAACCATCAGACGTAAGAATCATGTGCAGGTATTTAACCCCCTAACTCCCCCTAAAAAGAGAGTTATTAAAGAGGAACTCCAAGCATTTCGTAACCCTGCAGCCACCCCGTCCTACCCTCTACAGCCAAATTTTATCAGACTTAACTCATCTGATCTGGCAGCCGTAGAGTGACAGTTAGACTTGAATGAATGACCAGTACAGTTACACTGCTGCAAAGGATTGGGTGAAATACCTGCCACTCTGTGCATTCTCTCTAAGATGGATGTGCCCAAGACCCAAAATGTTGGGAGAATATTGCAGGATACCAGGCAAGGTAAGACGTTTCTTACTCCCCATCCTGCATGAGCACAAGGGAAGGGAGGCAGGGCTGTGGGGGGTTGGGGTTACATAGAGACAGGACTTAACCTTTAACCCAACCTTTAACTCTAGTTGAGCAGACTGCCAACCCCACCGTCTGCACTGTGCATCTCAAGCTACTCCTACTATTGGAAACACATTTTTGGACATTTTGGAAGTTTTTTCTTTTTTACTTGGACAGTGAAGGGGTTAAAGGGCCCAGCCCAGATTTAATAAACCGAGACTGAGCAACTCACCATACCTTTTGTTACTTATTAGAGAGCTGATACAGTAGTTCTACTCATTAGATCACCAAAGAAACTTTCATTTGGGGTGAATCACATGTCTCATTACAAAAAGCAAAAAATATTGTCAAGTAATTATGTCATTCTTTAAAAGAAATTATTCTTATCTTCTTATCTGTACACAGTAGGGTAATGCACTTAAAGTAAAAGGCCGCACAAATCCAAATATCAAAAAAATATATATCTTTAATATCAAAAAGTTCTAACCACGCCATCTCGCCCGCCTTCCCAACCGGAAGTGCCCGCAGGCGTCCTGTGCTGGCCACACCCATTGCAGCCGTCACCACCGGCTAAATAAATTTTAGATATATAAACATATTTGCCGCTTATTATGAAATATGTAATTATTTAAGTATTGAACTTGGCACATTAACCAGGCAACATTCAATATATTAATTAGAGTCAGTATAGGGTTTCACCACTAGAGGGCATTGTCTTACATGTTTTTTAAACTAGTCTGTGTCTGTGTGAAATGTTTAGTTTGTTTGATTGTATTTGTACTTGTATTGGTACTTTTTGATATTAAATATATATTTTTTTTTTATATTTGGATTTGTGCGGCCTTGTTTGATGGGGTCCATATGTGAGTCTGTGCTGGCAGCTCATTGTGTTTAGAGTTTATGTAGGTGGCATTTTATGTCAAGGTCCCCGGGAGGCCAGCACTCGTTAATAATAATTTACGGCAGTGCATAACACCAGTATTTCATTAAACTTAAAGTAAAAAACACACACCACACGCACAATCCCCTGGGAAGCCCCCAAACCAGGAAGAAAACATACTTTGTCATATGCATGCACCTATGCATGATTCTGTGTGTTATGAACTTGATGAACCGTATCTACATGATGGAGTGAACTCCTGGAAAAAATGCTGCCTAATTATTGAACATGTCCATCCCAAATTAGGAATCCCTGGGAGCTGAAGGTCTGCATCAAAGGTTAGAGAACAGTGCACAATAGTTGCATCTGGACCAACAGTGCAAGCTTTTCTGCTCTTCTTGGTGCAAATTCTATAAGTAGCAGTGGCTGGAGGGCTGTGCAACCGGAACATGAACAATATAGGTCCTCTATATAAAGCACCTACACCGACCCAGTAAATAAGACAGCAACTAAGGGCACTCTTCTGTACCCCCTAGCAGCATGTCTGCAGCACATCATGTGCTCCTGCTTTTCACCCTGCTCCCACCACCCAGGAATCCATGAGAGCAAAGTTAAAGTACTGCCAGTGCTACTAGTACTGCCGTTTTGGGTAACTGCTCCAAGCAGATTCAAAACCTGCTTCTGGTGACGACTTGTGAATAGGATCTTGTGATTGCATATTAACAATATATTATAAACTCAATGCTGTGTCCTTACTCCACTTTGATATCTTCCATTTTAGGTAGCTGTTCAGTAGAACTTTCCACTGGTTTGGGGGATTTATGAATCGGTTTAGCAGATGAAAGCTTTCTCTTTTCTTTTTTTGAAGGCACCTCTGTTTTCCCCCTCTTGTTCTGAAACACAGTACAATATATGAAACAAGCAATACATCCTTACTGGCTTATACTTCGATTAGAAAATATACTGCTAATTGTCTATTAACTAGATAATATTTGCATATTCAAATGAACGATGAAAAAATACAATTCTGTGAGAATCTCACCTGTAGAATTGGTATTATATGCATACAGCACGTCCTGCTCCAGAACATATTCATAACGTATGGGTATACCGCCGCCTTCAGCGCCGTGCACTGCAGATCATGAAGAAAACAAGCTCCTCCCGGCACTACATATACCGGAGGACCTCCCACAATCCCCAGCATTGAAAAGCAGTGAGAAGGGAAGCCAGGAGAAACAAACCACCCAGAATGTCTGGCCATAACACCAAGTGAGTACAATCACCATACAGGGGATCCAGAACAAGTGAAACCAGGGTGGGGTGGAGCAGGACGTGCTGTATGCATATAATACCAATTCTACAGGTGAGATTCTCACAGAATTGTATTATTCTAAGCATACAGCACGTCCTGCTCCAGAACATATTCATAACGTATGGGACATCCAATAGCAGTGTCCACAATAGGGTGGGATCCCCGTGAAAAGGCACAGCCAACAGTAAAGCGCTGTCACCCTTGACCATGCTATCAACAACGAGAGCAATGCTTTAACCTCAACCTTTGAACCTTGTAAAGGGAGAATTGAGCTCAAGCAGTGGACTAGCCAGCTTGATCACCAGAACATAGTGCTACAGGGCAAGCCAAGCACTAATAGTAAGAGAACGAAAAACAATAGGAAGAAGAATCTTCCCCTAAAAGAATAGGCCAAGTAACTGCCTGACCATGCTACAACAAGAGAGGGTAGCCATGGCAACACAAAACTTTTCCCAAACGGGGAATACATGACCAGGTCGCAGACGTAACCAGCATAAGTGCTAACAACAATACAGGTCCGGAAGGACGACCAACCTAATGGGACCAAGCCGGAGGGCCCTTAGCCCATGGAAGCAATCCATCCGGTACTTCAAGAAGGGGGCACCGGTAGACCCCAAAATAAGATCCCCATCAGGGACAAGACAGTCCCGGCAGATCTCTAAACCCCGGTAGAGGGACACAGATCCCTTTCATCTCATAGTAATTTAGACCCTAGCCCAGAGACCAGAAGATCCGGCCAAGGCAGAAGGGAACGGAATATCGCCTGAATCCAACTTGGTGTGAGGCGGGTACCCTCACCTCATGGTATAGAGCTATACCAAGGTATGTATAAATAACAAATATATATATAATGACTAGGACCACCAATAGTGCCATTCCTTATGGCACACCACCGACTGGAGTAACCTCCCCAGAAGAGCAACATGATGGTAGGAGCAGGTCAGACAAGGACCTGACTAAGACCCATGGGAACCCTTGGTAGGGCTTCAGAATAAGTCCTCCCCCAAAAGGGGAACTAGGAATCCCCCAGGAATGCACCTGAGCAGACCCTGAAGAATGCAAACAAAGGATTGGATCAGGTCTTGTAATAGAAGAACAGGTCAGGCCCCAACCATAGGCCGAGTCAAGTAGAGAGCCCCTATCAAAAACTGTTTGTAGGACCCTAATCCTAGGAGCAGATATCGTCCCGCCAGGGAAGGAGCTTAGACCCAGCTAAGTAGCATAGAGACAGCATAAGCTAACTCAGAGTGGCAGAAGGAAGAAAATAAAGAGGAAGACAAAGGCCAGAGCCTCCAAGGAACAAGACACCCCGAGATCTGTCATCTCCAACAGGGTAAGCCCCAGATCCTGCCAACGCTAAGGTAGGTCTAAAGTAAGGGTACCATACTGTGTTAAAAAATAGTCATGAGGGAACTCACCATCCTACTGTTCTCAGCAGAACTCCCTGAGAACCAACACCCCACTGGGCCACCCAGGACCCTAGCATAAGGTGCTGCTTGCCATCAGGGCCTAGCGCAAGCTCTCCCCACGCCCGGTAGGGCAAGGATATAACGTCTTTCAAGTAGACTACCCAGCCAGAACCACTAACCCCAACCAGGGCAGACTAATCTGGCCAACAACAGGGGAAGACCCCTGTAATGAAGACGGGGTCCCACAGGACCCTGCCAGTGTGAGCCCAGAGGCACACAGAGAACCTCCCACGGGAGGGAAACTACAGGAAGGACAAGGACTATCAAGTCCCCTAAGGAATCAGGGCTCCCCTGGAGATCCAGGCCCAAGAATTCCGCATGAACAAGGAGCAACCACTGTCCTATCATGGCAAAATGTCCCCCAATGGACAGGCACAAGAAGGATTGGTCCCCAACTAGGACCCACAACGTGCTCCTTATGACCAAAAATTCACCTAGGAACCAGAACCTTCAAGGTCCCATCTTAGGAACCCCCTGGGGATTCGGACGAATAAGCCCCTTTCGTCATCCTGTCAGATTCAGTACCATGGTAACCAACCGGGGAAGAAGAAAAGGGTATGGAATGCTCCCCCACGGTAATCTCAAGTAACCAGTAGAAGAATAACCGCCTCCACTAGGAGTAAGGTAAGCTGACCCAGACCCAGGGTACAAACCCCTCATCCAGGGCTAATGGCTAAAGCACCTCAGAGCCCAAAGGTTACCGAGATAAGTGGTGTCAAAGGACGAGCCGCCAACCAGCGCACCAGAAGCAACTCTGGAGAAATAACTATACAGGACGGAGAACCAGAGGCCTCATTCCGGTGAACTCCTTATAGCCAGGGAAAAAAACGGCACTGGGTGAAGTCTAATCTAGGCGCAACCAGGAACTGGAGGGTGGAGCAGAGTAGAGCCCCGGTTTAGCCAAGTTCCATCCCACAACCGCTTTCGTGAAGGAACGGGAGGGTCTGATAGGGCCCCTGGAAGATGTCCCTTGATGCCGTGTGAGACATCACCCCCTTCCAGAGCCCAGTGCGTACAAGGGCGCAACAGGGGCTTAGCCTAAGCTTCAGCGGTGTCAATGATCACCAATACGCAGCAGTAGAGGGCTCAATATCCAGAAGGCTCCTTGGAGTCTAGAAAGAAATCAGAACACGCCACCAGCGGCCAGAGGACCCCTGGAGCATGGGGCACAGACAGCCCTGTCAAGGGCATCAGGCCGAAAGCTTATGGCACAGATGCCACACCACCCTAGGTGTTAGGCAGATAGACTCCCTCATCCTAGAAGGGAGAGAGGGGCAGACCCGCTCAGGGGCCCCAGTTTCTATATGATAATGGCGTTCTGCAGGGAAGCCATACCTGACAGGCCCAGTAAAGCCTGCACCCATGACCGAAGAAGGGCATGGAACCATAGCCCTCCTAACCGACTCAGGGAAGGGCCACCCAGCAAACACAATTCCATCTCTGGAGGAACTACCTAAAGCCACCAGAGCGAGGCAGGATGCCTCCTGATAGGAGTAAGGTGCTGTGACCATCCCCTTACCCAGGTGGGTGAGGGCGTCCCATCATGCATGAGGGAAATCAGGGAAGGAAAAGGACTTAGCCCGACCAGAGGGCCCCGGGCCTTGAACGTCACTCCTGGGACAGGAAACCGAACCAGACCCAGCAGGGGGCAACCCCGGTTCCTGCTTAACAGAATGATATGGAGGAGGAGGGGTCTCCCTGCTCCGCGGAGGGCACAACGGCCGCCTCTGACTGGGTGGACTGTCCTGTTTCTCAAATAAGTCCAGACGTGCCCCAAACAGGTGATGCCCTCTAAAGGGAAGCCCCGTCAAGATCCTTTTAGCGTCATCGTCTGCCCCCCACTGACGAAGCCAGAGCAGGCGACATATAGCTACCACTTGGGCAGAAGTCCTAGCACACATTTTGATGGTGTCATCCAAGGCCAAAAGGATAAATTTAACAAAAATATCGCAGCTAGAGAGTGCGTAAAACACCTCCCAGGGTAAATCTTCAGGCTGATGCTCCAGTATCTTCCTTATAAGAGTCTTAGCGGCCACTGCCGTGATAGCCGCGGCACAGACAGGGCACAGCGTCGTGCCAGCACAGGTAAAGGCGTGGGAAGCAAGCCTATCGATACGCCGGTCCTCGGCATCCCGCAGGGAGCTGTAAGCCGGAGATGTAAGGAATGGGGGGTTAGGGACCCCAATAATCGGAGCGTCCACTACTGGGGACGAGGACCAAATATCTACCATCTCGGGGGGAAAGGGGTATTTCCAAACCCAGTCCTCCGGGGTCTTTTGAAGAGCAGCGGGACATTCCCACCCTTTAAGTACAAGAGCATGGAAGTGAGCCTGCTCGAGAAATTCCAAGCGCGCAGGCACAGTATGAAAGCGCCCCCCTCTCGGTCTGGAGACCGCAACGGGAGGCGAAACGGAAAATACATTAAAAATCCTGAGTAACATCCCGCCAATATCAAACTGGTCCCAGTCATCCTGACCAGCATCATCCTGACCCCTCGGTCTCTCGTCAGAGGAGCCTAGGTCAGAGAACAGGTCCCCTTCATCCGACGTGGCACTAGCACGTGTAGACAAGGACTCTTCAGAGTCCATAGCACAGGCCGAAGCCGCGGGAGTACAAGGCCGTTGTCTAATTGAGCCGATCCGGCCAGACAAACCTTCCACAATCTGGGCCAGCGTGGGCCGCCTAGGAGAGGGATCTATTTGTAACTCTGTGCTTGTACAAGACTCAACAGGAGTGAGGTTTAGGGAGGGGGGAAGGGGGGAGAAGGAGCGAGGTACAACCGCAAGCGTCACTCGCAATTCCAGCGTTTGTTCAGAACATGACGCGCAGACCCGTGCCCCGTCCGCCTCAGCATGGGGGAGACCGCACGATATACACAGCCGGTCCTGTCCCAGAGGGACCCGAGTAACACAATCCTGAGATGCCTCCATATGGTGATTGTTTAAATATAGGATGTCGATAGGGATTTATGCCGTAAGCAACCCTGGATGCCCCAACTACCCGCTGATCAATGTGGGAGAATTTGGGAAGGCCCGCTCCTTATACGTATGAGTATAGCAATGTATACGTATATAGTAATATATGTGATTATATATATATATATATATATATATATATATATATATATATATATATATAGCCGGGAGAGGCCACCGGGAACTCAGCGTCTGAAAGACACAATTGGAAAGAGATGTCAGGAACATGCGCAGATGGGCAGACAATAATGAAAGGGATTCGCCCGCAAGGGCACTTACAGCTCAGGTGGAGGAGGGAACCGCCACGACGCATGCGCGTGAAGCTAACCAAAATGGCGCCCGGCGAAGCTCGAAGGGCGGGCTAAATACTCCGCCGTGACGCGAAGCGCGCTGCACTAAGGCCCCTCCCATTCTAAAGAGCGCGAAGCTCTGAAGTAAAAAATAATGCAAGGATGCAACCAGCAGGCCTAACGTACCATAGAGCGGACCGACACTAAGCGCGGGCACCGGGGCACAATATTAAGTGGCAATCAAAGTAAAGAACACACAGTGGCAGCCGAAATAAGGAGCAAGCAGCGCGGTCCTGACATCTCTGAGCTAATAAAGGGCAGAATAGAAGCCACGAGCGTGTCACACCGGTACACTGGGACTGCCACACGCGTACCCTCCCCCCCCCTTTCTTTTCCCCCTAAGTGGACGGGGAAAGGAGGGAGAATGGCGACCCGATAATCCAGCACGACGTTGGGTACGGGACAGTAATGCGGGAGGGGCATCCCTTGGAGGCTCACCATCAGCCTAAACCGCCTACCCTATGGTTGGGGAATTGCGGTGGAGACTAGCTCCATAAGCACACCAGGTGCTGCCTACCTTCACCCAACCCGCGCAGCCCAGGCTGGGAGGCATAAATTCACAATGAGGACGGGTGGAAATAGTCCCGCAGGGCCTCGGGCTGTCAAGCCTCGCTCGCCTGCGAGAGCGTGATACTTCATGTCTTCGCAGTTCCAGCACTGCAGAGAAATCTGGGGATTCTGGGAGGTCCTCCGGTATACGTAGGGCTGGGAGGAGCTTGTTTTCTTCATGATCTGCAGTGCACGGCGCTGAAGGCGGAGGTATACCCATACGTTATGAATATGTTCTGGAGCAGGACGTGCTGTATGCTTAGAATATAGTAGCGGTGTGCTAGCTAATGTTTAATCAGCCCACCTTCATTGAACCTTCTGCGGAAATCTTGGTTCACCAGTCTTGCAGGAGAGGCATTACAAAGCCACAAAACAGGTCCAGTAACCTTCCCCCATCCATTCCTAACTGGATTTCAGGGTATGGTGTAGATGATGTGACCTGATTTCTCATCACATACATGCATACTTTTATTTCACGTTCACTTCTAATCTAATTATGTGAACTATGTTAATTTAAGTTACTGTAAATTCCACATATGTATGCACCTAGCAAAAAAACTGATTCAGATTTGATTTAGGCTTAGGTGCATTTGGGCTTAGGTTCAAGTAACGTTTAGGCACAAGGAAAGTTAGTTGTTATTTTAGAGATAAACCTAGATTAACATGCTAGAGATAGGATTAATATTCATCAAAACTTTGAGGGTTAATCCAGGCTGGTAACTACTTATTGTACTACTTCATTGTACAGCAAAGGTAGTGGTCTTAAACAGGAGACATGGACTCAGACAATCTTTCTACTTAGATTAGGATGCATCTAACCGGTTCTTCATTTTCCAGTGCTGGAGCAGCTTTTCTGTCTAGAAGTGCTTTGGTTTCTATTGCTCGATGCAGCATCCTGATTGCTTCTTCTTTGATCTCTTTGTCCCGCAGAGCTGGCTTAAATGACACTTGAATAAGACACCTCTGCAAAAAAAAAGAGAAAACCACTAAACTAAATATGCATTTATAATAGTGAATATTATCCACAACAGAAATATTCTACTGTATTTCCATTCCAAAATACAAGTTAAAGGGATTGTCCAGCCAAAAATAAAAACTACAGAGGTGGACAGCGGAGCTGCACTGGACAAAAGATTAATATAGCAGTGTAATGCCCTGTGAGTCTCCCACCTTCTGTGAGCTGGCACCCCAATCTCCACAGCCGCTTCTGCCTTTAGTCAAGCCCCCGTTCTCCGGGACGCACGATATGCCCCCAGGTCTTAAATGGTGCAAAGGATGCCAGCTCACGGTGAAGATAGAAGGAACACAAGGCTAGCTATTGCCAAAGTTGTGCACGGTGATCAGTCCGAAGGTGCATCTTCACACGGGGATGAGGCAGAAGAATGGCCGAAGGTCAAGCTGGGTGGTCAGAGGTAACGCGGTATCCAAAACGGGTCAGACGAAGTTCAAGGTCGGGCAGTCAAAAGGTTGGTTCGGGCAGCAAGCTGGGATGGTCAGACAAAGCCAGGTCAATCACAAATATAGCACAAATAAAGTCACACCCTGAGCGATACTGGCTATAATGGGCAACAAGGTCAGGGCTGAACTTTATTTAAAGGATGACTGGCCAATGGGAGTACAGAGGGAATAGTGTGTTATTGGGGTGGTACAGATATATTGATGACCTCCTGGTGGTGTGGCATGGTCCTAGAGCAGTATGTGAGGAATTTGTGGGTAGGTTGAACCAGAACCCATATAACATACACCTCACATACACCATGTCGCAGAGCATGGTTGAATTCTTGGATATTAGGATTTCATTGGAGAAGGATGGCTCCTTGTCGACCAAGTTATTTCGTAAACCTACAGCCACCAATAACCTCCTGCATTTTTCTAGCTTTCACCCCAGAAGTTTGAAAGAAGGCATACCAGTGGGGCAGATGCTGAGGGCTCGGCGCAACTGCTCCAGGGAAGAAGAGTTTACCGAGGAGGTGAAGAATATGAGAAGTCGATTTAAAAGACGAGGCTATCCAAGAAGGGTTGTTGACCAAGCAACACGACGTGCGTATGATTCCTCGAGAGAAGACCTTTTGAAGTATAGGGAGAGGAGACACGACAGCAAGGTGAGATATGTGTCTACATATCACAACGATTGGAACAGGCTTAGGGGAATATTGAAGACACATTGGAGAGTGCTACAGGCTGACCCCCGCCTGGCGATACTGACACAGGGGGGACCATCCATGACGGCCAAGAGGGCTCCGAATCTTAGAGATAGACTATGTAGAAGTCACTATAGACGCTCGACCACATGGCTAGGAAAGAGGAGGATAGGAGGTTGTAAGCCATGTGGGAGATGCAATGTGTGTCCAGCAGTGGTGAGAACAGACAGGATTGTGAACCTGCAAACACAGGAGGCACATAAGATTAGGCAACACCTTACATGCAGGGCAATTGGTGTCATCTATGTCATCCTATGCCCGTGCATGAAATACTATGTAGGAGAAACTAAAAATATGGCCAAGTTGCGCATACAACAACACATGTCGAATGTCAGATTGGCGTCTAGGGACGAACAAATGGGTAAGGTACTAACACCAGTAGCAGCACACTTCCTAAAAGCACATGGAGGTAAGTGGCTGGGGACTAAGGTCTTTTTTGTGGACCAAATACTTGTAGATGTGAGAGGAGGCAACCTAGTGAGAAAGCTACTTCAACGTGAAGCAGAATGGATCTATAGGTTGAGTAGTATGTCCCCAGGAGGATTAAATATTGATTTTAGTTTCACCGCTTTTTTGGGTAGAGATTAAAGTGATATGGGAGCGTGTTGCCCCCTCCCTTTCCCTCTCTCCCCCTCTCTCTTCCCCCCCCCCTGTTTCTGTTCTTGTCTCCCCTCCCCCCCCCCCTTCTTTTTAGGAGGACATCTGAAGGACCTCACAGAGTGATGGTGAGTATCGAGGGATCGATACATCATGGAGGAGCATTGAGGGATGGAGACGGGGGGGGATACCTGTCCCCACATAAAAGGTTTGTATTAACCATTTGAGAGGCCCGTACATGTACCATCACTTGACCATATGGGTGCAATGGGTAACATTAGCATACACCTTGTGTGTGTGTGTGTGTGTGGGGGGGGGGGGGGTCATCTGTAGTTGGGGGGAGGGGGATACAAAGGGGTTGTTGGATGGATACATATGGGAAGGGCTTCCGAGTATGATGTGGGGCCTGGCCCAATAGATAGGGCACCCTGGTTCACATATACCTTTCATTTTATTTTAATTCAATTTAATTGATTGTATTCCATTTGGATTTCAGGGAGTGGTGATCAATATGGATATGGACGTGAAGTGGAGGATAAAGGCTGCATATAACGATGGTTGATGAGAGGAGTATGAAGATGACTGTCGAAAGAGGGAATCTTGAGGAGCCTAAGAACAGCTGAGGAGTGGGAGTTGACCACTATAGGAGGCTAATCATGAGGACTGTCACTTATGAGGACTGCTCTGGGAGCCATGGAGGAGCCCTTATGCCCCCCTCCCTCCCCCCCCCCACCCCCCCCCCCCTCCTGTCATAGGTTGACGGTGTTGATAATTGTGCATAACACAGTTGCAGATGATGTTGGGACCAGACATATAACACTAAGAGTATGATGGTGATGTAACTGTACTATAGGTATGTTTTTATGATTGGATTGATAATTGAAGAGCTATGTTGGAGGTTCATACATGGTATATAGCATTAGGTTGAACTGTATCAGATTATATGTTCACTGTTGGAGTGATGTTATTTAGCAGATATTATGTATGTGGGATTGCTGGCTATGTTCATTTTATTCCATTAACTAGACCCCAGGAGTCTCACAGGGGCCTGTCACACGGGGTGATGTGGTTGGATGGGCGGATAGGTGGGGCGCGGCTCCGCCTGGTGGAGCGCACCCACTCTGATAGTGTTTCCTGGTGTGTGCGCTCCATCGGCCGGAGGTCACGCGGCCCTGGGGGGTGTTACACCGGGGCGGCCTATGTCATCGGGGCGGCCGGCGGGGTGCCTCCTGCCGTCCTGCATCATGCCACTTCCTGTGGGCGGGTGGCGCGGCGGTTCCGCCCGGTGGAGCGCATTCACTGAGATGGCACTTGCTGTGCTTCCTGGTGTGTGCGCTCCACCGGCCGGAGGTGACGCATGCCTGGTGCTGTGTCATTTCCGCCTGCGCGATCTGGGGGGATATTTAACAAGCCGGCGCCCTCAGCTCAGTCACCCGAGCGAAGTGGTGGAGGACCACGCAGCGCGCCGGTGAGGTAAGTGGGGAGGACAGGAGGCTCTTGGACACCTTGCAGTGCTATTGTTCACTGCGTGTGTTATACTTATATATTTACACCATATGTGAGTGGCGCTTATTAGAACTGTAGTAGCACCATTTAGGCTTAGCCTTAGAGTAGTTGCACTCATTTTTTGCACATTGCACTTTCCTTATAGTATTATTTTTATTTTTGCATGTTTGCACAGGTGTTGGATGTTGTTAGCACTGCGTGTTCTGAGCAGTGCAATATTTCACAATAGATATAGCACTTTACTAATAGACACTAGGCACTTTATGCACTCAGCACTTTCTAAAAGCGCCATTGCACTATGAGTTGTATATTAATCTTATTTTGAATATTGAATCAATCAATTACCTATTTGGATAGTAATATAGCCCCGGAGCTCCTCCCCATTTGTTCTGAGTTTTAATAAGTGTTTTTTAACTGTATGTCTATATGTTGTTATGTATGTTGGATACTATGTATGAATTTCTTATGCTTTAATAAATCGTATATCTGATTTAGCAGTGTGCAATTAGCATTTGTGGACCGGGTGGTGGGCCAGCCCTGGGGTCGCACCTGATTTAGAGGATTGTGAGTAGTAGGTCCCTGTAATTGGCACCTGTTATACATGGTATTAGCTAGGTGGTGCACACTGTTTAAGTGCGGAATAGTGTGTTATTGGTGTAAACTACAATTCAGGATGGGAAAGGAAGCCGATTCCTGGATCTAGACTGCCCCGACCAGTGAGGCCGTCCAGCCCCTGGGAACTGTATGTAAGTGATTTCACTATTTCTGGAGAGAGCGGCATCTTCTACTGTCAAAGAGCAGGGCGCGCACCTGCACTGCTGCAGAGGAGCAAGGGAGACAGGCAGGGCGGCTTGCGAAGTCCTCTGGCTTCCGGGAGCAGTGAACACGCCCTGCTTCAGACAGCTGGGGAACGCTGCGCTGGCCAGAAGGCACTCGTCATGGGTACCCAAAGACAGGTAAGTTCCTCACAAGCAGTTTTTTATTTTTTGGCTGGACAATCCTTTTTATCTGTCGTCCGGAAGGCCAAGTTGATCAATTCTACTCCAACGATCAGCAACTCACCTAAATGCTGTTTCACATCCTGTGGTGGCCAGGTAGGAACTCCAGTCACTGGAACTTCCATAGTTGTGACCACACCCTCTTCATTCATGTAAATGTCAGGGGATGTGTCAAAGCATGACATACCCACTCCATCGCAGTTAATGAGGACGGCATGGCCACAGCTCCGCCACTGATGGTGGAGGAGGGCAATCACAACAAGGAAGCGCCATTGACTGCAGTTCCAACCCAGCCTGGGTAGTTGCTGATCATTATCGTAGGACCACCTTTTAAGTCAAGTTCCTGTAATTGTCGCTCCCAAACTGTACACGATTTAAGCAGACTTCATTAGGTTCTGTATCGCTAACTGGATCCCTTAGGACAGTGGTCCCCAACCCTGTCCTCAAGGCCCACCAACAGGCCAGGTTTTGCAGATCTCCACAAAGATGCACAGGTGGAGTAATTAGTGCAGCTGCAGAGCAATAGAGCTGGCTATTTGGAGATCCAAAAAACATGACATGTTGGTGGGCCTTGAGGACAGGGTTGAGGACCACTGCCTTAGGAGATCAGGAGATCATTTAAAAGGGTTTTTTTAGAGACACTGGCTGCCAGTTTCTAAGCCTGATTGACCGAAATAGAGATGGGAACCAGACAGGTAGCTGAGTTGACCAGAGAAAATACGCAATTCAATAGGGGCTCCAGAAAAAACATCAACCAGGTCATCCAAGATTCTGCTTTGGTGTAGCTTGGCTAAACTGACCATTTATGGAGTTCTTAAATTGGGACAGTTTAAACCAGTTTGTGGGCGATGAACATGGTAGGGGTGTGGTTTAGTGGGTGGCTTAATTATGGGTCATATGCTCTAAAAATATTTGGTCCATGCATTCCCCTACCACCATTCAACCAGAGAGTCAAAGAGTCAGAGCAGTTGTAAACCACCCAGACATCCCGCATTCTGCATTTGGTTGGACAGTCTTCCTTATGTCAGCAAAGTGGTACATTTAGGTGTTTCCAGAGTTTTCGGAGGGACAGCCTCAATGTGGGACTGTCCCACCGAAAGTGGGACATATGGTCAGTTTAAGCTTGGCCCGCCTTACAAAGGGTCATCCATCCTCTTCCAGAAACAGATATCAAATAATTTTAGTAGATTGTCTTGCTTGGAAGACTGTGCCCCCTTGAAGAATAAGGGTACCTTTATGACTAACCTTGGATTATGGAATATAAAGCAGGGACGCATATCAGTCTTGGTCCATACTGACTGAAGCCAGAAATGTATTGCCCAGTTATACCACTGAAAGTGCTGACCCACATTTGCCACCCACATTAGTTGCTGTTCTCTGGTGCACCTAAACTTTAGTGGTTGATGATCTCAACGCCAGTCACTGCCAAGGGAAGAGATGAGCAGAAGATAAGTTTGAAAGCCAGGCATATTTAACATGCTAGGCTGAGAAGCATAATAAAAAAACGAACTTAGTAGTAGAAAGAAAGCAATGAAGCAGCAGGTGTACAGCTTGCTCAGCAAACAGCACCTACATCCCTTAGACACTATATTTGTGCAGGGTGTATATATTTATCTATATAAATATACACAGCGGTGATCAGCTCTGTGGGGTGTCCAACCTCCTTGTAGGTAAATTATGAAGCAGCCTGTACCCAGATGTATGACTTTATTCCTAGGTAAATGTAAAACTGTTTAATAGAATGTGATCTTTTAAAAACTTTTTCCTTACCTTTCCTGGCAAAACGGAACCAACTGATGGAGATATGGTGATAGGTGAATCATTAGGTACTAAGAATTGGAATGATGTAGGTCCAACAGGTGCAATCTCGCCTTTACCAATCCTCGGTACAGGGTGAGTGAATTCATTCCGACTAGTATGGGAGTTGACAACATACAAGGTGGCAGTGGAAATATCATTTAAAGCGGTTCCTGGAAACTGAACTAAGGAATGCGAAAGCTCTAATGGTGGATGGACACCAACTGCTTTACAAGAGATCTTGAATTGTCTGAGTTGAAAGAACAAAAAGAAAGTGTTAATAAATGTACAGAACCTACAAACCGAACACGTTTTGACCATGAGAAATTTGTTACAGGGAAGGTTTGGGTGTGCTCTCAGCCTAGAATACAAAACCATGCAGCCCCCTCCCCCCCCCCAGGGCCCAGCACGATTAGGACATTGGAACAAAAAAATTAAAGCACCTGATCCCATTGAAGAGCCTGCTTTCCTGGTGGAAGCAGGGCTCCGAACCTGTGATTGGATGACAAAACTGTCACACAAGATCATCTTGCTTCTAGCATTGGAGTACACAAAGGCCTGTTTGTGTTTTTTCTTTAACTTAACTAGCAAAATCTAGTGAATCGCAGTGGGGAAGCGAACAGGATTGGGAGCAAGGAGAGGAGTTGACTCCGGCTTGAGGAGCCCTCAAACTCTGCAATAGTCCAGCAGTGACATTCAATTCTTCCAGGTTTGGACCCTATCCTTAGAGGGAGCAGAGGCAGCAACTAAAGCTGGAACCTTCACATCATCTACTGCGGTGTGTGCTGCAGCTTCTAGCTCTACATTGGTTGAACAGATTCACTTGACTTAGAACAGATAAGTACTGTGCACTTGAGATTTCCACAATACGGTGAAAGTAAGAAAATTGGCAATAAGAAAATGCTTTCTTACCTGTTAATAGCTGATTTACAAACAAGATCAAAACTGTATTCTCCAGCTTTTGGTGCCCTGAATATAACATCCAATGTTATTGTCTCCAATGGAAGCAAAGTCCCAAAGCCTTCATTTGGTTGAATATCCACGTACTGTGATATAGAAGTAAAATACACTACTTATGTAAGGAAAACACAGAAGTATATCAGGAGCATAGATTGTGCTTATGGGGCTGGTGAACAACAGTGCCTTGAAACAGTATTCATACCCCTTGAACTTTTCTATATCTTAAATGTTACCACCAACCCATAAATAATACTATCAAGATTTTATGTGATAGAGCAACATAAAATAGTATTTGTGAAGTGCAAAGAAAATGATACGTCTTTTCCAAATATTTTAAAAATTAAAAACTGGAAAGTGTGGCATGCATATGTATTTGCATGCATACATCATTACTTTCTAGGTCCCCTTTAGCTGGTTTTACAGCAGCAAGTCTGTTGAGGTATGTCTCTTCCAGCTTTGCACATCTAATTTTTTGGGCCACATTTTGGCTGCTCCATGGCATATTAACTTTAGCTCAGTCAGTTTGAATGGATAGCATTTGTGAATAGCAACATTTTGGCCTCTTGGCTGCTCCTCTAATTAGTGCTCTCCTTCAATGGGCTGTCAGTTTAGGTGGACAGCCATGCCTTGGTAGGTTGTGCCATTCAACTTCAATTTATGGATGATGGATTGAACAGTGTGCCATCAGATGTTCAGAGCTTGAGTTATTTTTTTTTATAACCTAAACCTGCAATACATATTGCCTCAACTTTATACTTGAGTGGTCTTCTGTGTTCCTTAATTTTCATGATGCTGTTTGGTCACTTCTTTTCTTCAACAAACAGAATAGCTGTAATCATACTGTGAACATTACATATAGGTAGATGCTATTTACTCATGTGGATTTTAATTAGGGGGCTGAATACATATGCATGCCACACTTTTCAGTTTTTTATTTCTTTCAGAAAATTGTGTATCATTTTACACTTCACAAATACTTGCTACTTTGAGTTGTATGAATACTATTTTAAGGCACAGTACAAATGCAACATTCTTTAAATTAAAAACCTCACAATGCAAGTTTTTGGATCATGTGGAGGTGCGCCAAATGCAAATCGCTCATGCTGTCATGATGATCTGGATATGCTGCAATTTTGGGAATCGTGGTGTGTTACCATGGAAGCATTAAAAAGGATCCGTACAATTTTAGGCACAACAGCTGTATGTATGCCAGTGGGTTTGCTGTTTTAGGCAGTAGGATATTGTCTTTTAAATTGGGTTAGGAGACTTTGTACATCATCTAACCTTTAGTTTTTGTTGCAAGTTTGAGCTGTGTGCTCAATGTTCTATTGTTTGATTGCAGTATTCTTCTTGTTTGGTGTGCAGCTTGTCATGGGCTGCTTGGTAAATATTAAGATAATTATTGCTACATTTTTATTTTATCTCTATATTGTTGGTTTGATTTGAGCCAGCCTGAAAGCTGAGGGGACTTATCTTCAACAGCGTCTGCTGAACATGCCATATACAATGGCATTTTACACCTTAAAAACCTTAAAGCGCATTTATGGACAGAAAGTAAAAAATCCCCTGGATTCAGAACATGCCCCTCTCCAATAACAAGTCGGCTGTTGCTGATAAGGACACACTACTTGACCAATTTATTTGAACGATACATATTCCCTACCTGCCATACTCTTTAATAAACAGCACGCCAGTTGCAATTGATTTGTTACTAACAGAGAAACCACCTCCATTAAAACTTTACAAGACTATTACTTACCTCTGGGATTCCAACAAAACCAAATTCCTGGGGCAATATAGACTTGTTTGCTAGCTGAATGGAAATTTTCACTGATTCAAAAATAGTACAGTAACCAAAATCAAGCTCCACAGGGTTAATATCCAGGTCTGACGTGGTGACCACAGCATGAACTGTAAAATTTACTGGTCGAGTCTGAAAACAAAAATGTGTACATATGTAAGGATACAGAATAAACATCTGTAATGAGCAAGCAGTCATTTAGAAGTAACAAAAAAACCTTGCATTACCCCTTATCCTGACTTATCTGATTCAGCATCAAGTCATTTCTCCCCTGGTAAACCAGAAGTCATTGCATGTGATGCCGGCCCTGGTGCTTCTCCAGTAGGAAGCTTTAGCTGCAGAGGTATGGTGCCTTTTGTACCCTTATAATGGTTAGAGCAGGAACAGGCAAACCAGGGGAAAGGGCAGGAAAATTTAGTTTTTGTTTAGTGTTGAAATGCCTTGATAATACAGGCCTCCTTTAGGGACAAAAATATATTACCTATAAAGTTTGTCAAATGTCCAAAAGGTTATCATAAATGGTATAAAGTGGTGACTGAAGAAATACATTTCTCTAAAACCTTCTCTAAAAAAGTTAACATCTTGCCAAATTGTTCCATGGGGTATATGGCTCATTTTCCATTGCGATAGATAACTAAATATAGAGGCATTGCTATTACCTTGCAGGTGGGTCCTCTTCAGGCCTGGAAACTCAATATGCAAAGTACATATGAATCCCCAGGTCATGTGGAGCTGGAAGCAGACAGGAGAATTAACAGTTGGAGCTAGACCTTCTAACAGATAAATGGAGAACCATAGAGCAGGGGGTCCACAAGCAACATGTGGCTCCCGAGCTACATGTTAAGGACCCCTGTGAGAGACTATACTTTTAGTGCCTGATTTATGAATGTAGTACGCCATTTAGTGCCAAAATACAACACTGAGGCACTCTATACCACATTTACAAAGTGTGTGTCACTTTGCGCCAACCGAATATATGTTTTCTGTCCTACTTCACAGCAAAGCAAAGCTCTGTTGTACAAGCCGCACAGATAAAAGTGGTGTCAACGCATAAGGCACCCTGGAGCAAACTGACTGGAAAAGTGCTGAAGTGTTTTTTTTTCATATATGAAAGATGGGTATGTATGTGGATAATAGATTGATGATAAATATCGATGTGAGGGTACAAAAAGCGGGCTATAAAAGATAACACTGTAAATGAAAAAAATACCTTTAACCCTTTAAGTGCGAACCTACCTAGATTTTTTGTCACACTGTTGCCAGACTACTTTTCACGTTTTTGCGCTACACATGTTCAACCTTGATTTTTGAAGGGATTTCCAGGGATTTTCCAGGAGAATTATATATTGTTTTGTTCAGCAAAGTCTGGGCTTCAACATGAAATGTCTTGTTTGGCCTTTTTAGTGTATTCTCAATACTTTTGGGTGAAATATGTGCAAAAAAAAACAAAACTATTTTTTACAATTTGTAGTGTTTTTTTTGTGATAAAAAATATAAGTTTGTTAATAAATTATTATTGAGTGTGAAAGCCCTAATTCTCCCGGTTACAACGGTACCACATATGTATTGGTATACACCCTTTCCTGCCCAGGAAACTCCCCCAAACTGAAACAGCAGTTTAGGAGATTTCAGATAGGATACAACTATGCAATCCTTCGTTTTTTGGGGGAATTTTTAAAATCCCCCTCAAAAATGACGTAGGGTCCTCCTTACCCAGCATTACCAACCCGGACCAGCTATGGGGGCTTGTAGAACAGGGCGCAGGGGCCAGCGTTGGTGGCCCCTGGCCCTGCAGGCTACTAGCCCACATAGCCACTTAGTGGCCCGGGTCCTTCTGCCCCCCCTGGCCATTGGAGAGGCAGGTAATGGGGGGCTGGGGGTTTTGGCAAGTCACCCGCTAGCCGCAGGTGATTGCCAGCCCCAGAGCCTTGTGAACTGGTATAAGTGGCCTCATGGACCCCTTACCAGTTCACAAATAGTTAAAAGTAAAAAAGACACAGACACAATACAATTCTGTGATTACTCACCTGTAGAATTGGTATTATGAGTATACAGTACATTCTGCTCCAAATCTAATACTTACAGTTGGGATATACTCCGCCAGATGGCGCTGGACTGCAGAGACATCGAAAATAGGCTCCTCCCGGCCCCTCAAATAACCGGGGACCTCCCACAAATCCCCAGCATTGAAAAGCAGTTAACGAGAAGCTGGGAGAATTAAACAACCCAACTATCAACTATAACAATGATAACAATCACCATACAGGGGATCCAAGAAAATGCAAACCAAGGGGGGGTTGGAGCAGGACGTACTGTTTACTCATAATACCAATTCTACAGGTGAGTAATCACAGAATTGTATTATTCTTAGTATACAGTACGTCCTGCTCCAAATCTAATACTTACAGTTGGGACATCCAATAGCAGTGTCCATAAAGTAGGGTGGGATCCCCAAGAAAAATCCGCAGCAGGCAGTTTAAACCACTGCCGCCTGCAGAACCTTTCGGCCAAAAACAGCATCAGCTGAGGCCCTAACATCAACCTTGTAAAAACTTTGAAAAGGTATGAACAGAAGACCAAGTAGCGGCCTTGCAAACTTGTTCAACAGAAGCCTGGTGCTGAAAAGCCCAAGAGGCACCAATAGCACGAGTGGAATGAGCACTAAGGCAGAAGGGAGGATTCTTCCCCTTAGCAGAGTAGGCCTGAATCACAGCCTGACGAATCCACTTGCTGATAGTAGACTTGGCAGGAGCCAAACCCTTCCTAGGACTAGAAGGGACCACAAAAAAGCATCGGTTTTCCTGAAAGGTGCAGTAGCCACCTGATAATACTTCAGACACCTAACCACATCCAAAGAGTGCAAAACTCTCTCCTTAGCATTGCTAGGATTAAGGCACAAAGAAGGAAGAACAATATCCTGATTCAAATGAAAAGCAGACACTACCTTAGGTAGAAAGTCAAGTTTGAAACGAAAACACCACCTTGTCCTGATGTCTCTCATAGTAGGGGGGCTGAATGGACAGCACCGCCAACTCAGACACACACCTGACAGAAGTGATAGCCACCAGAAACACAACCTTGAGTGTAAGAATGGCCAAGGCAGCATCCTGCACAGGTTCAAAGGGAGCACCCTGCAAGGCTGACAGAACCAAGTTCAGATCCCAAACAGGAACCATAGGCTTACGTGGGGGACGCACATGAGTGACCCCCTGGAAAAAGTCCTGATCAGAGGGTGCTGAGCAAAGGACTTCTGGATGAAAATAGCCAGGGCAGAAACCTGACCCTTCAGAGTACTGAGTTGGAGCCCCATCTCCAACCCATGCTGCAGGAACTCCAGAATCCTGGGAATAGAGAACACACGACGAAGAGACTTAGACTCACACCAGTCAATGTAGGCACGCCAAACCCTGTAATAAATGGAAGAGGAAGACTTCTTCCTAGCTTTAATCAAAGTATCCAACCGAGGAAGACAGCCCCTTCTCCATCAAGATGGAGGTTTCAGCAGCCAAGCCGTCAAAGCCAGAGTTTGTAAATTGGGATGGCGTAGTGAGCCCTGAGTGAGCAGATCTGGCACCAAGGGCAGAGCGTACTGATCTACTGCCAGCTGTACCACGTCTGCGAACCACACTCTTCTTGGCCACCTGGGGGCCACCAGAATTGCTGGCACCCCTTCCAGAGCAATCTTGCGCAGAACCCTGCCCAGCAGGGGGATTGGAGGGAAGACATACAGGAACTGAAAGTCCTTCCATGACATTGCTAGCGCATCCGAGATCAGGGCCAGAGGATCCATGGACAGAGAGACAAAAGCTGGAAGCTTGTGATTGTGGCGGGACGCAAACAGATCCACATCTGATTGGCCCCAACGGTGACACAGAGATTGAAACACCCTGCTGCATAGGGACCATTCTCCCTGGCGAGAGGTCCCCCTGCTCAGAGAGTCCGCCAGGCGATTTTCCACCTCCGGGATGTACACAGCTGAAATGCAGGGGACGTTGGCCTCCGCCCAAGTCAGGATCAGAGACACTTCCTGGAGGGCCCCCTTGCTCCGGGTCCCTCCCTGATGATTGATGTAGGCAACTGCCATCTGGTAGTCCGAGCGCACCTGAACAGGCAGGCCCCGAAGATGAGTAGTCAAGCGAGCCAGAACTAACCTGATCGCCCGCAGCTCCAAGACATTGATAGGTGTGTGGGCCTCCAGAGGGCCCCACCTCCCCTGGAACCGCAGGGACTTCCAGAAACCCCCCCAACCTGACAGACTGGCATCCGTGGTGACCGTCTCCCAGGAAGGGGCAAGAAAGGATCTGCCCCCCAACAGGTTCCTTGAGTCCATCCACCACAAGAGGGACCTCCTGACCAGGGGGGAGAGCACACAGACCCTGTCCAGGGGCGCTGGGTCCTTGTCCCATACTGACAATAGGTTGCAGAGGCCTCAAGTGGAACTGAGCATAAGGGACCGCTTTGAAGCACACCACCATCAGGCCCACCAGCTGCATCCCCTGCCTGATGGAGGGATGGGGACAAGCTAGGAGGGACTGAGCCTGTGCAATCAGACTGTCCACCTTCTGCTGAGGAAGGAAGATCCTTGCCTGAACTGTATCCATACTCATTCCTAGGAATGGAGTTACCAAGGAAGGGGACAGTGAGGACTTGGGGTGGTTGATCACCCATCCAAATGACTCCAGAGTGGACACCACCAGCTGAGTATCCAACTCTGCCTGATGTAGAGACTGGGAAGTGATGAGGATGTCGTCCAGATAGGGAAGCACGCGGACGCCCTGACATCTGAGCAGAGACATCACGCCAGCCAGCACCTTGGTGAACACCCTGGGAGCTGAAGGGAGACCAAAGGGCAAGGCAACAAACTGGTAGTGTTGATCCATCAGAGCGAACCTGAGGAACCTTTGATGACCTGGGAACACAGGAATATGAAGGTAAGCATCTTTGATGTCCACAGAAGTCATGAAATCCCCTTGGCACAGGGAACTGATGGCAGAGCGCAGAGTTTCCATGCGAAAGCGCCTGCCCCTGACAACTTGTTGAGGATCTTTAAGTCCAGGATGGGCCTGACAGAACCATCCATTTTGGGTACTGTGAATAGGTTGGAATAAAAGCCCTTGCCTTTTTCTCTTAAAGGGACCTGGCAGATGACCCCCAGCTCCAGGAGGCCTTGCACTGCTTGCACTAGCTCCTGAGCTGACACAGGGTCCTGAGGAATCTGGGATCTGATGAACCTTGAATGGGGATCGGCAGCAAACTCCAACTTGTAACCGGAGGACACTACCTCCTGAATCCACCGGTCTGAGACATGAAGCCTCCAGACGTGAGCGAAGTGCTGCAGCCGTCCCCCCACCCGGATGGGTGAGGGCGCCCAATCATGCCTGAGGGGGCTTAGGGGAGGATTTAGCTTTGGGACCCCAGGAGGAGCCAGGACGTCCACATCCTCTGCCTCTACCCCAGAAATCTCCCAGGGCCCCAGGGAAAGAAACCCCCCTTCCCTGTCTTGTACCACGGTAAGGGGAGGAGAAGGAACCCTGACCCCGAAAGGGCCGAGATTGCCGCCTGCGCTGGGGTAACCTGCCTCCCTTAGCAAAGAGGTACAGGCGGTCCCCAAACAGGCGCAGTCCTTTAAAGGGAAAACCAGTGAGGGCCTTCTTGGCAGCGTTGTCAGCAGCCCACTGGCGCACCCAAACCGAGCAGCGTATAGCCACCACGAGGGCAGAAGTTCTGGCACACATTCTGATGGTGTCATCCAATGCTGATAGGACAAAATTTACAAAAACATCACAACTAGAGAGTGCATTAAACACCTCACAAGGCAAAACATCAGGGGCACTATCAAGCATATTTCTGATAAGGGTTCTAGTGGCCACAGCAATAATGGCAGAGGCACAGACCGGGCGCAGCGCCGTCCCCGCACATGCAAAGGCGTGGGATGCCAGCTGATCAATACGCTGGTCTTCAGCATCCCGCAGGGTAGTAGAATCAGGGGAATGCATGACAGAGGTGTTAGATAGCCCTAGGATCGGGGCATCCAACTCGGGGGGGGGGGGATTACCAACATTTAACCACCTCAGCAGGAAAGGGATACTTCCTATCCCAACTCTTTGGAACCCCGGGAAGTTTACTGGGGCGTTCCCATTCCTTGAGCACAAGGTTTTGGAAATGTGCCTGCTCGGGAAATTCCAAACGTGATTTAAACGCTGTATGGAAAAGCTCCCCTCTTTGCCTGGGAGCCTCAACAGGGAAATAGATAGACAGAACCTCAAAAATCTGGGTCAATAATCTGTCAGTGTCATCCGGGGCCCAGGGGTCAGAGCCAGAATCGTAATGACCCCTTGGCCTCTCATCAGATGAGCCTGAATCAGAAAAGAGCTCCCCTTCATCAGACGGGGTATAGCCACACAGATTACAAAAAGTAACATTAGGCGTCAAGTGCCGCTTCTTAGCAGGGGCCTTACGTGCTAAGGACTTCGCAATAATCTGTTCAACAGTAGCCAGTCTAGAAGACACATCAGGCTGAGAATCCCCACTAGTATGCAACTCAGCAGGAGTGAGGTTTAAGCATGGGGGAGTAGGCGAAGTGAAACGAGGTGCAGCCACTGGCAGGCCAGATTGCAATGCAAGCACCTGCTCAGCACAGGGTACACAGACCTGCGCCTTGTCAGCGTCAGCATGAGGCTGCCCACACACTACACACAGCCGGTCTTGTCCCGAAGGGACCCCGGTCACATTATCCTGGGATGCCTCCATATGGTGATTATAGCGGCGCTATATGCCGATAGGGAATAACGCTATATAGCAACCCTGGATGCCCTAATAACCCGCTAGGGAAGTGGGAGTATAATTTTTACAAGGCCTATAAGTAATATATTAAAAACAGGGCCGGGAGAAGCTAGGAAGGGTTCGTCCCGCCTGAAAGACATAAGCAGACAAGACCTTAAGTACATCGTAACCAAAGAGAAGGAAATAAAGCCGCCTGCGAGGGCACTTACGGACCACAGTAGGTAGGAGTCTGTCGCGTATAGGCCAACCAAGCAGGAAAGATGGCGTCGGTATACCTCGAGGGGCGGGCCAGTAACAGCGATGACACGGAACGCGCCAAAGACAGCCCCCCCGAAGAGCGTGAAGCCAGAACGGCAAGCAGCCAATGATGGCGCACCAGCACCTGAGGTAATGCCGCCGCCAAGCGCGGAGCCAAGTCAGCACGCAGCGGCGGCAAATTTAAAATGCAGTAAAGAAAAGTCAGTGCGGCGGCTGACACAAGAATAAAGGCATGTGAAAAGACAGTGTAAAAAACACAGAATGCATAACATACCTATCTATACACATACACCCCCCCTTTTTTCCCCCGAAGACTACAAGGAGGATGAAGGAGGACGGCGGCCACTTAAATAGGGCCCACCAATAGGTAGGGGCAAGGGGCAATAGTGCGGGAGGGGCATAGAGGCTCTCCATAAGCCTGAAACGCCTACCTTTTGGTGGGGGATTTCGGTGGAGCAGCGCTCCTAAGCACCTAACAGCGGTGCTGCCTACCCTCACCCGACCAGCGCAGCCAAGGCTGGGAGGCATATTACTAGTGGAACGGGTGGGACTAGTCCTACAGGCCCGCAGGCTAATAGCCCCGCTCACCTGCAGCCAGACTGCAGAGAAATTCTGGGGATTTGTGAGAGGTCCCTGGGTATTTGAGGGGCCGGGAGGAGCCTATTTTCAATGTCTCTGCAGTCCAGCGCCATCTGGCGGAGTATATCCCAACTGTAAGTATTAGATTTGGAGCAGGACGTACTGTATACTAAGAATAATATATTTTATTATTCTTTTTTTCGCTTATACTTATGTCCCGCGTCGCTGCAGATGACACTTGTCGGTAGTGATCGGAGCAGGGAATATGAATATAATGTGAATATATGACTTTTACAAAAGTTCGTTCCTCTAACCTCAATAGCTAAAATTGGAATTAAGCAGACTAATTTTTCCACATTTGTATTGAAAAAGTGTTTTCAGTTAAGTGGACCAAAATCGGAGATAGCATCTATGAGATGCTGGGTCCGGGGACATCCATCCTCAAATTGGGATGCCCCACTATGTGAAACTCTGGCAATCACCCAATATTCTTACTTCGCCAATGAACCCGCGAGCGATACGTGGCCAGCGGCAGCAACTCTAGCATTTTTCTTGGGCTGTGCTCGACTGCGTTGGACAAAACTGAGTGGCTGAGTAGCCCCAGGAGGACAGACCAAAACTTGGAAATCTGGCGTTTTGGTCCACTTTAATGATACAGAATTCAGTGCCTATAAGATCCACTGCCAACCTCCGCCATGTGTTAAAAATGTGCTAATATGGTGTAACAGAGTAGTGCTAATTTTACATCAAGCATAAGAGCCGATGGGTACACAAACAGGCACTGATACAGGCTGGCCTATAGAGATATACCTAGTGCGCAAATGCAAGCAGATTATTTAAGAACAGACGTTTTGACTTCAAAGCACACATATGGAAAGATAACTGTGCCAAAACAAAACAGAAGCAAGCGCACCAAGGCAGGCACTTGTATACATCAGGATCCCAATCCCTCTGGCATCCTCTGATTATTAGAAATAGTATTAAACCATCCCCACCCTCCACTCTACACCCCAGCATAAATTACTAAAACAAAAACGTAATTACATGAAGAAACAGAAGCTTTTGAGCAAGCCAACGTCCAATGAGGAAGTTTGGGACAACCTCTCTGCCAAGTTCCTTCAAAAACTGTGTGCAAGTGAACATTGAGCAGATCACAACAAATATTGATTTGATTTACTTTTCTGTTCATTCACTTTTGCATAGTAATGAATAGTATTTTTCACACCATAAGACGCATTTAAATGACCATAAGATGCACCTAGTATTTAGAATAAAAAGATATTCTACACAAAATAGTGTGATAAAATACCCCCTACAAGAACCAAATAGCAGCAGGTAGTGGGCAGAATCCCCACCCCTCACACTGCTATAACAGGCAGTGTGGCAGAATTCCCCCCTAATCCCCCTATAACAGACAGTGTGACAGAGCACCCCTAATCGCTCTATAACTGGCAGTGCAGCAGAACCCCCCAAGAGTGTTGAAAGGAGGCCCTCCATGTGGGACCAAAACCTAACCTTGTGTGTGCAGGACCACCAGGTATGTACCATAGCCCTCTCTGCACAACAGCCTCTGAAGCATCAGAATAGGAGGGGACTGCCTTTGCTATTCTGGATGGGATCAGATAACAGCACATATGTACTTTGTCTACCACTACCGTCTTGACAGTAGTGACATTGATGGAGCAATGGGAGGCTGAGTGCTACATTTTTGCCCTTCCTCCTCCTCCAAGCCCCCCCCCCCAGGCCTCCATCTCACCTGGTGACGTATGAATGCTTCACATTACTGCCCTTCTCGTTCAAATTCACGAGGGAATAAGTTGGATATCAGGTTTGGGCCAAAGGGTGACCTAAGACAAATTCGCTCATATAAGGTAAGAGTTGAAGAGGTGGGAACCAACCTAAGGAGGGCAGTGATCCAGTCTTTTAGTTGGATGTATCTATAACGTTCTAAATCCGGGATTGGGTGCCGCTCTTAAAGGTTGTCCTACCAGATAAGATGATTATCGGTTAGAAGGTCCCTGACTTAAAGAGGTTTATGGGCTTTCCACAATGCAAATCTGGCGACTCTGCCCGGGGTAAACAAGGGATTGTGGGAGAGGGCCATAAGTCAGAGGTAAGGGGAAATTAACTTGCTAGAGTACTTTATGCCCCCTCCCCAATTTTAAACTATCTGCATGAGAAGGTATATATATGGAGAAAGACAGAATGGGTGGCTGATAGGGATTCCGATACACACCCAGAGGGGGGTTTCCCTAAATGTATGTAGGGCCGCGAGCTGTGCAATTTGTGCTGTAGTGTAGTAACTTGAAATATGTGGAAGCCTGTCCTCTCCGCTGTGAGTAGTCATCACTGATTTAGCAATACGTGGTTGGTTTCTTCTCCAAACAAATTTAGGGACCTTTTTACAGAAATGTCCAAAGCATATTGGGGGGGGGGGGGGGGGGGGGCTTTAACTTGGAGGGTGATGAATAAGTGCAGGAGAATAGTCATCTTCATCAATTACAACCTTCCTAGCCAGGGGATTGGGAATGATGCCTATGTCAGGGGGGAAACATGGGAAAATAATGATACACAATATATGTATAGAGTGACATAAAGGGGTGTTAATTTTACACCCAGATAATCTATACATTTAGTGGCCCATTTAAAGGGAAATTAAGATAGGAGATGGTCCTTGGTAGCTAGGGGTAAGATGATGTTTAGGCAGACCTATTAGTTGATGGTCAGACCAGAGAGCCCCACCAATTTGTCTACCACTTTGGAGAATATTGGGTAAGGTGGTGATAGGTTGTGTGACTTTGTGTGAATTCCTGCAACTTCAACCATGTTGATGTCAGCACAGTTTTTTATTACTATGGCCAAGGGATCCAGAGATAAAATAAACAAAATGGGTGAGATAGCCCACCCCTGCCTGGTGCCACAGCCAATCTGGGACCTTTTGAACGAAAGTCCAGAGTAACAAACCTTGGACAAGAGGGAAACATACTGTAAAGAGCTTTAATCTAGGACAGAAGCAGGTATATTATATCATTCACAACTAACCTTGGCAAGTATTATGACAAATGCTAATATGTTCATCATACTACATTTTAACTTGGCAAGTATTATGACAAATGCTAATATGTTCCTCATACTACATTTTTAATTATTCTGGTGTCTTGATAGGAGTACTTAGCTCACAGCATGCAACATCATTACTTCATTACTTAATTCCCAATTTTCTATTTCAGAAAAGCCATATAATTTCCAACCTGCAATATTAAAATGCGTTAAAATATGTCACTCTAGTTTAGGCTACTTGTATGCTGTTATTAACATAATGGTTTCTCAAACTGTACTTAAAAGCCCGATAAAGTGATTTTTACATTTAATCATTATTTTAGGGGAATTTCATTTAAAAAAAATGTGTGAAAAGGATGGAGCGTGTTTATAAAACTAAAGCAAAAAGAGAACTGTGAACATTAGTGCTGCTGCCTGAATCAGTGTATATTAACTATATGTTCCTTAGTAAATATTGTTGGAGGTACAACAGCTTAGCTTAGTATGTGATCTGCATATATATTGCTAGGTTAATGCAGTTTCCATTTATGACAACAGATGGCACTGTTGCATATATCTATGTGTAGTCTCTGTTGTACATTCTCTACTGCATGTTGTGTTTCCTGTACATTGAGGTGATCTCTATGACTTTTTCCTGTCTTAGTTATCCATCATGTAAGGTGACCTTCTTTTACTGCAATCATGTACTGGTAGCGCCAGTTCCTGTTACACCACAAATGTCTATCTGGATTTGACTCTGCTGCACTCAGAACTCACACTCTGAATAAGTTATGGGCCCAGTGGCTGAATGAAGCTTCAGAGACCGGATAAAGCCCAGTGACCAGACGCGGCCCAGGCAGAGCAAAGCCTCAAACAGGAGACAGCAGGGCAGACGCAGGGATCGACATACAGTAGCTTCCATAGAGACATGAGCTGTATACAAGTAAGGCTGTTCTTATACAGAACGCACGTCGGGTGTTAGAGCACGCTGCAGCGCAGCCTCGGATGATCAGAGCCCCCTTGCACCATCAACGATCATTACCCTTTTCAAGCACAGCTTTCCACTTATGGGCCAGGAATATTCAAAATAGAGAAGGCTCTCTCTGAAACTACACAACAAATGCTAGCACTCCAAACACCACTGCGGACATACAGGGGTGGTTCCAGACAATGAACCAGCTGTAATCGCTTATCAAGAAGCAGCACATATATCGGCACAATTGAACATCCACATATGAAGGGCACTGAGGAAGCCATTACTGGCGAAACATGTTTGCCCTTACACCGATCAACATACCAGTAAGACAAACACGATTTAATGTGCTGCCTCATGGTGGTGCTGCTATATAAGAGTATCAGCAATATCAATAACTGCTCCTAATCGTTTTTTTAAAACAATGACTATAGGACTTGTATCTGTATGTCTTCTAAAAATTTATGTCATATGATATGTATTTGTATTTCTTTGAATAATATATGTAACAGTGTTGCAATGAAAATAGGATTCAAAGGGATCCTTTTAATATGAGATATAATAAAATGATAAATATTTCTTAAACATATTGGTGTGGTGTGGTGGGAAAGCTAGGTCCATGTTGTATGTGGGATTGGACCTAAATCTGAAGTTGCTCAACAGGTTTGTTCGTCCCCGGAAGTTCCGTATGGAAACTTTGCGCTCAGCCATCCACTCACTGCGTCAGGGGGACTTCATGATGTCCATAGAGTGTGTTCGTTACTTATGTGTGCTTTATTCATAGGTGGGTGTTGTAAGTATGTCACACACCCCGCTTCACCCTGCCCTTTTGTATTCTGGATCCTTTGTATGGTGAACCTTTGTTAGTTTTAATTGGCTTTCCTGGTCCCTTGATCTTACTGCTATCTTTATACTGGGTAATGAGTGGGAGGTCCCAGGTATTTATGGGCCGGGAGGGTCTGACCTTTTTTGTTATCATCTCTGCAAGATCGCCATCTACAGGTCAGTATACCCTCCCGCTGTGAAAGTGAATGTAAAGCACACACATGTAAAACACACACATGCCCACACACATAAAAGACAGGAATCCATAAGGGATCCGCCCCCCCCCCAAGGGTACCTGGGAGAGGGGGAATCCACGCCAGGGAAGGGCCAAGGGACGGGGCATCCCAAACCGGGATCACCAACCCGGATAGCCACCTACCCCTTGTTATGGGGTCTCACGGCTCCTAAGCACAAGGGGTGCCAACTACCTTTGCCCGGACCAGCAGCCTAGGCTGGGAGGCAGGGAATATTAAACAAGGGGATCCGGGCAGAAATAGAAGAATAAAAGGTGACCGGGAGTCATCCCGGCTACAAGGAGGAGACATCATCTTCTGACTTGCTCGCCTCTGCAGAGATGGAAAACTGGGGAATGAGTGGGAGGTCCCAGGTATTTATGGGCCGGGAGGGTCTGACCTTTTTTTGTTATCATCTCTGCAAGATCGCCATCTACAGGTCAGTATACCCAAGTGTAATGAATGTCTTGAAGCGGGGTGTGTGACATACTTAGAATAAATCGATTGTTCTTATATATAAAGGAGGGAAAATGGGCAGCAGCTCAGAGCTTAGACTCTTAGTGCCCAAGCTGAACAATGACAATTATCAGCTATGGAAGTGGAAGTGGAAATGCTAGTATACAGAGATGACTTGTGGAAGGTTATCAATACAGAGAGGCCACAGTACAATCATCGGGACTGGGACAGGAAAAACAGACAGACACAGGACACCATAAGCTTACTAGTAGAAGACAGCTTATTCACATATGCAGTGAGAATACAGCGAAGGGCATGTGGGAAGTACTGAAAAGAATGCATGAGAAAACCGTTCAAACAGCAAGTTGGCTCTGCTGAGGACAATTTACAAAATGAAGCTTAGCAGAGAGCATGGCATGCAGGAGCATATAAATGCCATGCTGGAACTCAGATCAGTTGGTGAGAATATAACAGACAGTCACACCACAGCCATGTTGTTGTGCATCTTACCCGATACATATACGTCACTGATCAATGTGCTGGAGACAAGGCCTGAGACAAATCTGACACTAGCATTTGTAAAGACTAGGCTCATAGATGATTAACAGGGAAAAATGCGCTTGTGCCTTTTTACACAGAAACTGACACCATAACAGCTAGAAGTTTTTTCACAGAACTTAATCTGAATAACAAAGAAACTTTTTACCTTGCAGATGGAAGTAAATACATGCAGGGGGATATGGGCATGGGGCCCTTCTTTGCCCCAATGATGTGGGACACAATTTAGCCATACCAAGATGTGCTTCATGTTCCTGATTTAGAAGGAGGACTGTTATCTGTGGAGCATCTGACAGCCAAAGGACTCACAGTAAAATTCCAAGGTGACAAGTGTTCTATCCTGGACGGCAAGCAGACCATAGCAAGTGCCAAGTTGGATGATCATCTGTATCACCACAACACAGTGAAGGAAAAGGAGAGGCTATGCACCCATAAACACAAGGACTGTATACACATGTGGCACAGGTGTTTAGGCCATAGACACACAAAATGAATAAATCTAAAAATAAAAAAATAAAATAAAAATAAAAGAACTACAAAAGAGGAGTCTGACAAATGATCTACCATTATCCACTTGTCCAGTTACTGTTAAGTGTGAATGTTCAGCAAATGTGCATCAAATCTAAAGCTACAAGAGCAACACTTCCTAAAGTCAGTCAGAATAGGGCTTCAAGACCACTTGACCTAGTTCACAGTGGTGTGTATGTGGTCCCCTAAACCCATCTACACCTGAAGGCAACAGGTACGAAGTTACTTTCATAGATGACTATTCAAGATACACAGTCACTTTGTCACATATGGAGACTTGGCCAAGGTAGACACAGACAGCTCCCAGCAATTCCGCCTGAAGCCTTCCCAGAAAGTGGAAAATGGGGAAACTCAGCAGAGAGGAGGGCCGGAGTGTCAAATATGATGATGCACAATCAGGAACAACAGGCAGGAGCTGAGAAATATCTGGAAGGCAATAAGGAGTTAGGGCACACTGTACCTGGAGGGAGCCAGCAATGAGAAACTGATGAAGTGCTACACCACACACTGGTTTCAGCATGGCGGGTCTGGTTTTCAATGGAGCATTCTACAAGGAGGGTCGAACTGTGCTACAGACAAGCCAGGGTCCCATTACTGTTGCCAATGGCCGTTGAGCCCAAAGTCCAACATGGGAATAGTCCAGTTCAGAATTTGGGAGAGACTGATGCAGCAGAGCCAGATAGACCAGAGCAAGAAAGAGCCATAATTCAGAGCCAGAGTTCAGTGAGCCAAGGCAGGTAGTCATCCAAGCTGGGGATTGAGAGCCAGAGCAGGGTCGATATCTAAAGCCAGAAGGTCAGTTCCAGAGCAGGGTCAATATCCAAAGCCAGAAGGTCAGAGCCAGAGTGGAGCTTGTATCCAAGCAAGAGAGTCAGAGCCAAAGTCAAACCAGGATGTACACAGGAACAGGAGGCAAGCGTCACTTCAGGAAGATCTGCAGGCAACTTTCCAGCACCACAGGCCCCTTTTTAAAAGTTGCTTGGTGCCAGAAGGTGTCCGCCACACAAGTGCAGAAGAGCGTGAACTTGTGCTCACCATGGATAGCAGCGTACTTGTGCGGAAACCAGCCAGTGGCCATCTGGGCATGTGCAGAGCAGCGTGCCAATCACCCTCACAACTGTACACTTCTCTGGTTGCACACCACCCGGACATAAACACCCAAGGGGCGTGACCGCTCACATGGACAAGTGCACGTACACCAGCACACGTAAAACCAGGTCTTCTACCGTGCCACACTTACCTAATGCAACACACGAGTAAAGTTCTTGACAAATTACAGGTCTATAGTAAAGACAAAGGAAACTTTTCATACTTTGGAGTGATAATAGAGGTGAATTCACAGGACACAAAGTACAAGAGTACTTAAAGCAGAAAGGAATAGAGCATCAAAAGAGTGAAAAAGTGCCATACACACCAGAGAAAAATGGGGTAGCTGAAAGAAAGAACCGAACCGAAATACTAGGGTGAGTTAGCAATGACTTATTTGCAGAATAAACTCTTCTCTAATGGAGAGAACGACATATGAACTATGGCACAATGAGAAGCTAAATGTTAAACACCTAAGAGTTTTTGGATGCAAAGCATGCATCTACATTCCAGAGGAAAAGCACACCAAACTCCAAAACAGAGCATTTGAAAGAATCTTTGTTGGAAACCGTGACAATGTTAAGGGTTACAGAATCCTAAATCCCAAAACAGACAAGGTTACCATTAGCAACAGCATAACTTTTGTTGAAGATCTGAGAAACTATTTAATAAGAGCTGAGAAAGTACGAACAGAAAAGAAAACTGACACGGAGTAGCCATCATTTGTTACTTCTGAACAAACAGCTGAAGTGAGCATGGACCCTACCAGTACTGAAGAGCAGACACAAGCACGCTCAGACACAGAACCAGGATGCTCAACAAGAGAAAACAAAGGTAAACATGTCTGTTATACAAGTCAAGCACTGCCAGTACTAATGAACCTGCAACTTGGGAAGACATGTCTCAGCTTTCAGAAAGGGAAGCCAGTAAATAGATAAAGGCTGCAAAGAAAGAGATAAAATCCATGCATGATACCAAAACATGAACACTTACAGAACTACTACTTGGAAGGAAAGCCATCGTCTGTAAATGGACTTTTAAAGTGAAGTACAATGCAGGTGGCACAGTGGAGTGATACAAAGCAAGACTCATAGCCAATGGATAGTCTCAAAAATATGGAGAGGACTATAATGAGACTTATGCTCCAGTAGTCAAACGTGCTACAACAAGGACTTTTCTGACGGTAGCCGCCACAAGGAAAATGCAAGTGAAACACTTTAATGTGAAAACTCCCATTTCTACATGGTGAAGACATCTGCATGGAAGAACCACGAGGATTCAAAGACAAACAAAGGCCAGACCTACAGTATGCAAATTTCAGAGGAGTATATATGGTCTAAAGCAAGCCACCAGCGCATGGAATATGAAAATAAATTGTGTGCTTACACATGAGGACTTTCACAGGGGTAAAGCAGACCCATGCTTCTACACATAGAAATTGGCAAACAGATGGGTCTACGTGCTTATTTATGTGGGAGATACCCTGATTTGTTTTGAACAAGAAGATGATAAAGCAGAAATACTGCAAACCCTGAATCAGCTTTTTGAGACCAAAGACCTTGGAAACATAAAGAATTACCTTGGCATTAAGATTGAGAGAGAGGAAGTGGGCAGCTTTCTTCTAAACCAAATGCACAAAATAAAATAAATAAATGAAACATTTGGAATGGAAGATGCCAATCCAGTAAAATCTCCCATGGAAACCAACAGCCTGAAGGTTATAGACAGCCAAGATATTCCTCTACCAAGTAACACTCTATACAGGAGAGCAGTAGGAAAATTGCTGTACATCACCACTGCTACAAAGCCTGACATTGTAGCAGCTATAGGAATCCTATGCATAAAGGTTTCAATACTAAGTTAGATGGACTGGAATGCTGTATAGCAAGTCATATGTTATTTTAAACTACAAGTTAAGGTTACCAGTAAGTGGTGAAAGCATCCTGACAGGATATGTTGATGTCGCCTGGGCCGGAGACACTTGTGAAAATCTACCAGTGGTTATTAGTTTCTTCTATCAGGAGGTGCTATCAGTTTGACTAGCACTGAAGAAGAGGACAAACCAAGAAGTTGTATGGCTCAGACAACTTGGGTAAACCACAGTTGGAACCAATGAGAATCTTTGAGCACAATCAAGGATGCCTTGAACTTGCGCAGATGGAAAGGGTTAGCTAGAGAACCAAGAACATTAATGTAAAGTTTCACTTTCTGAGGGATTTTCAAGAGTAGGGGTTCCTTGAGTTACTTTATTGCCTTACTGAGGATATGACAGCAGATATCTATACAAGCCCCTGACCGCTGAGGGACACTCGAGGCTCACAAAAAAGATGGGTTTAACAAACTAAGTCTCAGCTGTTGAGAAGGGGTGTTGGAGATAAATCAGCTTAGCTTAATATGTGATCTGAATCTATATTGCTGGGTCAATGAAGTTTACATTTATCACAGTAGATGGTGCTGTTACATTTATCTATGTGTAGTCTCTGTTGTACATTCTCTGCTGCATGTTGCGTTTCCTGTACATAGAGGTGACCTCTATGATTTATTTTTCCTGTCTATGTTATCTGTCATGTAAGGTGACTTTCTCTTACTGCACTCATATTGCAGTAAAGACAGTTCTTGTGACACCACAAATGTCTATCTGGATTTGACTTCATTGCACCCAGAATTCACACTCTGCAACAAATATAATATTCAATTATAAAAGGTTGTGGTTACTGCTGCTCCAGTTGGAGCAAATCAGTCCCACAGGAATCATGTCAAAAGTAAAAACTTGATAACTAAAGAGTAGTCCGCTAATTGTGAGTGGTATATGTGGTACCTGTCTGCTTCTCCTTGCTCCCTGGTTGTCCTTTGGCTGCTCATGTCTCCTCCTTAGCAGCAACTGCTGGACGAGCTGACTCTCCATCTCAGGTGGCCTCCAGTATGACCCAGGGCACAAGACCATGTACATACATAAGCAATACACAGAAAAACCTTGCCAGTGCAATAGTTTGGTCTGTGATAGTGTTCAGTTGTTCAGCTGGGTACTTCTCTGTGCCTCTTTGACCTTCACAGCCTGGATCAACGCTGCCCTTACCCGACTGTTCCTGCCCTGTCTGAACTTGGACCTTGCTTTTAAAGTCCCTCCTGGTGTTTCTGATCCAGTTGGGGTCTGTGGTTCTCCATGTGAGGCACAGAGTTTAACCAATAAATTAGGAATGATGGGTGTTTATGTTTGAAAGGGCTTCTGCATGAGTACAATAAACTTTTTTAATTGTAAAGCAACCAAGATGGACAAATCTCTAAATTATGTAAGAAAGGCTCCATTCAGGTATCCAAAAGCCCCCTGCATTTGGCTCCCCCCCCCCCAACACCACTCCAGTGCTATGTCCCCCCTGCTCAGTGCAGACTGGTCACTAGAGCATTTAGGAAGCCCACTTAAGTGATGAAGTAGCTTCACACAAAAACTTGCTTTTGGCAAATCAGTGTGTGGGCCCACTATTATTTAACAGATAACAACCCGAAATCCAGCAAGATCCTATTAAACCGGACCTTCAGCATGATTTAATTAAAAGCCCAAACCCTTAAAAAACTATTCCCCAGGATCTAAAATTAATATATATATATATTATATATAAGTTTTTAGTCACTTACTTATTATTCTTTCCCCCACTGGGCTGCATCTCTTTTCAGAACTCTAGGATACGGGCGCCACCATCTTGACTCATCGTCATCTTGAAGCATCACACATACTGAGGAGAGGAGAGCCAGATAAAGTGCAGAGAGCGGGGTTATAGCTGTGCTTTGCACAGACAGAGCAAAGCTGGGGTCAGGGAAAGGACAGCAATCCCAGAATGCTGAGCGGCACAGCCAGGAGACACTTCCTGTTTGCAGGCTGCCTGATGCTCCATGAGCTGCCATCTTGTATGTTTAAAGGCTCATAACATGCAGTAGATGCAGGTAGGATGATTTTTAATGTGAGCAATCTGTATGTACAGGGTGTGGGAAACATATAAGATAGGCTCTTATTCAGGGTGAAGGTGAACTTTAAAAGCATAATCCAAATGCAATCCATAAAATCAATATAAGCAGCTATGCAACATGTTTTGATATTCATTCAGCAGAAATGGAAACTTAACCCAGGAAACACAGCTGGTAATTGAAAAAAAGTCCATAGTTCTGATTTCTAATTAGGCTGAGCTATTTAACTGACCTGATCAGCCACTAAAATTGCCATTGGGACCTCCAATACTCCAGTGTCCTTATCAAAATATTCACTGGCATCTTGTGAAAGAGAATGTCTGAAAAATAAATACAGGAAGTTAAGAAAATTGTGGGAAACTTAAAAAGCTAATCAAGTTCACGATTTACATCTACCAATTTAGTAGAATTTAGTAGAAAATGTGTGATATTTTCCAATACCGTAATGAAAGAAGTATTAATCTTGAAGAGATATTTAATATTAAATACTGCAATGTAAATACCCTACATAAAAAGAGTCCAGATGAATACATTGAAAGTAGTTTTAATAGGATACAAAAAGTGATGAATAAAGAAATTAGGTTGTGGTGGGATATAGCCCCACTTGAAACCTATTTAGTTAAAAAGATAGTTCCCAGAATTTTACGATGGGATATCTGTATTTATGATGGGGATGAGGAAAATATAATGAAGGAAGATTGGCTCGCATTTTTTAATGAATGTGGATTAGAAAAATTAATTACTAAAAAGAAAATTAAATTTCAATTAATTAAAGAAGAACTAGAAAAATATAAAGAGGACTTAGAGTCATTTAACCAGAATGAAACCTATATTAAATTGTCAGAAAAATTAAAAATAAAATTAACAAAAGAAGATAAGGAAATTAAGGAAAGGAAACAAAGAAAACTAAGAAGTGATGAATAAAGAAATTAGGTTGTGGTGGGATATAGCCCCACTTGAAACCTATTTAGTTAAAAAGATAGTTCCCAGAATTTTACGATGGGATATCTGTATTTATGATGGGGATGAGGAAAATATAATGAAGGAAGATTGGCTCGCATTTTTTAATGAATGTGGATTAGAAAAATTAATTACTAAAAAGAAAATTAAATTTCAATTAATTAAAGAAGAACTAGAAAAATATAAAGAGGACTTAGAGTCATTTAACCAGAATGAAACCTATATTAAATTGTCAGAAAAATTAAAAATAAAATTAACAAAAGAAGATAATGAAATTAAGGAAAGGAAACAAAGAAAACTAAGAAGAGATGATTGGGATTACAGAAATAAGAAAGTTTTTAAGTGGCAACAAAATCTGCCGATTCCTTTTAAGGGAAATCTGTGGACAAATGGTAAACAAAAATCTGAATATCAAGGGAAAAGAAATGGTTATTCTGTTACAGAAAAGAAAGATAATATAGGGTATAAACAAAGAAGCCCTATATCTGGACACAACCAAGAGAAAAAATATAGAAATGATAACAAAATTAGTAGTACTTATTCATATATCCCACATACAAGAAATAGATTCCTCCCTCTAAGTGAAATTGAGGATGAAAACACTTCTGATGTTAACTGTGGCCATAGGAGTAATGGAAATAGAAGAAATGCATCCTCTCCTTTTTTTATAAGAGAGAATACTCAGAAAAAACAATTAGGATGGAGAAATTACAGAAAGAGGAACAAGGAATGGTAACCAGAAATAAATCCCCATACTCCATCATCTATGAGGAAAAGAAAAGGAATAGGGGAAAAAGAGGAGGAAGGAAACACAACAATGTAAAAAAAATACAGGAAATATCATTAGAAGCTACAGACTTGAATGGGATCTATAACCTAAGTGAAAAAACCTTGAGCGAAGATGAAAAATTGGTCCTAGATAAGGGCCTTAATTATGCTCCAAATATTGGGATGGATCCCTTTCAAGTCTTTATAGACGCAAATCTGTTCATTAGAAATTTAAACACCAAAAGGTTTTTCTTGAATAGAGAAAAAACTGAAAAACTGAATACTAATGAAGAAGATAAACATATAAAATATACTACTTTAAAGAATCCATCTATGTTTAACCCAACGCAAAATAATGGTTCATGTATAGAAACTTTTAAAAAACTTGTCTTAAAGGATATTAGACAAACTATCCAACCAGGGAAGAAAATTAAAAGAGAAAATAACAAAGATCTAGCAATAAAAAAGAGGGATAAAATCTTTGAAAACTGACAAAACCAGACTAATTAAAAGAGCTGATAAAGGGGGTGGAATAGTTGTACAGGATGTTAAAACGTACAATGAACAAATTCAATTATTGTTAAATGACACTGAAACATATAGATTATTGGAAAAAGACCCACTAATAGAATATAAAACAGAACTAGAACAACTAACAGAAATAGGTTTGAAAATGAATTTAATGACCAAGAAAGAATATGATTTCTGTAATATCAAATGTCCCAAATTACCAACGATTTATGGACTCCCAAAGGTTCATAAGAACCATGATAATCCACCTTATAGACCTATAATCAGTGGAATCAACTCTATAACGTCTCATCTAGGAAAATATCTGGACTTTTTCCTGCAACCACTGGTGATTAAACTTCCCTCTTACATCAAAGACAGTCAACATATTTTAAGGATGTTGGAAAATTTTTAAGTTACCGAAACTACAGTGCTATAAGAGCTATAGGCTATAAGATATTTCCTAATTAGACATACAGATATGATATTGATCCAAATTGACTTTTTAGTAGATCTCTTCAACTATGCAATGACCCACAATTACTTCTGGTTTAATAAGAAATATTATGTCCAGATGAAGGGAGTGGCCATGGGAGCTAAATATGCTCCCAGCTTGGCCAACCTTTTTATGGGGATGTGGGAGGAAGCAGTAAAATATAGTGACCGCCCCGTCCCTTTAAAACTTTGGGGTCGCTACATAGATGACTGCATAGTAATTTGGGAGGACAATCTATCATCTTTTGAAGATTTTTTTACCTCTCTCAATATAAATGATTGGGGGGAATAAATTTCACTAAAGAAGCAAGCAATGAAAAAATACATTTTTTGGATCTGGTTATAGAGAAAAAAAGATACCAGTCTTATTACAAGTTCTTTCTTTAAGGAGACAGACAGAAGTTCATATGTCCCAACAACGAGCTGTCACCATCCTAAATGGATTAGCAATATCCCTAGAGGACAGTTCCACAGAATTAAGAGAAACTGCACAAACGAGGGTGATTACATAAAACAGGCACAAATAATAGGCAAGAGGTTTATTAATAAAGGATATGAAGCACAACTTATACAGGAAGAAATAGATAATATTAATAAAATAGAAAGAAAGAGTATTTTAGTAGATCACAAAAAAAATGTAAGAGAGGGAAATATGGCAGAATTTGCCTTTATTACACAATACGGAAATAATCACAGTAAAATAAATAAGATATTAAATAAACACTGGAAAATAATCAAGAGTGATGAGATATTAGGCCCCGCTCTTCCTGAGAAACCTAGGGTGATTTTTAGAAGACCACCTACACTCTCTACTCATTTGATTAAGAGTTATGTAGAACCCACTATGGAGAAAAAAAATGGGATTTATCAATAAGGTAGATGGCTTTTATTATTGTAATAAATGTGCCAGATGTAAAACTTGTTTAAAAAATGCCAGATGCATAAAAAAATTTACGTCAAATAAAACAAAAAAAGAATTTAAAATAAAACAATTTCTAACTTGTTCTAGTAAAAATGTCATTTACATGTTAGAATGTCCCTGCGGACTACAATACATTGGCCGCACTGGTAGGGAATATAAAGTAAGATTAAGGGAACACTTGTATAACATTAAAAGAAGTTATGATTTACACAGTGTATCCCTGCACTTTAAAAATATGCACAACAGCAACCCCGCAGACTTAAAATTCTACATAATAGATCAAATTAAATTGAATTTAAAAGGAGAAGATATAATAAATCAATTATCAAAGTTAGAGTCCAAATGGATATATACAATTGATTCCATGCAACCTGGGGGGTTAAATGTCGAATTCGATATTAATTGCTTCTTAAAATGATGTTTGTACAAATTATTAAATATACATATACAATACAGCAATGATTTGTGTAAAACAATTATATATAAATTAGCATATTGTATATGTTTTCCTATTTACTAAGTATATGGTAATCAGAAATACTATTATAGAATTAAAATCGATGACATTGTATTAAATATATATATATATATATATATATATATATATATATATATATTTCTATAATATCAAAATCCAGTGAAGATAAACTTATACAATGAAAAGTAATAAAAATTGATTTAGAAACTCTATATGAAAGTAAGAATAATTGCATTAATGGTATTTCGGGTGATTGCCATAAATAATAGTAGTTTTATATATGGTCTTTTTATAAAAAAAAACAAGATGATGCTCAATATAATATTTGTGTGTATTTTCCTCTTTTCATAGAAATATAGAGTTGTATCCAAGATGCCGGCATTAATTGACAGTGCGCAACTAGCTATAATGCTGAGGAAGAATTTAAAATAAATGGATTCCTTGCCGTTATTATTATGCGGTACACAATGAGTTAAATTCCTTGAACAGAAGTTAATAAATTCCAGCCGTAGTATCGCTCCGTGCGCCTATGATTAAGTCCTAGTGACGAAACGCGTTGGGCGGAGCCTACTGCCGATCACGTGACCCCCGAAAACAGCCGACGGTTGCCGAGTCCAGAGGCCTGGGACTTGGCGGCATACGGTGTTTGCTGTTTAAAGACGCGAGTCGCATTGGAGGGGTATGAATAGGAGGAAAACTTCCATTCTACATTTTAAAACAAGTGTTTGTATACAATGCAAGTTTGAACTTACTATCTGGTAAGAGTTATTTTAATATAGCGCATAAGACCAATACTTGCAGAATTATGCTATGTGCGCCAATGTGATTCTATTTTACATGTGCAACTGAATAAATGAGGAATAATTTATTTTAAAATACATTGGTCGATCATTTATGAGAAGTAAATATATATATATATGAAACTACAATTTATATCTGGATTCGAGGATAGTGATTATAAAGGAACCAAGGTTGGATTTCTAAAGGCTTGACATGTATTTGCATCTGGTACGTGTACGAAGTAACAGGTGGTGGATAATATACACAAATTATCTGATTGCTTCACGTGGTGAATGGAAAGGATTGTAACATAATAGGTCCCGCGGAGATATATACATATATATGTATGCTACATTTACTATTTGGTTATAGACTTTGTGACAGGCTCTGTCTTTCTCCTGCGCAGTGGACATATATACCAGATACTGGTCCAAGATTAATTTAATAGAAAGCGAGCGCGGATCTACAGACTTCTTTGTCTTTAATTTAGTAGAATTCATTATAACATCTGTAGGTGTGTAATAGCTTAATGTACGACTGTAGCATTAGATCTCAGAACCCCATCAGGCAACATTTTGCCCCTAGCACAAATGAATCATTATATAATGCTACAGCAGTCTATCTGAGCCAATAATGTCACTGAGTAGTGGATATTACACCTAAACTTACAAATACAGGATAGGTCTGCTGTTGCCCACAGCCACCACTTTTTAACATGCTGTGCATTCTGAGATGCTTTTCTGAACACCACAGTAGTAAATAGATGTTTAGTCTTAGTTACAGCCGTTTTTCTTACTGCTGAAATCAGTCAAGCAATTAAACACTGACCTTGCTCACTAAAGAATAATTCCATGGACATCCCACTCACACTAATCTCTATTGTGCATTAAAGTGTGACTGTCAGGACTGTACCGGACACCTGTCTGACTTGAGCTGATAATCCCCAATCTCCACCGCCTCTTCTGCCTATAGACAAGTCCCCGCTTGTAGGAGACACGGGTAATGCCTCTCCTACTCGGTTACCCCCAGGACTTATAGGGCGCAAAGATTACCAGCTTAAGTGGAGACTGATGAACGGCAGGGAGTCCCAAACGAGGATGCCGGATGGCGGAAGTCCAAATACAGGCCGAGGTCAAAACCGGGAGGTCACGGGGCGAGGTATCCGAAGGAGGTAACGAAGAATAGTCGAACTAGCCGAGATCAAATCCAGGAGGTCACGGTGCGAGGTATCAGAGGGGTCAGGCGGAATCGTGGTCAGGCAGGCAAAAGGTCAGGGCAGGCAGCAAGCGAGAGAGGTCAAGGTCCAAAGCCGAATAATAACGAAAGACAATGTGAACACACTTCCAGAACCCAGAGGCTATAACGGGCACTGGGATACTGAAGCAGTACAGCTTTATAGGGAATACTGGCCATTGGGGAAAGGGGACAATGGAGGGAATCACACTGATTGGTGCATACATAGAAAACGGGAGCGGTCCCAGGAGCTGGACGGCCCAGGCCAGACAGGCCGACCAGTCCCTGGGTCCGCTCCCAGGATCCAGCCACAGATAGGTTTATTTCAAACTTGCCCCCGGCGGGCGCGCTGGGGAAAGCGCCGCCGGGAGGCATAAAGAAGACGTGCTCGCGCGCGAGCACGTTGAGGATCGGGCGCGCCCCTGCCAGGAGGGGGAAGCGCCGCATCACGAGGGAGCCCAGCAGGGCCGCGCAGCCGCGCGGAGCGGGCTGCAGCGCGGCATTCGACAGCGTCCTGCACCGCCGGCCCCTGGTCCCCACGACGGCGCCGAGGAGTCGGCAGACCCGGGGACCGTCGGGCAGCAGCCCGCCGGGGGCCACCCGACAGCGCGCCGCGGGACCAGGAACGGCGACGAGGTAAGTGCCTAACATTGACTCCCTTTGTATACATAATTCAGTGTAATGCAAAGCAATCTTGCAGCAAGTTTGTCTTTAAGGGGGGTATATCGTGAAATTGTAAGGGAGGTGCATCGTGAAATTGTGTAATAATAAAAATCTATATAAACACATCGGCTAAAGAGAGGATTCACTTATACACCTGCAATGAATAACACTTCCATCGAGCTTGTGGTTTCTTCTCCTGGTACGAATAAAATTTAGGGGTGCCAGGCTTGAGTGTATCAGGGGTGACAGAGCCTGCCCTCCCTAAAAATTATATGCAAACAAGAAAAACAAGTTAAATCTGAAAAAGCAACATCCCCCTAATAGAACAATACCCAACATGCATAGGTATTATCAAGGGAAGAGTTGCCAAACACCCCCATGTGCGTAAAGATACTTTCTTGCGCTTTTTCCACCAAAACAGCCCTTACATTTAAAATACCCCCCACAAACCATATAATCTCTAAAAGTACACATGTTAAGCTTTCTAAGCGTACCCAGCTTATTGTAGTTGGCTCATATTTCTGGAAGTAATCCATCGAAGAATTACTAGGTTGCACAGGGTTTCCCTAAACAATTTATAAAAAAGCAGAATAAAACACCTTTTTCTAAAATTTCAATATGCAAACAAGAATAAACAAGCAAAATCGGAAATTGCAAGGTCCCCCGAGCAGAACAATACCCAACATGCATAGCTACTTTTAACACTTTTAATTGCCAGCCTACTTAAAATTTTGTCTCCCTTTGTTGACAGGTCACATTTCACCATTTTAACCGTAATTTTTGCAGGAATTTCCAGGAAAATTATATATATTTTTTGGGACAGAGGTTAGGCTTTAACGTGAAATGTCTTGTTTGTAATTTTTCTACAGTTTTTAAAAATATTTTTCAGTAAAAAAACTAAAAAATGTTTTTAAAATTGTCTCATTTATTTTAAATACAACATTAATTTTATTAAAGAGAACCATATGGCATGTGAAAGCCCCATTTCTCTTGATTACAACGATACCACATATGTATCAGCAGCCCCCCCCCCCGTTCCCCTCCCCTGTCACGGAGACCCCCTCAAACTGAAAAGAGCACTTTATAACAACATTTACAAATAAAGTACAACTACTATCCATAATATAATGGGTTAAATTATAATTGGCATGGGGCCCCCCTTCCTGGGGGGGGGGGAATTTTGGGGGGAATTTTAAGGGTGATGGCGTGAGGCCCCCCCCACCCATCATAACCAGCCCGGGGCCCCGGCACTGCAGGCTACAAGCCGGCATAGCCTAATGGCCACGGGCTCTTCTGCCTCCTTGACCCTCGGGGAGGCAGGTAATGGCAAGTCACCCGCTAGCCGCAGGTGACTTGCCAGACCTGAGCCTTGTGAACTGGAATAGGGGTCTCATAGATCCCTTACCAGTTCACAAAGGGTTAACAGTAAAAAAAAACACCACACGTGTGAAAATGTCTTCATTAAAAAAAAAAAACATCTCCGATCCGATGACAGATGCGGTGATCGAGGAGGAGACAGGGAATCAGAGGATCCTCTGCCCCTCTCCTCCACTGGCTGGCGATCGCTGCATCTGACAGCTAAACCGGCGGGAGCTGGGATGATGCCCGCATGGTGATGTCATCCCAAAGGGGCTAGCCGTGCAGATGGTGGTGCCCATCGGAAAGCAGGGGGAGAGTGCCTGTCAGGCTCTCTCCTGAAGACTGAAGAGCCTTGGGGTGGACCGGAGGCCCCACGGGTGAAGAGGAGAGACAGCTGGATCGAACGAGGGGTCAGGTGAATGTTTATTTTACTTTTATTTTACTGTAGCAGGGGGGAAGCAAGCACGTAGAAACTACGCTTGTCACTGAAAGGGTTAAGAGGAAAAAACAAGCCTGGCTGGATATTTCTTGGTGCTTGGTGTATAAGTGACCCTACTCTTACCATCCAGCATATTTATATAGATTTTTATCATTAGGCCATTTTTTCGCAATAGTCCTCCTTTAATGTGCCTATCAAGTCTTGTGAAAAATTACACACAAAGGCCTGAGGTGATTGAAGTTTCACATGAGAGCCTTGATGGTTTGTCAATGACCAGCCTAAACATGATTTTAGTCCAATAAGGGGCAAAGATGGATGCAGGAACACAGCAGAACATAGTAAAGCCATGCACAGGATTCGACTGGATGCTGGAGAACCAGGAGCACTTGCTTTATCCTTAGAAGTCTGTATTAATTAAACAGACTTCCATGTGGCCTGTGCATTACTTTAAATAAGTTTAACGACATACAGTAAATAAATTAATAGCCCCTGGTACCTTACTGAAAACAAATCCTGGTGCCATGTACAAGTGATAAAGTCCTATGATTATTTTGTCTGCACACGTATAAGATTAAATTCATGGAACATTAAACTGTAGCAGTAATTTTTAAGGAGTGATATTCTTGGCTGCAGTTGCTATGCCACCTGCTTATTGTGGTGTAAAAATCCAACCTGCATACAAAGTTAATTAACAATGCATACACTAGCCCAACATTTACAAGCTGTTCGCTTTCTTGGGGGCTGCACTCCAAACACTACAGCAATCTCACTGTCCATATGTCATCCTCACTCTGACATTCATTAACATTGACCTCAAGCATCTCTGATAATAGCAACTCCACAGGGCTCTGAAGCAAAAAGACAATTCACCCTGGAGTCATAGGAGAAAAACAGAAAGAAGCAATTGCTAGAAATATAATTTGACAGGAAATTGAAAAGAATACAACAAAATGATCACCTCCGCCGACAATAACAGTTATAAATAATACATAAACATTAATTTCATTTATTTTTTGTTAAGAAGTGATGGGCAGAGGTGAAGTCGGACAAGTGGTGAAGAGATGAGTAGAAGTAGGCAGCAGTAATCCGAAGTGAAGCGAGCACAGGTATGGTGAAAAGTGTGAAGATCCGACATAAGCATCTCTCAAAGCACTCAATACAAACACGAGCTACCAATAGCATGTGTGTCACCCACCTCTACAGGGAAGTTCATCAGTGCTTCACTTCCTGCTTTAAGTGATGCATTGCACTCTAGAGGCCAGCTTCTTGCACTGTGAGCAAGGTAAACTCCGCTATCCAACTTATGGGGCCACAAAAGTAGGCAGTGTGGGACGCATGTGGCCCTATCCTGATTGTAGCACTGAAAGGCAATTCAGCACAGATGCTGTTCCAGTGTCCACACATTTACCCATCATGCAATACTTTGGAAAGATATTAAGAGTGGTTAATCCCAAAGGCCAAGAAAACCACAAGCTTGGCAGGAAGTCCTTTCAGTTGGGGTAAACTGGAACCCTTCCTCTCACTAGTCAATTTTGCGATACAGCTCATGGATAAGTTTCTTGTGGATCTGAAGGTTTATTCCTGACATTAAAGATATCGTTTTGTTATGTTTTCCCTTTATATTGCTTTGTGTTGCCTGAAAGTAACACCATTATATAGGTTTATCTTTTGAGTTGGTATCGGTGTTAGAGATCCTAACTCCCAACTAAGACTAGTAGGCTGTTGAGAGAGGGGATGTCTGTTGTGGCGCGCTAAGGGGTGTCTCTGAGCAAGGAGGGGTCGGCTCTGAGAGGGTTAATAATGTACCCCTAACTGGGATGTTTCCAACATATAGGTATTTTGATATGTGCTGTCATGTATAAGGTGACTGTATAATGAAAACAGACCTTATTGGTACACAGCAAAGCTTATGGTTAATATACAGTAAAAAGCCTTTTAGCATAGTATGGTATACTGAAAATGATATGCAAGGGCACTTACCGCCGGGGCCCGGGGGTACTTGACCTGCCCAGGGCCTCTGAAGTAGTGACGCTTCGGTTGGGGGAGAGCTTTCTTCCTGGTTGTTGGTTATCCTTCTTCTGGGTTCAGCCTTGTAATTTTACCAGGAGTGTTGTCAGATGTGGATTTCCACGATGGATTGGTTGCTGGCAGGTGAAGTACCCCCGGGCCCCGGCGGTAAGTGCCCTTGCATATCATTTTCAGTATACCATACTAAGCTAAAAGGCTTTTTACTGTATATTAACCATAAGCTTTGCTGTATACCAATAAGGTCTGTTTTCATTATACAGTCACCTTATACTTGACAGCACATATCAAAATACCTCGATGTTGGAAACATCCCAGTTAGGGGTACATTATTAACCCTCTCAGAGCCGATCCCTCCTTGCTCAGAGACACCCCTTAGCGCGCCACAACAGACATCCCCTCTCTCAACAGCCTACTAGTCTTAGTTGGGAGTTAGGATCTCTAACACCGATACCATTACATAAGTCAGGGAGTGACCCCTTACCAGTGGCAGCTGCTCAACACCATCTCCAGCGCTCTTCATAACTTCTTTATACCATACAATTTATCTTTTGAGTTGTTTATTAAACTTATGTCTAGTGTCCCCATGGTTTCTTTCATCTTAATGTGACCTAATCCCGATCCCAGCTGAGAGCTCTGCGTTCAACAACATCTGTGTCAGGACTGGTTCGATTTTTGGGGCATATATGGCCACTGCTTGCTTGCACACGCATTTTTCCTCTGCATTTAATCCATCAGTGCAGTGGGACAAACACAAACAGTGAGTGCAAACATGTCCCGTTGCGGTGGAAGCAGTTGACACTTTAGTCATGTCCTGGCCGGGTATCGAACCTGCAACGACTGCCTGTTAACTAATTTCACCAATACACAGTAGATCTTTAAAGTAGACGTTTAGCGTTAATAACAGTGCCCCACCCTAGGGTCTGAAGATAAAAAAAGATCATTTTATCTAGTCCCCACAATCTAGTACATTTCCTTAGCATTTCTAGCCATAGACATGGCCATCTTGGTCACAGCACACAGAGCGGCATATGCCGACCAGCCCATTAACTTGAATGAGGGCCAATGAGTATGTGCATTGCAGGGGGGTGCTGCTCTGTTCAGCCCACGTGCTCCGCTGGGGATGTGGCTACTGTGCTCCTGGTTGCATTGGGCCTTATTCATGAAGGGATAGCGACAGGTAGTGCCTTGTAAGCGGCAGGTAGCGGCAGGTGAACGCCGGAGACGGCATGCAATTACACCTTTATGAAGCCGAATCTGGTGAGCGACTGGAACAACGCCATGTAGCGTACGATTCATCATTATCACAGCCTCTGCGTACATCGCTGGAGTTCAGCCTTGCAGAGCACCACATATTACCTGTCGCTACCTGGTGCTCTCCCATATATTTCTATGGACGATCCTTAAATCCCTTTCCTGATCCCATTTTTTTTCTTTAATAAAATCGCAAATCTTTCTGACATTGGCCTAGAAAATGACATTTTTGAAAACTTTTTTGATTTATAATATTTTTATGCAGAATTGTCATTACAGGTATTAAAGTGTTGTTCATGTTACAATGTAATAACAATGTAATTCCATATGTTTGCTTTGTTACTAGTGGATACATGTTCAAAAACAGACTTTAATCACACAGCCTCTGGCGCTATGGACTACAACTACCTGATTTTAAACGCCGGCACTGTTTAAGGCTGTTTTTTGATGAATGTGGTGTGAGTCAGTTGCACTGAGCTGGCGTTACCGTTCGCTGCCATACAGCGTAGTACTGCGACTCACACAACAAATTCATCAATGCCGGCCAGGCACTCTGAAACAACTAACCATGGTCACGCTCATCTGTCGCTACCTGGTGTTAGTAATGAATCAGCCTTCCCACCGTTTGCCGAGCATTATATATGCACGGAAAACAGCTTTGATGGGATGAGAACCCACGCATGTGCTGTTGGACCAGGAAGAGGTACGTTTTCTGGTCATTATGGCAGGTATCACACAGCAGGCCATCTCAATTCAGGATGCCCCCAGGAAAAGGAACAAAACCCAGGATAGTCAAAATCCCGAGTTTTGTCCTGCTTTAATGGTCCTAACTTTTCTTTATACCTCAGCCTCCTCAAGAATATAACAACAATCACCTATCTTTAAAGGGTAATGCCACTTATGGCATTTTTATAAAGTTTCCATTATTGTGTCCAAATTAAGCCCTCAAGGTGCTGAGCTTATCTCTTGAATGCAACTGTGTTATAAAATAAAACCTAGCAACAATGTGTTTTTGTTAGCGATGTACACCAAAGTGGTGCGTTTGGTGTACATAGCAGAGATTTTCTGACCGTTCTGCTCTAATTCAACCTATTCAGATAAGGGTCTTGTGCTCCAGTAGCTAGGGTTACTGGCAACCTGGGGAAGTCATTAATGCTGCTTGATTTAGCCTAAGTTGTTGATCATCTCACCTGTTACAGTGGAAGGATTCTGGGATTTGTAGTCAGTAGTTTTTACTTAATGTCATGAGAGCCAGTCCCAATTTAGCAACACAGAGCCACAGGAATATAAGAAACTTGGAATCTGCATGTTGATAAGTAAATTACAGGTCTGGCGGCACAATATTAACTAAAATGTTTACAAATGATACAATACTTTGCAACACTTTCTGCTTTTGTCTGAATGCGATTTTGGTTCTAATTGCCAGATTGACTGCAGTTTACAGTTATGGTAGTAGATGGCGCTGTTACCAATGCTTAGTCGGTAGTCACTCTTTGAGTTTCTTTTAAATTAAGCTGTGCTCTATGACCTTGTTCCTGTCTGTGTTAGCCACCATGTAAGGCGACATTCTCTTACTGCATTCATGTTCCAGTAAAGCCGGTTCCTGTTACACCACAAATGTCTATCTTGATTTGACTCCGCTGCACCCAGCACTTACACTCTGCAACATATTCTACATTCCAAAAGGGGAAAACAAGAAGACAGAACACCAAATACCTGAATTAGTGAGTTTTCTAGTACTTAAAACCAGTAAAGAATGCATTGCAAATGGTGAATAAGTTGAACATTTGACAGCCCCTTCAGCTCCCTCAAATGTGTAGACTTACTATTTAAAGCGGACCTTCACTCTGAATAAGAGCCTATTTTATATGTTTCCCACACCCTGTACATACAGATTGCCCACATTAAAAATCATCCTACCTGCCTCTACTGCATGTTATGAGCCTTTAAACATCCAAGATGGCGGCTTATGGAAGCCGCCATCTTATCAGGCAGCCTGCAAACAGGAAGTGCCTCCTGACTGTGCTGCTCTGCATTCTGGGACTGCTGACCTTTACCTGACCCCAGCTCTGCTCTGTCTGGGCAAAGCACAGCTATAACCCCTCCCCCTGTACTTTATCCTGCTCGCCTCTCATCAGTAAGTGTGATGCTTCACAGTCAAGATGGCGGCGCCCGTATCCTAAATTCCTGAACAGAGTTGCAGCCCAGTGGGGGAAAGAATAATAAGTAAGTGACTAAAAACGTAAAATATATTAATTTTAGATGATGGGGAATAGTTTTTTAAGAGTTTGGGCTTTTCATTAAATCACGCTGAAGGTCCGGTTTAAGTATTCTGTAAAAACAGTTTGGTATACTATATTGGGCAACAAAGTTCTAATTCTAAGCAAGTAGCAGTCAGTCTTGGTTTTTTATTTAATTTAATGGGGGGGGATTGCCCATTTTATGCTTGCGCACACATAAGAATTCTTCGTTTGCATTTAACCCACCCATGCAGTGAGTGTACATATGCCCGGTGCAGTGGGCTGCTTTAATTATGGCACACAGCCGAGAACAGATGTGAGTGATGCCGGCCGTGCATGCACCCGGGGCTCGTCAGAAAGCTAAAATTTGCAGGTAAATCGCGGGCTTTCCCAGAGCGGAGCTGTGTTTGGGATGTGCCGGGGAGAGGGAATCAGCTGACCCTGGTCTCAGACTCTGGGGCAAGTTTTGGTCCACTTTAATGATGTTAACATCGGAATTAGACTTGACTGAAACCAATAGGCTGGTCTGAATTTTTCCAGAAAATGTTAGGACATTGCTGAAAATGAAATATGAAATGGAGCCTTATTGCATCAATATAAGTCCCTGTTCAGGCAATTAAAAATAACTAACATCACCTACAAGACTTCATCAAGCTGTCTAGACACTTTTTAGTGCTGTGGCTTGTCTGCCCACAGCACATTATTGCAGAAGTCCTAGTTATTGATGAACAAAGTTTAGTCTTGCCCTCATGTTATTTAACAGTAACATGGCACACAGTACTCCTGTTACACCCCCTAATAGGAAATATAGGGAAGAGCTGCCTGTAGGTTTCAAAATAAAATTCTGCACATCTTAGAAACCAGTTTTTGTGTTGGATTTTCTGCATGTTTGGGCAAGACAGCGGCCTTGGCTGGTTTCTGGCAAAGCAAAAGCCCGAGAACTGAACTTGTGACCACCGCCCACTAATCACGTGGGCAAATTTTGCTGTGGGAGCGCTGTGATATGTAAGATTTAGGAGATTTGTAGGGGCTTGAGATTCTTTTTAAATGTCCAATTAGTGATCTCACTTCCATAACTGACTTCTGTAAACTTTGTATTATAGGCCTGTATCTCCCCCTGGTGATGTTTCTGTAACAGAGAGTAAGTCAAAATAAAAGTCAAAATTATTCTCTAGCAATAATTTGCATCTGATCCAGTGCACTTTATTTTTGGTTTTATGGTTATTTAAAGTCACTGAGGAATGATGGCAGCACTAAAAAGCCTTTCCACCGCTTCCATGTAGCTGGCATCCCCATGTGCGAAATGACCCACAATCTACACCCCTGCCCTGACCATGGAGGCAGAGGAAGCCACCAAGCACCCCCACAATTAAGTACATTCAGAGCCGTTAAATAACACTACACTATAAGCTAGGCTGGACGTTCATCATACTTGTATATGTTGGTATTATATATTCTACAAGGGGGGTAGAAGGAGTATATTTGCCCCTCCCAAAACTGCGAGGAGTGCATACTATCATACTTTAATCTCTAGAACCCCTGTGTATAGTTACATAAATGCTGTTCCTGTCAAACCTTAAACTTACCTCTCTGCTAACATGCTTAATACCATAGACCATGGGCCCAGTTTCTATGCAAACAGCTCCGGGGCAAAATTGATGCAGGCCCCCGCTTCCAGTCAAGAGAAGAGGTTTCCTCATTGGCAGCAGAGAGCCCACCACCTAAGAATCCACCACTAATTTCAGCAGTGGAAGCTAACATTTGCATTGGAGGCTGGACGAGAATAGAGGGCAGCTTCAGAGCTCCAAAAAATTACTGCTGCAACCTGCAGGACAATGTGGCATTGAGCCTGTTGCAGGGGCAGGAAGTGCATTTATTACTGTGCCTGGACAGCTCCTTTAAATTGCATAATGTGGGGAAAATGTAAATTTAAAAGGAAGTTCAAATCATTATGTCAGAAGCGCAATACTTTTCAATAGGCTGTCCTTTCTTTTTTCACATGACCGTATAACACCACACCATGCTTAATTATTGTGAATGGCTTACTTATAACTGGAAAGGCAAGGAAGATATTCTCTGTACAGTAAGTAAATGTATTAAAACTTTATAACTTACTGACTGGATGCACGCTGTTAATTACACAAACCATCAGTAAGCACACCATTTGGAAGGAGTGGACTGTAGACAGGCTGCTATATAAATTACTGAAATATACTTGAATTCAGTATGTTAATTCAATGGGAATAGAACCAAGTTCTGGCGGCTCAAGCATTATTTCTTGCTTAGAGCTATAAACTTTATGTTTTCTGAGGATCCAGCACTTTCAGAAAAGTGACTGGTAAAGAGTCCTGAAAAGCTGCAGCGTTGTCACATAGTGACCTGCATTAATCACCAAAATACCTGCAGTACAATACTCTGGCCCCCTATAAATATTCTGCCCATGTGAGGCTCCTTAAATAAAGAGTTAGCTGGAAAGACTTCAGCTGAGCCAAAAAAGCTGCGTAATTCATTGTGAAGGTATTTCAACCAAGCATCAAGCTTCTGAAAAAATAGAGGTCCCTGGTGTGCTTATAGAACACTACGTTTCCTTCACAAATTGGCATTAAGACCTGCAAAGTCAGGGAGGAGATTGTTGATCTTGTACACATATAGATGTGAAATGATTGATTGACGAAGCGCGTACAAACCACGTTGCGTAAATCCAAACAGAGCTGGGAAAAGTTACTGAAGTGTCTAACTGGGAATTGTACATTTTCCACAGCAAGGTTCAAAGATTGCAGTTAAAAGTCTATCAGCAGAACCATTATGGTTTAAAGTCAAGTTGTTTTCATGATATTGGGAAGCAATGTCTTCCTTTCGGTTTACAGCACCCTAATGAGTTTCACACAGCAATCAAGATGCCCCGGAGGGAAAGCCAGCCATCACTGGTGGGTTTTGTTCTGTTTTAATAAGAGTTATACTTCATTTAACAAATTCTCTGCCATAATTGCTAAAACAGCCAAGCTGCAATGTAATGCAATTAACATTTTATTTTACATTTTAAATCTGCAGTCAAGGATCAATTATGAAGTTTAAAGGAGCACTATCGTGAAATTGTGTAATATTAAAAATCAATTTAAACACGTCGGCTAATGAAAGGAGAAGTCACTTATACACCCAGACTGAATAAAACTCCCGCCCAGCTTGTGGTTTATTCGCTCATAGTAGGAATAAAATCCAGGGGTGACAGGTTAAGTCTATCAGGGGTGACAGAGCCTGTCACCCCGGATGTCCCTTTACTTCCATTAAAAGAAAGAAAAACAAGCCTGGCTGAATATTTCTTGATGCAGGGTGTATAAGTGGCCTCCCCCCTCGCCATCCAGAAGATTTATATGTATTTTTATCATTGGGCCATTTTTCGCGCTAGTGCTCCTTTAAAGAATATTCAATATTTTCTTGGAAATATATTTTTGTTGTAGCAAGAACAGCTATTTCTCGTCCCAGATGTTTTCTAGAACATTGTAGGAAATTTCAGCCCTCCCCTGTCCTTTTAAACAGTATCTCCACTTTCATAAAAAATTGTCAATATATATTTGCCCTATATGAGCCCAGAGCTTGAAGCTTGATGACTTTCAATAGCGTTGTGCTGCAAATGCTAAATAGAGAACCAGACTACACTGCGTTCCAAGTTATTATGAAAGATGATGTCCTCAAGGTGCTGAGCTGATCTAGTATTTTTTGTGTGTTAGCAAATGTCAGTTTTATAGAAGCAGTTTTCACAATCTGCAACCAGTTGCTAATGACAACTGTAAACCAAGTCTGTACACCAAGATCTACAAGGAGATATAAGAAAGTCCTGTATACAGAGAAAACTGCTTCTAGCCATGTGTAAGGTTAAGTAGGCTTGCCGACATCTGCAGTGACCATAGCAGCAGTGTTCAGTGTTCAACAAATGACCATTTTCAGTTCTTTACAACCTACAACAATGACCTCGATTCAATAAGAGTTGAAAAAGATTCTCACAGTAGTACAAAATTCAACTAATGAGAAAAAAGCCTGGGAATGTCACTGGTACTGAATCACCAGATAAAAAGACAATGAAATTCAATGGCAGCTTTTACTACAGTGTAGAAAGGAGTAAACAGTTCTCCACTTACTTTTCTTAGGAGTAAAAAAGTGCCATTGACTTTCAATGTTTTCCTAGCTGTTGATTCAGCAACAGTGAAGCTCTCAGGCTTTTTTCTCATATATTGAATTTTTCACTACCATGAGAATTTTTTTCAACTCTTATTGAATCAATGCCAATGTATTAAAAATCTGTTTTGCATAATACTTTGGAACAGTGTATTTTGAGTATTCTAAAAAATACAGTTATCATTGGGAGATTTGTTCAGTAAAATTTGATTTACACTAGAATTAAATTGACTGTCATTCGAAATATAATTTGCATACATATTTATAATGCGGATCACTGCTGGATTACCCTTCTGACTGCCTATTTCTGGCTTTGGCTAGTCCTCTGACCTGTCTCCGGACTATCAAAAGCAATTAAAAAAAATGTCTACTTACACCAGCCCCTTCTGAGCACCCAGATACAGGATGGGCATAACTCTAGGGCAAAACTTACCTGTCTGTGTTCCATCTGCATTGTTCTGCTGTAACCAATAGGGTTGCCACTGGCTACCAATGGCCATGTGGGCCAAAGGTATAAAAAAGCATTTGCGTGACTTTGCATTTTCTGTTTTGCTTCAACTGGTGGTAGGCGTGTGTGAGTGGATTTAAACTATTTTGACTTAAGGTCAGCTTTAACCTGTCCTCTTTAAAGCAGAACAAAACCTGGGAATTTGGGAAGTTCCCCAGAACGCTGCTATTCACTCACCTCTTCCTCGTTCCAACAGGACATGCGCAGGCTCTCATCCAATGAGAGCTGTCTGCCGTTACTATGTCATTCGACAAACAGCTCTCATTGACTAGAATGGAGAATGCACGCTGCCACATTCCCGGTGGAGTGGGATGCTGGGGATGCGGCAGCGCATGCTATACATTTACAAAATTGAGAGCCGTTTGCCAAATCACAGTCACAGCAGACTACTCTCATTGGATGAGAGCTTGCTCAATTGCCTTTCGAGCAGGGAAAGGTGAGTGTTTGTACGGCCCTGGGGGGGTTTCACACAGCGGGGCATCCCGAATCGAGGGGGAAGGCCAATGGCCGGAACTGGAAAAATGTAGATTCCAGGGCTGAGCCAAGTGGGTTTTGTTCCACTTTGGACCAAACCCAGGATTTTCACTATCCCGGATTTTGGTCCGTACCCTTGGGGCCCTCCGATTTGGTCGGTCGCACAATATACATCCCTTGCCAGCTTCTTTGCTAATATAAATGTGTGGCTAAAGAAAATGTATGGGACACACATGATCAGCATGTGGTACCCCCTTTATCCCTCTATGGCTGTGAGTATCCGCGGCATTCAGGTATGGTGGCCGTGAACAGAACTAGAAGGGTGCGAAGGATGCCACTCGCGCATGCTCCAAGGATTAGCTGGTAAGGTAAGTACTGTATATAGGGCAAGGGATGCATCAGTGGTAGCATCTTAAAGATGTCTGGTTTTGATCTACTTTAAGAATGAACAAGTCTGCAGAAAAGCCCTGAGAGTCCAGATATATGACCAACTAGCTGTAAATAAACCAAACAGGAACACCTTGTTCCTTAGAAACTCGCTTTACAGATTCAGCATAAGCTACAAGACAAAGGTTTCTAAGGATGAAGCATCCCATTCACCAAGTTTGATCAATGATATTAGGGGGTAACGTACCTGCACCTTAAGCTGAAGCAATAAATTAGAAGTAACATCCATGAAGAGCAAGCTGTGTCTTATTAGCTCATTTAAATTTGTTTGCAGACATCAGGTAGTTTTAGATTAGACAGAGGGGAAGCACCTTGCTGAAACAGTTTATTTTATTTGCAACTGAACCCAGTTACTAATTTGTCCTTGCTGTCAGGACTGTAGGTCAGTGTCCATGACTGACAAGCAACTTGATTATTTAAAGAGGAACAACACCGGGAATTTTACTCTCCTAGGTGTTGTTACTCTCAGGCAGGGCATCCAAATTTGGGATGCCCCGCTCTGTGTATCTCCTTGGATCCCATTGGCTAGGAAACTTACCTGACATGTCCACCATTCCCATGGCATGGGCTGCTCAGCCAATCATCCAGCCAATATGCGCAGTTGGCTCTATTCAGTTTTCCTTGCTCATCTCTCTAGTTGTGGATGTGCCTTTGCCACACATTGAGAAAGGCTTGGGAAGCACAGCTAGAGGTATGCTGTGGATGCGACCACACAGTTCGAGATAAGGTAAAGAGATCAGGTAACCCGGGCGGGGGTTCACACAGAAGGGCATGCCAATTGGGGATGCCCCAGAAAGTGGGACTCGGACACCAAAAGGACTCCAGGGCCTCCCGAAATGTATCTTGAATATCTGTACTTTGATATAGGTTAGTGAATACATTTTGAAGGAATATACGGATACAGCAATGCTTAAAAGCCCACTTACGGACATTTTCTTTCATATCTACATAACAGACATGCCAGGAGGGTAGGAGACACCCTTCTTCCCCCTGCTTCTTTGCCACTGTTGGCATACCGGCAGCCTCAGTTCAGCGTTCTCCAACTGACATCAATGAGTGTCTCCATAAGTGTGGGAGCAGATGGAAGGTAGGAGAGTTTCCTGCCATTTTGCACACTGATGGTCTGACAGAGAAATTCTAAAGTCCAAAATGACTTTAGGGTCAATATGTACTTTCCCTAGGGGGTATGCTGACTTGGGATGCCCCACACTAGTAAGCCAAGAAAAAATATAGGATTCATGTGAAATACTCACCTTCTGCTGGGTTCTCATTACAGCTAAATTGAAGCAGAACAAAACCCAAGCCGCCGGCTTTCCCCCGGGGTGCCCAAAATGCGATGCCCCGCTGTGTGAAACCCCCCAGGGCTCCGGTTATCACTCATCTTTGCCAGGTCCAATGGTGCATATGCGGGCTCTGGTCCAATGAGAGCCTTTTACCATGTATATGTCATTTGGCAAACGGTTCTCATTCTTTTCAATGGGGAACGCAAGCCCCAGGGGAACAGAACAAAACCCGGTATAATCCTGGACTGCCTTTTGGCCCTAGTCCACCACTGCCACCATGAGAATGGGTCTTTAGCCTGATCTCTGGCTTTCTTGTAGGCTTAACAGTTCAGCAATCACAAATCAGAATGACCCCTAGTGAAAGTTTTTGACAAGCATCACCTAATTAAGTGGAATCGACAAAAAGCCACTGAAAAGATTTCAAGATCACTTGGGGGTTGATTCAGCACCTGGTACAATAAATGCAGTTCAATTTTATTTTTCACCCATATTGCACTTTTTACTCCAACGCCTATTATCTGTTTTCAGCTATGTTGCAGGACTTACCTGGGTAGAAATTTGAGCTGGACACTAAAGGAGGACTGAGCCTGAATAAAACCAGTTTTTGGAAGCAGTTCCATATGATTTCTTAATTCCTTGCATACCTCAAATTTTAAACGAAGGGCAGTTGTTGCTCTGTATATGAGAAAATAATGCTATCAATTTATTAAGCAGTTGCTTTAATATTCAAATGCAAAGGTCCAAACAGAATTGCCCCGATATTATATTTTAGGACACAAGAATAAACCAGTTCTAAACCCTCGCACATGTTGTGGTGAAGCTCTCCAACTAAGTTGGAGGTGTTCCCCAAAGACATACAGCCCCTAACTTTTAGACCTGTTGCCAGGGTGGGCAAAAGCATTTTACTGGTACCTAAAAAGCAGTTGCTTCACATAGGGTTTGATATTCTTGAACATGTTGGAAAAGAAAACTGTTCTCTAAATTCTGCTGGTGATATAAAATTGAAGCACATTAAACCGGACCGACCGCCTTACACAGTTTAAAAAAGAAACTCCCCAAAACTCACTTGCCCCATTTGCCTGCATGATACTGAATCAATGTCAACACTTAAATTTGCTCCTGCCCCAACTCAAAGCTGATACACCCCCTCACAGATTTTCTCCTGGTAGTGGCAACTTTGAAGCACCCCTGAGGTTCCTATCCCAGCTTTGCTGCAGCCTAAGTTTAATTGACATATCCCAAAATGCATATTGGCAGGAAACCCAGCAGCACTTTCTTTCTGCAGGCTACCTGCAGCTCGATTAGGAAGCCATGTTGAGGGTAAAATTGCGCGCAACATGAGTAACAAAAAAGGTAAAATGATTTCTATGTGCAGCAATCTGAATTGCTCTGGGTGGGGTGCATAGGAGCACTGGTTCTTGTAAGGGTGATGGACTGGTTTAATCAGATGGTGTGCTGGATTTAACATGATTTGGAGCTGTATTTCAGAAAGTACATGATCACTAAAACCACCCTAAATGCATTTGATTGTATATCAAATTGGAAAAACCATTTGAGATCACAAAGGCATGGCTCCACAAAAGGCTTCAGAATAAGATCATAGCCACCCTCAAGTCCTCAAATGCACAAGCAGCATTCTCTTACTTGCCATGCCAGGGTGGGTGGAATGGGAGGTATACTAAAGGCCCCAGGAAGCCAAAATTATTAAATTTTATAAGGAAGTGTGACAACAGGTATATTGCTTCTTGGGGAGAAGCTCTGTGCACGAGTTATGCATTATTAAAGTATGGGTTAAAGTTCACTGTGATCCAGGAGATGAGAAGAGGCTTAAGTGCCCATCCAATTTGAAGGCAGGCTTTCTCTCTAAACTCAATGTGCAAAAAAAAATACAATTATGTGATTACTCACCTGTAGAATTGGTATTATACGTATACAGCACGTCCTGCTCCAGAGATAAATTCCTTATGTTTGGGTAATACATCCACAAGATGGCGCTGGATTGCAGAGACAGCAAAAAAGTGGCTCCTCCCGGCCCCTTATATACCAGGGACCTCCCACAAATTCCCCAGTATTGACAAGCAGTTAGCAAGAAGCCGGGAGAATTATAACCATAAACAAACAATTTTAACAATGATAACAATCACCATACAGAGGTACTAAGAATAATGAAAACAAGCGCGGGGTGGAGCAGGACTTGCTGTATACGTATAATACCAATTCTACAGGTGAGTGATCACAGAATTGTATTATTCTAAGTATACAGCATGTCCTGCTCCAGAGATAAATTCCTTACGTTTGGGACATCCAATAGCTGTGTCCATAAGAAAGGGTGGGATCCCCAAAAAGCAACAACATAAAGTTCAAACCACTGCCGCCTGCAGAACTTTGCGGCCAAAAGCAGCATCAGCTGAAGCCCGAACATCAACCTTGTAAAACTTAGAAAAGGTATGAACAAAAGACCAAGTAGCGGACTTGCAAACTTGTTCAACAGAAGCCTGGTACTGAAAAGCCCAAGAGGCACCAATAGCACAAGTGGAATGAGCAGTAAGGTGAAAGGGAGGATTCTTCCCCTTAGCAGAATAGGCCTGAATCACAGCCTGACAGATCCACTTGCTGATGGTAGACTTAGCTGGAGCCAAACCCTTCTTAGGACCAGAAGGGACAACAAAAAGAGCATCAGTCTTCCTGAAGGGTTCAGTAGCCACCAAATAGAACTTCAGGTTCCTGACCACATCCAAGGAATGAAAAGCCCTCTCCTTAGGGTTACTAGGATTAGGGCACAGAGAAGGTAGAACAATGTCCTGATTGAGATGAAACGCAGACACAACTTTAGGCAGAAAATCTGGTTTAAAGCGAAACACCACCTTGTCCTGGTGTCTCTCAAAGTAAGGGGGCTTGATGGAAAGCACCGCCAACTCAGAAACACGCCTAACAGAAGTGATAGCCACCAAAAAGACTACCTTAAGAGTAAGAATGGACAAAGCAGCCTCATGCACAGGCTCAAAAGGAGACCCCTGCAAGGCAGATAGGACCAAGTTTAAGTCCCAGACTGGTAACATAGGCTTACGTGGGGGACACACATGAGTAACCCCCTGGAAAAAAGTCTTGACCAGATGATGCTGAGCAAAAGATCTCTGGAAGAAAACAGCCAAGGCAGAAACATGACCTTTCAGAGTGCTGAGTTGAAGCCCCAGATCCAAACCATGTTGAAGAAATTCCAGAATCCTAGGAATAGAAAACACATGACAGGGAAGAGGTTTAGACTCACACCAGTCAATGTAGGTATGCCAAACCCTATAGTAGATGGAAGAAGAGGACTTTTTCATAGCCCTGATCATGGTGTTAACAACAGAGGCAGGCAGCCCCTTTTCCATTCCAAGATGTAGGTTTCAGCAGCCAGGCCGTTAAAGCCAGCGTTTATAAATTGGGGTAGCGTAGCTGCCCCTGAGTGAGCAGGTCTGGGTCCTTGGGTAGGGCGTACTGATCTACCGCCAGCTGCACGATGTCTGCGAACCACACTCTTCTTGGCCAACGGGGGGCCACCAGGATTGCTGGCACCCCTTCTTGAGCTATCTTTCGCAGAACCCTGCCCAACAGGGGAAATGGGGGAAAGACATACAGTAGCTGAAAACCCAGCCAGGGCATTGTTAGAGCATCGATGGCAAAGGCCAGAGGGTCCTGGGACAGAGACACAAAGACTGGTAGCTTGTGATTGTGACGGGACGCAAACAGATCCACATCTGGCTGACCCCAACGGTGACACAGAGAGCGAAACACCCTGTTGCTGAGGGACCATTCCCCCAGGCAAGTAGTCCCCCCTGCTCAGAGAATCTGCCTCCAGATTCTCCACCCCCGGAATGTACACGGCTGATATGCAGGGAACATTGTCCTCTGCCCCGGACAGGATCAGAGACACTTCCTGGAGGGCCCCCTTGCTCCGGGTACCTCCCTGATAATTGATGTAGGCAACCGCCGTCTGGTTGTCCGAGCATACCTGAACAGCCCGACCCCGAAGGTGCGGGGTCAAGCGGGCTAGAACCAACCTGATCGCCCTCAGTTCCAGAATGTTGATAGGGGTGTGGGCCTCCTGAGGGCCCCACTGCCCCTGGAATTTTAGGGATTTCCAGAAGCCCCCCCCAACCTGTCAGACTGGCATCCGTGGTGACTGTCTCCCAGCAAGGGGCCAGAAAGGATTTGCCCACCAACAGGTTCCTTGAGTCCAGCCACCCCGAAAGGGACCTCCTGGCTAAGGGGGACAGAACCAAAACCTGATCCAGGGACATAGGGTCCCTGTCCCATACTGACAAGAGGTGGAGTTGAAGAGGCCTCATGTGAAACTGAGCATAAGGAACCGCCTCGAAGCAGGACAGCATCAGGCCCACTAGCTGCATTCCCTGCCTGATGGAAGGATGAGGGCAGGACAGAAGGAGCTGAGCTTGCGCTTGCAGACTGTCCACCTTCTGCTGAGGAAGAAAGATCCTGGCCTGAGTTGTATCCAGAATCATGCCCAGAAATGGCTTCACCAAAGTGGGGGACAGGGAAGATTTGGGGTGGTTGATCACCCAGCCGAATGACTCCAGTGTGGACACTACCCGCTGAGTATCCAGCTCTGCCTGTTAGAAGGACGGAGAAGTGATGAGAATGTCGTCCAAATAGGGAAGAATGCGAATGCCCTAAGCTCTCAGCAGAGGCATAATGCCCGCCAGCACCTTGGTGAATACCCTGGGAGCCGAAGTGAGACCGAAGGGCAGTGCCACAAACTGGTAATGCTGATCCTCCAGGGCGAACCTGAGGAATCTCTGATGACCTGGAAAGATTGGAATATGGAGGTAAGCATCCTTGATGTCCACAGAGGTCATGAAGTCCCCTGGGCGTATTGAACTTACGACTGAGTGCAGAGTCTCCATGCGAAAACACCTGAATCTGACAAATTTGTTGAGAAGCTTTAAGTCCAGGATGGGTCTGACGGACCCATCTCTTTTGGGAACAGTGAAAAGGTTGGAATAATAGCCCTTGCCACTTTCCTTAAGGGCACCTGGCAGATGACCCCCAGCTCCAGTAAGTTCTGCACAGCAAGCAACAGGCCCTGAGCTGACAGGGGGTTCTGAGCCATCCGGGATCTGATGAATCTTGGGGGCGGCCAGGCTGCCAACTCTATCTTGTAACCGGAGGACACTACCTCCTGAATCCACCGGTCTGAGACATGACGCCTCCAGACGTGAGTAAAGAGCCGAAGCCGTCCCCCCACCTGGATGGGTGAGGGCGCCCCTTCATGCCTGAGGGAGCTTGGGGGAAGACTTAGTCTTGGAACCCCAGGAGGGGCCAGGGCGGCCACGCCCTCTGCCCCTGCCCCAGAAATCTCCACAGACCCCTGCAAATGAAGCTCCCCTTCCCATTCTGGACCCACGGTAGGAAGGAAGAAAGGAACCTGAACCCCGAAAGGGCCGAGACTGTCTTTTGCGCTGGGGTAATTTGCCTCCCTTAGCAAACAGGTCCAGGCAATCCCCAAATAGACGCAGTCCTTCAAAGGGAAACCCAGTGAGAGCCTTCTTAGCAGCATTGTCAGCTGCCCACTGGCGCAGTCAAACCGAGCGACGTATAGCCACCGCCAAGGCAGAAGCCCTGCCACACATTCTAATGGTATCATCCAAGGCAGAGAGGACATATGCAACAAATTCCTCACAATGCAGAAGGACTCTATACTCTTCACTAGCAGCATCATCAGGAGCCCCATCTAAAATACTTTTGAGCAGAGTCCTAATAGTCACAGCTGTATTGGCAGAGGCACAAACCGGACGCAGCGCAGTCCCCACACAGGCAAAGGCATGGGAAGCCAGCTGATCAATGCGCCGGTCCTCACCATCCTTCAGGGTAGTAGAGTCAGGGGAATGCATGGCAGAAGTGTTGGACAAACTGATTCTGATTCTGAATCAGAAAACAATTTCCCATCTTCCAGGGGGGTATAGCCGGCCAGGTCAAAAAATTCCTCAGCCTCCATAGGAAAAAGGGTAGACAAATCAGGCTGAGACTCCCCACTGGTATGCACCTCACTGAGAGTCAGATGTAAGCGTGGGAGAGTAGGCGAAGCCATAGGGGGCGCAGGCCCAGCCACAGGTAACCCAGGTTGCAGCGCAAGCACCTGCTGGGCACAGGGTACACAAACCCGCACATTGTCATCACTTGTAGGGGACACCCCACACGCCACACACAGCCAGGCTTGTCCCGAAGGAACCCCGAGCACATTATCCTGAGAAGCCTCCATATGGTGATTATCGCGGCCCAACAGGCCAATAGGGATTCACGCTATAAAGCCACCCGGGATGCCCCAATAGCCCGCTAGGGAAGTGGGAGGTAAAAAGCAGAATAGGCCTCTATTAAAGTAAGCTAAATAGAGGGGATAGGCCCGGGAGAAACCACAATTAAGTTTGACCCGCCTGCAAGACATAAACAGAAAGGTCCCGTAAGCGGCATGCATACATAAGATAAAGGAAAAAGCCAGCCCGCAGGGGCACTTACGGACCGCGGTAGGTAGACGCCAGCCACGCAGCACAAGGAGAGCAAAATGGCGCCCGCAGATACCTCGAGGGGCGGGCCGCGGAGACAGTGATGCAGAACGCACCATCCGCAAGGCCTGCCCCCCGAAGAGCGCAAAGGCGCCCACGTGACCATGCCAGCCAATGATGGCGCCTAAGGTAAAGTCGCCGCCGACCGCAGAGTGCCGTACAAGCGCGCGTGGCGGCAGTGGCATTTTTTAAAAAAGCAACCAGGGCAACCAATACACGCGGTGACACAAGCCAAAGCATACCAAGGCAACAATCACAAGGAGTGAAGAATACACCCCCCCCCCGAGAAATACCAGGGAGAGCGAGGGAGGGCAGCGGCCAACCTAACAGGAGCCCACCGATGGACACGGGGCGATAGCGCGGGAAGGGCATCCCATAAGGCTCACCATGGGCCTATACCGCCTACCCTTTGGTGGGGGATTGCGGTTGGAGCAGCGCTCCTAAGAACCTGACAGTGGTGCTACCTACCGTCACCCGACCAGTGCAACCAAAGCTGGGAGGCAGAAAAAGAGGAATAGTCCTACAGGGCCGCAGGCTAATAGCCCCGCTCACCTGCGAGTAGAGAGAGCCATCTTCTTGCCTTCGCAGCCCAGACTGCAGAGAAGAACTGGGGAATTGGTGGGAGGTCCCTGGTATATAAGGGGCTGGGAGGAGCCACTTTTTTGCTGTCTCTGCAGCATCCATCTTGTGGATGTGTTACCCAAACGTAAGGAATTTAACTCTGGAGCAGGGCTTGCTGTATACTTAGAATAAATACCATGCACTAGATTGGGATGTTGGTTGTGCTGGAGCAAAACACATTTATGATTAACAGCCCACTTTTGGTAATTCAGAAAGGTTTGCAGGGGCCAGTGAGGAAAGTGATCCCAGTGATTCCAGCAAGGCTCTCCAGTGAGGCTAGCCTCTGCACATTTTCTAAATGCTAAATGAGCATCTAAATGCTCAGTAGGGTTAAACCAAAGCCCCCATTTACTAAAGCTACGCTGTGGCAAAGGTAGCAGACTATTTTTGCCTAAGCGCACACACACACTAAAGGAATTCTATATTTATAGTCTCAAAGTTGTCTGGACGGCTAAGCAGCTGAAGGGAGCAGAGTGCGCCACCAGTCACATCTCCTTCTCACATTCTAGCCAGCGTGGTCAGCATGCACATGGCTAGAGGTGAGCGGGGATGCGGCCACAGCGCAGAGACATGGTGAGGGCTCCGGAAGAAGGTGAGTGAAAATGGTGACCAGTGTGGGGGTTTCACACTCCCAATTCAGGATGTCCCAAGGAGTGGAACTCGGATGGAGATACTCCAATGGTACCCACGGACTTTAGCCAGAAGTTGCTGCCTGCTGCACACCCTGCAAATAGACAGGGACAAATACTAAATGGCCTTCTAGTTCTTGTTGTTCATTATGACTAAAACACATCCATGTCGTGGTGTTCAAATAGAGAAAGGCTTGAAAAATAATAATAAGGAAAAGCAAAAAGAACGGAAATATGAAAGTGGAAAGAAGCTAAGTAAATGAGATGAAAGTATGTGAGGGAAGGGACAGAAAGGTAGATGATAATAATATAATTCCAGGGCAGGGAGCTAACCCTTACACTGCTAGAAGCAAGTCGTTAAAATTCTGTGGATGGCAAGTTGTCTATCCTAATGTCTGTCCATGGCATTCCAAATGTTTGTTTTTACATGAATCGTTAAAAGTACAAATTATTTTTATCATTATTTTGCTTTATTACCGGGTACAAATATTAGATTATATATCAGGTTTTTGCTATTCATGGTTCCGTACATTTAAAACAGATTCTGAGGGGTTGTGGTGGTATTAACATTTGTTCCTCCAACATCAAAGTCGAGAAGATTATGCTCATGTATAATAAATATCCAAATCCTTACCCAAGTGTTGTAGATCTAAATTGCTGCCCTGCTATGCATGCTAGCCCTCCTTAATTTAAGGTTTTAGCTTTGATTTTTTGATGTTGAGGAATTACATCGTCACATCCAATGTACAGTACAACAAATGATCATGAACATCATGCTTGTAATAGGAATAGGGTTTTAAAAACAAGTAACCAAAAGAGAAAAAGTTTAAACCGGACCTTCAGCATAATTTAATGAAAAGCCTTAAAAACTATACCCCAGCATCTAAAATGAATATTTTTTTCGCTTACTTAGTATTCTTTCCCCTGCTGGACTGCAACTCTGTTCAGGACTCCAGGATACAGCCACCTCCATCTTGCCTCAGAAGCTACTCTTTGTCCCTTCCCAGCATCAGAGAAGAGGGCAGGACAGGAGAGGGAGATGAAGGGGGTTGGTTATTAGTTGTGCTCTGCACAGAAAAGGCATTTCAGCCGTTTAGGTGACTTTGGAAGAAAGAACGAAATATGACTTTCTATTTATTTGATTTTTTAAAAAATCTAATCTTATTTGGGGTTTCATTTGAAGCATGAGAGTCTCTGCGCCAGACATTTACATGCATTTTTTATACAGCAGAATGCGAAGTTCCTGGCATACCTGTTTTTTACCACAATACTGTCCTGGTACAGACGATCATAGATACAGATCTTGAGATCAACATTTGAATTTGGTACATACACAGGCACATCAATAGCCAGACCGGAGGCACCAACAAGAATCTAAAAGAAAAGATGGAAAGTGGTAAATTCCTTTCAAACAGTGGTTGAATTTACCAATCAAAAAAATGATTTGCGTCTTTGAAAAACATATAAAGGGTGCTGTCTGTACAGTGGCCTGGTTTAAAAAAAAACAGCTTTTCTGCTGCCGAGGCCATAACCACCTGGCAATTGGCTGATCTAAAAAATGCTGGCTGATGTGACCAGCCCGCTGGCCGCAACCCTAGCTTCCCTCTAGTCTCCCAGCTAAATGGCTGAGAGCAAGCACGTGTTTCAGTAACAGGGAAGCCGGGGATGCGGCCACAGGCAGCGGAAGCGCCGTGGTGAGGTTGAAAATGAAATATTAGAATTAGTTTTAATTATTTCAGTTCTAGCTGCCTGTATGTCTCTACCACATTCCCAAGTGTGTGGAGGAGTTTTCACCCCCCCTCATAGGACTGACCATTTCTAAGAATGTTAAGTCTGCTTAATGAGGAACAGATGTTCTCAATCTATAAGTTAAACTTTCTATATGTGCTGTATAGGTTTGAAATGTCCAATAGAAGTATGACATGTGTCCAGGCATCCAATCAGGATGGTCATTTAAGTTCCTTTGTCTAAACCTGTATTTAAGCAAGCCACAAAGGGGGTATTTAGGCATTGGCTGTTGAAGTAAGCAAGCCCCTGGCCGAATAAACATTGAATTTCCTGAAGACCTGTGCTGAGTGCGTTCAATTTCTACTTCGGTGGGAGCTGCGGGGAAAGGCGTGTTTACTGATGCACCCGGGGGAATCACGATTTTTAGACTCCAGGGCCGACCTGATGGGTTTTATAGCTGCTTTAGGCATGACCTTTAATAAGCTTAGTGGTGATAAATGAAAGACATGCATCAGCAAGTTACAGTAGATTACTACCTGGTTATCGATATAACCTCTCAAATGACACTTGAACTTCATATTTTAACATTTTAACACTCAAACTTCATAGTCTGCACCTTCTTCTGGACCCAAAACTCACCAAGGACTGCTGCTAGTAGATGTGCATTATAAAATATTGGGTGAACTAGCTCACAGAATTTGATATTTAAACCAGGCCAACAGCCTTGCACAGTTGGAAAAAAACTCTCCAAAACTCACATGCCCCATCTGCATGCATGATACTGAATCATTGTCAGCATTTACATTTTCTCCCGCATCCACTGAAAGCTGAAATGCCAGCTTACCAATTTTCTCCTGGTCGCGCCATCTTACAGGACATGGGAGGCTTCCTTTCTCTGCATTCCAGCCATGCTGCTGCCTGGATTTAACTGACATAATCCACAATGCACTGCAGAAGAAAACCCAGCAGCACTTCCTCTTTGCAGGCTACCTGCAGCTTGATAGGACGCCCTTAAGGGGGGGAGGAATCGCCCACAGTAGGCGTTACAAAATTCGAATTGCCCCAGGGAGGGATGCATATGAATGCTGTTTCTAGGAAGGGTGTTGGTCCAGTTTAAGCACGTTAAAGACAATACATTTTAAACCTAACTACAGAGTTTACAATTGAAGTACTTTAACCCTTTCGCTGCCAGCCTACCTGGAGTTTTTGTCACCCTTGGTGCCAAACCGTTTTGCACTATTTTGCGCTCCCCATGTTCAAATGTGATTTTTGAAGGGATTTCCAGGGATTTCCCAGGGAAATGATATATTGTTTTTTTCAGCAGAGTCTGGGCTTTAACATGAAATGTCTTGTTTGTAATTTTTTAGGGGTATTCTCAATATTTTTGGGTGAAATATGTGAAAAAAAAATAAAAAAAAAATACATTTTTACAATTTGTAGTTTTTTTTGTAATAAAAAATGTAAGTTTTTCAATAAAATCTTATTGCGTGTGAAATCCCAATTTCTCCCAGTTACAGCGGTACCACATATGTATAGGTAGACACCCTTTCCTGCCCAGGAGACTCCCCCAAACTGAAACAGCGCTTTAGGGAATTTTCAGATAAAATACAACTATGCTATGCAATATGCGCACCTTGCAGTTCTTCCAGAAAAACAACCCTTTACATTTGAAATACCCCCAACAAACTATATATTCTCTGGAAGTACACACCTCAAGCTTTCTAGGCGTACCAGGCTTGTTGATGTGCCCATAGTTTTCTGGAAGTAATCCCTCATTGTATTCTTTGGTTGCAAAGAGTTTCCCTAAAAAAAGGATAAAAAAGCAGAATCAAAGCCACATTTTCCTAAAAAAACTATGCGCAAACAAGAAAAAACAAGTATAATCTGAAAAAGCAACATCCCCCGAACAGAACAACACCCAACATGCATAGGTTCTGTCAAGGGAAGAGTTGCCAAACACCCCAAAGTAAAGCATGTGCGTAACGGTAATTTTACTTGAAAATTTCAGCTCTGCAGACAAAGTGCGCACCTTGCGATTTTTCAACCAAAACAACCCTTTACATTTGGAATATCCCCCATAAACCATATATTACCTGAAAGTACACATGTTAAGCTTTCTAAGCGTACCCAACTTGTTGTAGTGGGCTCATCTTTCTGGAATTAATCCCTCAAAGAATTCTTTGGTTGCGCAGGGTTTCCCTAAAAAATGTATAAAAAAGCTGAATAAAAAACACCTTTTCCTAAAATATAAATATGCAAACCAGAAAAAAACAAGCTAAGTCTGAAAGCGCAAGGTCCCCCGAACAGAACAATACCCAACATGCATAGCTACCTTTAACCATTTTAATTGCCAGCCTACTTGAGATTTTGTCACCCTCTGTTGACAGGTCATTTTTCCCCATTTTGCGCCATGTTTTGCGCCATGTTTTGCGCCATTTTTGCTGGAATTTTCAGGAAAATTATACATATATTTTCTGCAGCAGAGTTTAGGCTTTAACAAGAAATGTCTTGTTTGTAAATTTTATTTTGTTTTTTACAATATTATTAAGTAAAAAATAAATAAATAAATAAATAAAATTTTTTTTAGAAAATTGACTCCTTTATTTCAAATAAAAAATGTATTTTATTAAGGAAAATCATATTGCATGTGAAAGCCCCATTTCTACCGATTAGAACGGTACCACATATTTATCGGTAGCCCCCCGTTCCTGCCCAGGAGACCCCCCAAACTGAAACAAGTATTTTATAACATTTACAAATAAAATACAACTACCATCCACACTACAAAGGGTTAAATCGAGAAAAAAAAATGACATAGGGTCCCCCCTCCCAGGGGAGGGAGACCCCATTTTTTTTTGGGAATTTTGAGGGTTAAAAACCCTTAAAAATCCAAAAAAAAAATGAAATGGGGTCCCCCTTACCCATCATTACCAGCCCGGGACCAGCTATGGGGGCTTGTAGGCACAGAGTGGGGGGGCCAGCTTTTGTGGCCCCCCCACCCTGCAGCCTACGAGCCCACATAGCCCATGTGGGCCCGGGCTCTTCTGCCCCCCCCTGGGCTTTGGGGAGGCAGGTAATTGGGGGTGCCAGGGGTTAATGGCAAGTCACCCGCTGCAGCAAGCGGGTGACATGCCATCCCCCCAGCCTTGTGAACTGGTATAGGGGTCATGGACCCCTTACCAGTTCACAAGGGGTTAAATGTAAAAAAAAAAACACAGACACACAAAAGAGAAAAAAATATTTTATTAATTTTTTTTTTTACACTGTACTCACCTCCCATCCATCCTGGAGCACTGTGTCCCTCGGCGATCACTGGCTTCTGCTCACCTGCTGGAAGCCTTTTATAGCTGCTGGATGACAGAACACAGAGTTTATTAAAAAAAAAAATGACATAGGGTCCCCCCTCCCAGGGGGGCGGACCCCATTTTTTTTTGGAATTTTAAGGGTTAAAAACCCTTAAAAATCCAAAAAAAAAATGAAATGGGGTCCCCCTTACCCATCATTACCAGCCCGGGACCAGCTATGGGGGCTTGTAGGCACAGAGTGGGGGGGCCAGCTTTTGTGGCCCCCCCACCCTGCAGCCTACGAGCCCACATAGCTAAGTGGGCCCGGGCTCTTCTGCCCCCCCCTGGGCTTTGGGGAGGCAGGTAATTGGGGGTGCCGGGGGTTAATGGCAAGTCACCCGCTGCGGCAAGCGGGTGACATGCCATCCCCCCAGCCTTGTGAACTGGTATAAGGGGTCTCATGGACCCCTTACCAGTTCACAAGGGGTTAAATGTTAAATAAAAAGACACAGAGACATAAAAGATCTTTATTTTTTTTTTTTTTTACTTTACTCACCTCTGATCCTGTGTCCCCCGGCGATCTCCGCTGACAGCCTGCTCGTGTGTTTGAAGGAGAGAGCCTGGGGAGGAGGGGGGGCGATCTCAGCCCTCTCCTCCTCCCCATCTGCCCTCCTCCAGGCACACGAGCAGACTGATTGTCTGTCTCACGTCCCGGCAGTAAGAGGGCTGCTGGTGACATCATAAGATGTCACCTGGCCCCGCCCCCCAGGGGGCGGGGCTAGCAGACCCGTTCCAGGAAGTGGGGGGGGAGGGCAATTTCTGCCCTCTCCTCGCCACCGAAGAGGCTGGGGGGGGCGATCGGAGGCCCCCCCAGTGAAGAGGACACCCATCGGGAGACAGCGCGGCCTCAGGTAAGGAAATGTCATTTTTTTTTTTTTTTTTTTTTTTTACATTTAGCAGCTGCTGCTGCCGAAGCGGGGGGGGGGGGGGCTATTCCGGGGGCTCTCCTGGAGCCATCCGACCCCCCACGGGGGATCGGATGGCACCAAATTAAAGGGGAGACCCGGCCGGATCCAACGAGGGGTCAGGTGAGTATTTTTGATTTATATTTTTTTTACTGTCAGGGGGGAAAGTCAAGCCCGTAGATTCTACGTGCTTGGCACTTAAGTGGAGTGGAAGCGAGCACGTAGAATCTACGGGCTTGGCACTGAAAGGGTTAATGTCTCCGTTCCAACTGACCAAAGTAACCAAGTAAACAGTACTTACAGATTTGCAATTCTTGTTCTCAAACGTAATCTCAAACAGTGCATTTGATTTTCCTGGGAAGGATGGGGTAAATATAAGTGGGATTTTCACTGAGGTAAAAGGTCCAATCTCTTCATTAATTCCCTAAAACAGAAATCACCACAGTTAAAACAAAAACACAAACTAGAATAATAATTGATAGTTAATATTTAACCATTCATTTGACTCCTATGTGTGGACCCCCCCCCCCCCCATTTCAGGCAGTGTGCAGAACCGCCCATTAAAGACACTGTGCTGACCCCCCTTCTTTACAAACAGCCTTCAGAATTCCTCCCCGAGCACACGGCCTGTTATGGGATGATTAGGAGGGGGAGTATTTTAGCACACCGTGGTTCATATTTTTTTTTGCTTATATTCTTCCTCTAAACCCTAGGTGCATATTATCCTCTGTTGCATCTTATAGTGCGTGTGGGACCATTTTGGGCTACATAAGCCACTTTTTGCATTCCAATGAATGATTTTTCAGAATTCTGCAAGTGGGGTGATTAACAAATAAATGTGGTAATAGGGCTATAAAGGACAATTCTCCACATAAACCCAGTGGCATGTACTGGTTAGTGATTAGATAGTGGTATGTCAGTCTGGGGCTTGTGAGACTAATAAGGATCCTTTTCCGACCAACAGTGAGTACACACCCCTGTTTTGAAACATGCCCACTGGCATATTGAATTACCATGTGTTGGGTGAGCTTTACCAATAATATAACTAATAAAAATAGTGTCAATGGTTAAACCAAAAACCCAGAACCGCGCTAAAGAAATTATACCCTAAATGTTGGTGGAGGATTTCTTTGCACATGTACATGTGAAGTGCATGCACCGTGGGATATATATCTTTTTTCATTTTTTTCATGTTTTGGACTTTTATTTTTGTTCACTTCATGACTTAGGAACTGAGGGTTGGAGTTTGTGCTCTGTGTTTATTATTTATTAATAATACCATTTTGTGAATACTCACCTTGTAAAATGGGTATTATAAGTATGTCACACACCCCGCTTCAAGATATTCATTACCTGTGGGTAGTATGGTCCTGTAGAGGGCTTCTGCAGAGATGATTGGAGGAAAGAAAGCCCCTCCCAGTCCATAAGTACCTGGGACCTCCCACTCACTCCCCAGTATAAAGAAAGCAGTAAGGTAAAGGACCAGGAAGAGCCAAATATCAGTCATAACAACGCAAAGTTCACCATATGAAGGATGCAGAATCCAAAGGGCGGGTTGAAGCGGGGTGTGTGACATACTTATAATACCCATTTTACAAGGTGAGTATTCACAAAATGGTATTATTCTAAGTATGTCACACACCCTGCTTCAAGATATTCATTACCTGTGGGACATCCAATAGCAGTGTCCATAAAAGGTGGGGATCCAAAAACAAGGTATAAAGCACAACTCAAACTACTGCAGCCTGCAGAACTTTGCGGCCAAAAACAGCATCCGCTGAGGCCCGCACATCAACCTTGTAAAACTTTGAAAAAGTGTGAACAGAAGACCAGGTAGCGGCCTTGCAAACTTGCTCAACAGAGGCCTGGAGCTGAAAAGCCCAGGAGGCCCCAACCGCACGAGTAGAATGAGCTGTAACACGAAAGGGAGGATCTCTCCCCTTAGCAGAATAGGCCCCTACAATGGCCTGACGGATCCATCTGCTGATGGTAGACTTTGTGGGTGCTAGACCCTTCTTGGGCCCAAAAGGCACCACGAAGAATGCATCAGTCTTGCGAAAGGCAGACGTTACCACCAAATAATACTTCACAACACGAACCACATCCAAAGAATGCAGGACCCTCTCCTTGTCATTGCTGGGGTTAGGACAGAGAGAGGGCAGAACAATATCCTGATTTAAATGAAAGGACGAAACCACCTTAGGAAGAAAGTCCGTCTTAAAACGGAAAACCACTTTATCCTGATGTCTTTCAAAATATGGAGCTTGAATAGACAGAGCCGCCAACTCAGAAACACGTCTAACTGAAGTGATAGCTACCAAAAATGCCACCTTCTGCGTAAGGGAAGACAAAGGACTAGCATGCAAGGGCTCAAAGGGGGGACCCTGTAGCGCAGAAAGAACCAAATTCAAATCCCAAACCGGAATCAAAGGCTTCCTAGGAGACCGCACATGCGTAACCCCCTGGAAAAAGGTCTTAACCAAAGGATGTAGTGCAAAAGACTTTTGGAAAAATACCGCCAGGGCAGACACCTGCCCCTTCAGAGTACTGAGTTGGAGCCCTAAGTCCAGACCATGTTGCAAGAACTCCAAAATTCTAGAAACAGAGAATTCCCTACAAGGGAAGGCCCTAGACTCACACCAACCAATATAAGACCTCCAAGTCCTATAGTACACGGATGAAGAAGACTTCTTTCTAGCAGGAATGAGAGTCTGAATAACAGCGTCAGAAAGACCTTCCTCCTTCAAGATGGAGGTTTCAGCAGCCACGCCGTCAAAGCCAGCGTTGGTAAATTGGGGTAACGAAGATGACCCTGTGTGAGCAGATCTGGCAGCAGGGGCAGAACGAACTGATCTTCTGCCAACCTTACCACGTCTGCGAACCAAACCTGTCTTGGCCACCTTGGAGCTACCAGAATTGCTGTTGCTCTCTCCAGAGCAAGCTTGCGCACTACTCTGGCCACCATGGGAAATGGAGGGAACAGGTACAGAAACCCCAGATCCCTCCAGTTCAGGGACATGGCGTCCGTCGCGAGAGCCAGTGGGTCCTTCGCCAGAGACACAAAATCCGGAAGTTTGTGATTGTGACGGGAGGCAAATAGGTCCACCGCCGGTGACCCCCACCTGAGACAAATTGAGTGAAAGACCCTGGGATTGAGAGACCATTCCCCCTTGCGGGCTGACATCCTGCTCAGAGAGTCCGCCTCTGTGTTCTCCACACCTGGGATGTAAACTGCTGAGATACACGGGACATGTCTCTCTGCCCAGTCCAGGATCAGAGACACTTCCTTGAGGGCATTCCTGCTGCGGGTTCCTCCCTGGTGATTGATGTAGGCCACCGCCGTCCGATTGTCCGACCTGACCTGGACCGGCAAGTCTCGCAGCTGATGAGTCAAATGACAAAGAACCAACCTGATGGCCCTCAATTCCAGAACATTGATAGACTCGTGAGCTTCCAGGGGACTCCACAAACCCTGAACTTGCAGATCCTTCCAAAAGCCCCCCCAACCTGAGAGGCTGGCATCCGTAGTGACTATCTCCCACTGAGGAGTCCGAAAGGATCTGCCCCTCAGTAGGTTGGTTGAGTTCAGCCACCACCGAAGTGAGCGGCGAACCCGGGGAGACATCTGAAAAAGATGATCCAGCGACTGAGGAGACCTGTTCCAGACCGATAACAGATGGAGCTGTAGTGTCCTTGTGTGAAACTGAGCAAAGGGAACCGCCTCGAATGAGGCCACCATCAAACCCACCAGTCTCATCCCTAGACGGATGGACGGTCGAGGCATGGACATGAGCGACCGAACCAACTCCTGAATCAGAAGAACCTTGGACTGAGGAAGGAAAACTCTGGCCAGATCTGTATCCAGAGACATTCCCAGAAAGGATACTGTCCTGGACGGGTGTAGGGAGGACTTGGGGTAGTTGATCACCCAGCCGAACCTCTCCAGAGTGGATATTACCGTCCTGGTGTCCAATTCTGCCTGGCTGAATGACGGTGCCATGATGAGGAGATCGTCCAGATATGGCACAATGCGAATCCCCTGCGCTCTGAGGAGAGCCATCACCCCAGCAAGCACCTTGGTGAAAACTCTTGGAGCTGTGGTGAGACCGAAGGGAAGAGCTACAAACTGAAAGTGCCGATCCTCCACCGCGAACCTCAGAAACCTCTGGTGTGCGGGAAAAATGGGAACATGGAGGTAAGTGTCCTGAATGTCTATGGACGTCATGAAGTCCCCCTGACGAAGAGAATGAATAGCCGAGCGCAACGTTTCCATACGAAACCTTCGCAGTCTGACGAACTTGTTGAGAATCTTTAGGTCCAGTATGGGCCGGACGGAGCCATCCTTTTTGGGGACCGTGAACAGATTTGAGTAAAAACCCCGACCCCGGTCTAATGAGGGAACTGGGCAAATGACTGCCATTTCCAGAAGACTCGATACTGCCGCCCGGAGCTGCTGCGCAGCCAGTGCCTCCGGGGACACCCGAGACCTGAGGAAACGCGGGGGAGGGTAGGACTCGAACTCCAGCTTGTAGCCGGAAGACACCACTTCCCGGATCCACCTGTCCGAGACCTCTCGGTTCCAGACCTGGGAGAAGTGCTGTAGCCGTCCCCCCACCCGCACGGGTGAGGGCGCCCCCTCATTGTTGAGCGGGCTTGACCACGGGTTTGGGTTTTGAGCCCCAATTGTATCCTGAACGGGCACGTCCTCTGCCCCATTCCAGGAATTTCCCCTTGTAGAAGGGAAGGCGAAACCTCTTCCTGCTCTAGATCCCCGAAAGGAAGGAGTGACGGAAGACGCTCCTCGAAAGGGGCGACGTTGCTTCTTGCGTTGAGGTAGTTTGCCCCCCTTGGCCACGGCATCCAGCTTGTCTCCAAAGAGCCGTAACGAAGGGAAGAGCTCTTAGTGACTTTTTTGACCCAAAGTCAGCCGCCCACTGGCGTAACCAAATTGAACGCCTGATAGTAACCATTAGAGCAGAGGCTCTACTACTCATCATCAAGGAATCATCCAAAGCGGCCACCATGAAGGACAAAAACCCCTCACATTGTTTTAGTTCACGAAATTCCTCACTGTCCGGATTCAAACCGGAGGAGGATAACAAGTGCCTGACCACCTTTCTAGTAGCCACCGCCAACAGCGATGAGGCACAAACAGGCCTTATTGCTGCCCCAATACTGGCAAAACCATGACAAGCCATCTGGTCAATGCGTTTATCCTCACCATCCTTAAGAGAGGAACAATCAGGGTTGTTCAATACGGCTGAGTTGGATAACCCCAAAATAGGGGCGTCCACCTCGGGGGGAGACGCCCAGCGCTTAACTGTATCCACTGGAAAAGGATACCTCTTATCCCAACTTTGGGGAATGCCTGGGAGCCGGGCAGGCCTTTCCCATTCCTTAGAAATAATATTATCAAAATGCTTTTGATTAGGGAATTCCAACCGCGGCTTGGATTCGTCATAAAACTCCCCTTGCTGTTGAGGAACCTCCGCCGGAAGCGAGATAGCAAGCACCTCAAACATCTGAGTCAGAACATTAGGAGTATCCAAGGAAGTCCCTGAGCTCCGATCGGAATCAGCACCAACAAATTGCTGATCATCAGAAATATCTGAATCCTCAAATAATTCCCCTTCTTCTAGAGGGGAATAATCTGACCAATCCAGGCCGTCCTCGTCATCATCATATTCAAAATGATTAACCGGTGATAAATGCTTCCTCTTAGCCGGTGCTTTCTTGGCAACCGTGGAGGAAATGAATTTTTCAATACTGGCCAACCTGGCACACACATCAGATTGCGACTGCCCCCCCGTGGCAATCTCACACGGGGCACAGGTCAAAGTGGGAGGGGGAGAGGATGAAGCCGGCTGCGCTGACCCAGATGCCTGGGGACCGGACTGCCGTGTAATAGTCTGCTGTGCACATGATATACATAGGAAAAAATCATCCCCTGTTAGGGATACCCCACAACCCATACACTTCCGGGATTGTCCCGAGGGGAGCCCGGAATCTTGGGATGCCTCCATAAGGTGAACTTGAATAGTCGCTATGAGTGAGGGAATTACGCTATTAAGCAACCCGGGATGCCCTTATATTGTCCAAGTGGGAGGTTTTGTAATAAATAGCCAAAGTACCCAGGTACTCTAGGACCAGGAGAAACCTAAAAAAAAAAAAAAATCCTGGCAGTTCAGCCTGAAAAACATAGAAAAAGACAGTAAGAGGTTCTCCATATATAAACCTATATCTATTATACCTATATATATACATATATATATGCAAATATGTACAGATAAGCAACGGCCGCAGGGCCACTCACTGAGTCTTTGGGCGCCAATACACTGTGTCCTCTGCCTGAGGTAACACAGATCAGAGCGGGAGATGCAGCAGGGGGGCGTGGCCAGCGTGGATCGCGCGCTGCAAGGCTCCGCCCAGCAGCTCCAAACTCCTAAAGGGCGCGGGCTGCGGCCTCATACCGAAGGCCCGGCCCCGCCCCCTCACTGAAGAGCGTGAGGGGAGAAATCCTCCCCTCAGCTCTGAGGTAAAAATCCAGCACCTGTCTCAGCTCTGAGGTAAAAATCCAGCACAGTGCCTGTCAGACGTGAGGGGAAGCTCCCCTCCATTAACACTCGCGCACCGGTGCCGCAGGCAGCCACGGCACCGGGCGCATAATAGAGCCGGTAGCAGCCCCCATAACAAGCGGAGCTGCTCCCCGCTCGGTCATGCTACCAGCTCCAAACTCCTAAAGGGCGCGGGCTGTGGCCTCATACCGAAGGCCCGGCCCCGCCCCCTCACTGAAGAGCGTGAGGGGAGAAGTCCTCCCCTCAGCTCTGAGGTAAAAATCCAGCAAAATGTCTGTCAGCAAAAAAGATTGCAACAAGTTTACATTATAACTATTCATACCAGAAAAGTAAACATTTTAAACAAACATTTCAAATAAATCTATTTTCCAGGCGCCCCCATAGAAAAACACCAGAAGCTGAATAAGAGGCCTCCACACAACTAAAAAAGGGGAATAGGCCATTTAAGGGGAAAATTCTTGGACAGGGCACCCCAAACCGGAGTCACCAACCCGGTATAACCGCCTACCCTCTTTATAGGGTCTCGCGGTGGAGCATAGCTCCTGAGCACCTGAGGTGCTGTTATACCCTCGCTCGGACAGCAGTCAAGACTGGGAGGCATTTAAATAGCTATATATTAATAAAGGGAATAAAGAGTCCGAACGGAAATAAAAATATATATAGGCCGGTAGTAGACCCGGCTACCTTAAAGTCCCCCTGTGCAAGGAGGAGATATCATCTGCTGCTTGCTCGCCGTCTGCAGAGATGAAGACTGGGGAGTGAGTGGGAGGTCCCAGGTACTTATGGACAGGGAGGGGCTTTCTTTCCTCCAATCATCTCTGCAGAAGCCCTCTACAGGACCATACTACCCACAGGTAATGAATATCTTGAAGCGGGGTGTGTGACATACTTAGAATAATATAACTAAAATTACTTGACCATTGTATTGTGTCCCTGTTAGACTTTACACTATGTCAGCTTTACACTTACATTTATTAACATGCAATTTCCTCCTGAGCTAGTATGGGATGGTACTGGAGGGAGTTGAAGCAAAATAAAACCCTTTAGTCCTGGCTCTAGAGTCTAAAAATGTATAATTACCATTCAGGAGATCCCAATGAGCATGCGTGGGTTGTGGCTTTTCCTGGCTGAGGCATGCATAAGCTAGGGAAGAATTCCCCAACCCTCTCCTCGAAAACCACAAACAGGTCAGGTTTTGTGGGTCCACATAGCCGGTTCTATAGCTTTGTCTGATCACTAATTACTTCACCTGTGCATCTGTGATGAGATGTGAAACATCTGACCTGTTGGTGGCTCTTGAGGAGAGGGTTGAGGAACAAACAGCTAGAGGGTATAGTGGAAAAAGGCACCCGGATTGGAGAAGACCTTGTGCGTGTGCCATGGTATTGCCACAGAGAGACACTTCCTCCAAGAACAGAGCTACAGGGGTAACAGGGAAATGTTTACAATCCACTGAATGTAAACAAAAAAGATCATTCTAAAACTTACTATAGGGCAACTAAATTAAAAAGTTATAAGAAGAGAACTGCATTTATTCACTCTGTGATTGGTGATTATGGAGGCACACAATTCTATTTTATAAACCTATACATTTCTAGTTAAAAAGTGGGGGCACACAACGCAGTTAGAAGAGGAAATAATGGACACCAGTTGTGGCAAAGGATTTTTCCCATGAGGGTGGTGTAATGTGTGGGGTTAGTTCCGATGTCAAGCTTGTGGCGGCATCGACAAAGCTGCTCTAATGTACTGTCCAGGTAACTATAACCTTCACATGGCACATTTGCTACCAAATCCAAAAACTCTACCACTTGTGATCCTTCCCTTTCATCTCTACTCCTCTATCCTATTGCCTCCTGTTGTCTCTTCATTTGGTTTGAACTTTGTAGCATCTTATTTGTATTGGGACGTGTACTGTATGTTTTAACTTGTCTGTAGTTATACATTGGAAAGCACTGCAGAAGATGATGGCACTATTTAAATAAACATTAATAAATAATAATAAAATAATAATAATAAAATAATAATAATAATAACAAATGCAGGTAAAGTGCAGTGAGGGTCAGTGCAGATGCATGGTGTGGTGTGCAGAGCCCTATTCTGGACATGGGGGGGTGGCAGTGCCTAGTATTCTCTTCTGACTGCAGAACTTGCAGAGCTGCTCCACTCAATTTCCAATGTTAGAATGCGCCGTATTTACATTAATTAATCTTATGACCAGGTTATAGCATTGTTTTATAATAAAAAATGACCTTCGGCTAAATTAATATAAATATATTAAATATTACATAAAATCTAAATATAATATTTAAAGATTCAAATTTTCATTTTAAATCTCAAATTTTCAAAATTTAAAATGTTTAATTTTTTAAAAAAATTTTGTATTAAATTAAAATTACATTTTTTGTTTTTTTAATTGTTATATTACATTTTTTAAAAAATCATGTTTTTTGATTTTAAATGTTTTAAAGATTAAAAAAATGAAACAAAGAGAATACGTTATCGGTATTGTGATTCTCTAGTAAAGTAAAAACAAACAATTTGCTGGGATTTTTCTTTTTCTAAAGCTCTTTTCTAAAGCTCTTTCTTTACAATATTAGTTTGAGAGGCATAGATCTTTTTTTTAACTAAAATAACTAATTGTTGCAGCATGTAACAGGCCTGGGATATCATTTTAACACCATATTTTATTTAACAGTTACAATCCAATGGCAAGAAAGTGAAACTTGAACTAAAATAAATTGTTGTACTGTACATACCTCACCCAACTTGATATCTGCATATTCTTCTTGATGTTGATCAAGATCTTTCACAAAGGATGAATGTTCCACAGCTACAAGACCCTCCTCACTGACATATTCTACAAATATGGATTACATAACAACATTTAGATTTACAGTTAACATGCATTATACTGTATGTCATTTATTTTATACATTTCATAAGGAAAGATAGCCCCAGTCTTGTTTCAACAAAAACAAAAAACACACACAACATAGGAGCCCTAATGAGAAAGTTTGCATGCTTTGTGTACTCATCTGTAAAATTCCTTTCCTTGATATTCACTCGAGGACACAGCATGGCTTGCTACTAGTGGGTAAACCAAATGGGGCCACATTTATGAAAGCAGAACATAATTGTCCAGATGAAACACCCAACATATCTCCAGTAAAATATCATCACTTTCCAGATGACACCAAAGGGCCTGTGCAGCTCGATAACACATATTCTATCTAAGCCTACCAGCCGTACATCTATCATCACTACGTTCTGACCTATTTATTTATTTTTTGTGCCACCTGACACAGGAGTTTGTAGGTAGGGGTTTCAAACTCATTTTCATCGAGGGCCACATCAGCATTTTGCCCAGGGCAGATGCAGAAATTTTACACAGATACAGATGCTAATTATTTTGCCTAGGATAGATGGAGACACAGAATTATTGTCTCCAGGATAACCATAGAATTATTTCAGCCAGTACAGATGTAGAATCATTTTGTCCAGGACAGCCACATAAATATTTCGGCAAGGTTAGATGTTCCAACACTGAATTATTTTGCCCAGGATAGCCACAGAATAATTTTCCCAGGAGAGATGCAGTAGCTGAATCATTTGTTCCCATCCCACCTCTGCTGTGGAAGTAAGTTGGGTGGGTTATGCGGGCATGCCTTGTGTGTAAGTTGGTTGCACAGAGGCCCAGGACAGTTGTAGACACTACTTTCTTCTACCCCCAGAATATTAAGAAGGAGCACACCGGCTGCTCTGATATGCACCAAGCCTGGCGACAGCTGTGCTCCACAGTGGAGTGAAGTGTATGAACGCATCACTTTGCAGAACCACACACAGGTGCGAAGAAGTCCTGCCAATGTCTGAAGCCTTGGAGTAACCAGGTCAGCTAGAAATGGCACTGCTCAGGACCGCCATCTGGCACCTATCAGAGGGACGCATAAAAAGGCTTGGAAGGCCACATTCGGCCCCCGGACCTTGAGTTTGACACATGTGGCTTAAGGGCATCTGTACCTAGCATGCTCCAACTAGCCCTAATGCTAGCGTAAGCTCCTCCAAGAATAATGCTGGCATTTGCAGCCACTAGGCCTGACAACCAGGCCACCCTGTGCATCCTATTGGGCACCATTACATATAATCCTAGTCTCAGCAGTTGTTATGTGGCTGTATGCTAAGGAACATCTGGTAGAAGCCAGGTGGTCTCCAAAGCTCAATTTTCCCCTTACTTCCCTCTTATTTCAAACCTGCCGGTAGCAGTATGGACCACCAGGGGGAAGGACAAACACCATTAGTGGTACCAATACTAGTGAATAGAAAAATGCTAGTGTACAGAATTGAAGGAAACTAGTGTGCAGACAATGCAGAAGCATCAGTAATCACTGATCAGACTCAACTTGACAGCAGTGCCAGGTAAAGCGACCTGTATGGAGCCAAATCGTCAGAAGCATTTTTTGTTGTAGCCACCATTAGCCCCAAGGGCTGTTCTGCATCCTATCCTTTAGCAATAACATCCTTGCTTGCTCAGTATCTATGAAATTTTCAGAGATCCATATAAGCGAACACTGATGCCCAGTTGTAACATACCTGCCCATGAAATGTGTAAGTCACCATAGTGCTCTCAGAGACACTAGCCATGTATAAAGTTTTAAACAACTGCACAAGTCAATGAACCATGCTGGTGGGGGGGGGGGGGGGGGGGTTGGGTTGACTAGCTTGTAGTAAGAATGCGTTCTCAGCAAGGTGATTACCCCAAGCAGATCCAAGCATTGTCCACCTGATCCCTCCCAAGGGATCACCCTTTGGGGTTACAGGACTCGAGAAATAAATGTAGCTGCACACCTCCGTTACTTACACATACCCTCTCACATGGGGTACCAATTATACGGGGTCTTTAGTAGAATTGGCAGAACGTTTCCTGTGTCTCTTCTCAACTATGTCAGACTTCCTGTGGGCAGGGAGCTGCATTTTAGGCATCTGTTCTCAGGGAGGCAGCATCAACATCTTTCTCCACATTCCCTGTTTTTGACTCCAGCTTGACCTCACCTATAGAAACACATCTGACCACACACTCCAAGTGCTGGTTCGTCAAGGTATTCTGCTACGGATTTCTTAGAGGACACCTCTATGTGGAAGACTATCTTTTATTTAATTTGGAATTGCGCACCCCAGGCAATCCCCTAGGCATGTGGGGGTAATTGGAGCATTTTTGCTAGGCTAACTGATTAGAAGTCATGTAGAATTTTCTGAGTTCTGGAACTTAAAGATTAATCTCTGTCAATAGCGCGGGATGACAAAAATAAATCTAAATGGTGTGCATGGTTTCTCTGCTTCTAGGAAGACCTACTCCCATCAAGGGAAGTATGTCCTAATTAAACCAGCTTCTAATAACTACTGTACCTTAAAGTAAGCACAGTGGATAACCGACCGTGGCACACAAACAGACAGATGGTGCAAAGGAGGCACAGAAAAAGGGGGCACCTGGCTGGGAAGGGGATACTAAGACTGATATTCAATTTATAGGTGTGGGGGGTGGTCCCGATAAGCCCCAAGCAGAAGTTACCTTTTCCTAGAAGTATAAAGAGGGTCAACTCCCCTACTAACCTTACACCCTACCATAAATTAAGTACTGAAGAAGTACTGTGTGCAAAGAATCCAAAATAACATTTTTCACATCCGTGCTGCAACATTTCTTTCTGTAGCCAAAGTGAAAGCGAAACTGGTGAGGAGGTTTGGCAAGCTATACTGTGCATGCTGGGAGGATTTTTATAATGTAAATTGACTGGGGATTAACCCACAAGTAACTGTCTCTCTGAATGGATTGAAAGAGTAACTTTATTTCTAGGCCAACTGATTAGAAGTCATCTAGAAGCGTCTAAGTTCGCCAACATAAAGATAAATACCTGAGCTTGTTTTTGCTTCTTCTTTAAGGTTCTCAGTGTATGTACTTTCATCTTCTCTTGGAGGCTCAGTCTGGGTAAGCGCCAAACTTTTTACGTGCTGATGTGCAGAATCTAAAGACCTTTGAGTATCTGTATCTCTAGATATGGCCATAGGAGAAATTGGAGTTACCTGGAAACAAGCAATATTCTTCTGACATTAAAAATTAAATTTAATTGTTACCCAAATCTTCAATGTTCAATAACCGATACCTTGTTATATTTTCCAGTTTGCAGACTTATTACTTTTGCTGTTCCCTTTCAGAAGTGAAAAGGGAAAGTATCCTTACCATTCAATGCCTACAAAAGTGCTCTAATTCAGAAGGTTTTACAGCAGGAGATGATGTTTCATACCAGCAGACATTAGACGTTCTGTATCCCTACCAACTTTAAAGTGGACCAAAACCCATGATTTTGACTATCCTGGGTTTTTGTCCTTTCCTGATCTGGGATGCCCCACTGTGTGAAACCCCCCAGGTCGCCCGATCTGACTCACCCTTACCCGGTCATACGGCTCATGCGCAGCCTCTCATCCAATCAGCACACTCGGATCCGCTCCCGCCCCTTCATCTAAGAGCTTGTCTAAGGCAAGCAGACCTGAGCATGCTGGTGGGTGCATCCCCCGCTACCCTCTAACAGGGAGCGTGCACATGCTGGTCATTAACAAATGTCTGGCGTGGGCATGCAACCTACTAAAGGGATATTGAGGATGCGGCCACTGCTTAAGCATGTTAAAGACATTAAACTGGGCATTGTTTTGATTTTTTTACCACCCACAACAAATCCTCAAGTTGCTCTTCAAGTTGCATTCATTTATTCATTACTTACCATCTGCTCAGAGGAGACCTCTGCAGGCTTCATTTGTATGTTATTAGTCAGATCCAGAGGATGAACACGGAACCTTGTCCCAAGAGCTCCCCGATTTGTCAGTGTCAACATCAGTGTCACAGTCTCTCCAATGACATGGATTCCAAAGTCGATGTATTCTCTATCCACTGCCAGCTGTAGAAAATCATTTTGGTCACAGCCGATTAGAACTATCATTAATATTCACTATACTTGCGCTAGCTCAACTCAGCGGTCTATGGAGAATGTAATATAAATGTAAAGATATTATGAACTTTTAGTTATTCATTTGACTTTACAGACCATACTGTGTGCCAAATTACTTTGTTTACAAGTAGCTGGCCACGCTAATAGACATTTCTGAAAATTCAAATGGTTACATTTTTTTAAATACTTGTAGACTTGTGAAAAATCAGACTGGTATTATAATTACAAGTAAAGCCTTTTCTGTGTACTCCTTAGAGTTTAGGAGTCAAGTGAGAAAGAAGTGAACAGAAATTTCTAATCCCCTAAGGTTCTAATTCAATACAGTGAAAACAACAATTTCACCTAAGAAAACCAGATATGTGCTTTGAATGGTGTGCATACAGCTTTCTGGTAACAATTTGGGGAAGTAGCTTCATAAAATAAAAGCTTCATAGAGCTCCACAAAAATTACTGCTTGGTCTACTGTGGAGGAACTAGACGTACAAAGTCGAGGCCTGGGTTACACTTAACACCTCTTAGATTAACTTACAATGCACACAATAAAGCAGCACTATCGCAGTAGTAAAAATCCATGTACACATTCAAGATGGCAAGAGGAGGGGTTACCTTTACATCCTGAATCAAAAAAAAATCTAGCCAAGCTTCTTTAAGGGGTGACAGATATTAAACATTGCTTTTATAGCAAAGAATTACTTAACTATAATGGACTGTCCCCCGTATTAGAATACTGGCTCTTTGCTGCTGCAATTCTGTTGGACCAACGTCTGTGGACCAACGTCTATCTTACATCAAATGGGGGTTGATTCATGATGGAGGGGCATACTGATCGCTAATGTCTCCCCTTGCATACACTTTGCCAGTCTGAGATGTGCTTTTGTGTTCCCTGTTGAAATCTGGCTCCACTACACTATCTACTCCACAATCTACTACTACTCAGTTCTGTCCACCAAAGAAAACTTGGACCACGCGAACGCTGATGGAAAGTTGTGGGGCTGGATTTTATGGGAAGCAACAACCAGGTAAGGAGGTCTAAGCTGATGGCACCGCAGGCTGCCCCCGCACATGGAAGATCACCCATTTCATGTAAAAGGGGTGTTTGTCCACTTTAAAGTGGTTAATACTACTGTTCCCCACAGGCAAGCTCAGGAGACAAGCAGATAAAGTAGCGTTGTTTGCTCAAAATCCTGTCACCCATGGATTCTACACTTAGAGATTTTTTTTCAGCTGGAAAGGAGGAGAAAGTAATTTTTCCTATTACAATTCAGCATGCTGATATAGATTTGCAATATTATATTAAGTAGCTGTCCCCCACCCAGCAGCAAAGCCATTATATGTCTGAACTTGATGCTGCATCTGATTCTGAGAAAATAAATTATTCCAAAGGCTGCAATGAGTTATTTTCTGTCTAACAAATTGCCTTTAAAGAAGGAAACTCTACTGACAGACTCCCTGCAGATAACATTTGAGCTCCAGCTATTACATTCAGTGTTGCATGGGTACAAATTCTAGCAGTCATGATCCAATTTCTAGTGCAATGCCTTCTCTAAAGCTGCACATAAAAGAAACATTACTCAAAATTCCTCCCACGCAGCTGATTGCTCCTGGTTTACTATATCACAACTATTCTGTGGATCTAGGCCCAGATCTTCTGTCACACCCCTACTACAAGAGCTGAAAGAACTGGGGTGACAAAGTGAGTAAGCCAAGGCTGGCAGAAACCCCCCCCCCCGCCACTATGAGGAGCTGTATGCGCTGTGGATGTGCTGTGGTCAGACTAGGTACCTGCATGTCAGGAATTCTTTATTTGTGCCAACTGATGCCCCTTAATCATATGGGTTTGGTATCATTATGTTTGTTGTCTGGGCCATAATGTACTGTATACATAGGGACATTTTGTAAGCCAACAGCTTGATAGTTCTGATGCACAACATGATTGCTAAACAGAATAATATGGATTACGTGGTTTATAATTTAATTGCTAGATTGATTTTGATCATCTGCAGAGCCATATGATCAATACCGCCAGTAAAACACCCTCCACACTTAATAGATAAAAGCCAATCTTTGTACAAGAGAGGGGTCATCTGCGCATTACCTCACACTTCTTAGTGGTGCATTTTATTGTAATTGAGAAAGGACCAGTCTGCGCCAAGAACTTCACTTCCCCTTCAAGATCTTCATCAATCTGGGTAATAAATTATTGAGATACATTAGGTGACAAAGTAGCGCTTAAAAGCATTCCAGTCACACATAATAAGATTACTAGATATAACTGACAGGATGATTTAAACCCATTAAACAAAATTGATGTAAAACAAGACTAAGCAGACATTTATATATAATATTTAACAATAGTCTTCAAACACATTGAGTTTCCTTTGTCAAAAGACCTACTTATGGAAAACATCATTAGAAGACAATGTTCTGTGTAATATAGACAAAGACTTATGGCCGTCCCCATCCAGGCAGAAGAAAAATCTGTTACCCCCCCCCCCCCCTGCTTAAAGTCACCCACTCTATTTGCTACAATGGAGATGCTATTGGCTAGGGCTAGGCATGTCCCCGTAATTGAAATTAATTTGGTGGTGACTGACATGGGGGGAGCACATTCATTGCGGGGCACTAACATGGGGGGGCAATGCGGGGCACAAGAGGTATGTGTATTATTTTGGCTTTGCCTGGACAGGGCCAAGAGCCGCTGACAAGCAATGGTTGTATAGAGATGCTGTGGGAAATACTGTGAAGGACAAAAGGTGAGTAAGTATTTTGTTTTCTCCTTGATAGCAATTATGTGGCCCCTTAGGGCCATACGTGCTACACTGAGAACAGCCCTGAAAAAAGGGGCTTCTGTGAACTACATGCCATGGCAACTATTCCAATTTAGTGATTTATATACAATTTAATTTATATACAGTTTAGAGAGGGGTGTGATTTGGGATGGGGAAGCTGCTTGGCAGTTGTGATTGAGTGACAGACAGTACATGAGTGACAGGTCAGTTACCCAATCCCAGCTGCAGCTAAAGCTTTGCTATTCCAGGGACTGACTGGTCACTCAAGGTCCTAGCCCACAGCTGCCCCCTGCCAGGATCAGAAGAGGATCAGCCACCAGGAGTTTTTTTTGTTTTTACATTTTTTTGACCAGGGAGAGGGGAGAGGGATAGTTGGGATTTTAAATACTGTATAGCTGGACTTTTTTTTCAAATATTAATTTAAAGAAATATTGAAATATGAATATTATTTGAATTGTATATATTACAAACATCTCCTTAGGAATGACTGAGCTTGACTTGTGCAGAATTAAGGAAGTGCCAAAGCGCTTGTCAATGTGATGCCTGCTTTAAGCCAATTATTATAGTTCTATAGTTATTATAGAAAGGTAGACTGGTGTGCCCAATGTTCAAGTTCATGCCACTAGAGATTCATGCAAAAGTTAAGTAGACAGGGGCCTAATTCCACCAGGAATGCTCTGTAAGAAAAAAAAAATTATAGCAGCAGAAGCATGCTACAGATTGATACAATCTACCAGCCTTAGTTATTCAAAGCATGTCCCTCACACTGAATTAGAGCCCATTGCACCTAGAGCATTTTCTGAGCCTTTAAACATCCAAGATTGCGGCCTGTGGAGCCTCAGGCTGCAAGTGTCTTCTGACTATGCCGCTCTGCATTCTGGGATTGCTGCCCTGACTCCAGCACTGCTCTGTCTGTGCAGAGCACAGCTATAACTCGCCCCCTGCACATGTCTTCCTCCTCCTCCACATGTGATGCTTCTGAAGCAAGATGGTGGCGGACCGAATCCTGGAGTCCTATACAGAGGTGCAGCCCAGCAGCGGAAAGCACAATAAGTGACAAAAAAATTAAAATATATTAATTCTAGATGCTGGGGAATAGTTTTTAAGGGTTCGGGCTTTTAATTAAATGATGCTGAGGGTCCGACTTAATAAACAAGCAAGGGAATGTAATTATTCAGGAATACAGTATAGTAGTTACCATAGGTTTAAATGTAACAATCATTTCACATGACATTCCAGCAGACATTTGTCCAGGAGGGTCAAATCTGCAAAACAGCAAAACTAGGTTATATTGGTTGTAGTTATTTTACATTTTACTACTAACATATTTTACTCAGTATGACAGAGGGGAGTTGATTTCTTAAAAGAACACAATGGTTACATGCTATCTTGACTGCCATTATCTGGTCAACTTCTCCTTTCAAACAACCTCAATATCAGGGCTCCTTTACCCATATTTTCATGTTCAGGAACAGCAGCTTCCTTCCCAGTTATATATCTTCAGAATGACAGCCTCTTTGGTCGCACCCCAGGTAGATCCTTTTTTGCTTTAGGCTGGCTAAAATTGGTATCCAGTCCCGTAAAGTTGAGCTTTGGAATCTGGCCAGGGTTAAATTCAACAAGAATATTGCTCATTTGGTTCAGTCTGGCCAGAACCAAACAGAACCAAACAGGTCAAATGTTTGCCCCTTTAAGAAAAAGTGTTCCCCTAGCCCCGGACTACTTGCGTACCAGGCATAAGGGCTGACCCATTGCCATCCATCTGCCTCGTCTGGCTTCCCTCCCTTCATCTTGTGCTTGATAGCTTTTAGCTATCTGCCATTAGGAGAATCTAGTTTTGTGGCCTGTGTGGTCAAAGTGTGTGGTCAAAATTCCCATGCAAGATAATTCAGTTTGGTCATTTCAGACAGAAAATGCAACAATTTCTTCTCAATGGGGTCACAGAATTAAAATATTTTAATTAGATCAACTTTCCCCTAATCTATCCAAAACTGAAAAAATGTTTTAGCCAGCGCTGGGCTTTAAGTTTGCCTTAAGTGACATACATACATTCATTTATGTGATGATTTTCTAAAAACGGATCTGTTCTGTAAATCACTGGCTGTTGAAAATGTAATCTATGGCTTACAGACAGTAAATCCTGACTAGAGTAATAAGGACACTTTATATAGAGCAAATGACTGTTTAAAAATATGGAGATGGAAGTTTGGCACAGTGTGCATAGAGCACTGAATGTGTTTTTAGGACATGCACAATCTTCAACGATCTGGCTGCAATGGATTCAAATAATCAACTGCAGCTCCTGTCCTGGATACAGAGTACCGTAATATTATAATATATATAAAAGGCCAATGATTGCAAAAAAACCTTGCAATTTAATTTTTATTTTTTATGAGTGTCATTTTCCATGGCAGACAATCTGTGGTGTTTGATCCTGCCTGGTGGCGAGTGAGACGCATTGGCTGTAGACCCGGTGGGTTCTGTTTGGCAGCCAATGTAAGGGGCCTGTAGTTGCTGGAATGCCAGGGTGACCATAGCGCTTCGGCTTCATCTGCACCATCTATGGCTTTATGGCTCATTCTAGTGGATGAGACTCGGGCACATAAGGAGTCCCGGTTTCAGATATCAATTCTTGGCAAGTGCATTTAAATGCTTAAGAGCACCCTGCTCTAAACACTTCATATGTTGCTTAGATGAAATGTGTGGACAGATCACTGCTCTTTCGAAGCATACAAAAAGGAACTAACTCATCCATCTGGTCAATGCAGCTAGGGCATTAATACCTGCCAACTGGCACATTAAAACTCCTCCAACGGTTGATGTGCAGTTCCAGAGAATCAATGATATTTGGCAGATGGAGGAGCTTACAGCCTCGCTTAAGGGGCACTCTGATTAGGTGGGTCTCATTTGGTCCTTTGGGCTGGAGTTCACCCTCTCGACAGAATTCAGTTATCTTCTCAGTCACAAATTTACCTCTTCTCCCCAGTTCCTTTCCCTTCGCCCCTTCCTGTACCCTATCTACCTGTACTTCTCCTCTGTCTTCTATTGTTCTGTCCTACACTTTCCTTGCTCTTATATCGGATTTGCAATTCAGACTGGCTACATCCAGGGCCGTATTTGCCGCAAGGCAATTCTAGGCCGGTGCCTAGGGCGGCAACATTGTAAAGGGGGCGGCTCTTCAGGGGTGCATAACCAAAAAAATATATATTTTTTTTTTCATCCGACGACAGCCAGCTGATCAGCGGGGGCGGCGATCATGAGGCCGCCGATCCACCGGCAAAATCTCGCTGGGGGGCGCATTGCCGACATTTTCTTTTTTCTTCATTTTTTTCCATTTAAGATTCAGTGGTGCAGTGCCGAGAACAAGCGCCGACGGCCTGCCAAAATAAGTTGTTGCCGGCGTAGTCTCTACATACTGCGGGCTCCCCACTTCCTCCGTAGCTCTGTGCGTTGTGCTATTGGTATGAGCTGCTGCGGCTCCGCCCCCTTCTGGCGTCACTTTCAGCATTGGAGGAGGAAGACGGGTTGGGAGCTGCAGCTGCTACCGCTGGGGCTGCCCGAGGATTCAGCGATCATTAAATCTTCAAGTCAAGGTGCGTGCAAGCGGAGGAGATAGGCTGCCTACTTGGCCGAGTGTTAGTTTATGACCCGCCTGGGAGAACACTCAGCAGCACACTACAGAACAGATCAAAGGTGCTGCTTGGTGTTGTCCCTGGCGGGAAGAAAAACAGCCCCTGAGCTGGAAAGGGAGGGGGGGGCGGGGGATTCCGGCATCCACACTAGCAAGAAGATTTATGTGTTGGGTGACAGTGATCTAGCCGAGGGTAAGAGGCGAGCGACATATGAGCAAAGCCATAAAGCAGACTAATTAGCAAGTCTGTGTGTCTGACTTCATCCCCTCTTGGTTTCTCTTTTATGGCTCCTGGGATGGAGCTGGACAACAGTAGCTATGTAAATATTTTATTATTAGAGGGGTGGAGGCTGCAGCTACTTGATCACCGCTGACCATGTTTAAAAAAGTGATAAGCTGTAGCTGTTGATTTTTTCTACCCCCTCTCACTATCCACTTTGTTCCCCTGCTGTCTTTTTCATCCCCTTCTATATGGTCAATTTCCCTGGCTGGCCATCATTGTCTCCCTGTTACTTTCTTCCTGCTGCTGCTGCTGCTGCTGTGCCTCTTCTCCATGCCACTCTTAATAGTTCCTCCTTTCTGCACCCTTCCTGCTGACAACATTCCCTTTCCTAATGTCCACCTCCCTTTTTTACTTATTTTGCGGCTTCTTTTTCATCTTTTTAGACCCTTTCCATCTGCCCCATTTCCCCCCTATTCTCTGTGTTTGTGCCTTCAGGTTTGCAGCTATTTTCTCTATTCTACCCTCTTTTAAATGCCACTTTTTCCATTCTGCCCCAGCCTGCTGCCCATTGTACCCCCTTTCTGTTGTCCTTTCTCTCCCCCAGAAATCCTAATTCCTACCGCTGATAGTCAGCAGACAATCAGGTTCCAAGGCCATTGGGCAAACCCAATAAGCTGCTGGCTTTAGGAACAGTAGTAGCAAATACAAAGGGCTTAAAGTGAACCAATCACCTGCTGGACCTCCCCAGGAGTCTAAAAACTGAATAAGTGCCCCTGGAACATCCCGATTGGGGATGCCCCACTGTATAAGCCCCCCCAATTGCCCGAAATCGCTAACCTTTCTGCTGGTTCCTAGCCACCATCACAGGCCACAGCTAAATCCCCGGCATGCCCACAGCTGAGGCTCACTTCCACACCCAGCCTATTTGAATGCACACGTGCCCCCGCTCCCTTTACTGGATCTCGCTTAAAAATATGTATGCACCACATTTGCCAGGTGAGTGGTATAGGCAATCTGGGGGGTTTCACACAGCAAAACATCCCAAGTCGGGATGCCCCAAGGACAAGAACCAGCTAGATATTAAAAATCCTGGTGATTGGTCCACTTTAAGTAGGGGCTGCAGGGTCTCAGGCTAGTGGGTGCTTAGAGAGTGAATGGACCTCCAATATGTTTTGTCTAGGCTTTCTCTTTTTGGTTTTGTTCTTCCCGCTGTGTATCGCCCAGGATTGAAGCATATCAGTGTCACTCATTTCATTCAGGTTTCCTTTGATGCACTAAGCCCAGTGCGGCAAAGTAATCTGTATAGAGTGTGCACTGCGGGCCGCATCACCGCTGCTGGTTGCTCTTTAACAGAAGGGGGGCATGTGGCCAAAAAGTGCCTAGGGCAGCATGAACCCTAAATACAGCCCTGGCTACATCCACTGTAAATCCAATAGCCAACTAGCCTGGGCACCAGGCATAAGGTCTGGTAACCCAAGGCTCAGAGGCCATGTTGGCAGGTGACAGGATGGTCCCACACCAAAATAATTTTAATATTCTAAATTTAACAACTTACCGGTCCACATTGTCTTTCTTCCTGTGCGCCATCATTCTTATGGTATGGCAGCATGCTGTATGTGCCGCACTGGTTTTTCCTCTGTTCCACGCCGGGTGCAGATGAGCCAGGCAGCCCATAATATGGACCCGGTGCTGGGCACAAGGGCAATATAGGGCACAAGGCTAGTCATGACCCGGGCCGGGGGGCGGTGGAACGGCCCTTGTACCCTGGAATTGACTGGTGGCCGCCGCCTCAGGAAGACAGCGGAGAGGCATCAAACAGCCCCAAGGATCAGAGGAGACCCAGCGTAGGGCATACTGTACAGCAACCCAGTGGAAGTGTGGTGGGGAAAAGAAGAAAGAAGATTGGGACCGGAAAGTAGTGAAAATCAGAATATTAATATAATATTACATTTATTTTTGTGTGGTGTTGTGTTTAATTACAATTGGGGAGAACTGTTCAATGGTTCAGGGGACCTCTATACCGGTTCACATGGGGCTTTCACCTGCCTCCTTTGGAGGGTGACATGGTGGTATTCTGCCCGATTACCCACACCCCCATTTGGGATGCAGGGGATGGGGAAAAGTTATCAGGGAATATATTGGAGAGCTTGTCTGCAGATGAATGCATTCTGATTCAAAATCTTGTCACAGCAGATGTGTAGTGCAACTAGGACAGCTTTGGCAAAAGGTAAGTACTAATGGGCAAAGTAAATATATACACGGTCAAATAGATTCCAGTATTTTGGGTCCCTATTGCTTTTTAAAACAAAGTTTTATAAAAGCGTGTATACCTAATTACTTACTGGATGTTGATAAAGTCCTTCAGATGATGGCTTACTCCCACCAGCTTGCAATAATTTATTGTATAAGATGCATTTGTTAAAATCACCTTTTTCTTGTATGTTTTGCCCACATCAAGATCCTAAAATAAAAATATAATTCAATATGTATAAGCTAATTATTGTGTAACAAGCCGTTCTCAACCGTTTTCCTCAAGTTCCAAACAAATTTTCCAAAAATCTTAAGTAAAACTTGGATGGTACATATGGGTTGTCAGTCACCTAAAACTGTGTTAAAACACATGAAACACACAATTAAAGTTCACGAACTGAACAAAAATGAACATAGATAGTTTTGTCACCTTTTTAGGTCAGTTTAGTACTTATTATAAAAATCAGGCTTGCTTTAGGCATAGATGGCGGCAGATCTGGTTGGGGTACAGATCAGCCTTGCCAAGTACCACTTGATGGGATCGTAAGTTCCACCAGTTGAGAACTACTGCTGTAGGTTATATTGTCTGTTTTTTTGTTTATATTCTCATAGCAGGTTAGAATAAATATAGTTGGTCCTGTATGACAGACATATGACATAAAAAGGCAAGGTTTTAGCTTGTTCCTGCACAAGTAGGGGGCAGAATGGGGCAAAGAATCTGCATGGGTAGACAACAGACTATGTTGCTACTACTACAGTGATTGAAGAATGGATCAACCCCCCTAAGCAGGAGTAGGAGGATCATCTGTTTCCAACCATGTCTCCTCTTGTACAATCACCAGATCATATCAGATATCAGCAACATTTTAATAACCATTGAGGAGATTTTGCCTCACCTTATGCAACTGCTGTAATAGGTGTTAGCATTTGTCACGGTTGGTGGCATCTGGTAACCAGGGCCTGGAAGCGAGTCTGCCGCCGCCACCGTGTTGGTTTTGGGCAGAAGGGTGATTCTGTGGGCTCCGCAAGATTACACTGTGCCCCTCCCTCGAGTTCAGGGGAGGCGAGGTTGTATATAAGGTAGGGTGCAAAGGAAAAGATGGGAAGCAAGTAGCGGGAGCGAGGAAGCCCCCCCCCCCCCGCATCCCAGCCCGTGGGACTTCTTAGGACCACTACACTTGGATCTGGACATGAACTCCAGGGGCAGCATCTACAAGAGAGCTCCTGGGTAAATGTCTACTTTATATATAAAAGATCAACAAGAGCAAAATCCTACCTGCAAATATACACTAGCTATTTAGCAGCTTTGAGCCATAGTGTTTCAGAATCAAAGACAGCTTAATGTGAAAATAAAAATCACACCATGTCCTTCAATAAAATAAGCTTACCTTAAAATGAACGAGCTTAGGTTTACTATAAAATGGACAACCCTTAAATTCATATCCTGAAACTACTTGCTTTTCAACTATTCCACTACGGAGTTTTCTCAGGGTCACTGCCATGATGTCCTTCTCCATTTTACTTCCACCCAGAGGCTTGACTTCGCCTTGTGGTACCTGAAATAATTCAAGTGATAGAAAGAAAAAATATTATGAACTGTAAAACAGACCCACTGCCCAAAGTGTTAAGGGAAAATCCAGATTTGGAATGCCCTGCAGTGAACAAATCGATCTCAGGTTCTCTCTAGATTTGATCACTGCAGGGCATCTAAAAGCAGGATTTACCCTTGGGATTTTAGGTCAAAATTTTAAATAGGACACTTACTTTGGGAAGTTAGTTAATATTTCAGGGTTTGTTTTAAATACTTAGAATATGTTCTTTTAGATTTGTTAATTAGTTTAAAGGGTTATTTCACTTTCAATGGAATTTTCCATTATTGTGCGGCTATATTATGTAATCAATGTATAGAACTTATAACTTATAGAATAATTTTTGTTTTCTATTTGTTTGCAACTCTTGTGTTCTAAAAGAAAACAGTTCTCCCTAGCAACAATGTACATCGGTGGTGTGTTAAAAGTACAGATTATACATTTCCTGACTCTAGCTTACTAATCATTTAATTGGCTGAGGCAGAGACAAGAGTATTAACCCCGTCTGCTCTAATTCAACCTCTTCAGCTGGGAGGAAAACAACGTTTTCAGTAGCTAAAAGGGTTACTGGCACAATTCACAGATGGAGAGATGATTGCTGCTGTGTCATTTAGCAAAGCTTCTAAGGAGTTCACCTGCTACAGTGGAAGAATTTTGGGAGTTGTAGTCACAAAGGATACTGAGAGTTTTACTATAGGCAAAAAAGCCACTCCTGTTTTATCAAGACAAAGTCAGAAGGCTATAAGAAACATGGAAACAGCATGCTGATAAATAAATAAATGAGAGCACAATCCTAACACAAATGTTTATTTTACATTCCAGAAAGGCAGAAGACCAAAAACCTGGCAAAAAGGGAGTTTTTCCTTTAATTATTATTTTCTTGCCAGGAAAGCAGTAGGCTGACAACTGTTTTATTCCATTTTGATATCACTGCTTCTGTCTACAGCACATGTGTCAACATTAGATTTGTCCCGTGAGCCCAGTCTTCCCCTTCCCCATGCTTTTATCTATGAATGACAGGGCTGGGACGGTCGCAGGCATTACCTTTAAACCAGACGCACAGCTGCACACATGCTGGCCAGTGCACAAAGCCCCCAAGAGGCTAATTAACAATCTGGCCTGGCAGCTGGATTCAACTGCCAGATTGCAGCCTGGCGGCTGGCGAGATTGTGGGCTGGGCTTTGATGTAAAGCCCCGCACCTACAATGATGTAGTAGGGGAGTAACTGACTCAACCCGCCACTGACTGTGAAAAGCTACTACGTGAGGCGAAGAAAGGCAGAAAACCCCATCCCATGCCATCATGAAAAATGAAATTCTGCACTAAAGAGGACCAACCACATATTTAGTACTAAAAACACAGAGCTTTCTCAAGGAATATTTCAGCTTCAAGCATAGGACATCAAAGTTACAGCATCCCAAAGTGCATGCATCAAAGTTGTTGGTGTATTCCCACCACCGGATAGCTCAACCTCTTACCAGACAATAATAAGAAGACAGCATATAATATAAGATCGAGTCCTGATCACAAGCTTAGCGACTTATTCCCATGCTTAACATCCAGTAGTTGTTTCTTAAAGGCTCTGCAGGCAGTGGGATAATGCCCAATTCCTTTAAATGCTCAAAGGCCGTTCACAGTGGGGATATATTTAAAACCCCATAAGAGAATTAGCATGTAAAGAAAGCATAAAAAGCAGACTAGTGCAATATTGCTAAACCAAGTTAAATATATAAATAAAAGTATGCTTGAACACTCACAAGTGAAAATAAAACCAACGTTTCAAATAAAATCAGTAGCTCTCACTGTACCATCAGCGTACAAGATTTCCTCCACGATAGAATAGTGGAAAGTCCTGCCCATCTAAGAGGAAGGAGGAGAAAGTATTGAATCCCCAACGTGTTTCTCCACGTCATGCGGCTTTGACCTGGGTGTGACACCCTGTAACTTTGATGTCCTACGCTTGAAGCTGAAAGATTCCTTGAGAAAGCTCTGTGTTTTTAGTACTATTTTATTATTAAGCTTGGGACCTTTGTACACGTTGAGCTATTTGGAGAAAAAACATTTGGATTTATTACATTTCATGTGCGCTGTGTTTAGACCATTTTCAACCACATATTTAGCTGGCCCTGCAGGACCGGCTTGTTAAAATGGACCAAAAGCAGCCCTGGAGTCTTTAAGACTCATGGTTTGTAACCCCCTGAATCGCCGTTAAAAACTTACATGACCGACGATCTAACGGCGCACGTGCGGGCCGCGGCTGCGCTTCTCTATACCTTTAGCCGACATTTGTGAATGGCTAGTGCGGGCACTCCCCTAGCTCAAGCATAGTGGGGGATACGACTGGTGGCACACTTGGCTCAATTTGACCCTTAGCCAACAAGAGCACTCGTTAGCTAAGAGAAGACAGCCAAGAACAGCCGAATTGAGCCAAGCGAGCCGTTGGATAGACATTTTTCCAATACATATCAAGATTGGCCCGCGACTCTGTCCATGTTTTTGATTTTGGCCCAGTGATTTTCATTGCCCGAACAATGAACTCTTTAGTAAACTTCTTACGGGTATCACGTTTCCCAGTACCAAAGCGAATAGGAGCTGGTGACTTGGAATGGATGAAGGTCAGCCATTTAGCCATTAAGCTATCAGACTGACAATGGTACAAAACCGTGGTCACTATTATAATATCCCCACCTTCCTTCTAGGGTCATATGTATATGGAACCCATTGCTTATTCCACCTTGTCCCTGGCCTTAAGACACACCCACTGGCCTTAAGACACACCCTTAATCAGAAACAGGGCAGATTAGAGGGTGATTATTTAGCACACTCCACCTCCAATAACTGTACTAGCCCATTCCCTTCATTTGTATATTGTCAGAGTTTAAATATGGAACCTGTAGCTCAGGAGCCACATGTGGATTCTGAACCCCTACTGTGAGACTTATGGCCTGTCTGCTAGGCAAGAACATATATGGAAGTTTAGCACACTGTTAAACATGGTGCCCAGGTTTGGGCACTGTCCAAGCTGTGCATGGGTTAATGCAAAATAGAGCGGATGTGTGTTGGCTTACCCGTCTCAGGAGTTGCCAACACTGCACTTGGTTTTCAAGGCCCCCTGTGCAGTGTCAAGGGTGGCAAGCCTGCATTTTTATCTGCCTTTCTGATTATGCAATTCAACCTCTTAAGGAGTCCATGTACATTTAAGTTTTCCATTTTTTGGGTGGAATCTGCACTCATTCTGCTTATTCACTGCATTGTTATTGTAAACGTTTTTCAGTTGTGTCCTGTTAGGGGCTATCAGATGTGAAAGGTTGTGAACCCCTAATCTAGACCAATGAAGAGAACAATCCTCTCCAATCATAAGGAAATCTTTTAGCAGTTGTGCTAATTATTTGGTGAAACAAGTTAAATCCTGGTGTGATTTGAAACCTACATTTTACAAAAGCAAAAAAACTAAAATGTCTCTATTCTTTTCCTATAAATCACCTTAACTTGTGTTACGTTATGTTCTGGTCCAGGAGGTGTTTCAGTTTTTTGTCTGACGGCCACGAAGTCAGCATCAAAGCCATCGGCGGCAGTGGGGAACCCTATGCCTGGGCAAGACTTTTTTTGGTTTTTGCAAACCTGCAGCCAAAGCCACCACATGGCAGAAGGGAGAGTCTAGAGCCGTAAAGCTGCCATCAGCAACTCTACAGTGATGGGTGGGTTCAGAGCTGTCAATCAGCGGTTACTCGCTGCACATAAGCCACCAAGCACAGCCGCTGGCAGCTCAATGCAGGGAACTGTTTTTTGTACCCAGAGGCCTCCACCACACTCAATCCGGCCCTGCATTTATGTATTATTGTTTTAGTAACAACCTTTTTTTTGACAAATGCATTCAATATTTCAGAAACACATTGGTTTAATTGAAAAAAGGTTTACACAACTAAGTGCTTCAAATGCATTTTATTTACAAACTAGCCTTGTATAAATTTGGACAAATTATTATAATCAATCTGTAGGGCCCTACTGAATTAAAAGGTATTTCAGAGCTGAACATGAAATATAACAGCAGTGATTTCAATAAATGCATTGAGCCAAGATTTGATTTGGGTAGAGTACAAATTTAAATGGTAAATGCAGGCTGTGAAACATGAAGAAAAAAAATAATTACATAGTGCGGACTACAATTTCAAATGTCCAAATGAAGCAATTCAGAATCCACCAGCATGCCTGCCATTATTAGTTATGAACACTGTGCAAGCCAACAAACATGCGCCAACTAATTAGCGCACGTTTGTAGGAGCGCCAGGTCACGTTTGGGCTTCCTCCTGATTCATGGTGGGAAAAATGGGATGCGCTTATTTTTGTGCACCAGCCAAAGCGCAAACTTGCACCTCAAAAATTCCGCAAGCACTAATTTGGCGTCCCAACCTGTCTCCAGTGCCTGATTTATGGTATGTCTAGAAGGCAGAAAAGTATGTGCAATTTGAATTATCTCATTCCAAAAACACATGCCAGAAGCAGTCCTTGTTAGGGATTGAATCCTTTCTTTTTTATATTTACAATAGAAAAAAAATGTTACAAAAAGTCGTCAACAATAAAAAAAAAATAAGATAAAACACCAAAAATTTGGATTTTGGGCCTCAAAGTTTAGCAAAAAAAAAAAACAACTAAAAATTATAGTTAAATTATTAAGCATTGATATGCAAGCCAAACAGGGGAGGGAGGGTTAAAGAAAACATTTGGGACAAAACATTGGGACACTCCGAAATAGCGAACAGAGCTTCGCAGAAAACACAGAAGCTGGAGAGATCAAATCGCTTTGAAGAAAAAAGGAAAGAAAGGGGAGAAACATGGGGGGGACATCAGTATCATTTAAGGGCTTGGCCTGCCAAAAATGCATGGGACAGGGCCATTTGCCCTGCAAAACAGTGGAATTTCAGGTGGAAGGCATCAGAAGATGAATTTTGTGCTTGCCCCGTGCGCATGAAATTGTGTGGGCTCCACATGCACCATCCACACACACAAATCCATGAATCATGCACCTAGGTGTTGGAATCATTTGCGCTTGGTTTGGGGTTTTTGGTGCCCTGATTTATAAACACATATCCAGGGCTTTAAAATCTAGGCAGTCAGATCTGATAATGGATTAGAATATTTTGTGGCATTTATTATTTGAACGTGGCAATAGCTGAAGTTATTTGATATTACTCCATGGAAGAGGATAGATGAGACAAAGCAGGAACCAATAGATTGCCGATTCTAGAGCTATCATTTAGCAGGGGGAAGTCGGATTTGCAAAACTGGATATATATAATAAAATAAATGATGATGATGATGATGATGATGATGATGATGATGATGATGATGATTATGAATAAGCGGATCACGTGTCAATTTTTCAGAGTGCCATATTTTGCACTGGGTGTATGTCAAAGCGGACACCTGCCACAGTAGTATACACACTTGAAATACTAAGAAGAAAAACTCTTGAGATGTAAGTTACAGGACCGATAGTCATGTTTATGATTTGCAAAAAGTGAAAAAATATAAACAAAAGATTCAAAACATCTTGATTAATTTAGTTTTGAGTATGAGTGCCATGCACAGAAATACATGCATGTACAAGCCTTGTCATGCTATATATGAAGTTATTAATGGCTGTCTGAAGATTGTCATGTCATGCTGGCTGTTCAAAATGTCCTCTGAGACGCTTTAAACTAATGGCTTTACCACACGTCCAAATCAATGTTTCTGCAGAGCGGTTAGTGTACCTGAACTGCAGACTAGAGGGGTCCAGTTCCCATACATTACGCCACCCTACACCATAATCCTGGAAGTAAGACAATGTTCCCTTGTAAATGCCCCTTATGGCATTGTCTACATGGTCTCCAGACCAATCTTAGGCTACTATTGCTTCCTAGACAAAAGCAGGGCTCTTTGCTGGGATAAACTTCCATTCCAGCCTCCATTGCTGTGTTGATGTGCACAGCAGTAGTCTTTGAAAGTGACAATGTGAGATCAGTGGAACACCTGTAGTTGGTTTGTAATCCATTGTCATACAAGCACCTTCTGGTGAGTTGTATCGACCATGTTTGCTACCCTAGGCTTGCTATATGATTAAATTTGATGAATGATTAAATCAATTATTACATACTTAAATTCACTTGTAGTACAGAACTGGTCCCTATGCTATTCCTCAGATGATCCATCTGTGTGCCTCTTGTTGTAATTCTAGTTCACTGTTCTCTCAACCTACAGGATATTGCCGAACAGTGTTGACATCTTGGCCTGGGTCATTGGCCATGGATTGCCTAAACCTAGGTCTAAGCTTAAGGATTTTGTCTCTCAGTTTACAATAAGCTGTGATATCTGGCATGTTGACAAACAGGAGGCTTCAAAAGGCTAAAAAAAACCTTGCTTTCAATGAGGCTTCTATGCTCCTCTCACATGCCACAGATTGGAGCTAGGTGCTTGAAATTGTGATAATTTGAAGATCTTAGCAACGCCTCAGTTACACCTCACCTCAATCATAATCTATGGCTAGTTCGTCTGGGTGTTACAATTTCAATGTTGCGTATGTTTGTGCATGGAAATTAAAATAAAAAGGAGAAATTAAAATAAATTACCTATTTAATATGCAGCAGCAAGGCAGCATGCCTCGCAGTGCATAGACGCTGGTAAAACAAAGAACGCCCATCCAGGAACCCAACTCTTCCAGTCCTCCTCTACGGCTGCTGTAGAGCAGTATATCATCCTCCACGGGTAGCGCTGATAGGTTCAGCCACTGGCCTCGTGGTCACCCCAAGCAGCCTTTTAGTGCGGCCGGAGGCCGAGACTATCAGAGTCAGCAGGTGCTATCTGTGGAGGCTGATAGGCTGCCCCACGGCAGCCATAGAAGAGGAGAGTTTCCGGGTTCTTTTTTATACTGGCAACGTAGCACAGTGGGGCACCCCAGGACATGCTGCCCTGCTACTACATATAAAAAGGGAATATGGCCATAAGTAAATTAGGCGACTCCAACGTCAACCCAGTTTTTTCAATTTTTTTAAACTCTCCTCTTTACGGTCATTCATCAAGAGTGAACTCTTCACTTTAGTAAATTAGCCCCATTTAGTTTATTGTTCAACCTTTGCCTTGTTCAAACCTTTCTGGTAGAACCATTTTAAAACGTTTTTATCTGATGTGATGCATTAACATATATGGCAGTCTCAGGTTACATTTTTATAAAGACACAGCATTGTTTCATTTGTGTAAAGAGCATAAGTAGTGCTTTGAAGTGTAATTGAATCCATATCCATTCACAGCAAACGCGAGATACCAATAAAAGATGATTACTGATATTACCGCCTGAATATTATGTTGATCCAGATAAGTTCAAGTTTGAGGCATTCCCATTTTTCTGACATTTGGAATAAACAATGCTTCATAAAACTCCATTACAAATAACATTTACATTGCATTGCAGGATACCGCATTTTTCCGCACCTCTTTCCCACAAAAGTGGAGGGAAAATTTCAGTCCACCTCATGGGGCGTATGTTAAAAAAATACAATTCTGTGAGTACTCACCTGTAAAATGGTTTTTACTATGCACAGCACGTCCTGTTTCATGAAGTCCTTACATCTGGGTATTCCGCCACAAGGTGGCGCAGTGGACTGCAGAAGATTTGTGGCTCCTCCCGGCCCCATATAAAAACGTTAATCACACGTAGACCTCCAGTGTTGACAAGCAGTTATACAAGAAGCCGGGAGGTAATAAAGGTAAAAAGCCTCTCAACTAACTTGGAACAAATCACCATAAAGGAGGCAACCAAGAATAACGATAACAAGGAAGGGATGAAACAGGCCGTGCTGTGCATAGTAAAAACAATTCTACAGGTGAGTACTCACAGAATTGTATTTTTCCTAATGCACAGCACGGCCTGTTTCATGAAGTCCTTACATCTGGGACATCCAAAAGCAGTGTCCGTAAGGTAGGGTGGGATCCCCAAAGAGTAACTGCAGGCAGTTCAAACCACTACCGCCTGAAGTACCTTGCGGCCAAAAGCAGCATCAGCTGAGGCCTTAACATCAACCTTGTAAAAACTTGGAAAAGGTATGAACAGAAGACCAAGTAGCGGCCTTACAAATTTGTTCAACAGAAGCTTGGTGCTGAAAAGCCCAAGAGGCACCAACAGCATGAGTGGAATGAGCAGTAATCCAGAAAGGAGGAACCTTCCCTTTAGCAGAATAGGCTTGTACCACCGCCTGACGTATCCACTTGCTAATAGTAGATTTAGCCGGAGGCAAACCCTTCCTAGGTCCAGCAGGAAGAACAAAAAGAGCATCCGATTTCCTAAAAGACTCAGTAGCAACCAAATAAAACTTCAATGCCCTGACAACATCAAGAGAATGAAGGGTCTGTTCCTTGGAATTAGCAGGGTTAGGACACAAGGAAGGTAAGACAATAGGGTCGTTTCAAAGAAACACGTAACAGCTTGGATTTGGGTGCCGATCATCCTATTTTTCCCGTACGCTCGTGCGTTCGTATGAACTTGCGAGTGATTCTATAAGCAAATACGTTTCTATCCTAAAATGTACGTCCGTTCGTATGGCAGTTCGGGAATCAGACCTATGTCAGTTTCCATCCTGAATTTTCCGTTTCATTTCTCAGGTTGCAACATTGGTTTTGCCCTTTTTCCTTTTTTGTCTGGACGTAAATCCTTCTGATCTTGCGGCTGCGCACTATAAACTTACCTCATTAAAGTGCATTCTAAATATTTGGTCTTTTATTTTTCTTTATTTCATTCATTTTGTAGTAACCAACCATTAATGAATGCATTTGCATAAGTAAATCTTACTTTGTTTAATTTTTAGTTAACTTGCATTTGTTACTTGTGGATTTAATTTTAATATTTTGGCTTCAAATGGTACAACTTAAAATTTTGGGTGTGGTTACCCACACCCTCTACATACAGATTGCTCTCAAATATAAAAAAACACCCAGCAACTTCTGCATGTTATGAGTCTAGAAACAGCCAAGATGGCGGCTCAGGTATTCTCGGGCAGCCTGCAAACAGAAAGGGCCTTGTGACTGTGTTGCTCTGCATTCTTTGATTTCTGACCTTTCCGTGCCCCCAGCTCTGCTGTGTCTGTGCAAAATACAGCAGTAACCCACATCCTGCACTTTATCCCGCTCTCCTCTCCTCAGTAAGTGTGATGCATCTGACCAAAGATGTGCTTAAATAATTAAACAAAGCAAAGGTAAACAACTACACCAATAAATGCAATCTAAAAATATTATTCTAGTACATTAATTTTAAAATAAATAACAAAGGACATACGTTTCTTTAATTAACGCAAATATATTGCAAAATAAAGGTTTACATGCAAAGGACTAATTAAGGTCCACATTAAAATGCTTTTATAAGGCATACATGAATCAGGTATGCATTGCCATACAATTTATGGCCTCGGCCATGCTGATACATGCAGTTCATTGGAGCTCAAGACGCGCAGACTCCTCCACATAGCCAAAAAACCTGTTCACGAACAGCAATCCGACTGCTAAAAGGTGTCGGCAGTGGCTTTCTTTTAAAACGTATTTAGAGGTTTGAAAACTGTTCTCTGAATCACACCTAAACACATCCGAGTATCCTAAGTTTTACGTTTTGATCCTAAGTTTTAGGATTTGATCCTAAGTTTTACGTTTTGATCCTAAAATTTAGGAACGAACTTCCGCTGATCGTAAGAGCATATACGCATTCGTACGTAGGCTCGTGCGAGTCGGAAATGGCCAAAAAAACATGAAAAAATGACTAACACCCACCCAAACTTACGATTTTCGATCCGAAATCAATTAACTTTTGCTCTTTGAATCGAGGGGAATGTCCTGATTGAGATGAAAAGCAGACACAACCTTAGGCAAGAAATCTAGCTTAAGCCGAAACACCACCTTATCCTGATGCCGCTCAAAATAAGGAGGTTTAATGGAAAGCGCCGCCAGCTCAGAAACTCGCCTGACCGAAGTAATAGCCACCAAAAAGGCCACCTTAAGAGTCAGAATGGGCAACGCAGCCCCACAGATAGGCTCAAAGGGAGGACCCTGCAGAGCAGACAACACCAGATTTAAGTCCCAAACCGGTAGCATAGGTTTACGTGGCAGACGAACATGAGTAACTCCCTGGAAAAAAGTCTTAACCAGCCGGTGATTGGCAAAGGATCTTTGGAAAAAAATAGCTAGAGCTGACACCTGTCCCTTGAGGGTACTAAGTTGAAGGCCCGAATCCAAACCATATTATAAAAATTCCAGAATCCTGGGGATAGAAAACACCCGACAAGGAAGAGACTTGGACTCACACCAGGCAATGTAAGCATGCCAGGTCCTGTAGTAGATAAAAGATGAGGACTTCTTCCGAGCCCGAATCATAGTATCAACAACAGAGGCCGGCAACCCCTTGTCCACCAAGATGGAGGTTTCAGCAGCCAAGCCGTTAAAGCCAGTGTTTGTAAATTGGGGTGGCGCAGCTGTCCCTGAGTGAGAAGATCTGGATCCTTGGGCAAGACGTACCGATCTGCTGCCAACTGCACGACGTCTGCGAACCACACCCTCCTTGACCAACAGGGGGCCACAAGAATGGCTGGTACCCCCGCCTGGGCTATCTTGTGCAGCACCCTGCCCAGCAGAGGAAAGGGAGGGAACACATAGAGGAGCCGAAAATCCATCCAAGGAATTGCTAGCGCATCCGTGGCGAAGGCCAGAGGCAAATCTTGGAAGCTTGTGATTGTGGCGAGACGCAAACAGGTCCACATCCAGCTGACCCCAGAAGTGACACAGGGAGTGAAATACCTTGTTGCTGAGGGACCATTCCCCCAGCCGAGACGTTCCCCTGCTCAGGGAGTCTGCCTCCAGGTTCTCCACCACCGGAATGTAGACCACCGAGATGCAAGGGACATTCTCTTCCACCCAAGACAGTATCAGGGACACTTCCTTGAGGGCTTGCTTGCTCAGAGTCCCCCCCTGATGATTGATGTAGGCAACCGCCGTCTGGTTGTCCGAGCAAATCTGAACAGCCCGACCCTGATGGTGTGGGGTCAACTGGGAGAGAACCAACCTGATCGCCCGCAGTTCTAGAATGTTGATGGGTGCATGGGCCTCCTTGGGGCCCCACTGACCCTGCAATTTCAAAGACTTCCAAACTCCCCCCCCAACCAGTCAGACTGGCGTCCGTGGTGACAATCTCCTCGAGTCCAGCCACCACGAGATGGACTGCCTGGCCAGAGGGGACAGAGCAAGCTCCTGATCCAGGGGACACAGGGTCCCGATAGCAAACTGACAAGAGATGCAACTGAAGAGGCCTAATGTGAAACTGAGCAAAGGGAACCGCCTCAAAGCAGGACGCCATCAGGCTCACTAACTGCATCCCCTGCCGAATGGAGGGATGATGACACAAAAGCAGAGCCTGTGCCTGCAACTGAAGGCCCTCCACTTTCTGCTGAGGGAGAAATACCTTGACCTGAGAGGTATCCAGAGTCACGCCCAGAAAGGACCTCGCCAAAGACGGAGACAGTGAAGTGAAGTGACAGTGAAGACTTGGGATAGTTGATCATCCAGCCGAAGGACTCGAGAGTGGAGGTCACCACCTGAGTATCCTTCTCGGCCTGATGAAGAGACTGAGCAGCAATTAGAATGTAGTCCAGATAAGGGAGGATGCGAATGCCCCGGTTCCTCAGAAGTGCCATTACGCCCGCCAGCACCTTGGTGAACACCCGAGGCGCCGAGGTGATACTGAACGGTAAGGCCACAAACTGGTAGTGCTGATCCTCCAGAGCGAACCTCAGAAATCTCTGATGACCTGGGAAGATTGGTACGTGAAGATAGGCATCCTTGATGTCCACAGTGGTCATGAAGTTGCCGGGCCGGAGGGTACTGACAGCAGTGTAGCGTCTTCATGCTAAAGTGCTTGAACCGGACAAACCTGTTGAGACCCTTCAAATCCAGGATGGGCCTCAGAGAACCGTCCTTTTTGGGAACCGCGAAAAGATTGGAGTAGTACCCCTGACCCTGTTCCTGGTAGGGTACCTGGCAGACGATTCCTGACTCCAATAGGTGTTGAACTTCTAGGCGCAAACCCTGAGCTGACAGAGGGTTTTGAGACATCTGGGATCTGAGGAATCTTGGGGGCGGCCAGGCTGCAAACTCTATCTTGTAACCGGAGGACACCACCTCCTGAATCCACCGGTCTGAGACGCGAAGCCTCCAGACGTGAGCAAAGAGCCGAAGCCGCCCCCCCACCCGGACGGGTGAGGGCGCCTCCTCATGCCTGAGGGGCCTTGGGAGGGTTTGGGCTTGGATCCCCATGAGAGACCAGGATTACCACGGGATCTGCCACGGCCCCAAGAATCTCTGCGGCTACCCAAGAAGAGGGAGCTACGACCTCCTCTGGAAGCACAAAAGGAGGGGAAGGAAGCGGAGGGCCCCCGAAAGGGCCGAGGCTGCTTCCTATGCTGAAGTAACCTACCATCCTTGGTCAAAACATCCAGACGCTCACCAAAGAGACGAAGCCCCGCAAAGGGAAGCCCGATGAGAGACTTCTTAGCAGCAGTCAGCTGCCCACTGGCACAACCAAACAGATCGGCGCATAGCCACTAAGAGGGTCGAAGTCCTACTGCCCAGCCGGACAGCATCATCCATGGCAGCCAGCACAAATGCAACAAAATCAGAGCAAAGCAAGAGGGCCCTATAATCCTGCCTCCTCCTACCAGCCATCGCGCCATCCGCGAGACGCTTGATCTTCTTCTGAAGGGCAATGGCCGTAATGGCTGCGGCACAAACAGGACGCAGGCCTGCCCCTACAAAGGTGAAAGCATGACAGGCCAGCTGATCCATCACACAGTGTAGTAGTGTCATGGGACGGCAATGCCCGAAGTGTTAGACAGCCCTAGAACAGGAGCGTCCACCTCAGGGGGACACGACCAGCGCTTGACCAAGGGATTGGACAGAAGGTATCCTTTTTCTTCTGACCTGGGCACCGTGGGCAATCTGTTAGGACGCTCCCACTGCTTGAGCACCATATTGGAGAAATGACCCTGCTCCGGGAACTCCAGGAGTTGCTTGTCAGGGCGAAAGAGCTCACCCTGCTTCCTCTTCTCCACCTTAGGGGGGGCGATGTGCAAAGTCTCAAAAATGTCCAACAACAGTCTATCACTGTCAACAGGGAGCCCGGTATCCTCATCAGAAGCGGACCCCGGGTCACTGTCGTACCCTTCCTGATGGACCCCAGAGGAGTCTGAATCATGGAAAAGCTCCCCCTCCTCTAGGGAGTCACGGCAGCCAAACACATGAAGGCCCACATCCTCCTTGGCAAAGAGGGAAGGGGCGGTGTCAAGATGCCGCTTCTTGCCAGAGGCCTTGCCCATCACAGGTCGGGCCAGCTGCCTTTCAATGCTGGCCACGCGCAGTGCCAGATCAGGACCCCCTGCAAGTATCCCCCTCACTTGGGGCTAAATGCAGGCGTGGGGGAGTAGGAGATGCCGGAGGGAGCGCAGAACTGGGAAGAGAAGCGCTCATCCCAGCCTGGTCCGCAATAATACTTTGGCCGCACGGCACACAAACCGCGCCACCACCACTCAAAGGGGATGCCCCGCACATGACACACAGCTGGGATTTCCCCGAAGGACCCCCAAGCATGCTATCCCCAGAAGCCTCCATATGGTGATTAACACAGGTGCAATAGGCCAGAATAGGGTAAGGGCTAATAAAAAGCCACCCGGGATGCCCCCCAAGGGATGCCCACAGAGAGGGCCAGGAGGGAAAAAGGTGGTGGGGGGGGGGGGAGACCGGGAGAACCACAATACACAGTTATTCCGCCTAAAAGACATAAGCGAAAAAGACACATAAGCATCCCGCAGTACATGCCCCAATAAGAAGAAAACAACCCCCATGGGGGACTCACGGACCAAAGGCACAGCGCGCGCAGCGCACCCAGGCGATCACCATACATCCGGGCCAACCGCGAATGGAAAATCAGACTAACAGATCACTGCCGCAGCCCACATTGAAAGATGGGCCTCCGGACACAGGGCACCAGTACGCAGCAGCCGCAAAATGGCGCCGAGATCGAGAACCTCGAGGGGTGGGCCGCGGGGGCATTACGCGATACGCGTCATCCCCCGGCGCCGCCCCCCCGAAGAGCGCGCCCACGTGACCCGTGTAAGAGCCATGATAGTCCGCAGCACAATTACAGTAAAAGCGCCGCCCGCCGCGGAGCGTAGTACAACCGCGGCGGCGAGACAACAAAACGGGACAACAACCAAATCACCACCCGCTGCTACCACCCCCGAGGAACACCCGTCGGGGAGAGGGGGAGCAGGGGAGAGGACAGGCAGCAGCGGGAGCCGTCTAAACGGGGCCGGAGGGTAGGGAGAGGGCCAGGAGATACCACAGAGAAGAAAGACAGAATAAAAAAGGGGAGACTGGCAAGGGACACAGGTCCCCAAACACAACTCACCCCCTACACATAACTAAGGCAGGATCTCTTCATCCCTCAGCAGTCTCACCATAAAAGCCTATGGCCGGCTACCCATTGTGGTACAGGGTCTGCGGCTTGGAGCAGCGCTCCCTGAGCACCTGACCCCAGTGCTCCTCTACCCTCACCCGATCCGACAGCCAAGGCTGGGAGGCACAGAGGGTCCGGAAGCGGGTAGAAATAGACATTCAGGGCCGCAGGCTTGGTTGCCCCGCTCACCTGCACAACATAGAGAGCCATCTTCTATCTTCGCAGTATGACTGCAGAGGAAACACTGGAAGTCTATGGGTGATTACCATTTTTATATGGGGCAGGGAGGAGCCACAAATCTTCTGCAGTCCACTGCGCCACCTTGTGGCGGAATACCCAGATGTAAGGACTTCATGAAACAGGCCGTGCTGTGCATTAGGAAAAAAGCTAAAAATAATCTTACAAACGGTGCTCCTGTGTTGCTGGCAGCCACCGAGAGGCCAGACAATTGATGAGCAGTGGCCCCCTGTCCCCACCGTTGCAACTTCTCAGGTTGTGAGCGCCCTACACAAACACCTGATCCATGCAGCAGGGGGGGCGTGGTCTGCATCCGCTGTCCTCATTGGATGCCGGACACGCTCTCCCGGGTGTTTATGTAGGGTGCGCACCATGCCCGACAAGTAGCGGTGGCGGGGACAGCAGGCCGCCGTTCATCAATCGTCTCGCCTCCTGGTCGCGGCTGGCATTTTTCTTTTTTTTTTCTTTGTTCATCCAGTGCCACGGAAGGAGGGGGGCATAGTTCTGCCACACTGCCTATATGGGGAATGGGATGGGGGGAAAGCCACACATCCTAAAAATGCCATTCTTTCCTTTTCAGAGTTTTGTATTATACAGCTTATTATACTCGATATTGATGCAACTTACTACTGCATTGCTGTACCCAATAATGGAACATGGCAAAATTGGAAAAAAATTGGTAAAACATGAAAAGACCTACATAAACCAAAAATACATTTTATTGTCTACCTACAGTGACGACAAACTTAGAGAGCCATATATTGGGATGAAAGGTAGAACCTTGGGATGGGCTATTGCTCCCTTTTTCTGGGACTAGAACAATCAAGATGAGTCTTTCTGAAAAGCCTGCCAGCTCTCTGTATGCCAAATAGCAATTCATTTATCTAGATGTTTCTAATGTAATCAGCGGTGATACTTTTCAAAGCAGCCATGAGCCTGACATTGGACTTTAGATTTACTTTGCAGTGTGGTGTGTGCATTGTGCTGTGGGACAGAAAAGACTCTGTAAAGGAACATCTCAAATCAGGATATCCCTGGGTGCAGGTGCTAAAGTTCCTGACCAGGTAAAATGTAAAAAAACATGATTCAAACATGATTCAGCAGCCTGTACCTCGTCATATCTGCCCATTCCCTTCCTGTAACCTAACAGCAGCCCCTAGAAGCAGAAACTTGGCACTGACTTCTGGCATCCCCCCCCCTCAGATTCTCCTAGAAGTAGACCACCAATCATAGGGCTTGACTGGTGGGATATAACTCTGCCCCCCTGTGTATTTCTGCATTTACATTGCAGTTTAATTTAGGCAAATATGCACCATAATGCAATGCACCAAAATACATGCATTTTCTTACAATAGTTCCATACTACTTCTATGGTCCATGTTACATCAATCCACTTGCAATGCCAGATGAGCACCTGTAGAAGAAGATGTGAACAGTGTACTACAAGTAAAGTCGCCCGACATAAAACTGGAAGCATGGTACCACCTATTTATGATTGATAGAGAATCAGAGTTTTTCATTGAATGCTCTGGTTCAATGGCACTACTGGGATGTACTTAAATTGGGGGGGGGGAAATTATATTAGCAAGTGAACACTTCCCACGTAAGCCTATGGGCATGTAAGTCTTATGTGATCATGATTGCACAGCGATTGCAAATTGCCTTGCAAAAGTCCTGCCTGCATGAGATTTTGGAATTTCTAAGGCTAAAATAGCTATTACTCTGGAAATCGCTATTGTGCCACATCACGACACTGTGAACCAGGCTTCATGGATAGGGGGGTTCAGAGGTTTAGCTAAAATGTTAAACTGGCTACTCTGGAATGTCTAGCTAAATTAGTGAAACTGCCTTTTACCATTTATTGCTAAAAAGACACATTCTGATTGGCTTGTTAGAGTAACTGTAGATTTGACAATGTTGTACCAGGGCCCAGGAATCTCTATAATAAATCACATTTCCCATTGGCATAACTAAACAAGATGGGGTCCTGGTGTGAACATTCAATAGGGCCCTTTAATGGCTCATACAGTGCCCTTTTCCTGTTATTTTATCTCAGTTGGATACAACTATACAACTAGAGACTGAAACAGCAGCGACAAATGGTGCCCCTTTCTCCAGTATGTGTTTGAAATTGAGGACAAATCTGATTAGGTGGAGGAGAAACAATGGTGCTCCTGGAACTTTTGGGCCCTGGTGAAGATGCCCCACCCATGCACCCACTATAGCTACACCACTGAAATTACCTTATAAGGCTTGTGATCTTGATTCCACAGTCCCATAAACTCAGGCAGAGCAAGGCTTTTACCCTCCTCTTCCAGGTCATGACTTATCTGTCGAGCAACCTCTGGAGACCCCTGGATAGAGACGAGTTCATCTTCATCAGAGGACATAGGGGATGGAGAGCGCCACCTCTTCTGCAGACAAAAAAGTACAAACCTCTGTTACAAATCTCAAAAAGTGGTATAATATGTATAAATAGGTGTTTTGCATCAGTAATTGGACACTGGCATACAGGATAATGTACATTGGAGCTGATGGTTATAGATGTGACAAACCCTAAATGGATTGTCCAGGCAAAAAAAACCCACTATACTAACCTTTTGTCCAGCGCAGCTTCACCACCTGGGCTCGCTGGTTCTGGAGACAGACTGAATATATTTTCATTACAGACAGCCCTCTGCCCCTCAGCTCATACATTTGTAACCTTCTCCTGCGGGTTAAAGTCTCAGTCAGCAAATCTCGATTGCCGTTGCACTCCTACCCGTGTGTTCGAAGGGAGTGCACGGTTAGCGGTGACGCCGCAAGTCCACAGAAAGCAGCACTCCAAAATAGTGATAAAAATCCAATAGAAGTGTAATCATGCGTGATGCACATAGTCCCAATCAGGACCAATCAATCCAACGTTTCGGGGGTTACAGCAGGCCGCCTTCATCAGGGATAACAAACAACAAGTGGTACACAGCAAAAGAACCCTAAATAAGAACTAGTAACCAATAGAAAGCGGGGAAAATCCCGCCTGACGGCATAATGACGTCACAGCAGGTAGCGCTGTCAAGCAGTGTAAATAAGAATGACAAAGTAAATAAGATAAGTACAAACGAGAAAATGATAATACTCACGACCAGGAATCCCCTCACTATCCGTCGGCTGCAGCGGCGGAGAACGCCGCACTGAGCGAGGCCGGTTGCATAGTCAGCTCTCCTCCAATCGGAGGGGGGGCGGATATGACATCACAGGTAGGGCAGTGATGCCCTGCTGTAGTGATGTCAGCCCTTACCCCGCCAAGATTGGCTGGGGAGGGCGCAGCTCACTGTCAGAGCTGTCAATGCTCTGACAGGGACTAAATATCCGCCAGATCACGGCGTTTGGCAGTGGAGGAGGCAAGGTAAGTATCCCCACTAAATGGGAGCAAGACGCAGCCCTAAATAACATGGTGTAACATAAACCAATAATGAAAAAATATAACAAACATATAAGGTGCGGGTCATACTCTGATGCATACTCTGAAAACAATGATAAATAACATAAAGGTGCGGATCATACTCTGATGCAGAATGGAACCCGCGTGGAAAAGATGAAACATGAGGTGGTTGCCTAGGGAACCTCCTGTTAACCGTCCTGCGCCACAGCTGTGCAAATGTCCAGCTGTGGCAGCAGGGAACGCCGCATTGAGCGTGGCCAGTTGCATGACAACCAGCCAAGTAGCTCTCCTTCAAAGTGGAGGTAGGCGGAGATCGTTACAGGTGGAGTGCAGAAGCGCATGTCCTACTCAGGTAACGCCTGCCCTCCCGTAGCTGAGGTGGGCATGGGAAGGGCAGGTAATGTCCAAACAAGGGCTGGTGATCCCCTGGTGGCGGCAAGTAGTTAAGGGGGAGGCTAGGTAAGTCCCGAAGTAGGAGGATGGTAAAAGGTTACTGGCATACAGAGTGAGCGCACAACAATAGTACAGAATTATGTAAAAAACCATGGGTACTGTGTAGAAGTGGAGAAAGAGGCCAGAGGAAGGAGGGGTTGGGGGCAGGGGGAACGTGTGGGAGGGGGGAAGGAAGAAAGGGAAAGGGGAGGAGAGGGGAAGGGACGTGAACAAGGGGGGGGACAACAAAAGAAGTGGAGCAAATGACAAGATGACCAACCGGAACTATTGTCTTAGTTCCAGAAAACTTTGAAAGCCAAATGAGGTGTTAAGTCCACGAGGTGTTACAGTGTCCATCTTATGTATCCAAAAAGTTTCTCTCTGAAGGAGGAGGCGTTCTCTGTCGCCACCCCTGTGGGGTTTGGGGACTCGATCGATCACTATTCCTCTGAGTTCATGAACCTGGTGTTTATGTAGCAAAAAGTGTACCGCCACAAGTTTGTCCACGTCCATGTTGCCACCCTGATCAATGTTTTCTTTTAACACCTTAATGTTGCTTCTGTGTCTCTGAAAACGCCGTTTAAAAGGGGCCCACAGTCTTGCCCAGATATACTAAGCCACATGGGCATTTCAGTATGTAGATGCAGAAGTCGGTGTTACAAGTGAAATATTCCTTGATCTTAAAGCGGTACCCGGTATGTGGGTGTGTGAAGGATTCCCCTGTTATTAGGGAATTGCAGATATTACAATTAAAACATTTATAGCAACCCATTTTTGTAGACAATGGTTGGGTTGTCTTCCTGTATTTCTCAGTTGAATCTGCTTTCACTAGTATGTCCCTTAAGTTGCGGCTCCTGTGATAAACCCTTAGGGGGGGGGTTTCTTTAGACTCGGAGCCAAATTGTAATCGGCAGTGAGGATGTTGTGGTGTCTGCGGCATATCCGCTCAATCTTGGGCGAAACTACATTAAAAGTCTGAATAAAAGGGATGCTATCGGTCGTAGTCTTCCTTCCTGGTTTGTCCCTGAAAATCTCTTGTGCTTAATGTAGGGCCGTCTCGATGACCGATATGGGATACCCCCTTGTGCGGAAATTCTGGAACATCACTTTTAACTGATCGGTTCGGACACGTTCGTCTGAGTTGATTCGGAGAACTCTCAAAAATTGAGAGATAGGAATATTGTCCAATAAGTGTTTCGGATGTGAACTCTCATACCACAATAGGGTATTTCTGTCGGTTGGTTTGCTAAACAAGCTAGTGGAAATGGGACCATGGGGCCACATCAAGGAAGGTCACATACTCTGTAGAAATTTCAGGGTTAAATTGGATGGAAGGAAATATCGAATTAATGGTGGTGATGAACTGTTGCAGAGATGCGTTATCGCCTTTCCAGAATAGCATCACGTTATCTATATAGCGACCCCATGAGACAACGTTGTCTTGGAACAGCACCGAGGAAAATATATTCCTTTCCTCCAGTTATCCTACAAATATTTGTAGGATACCTGGAGGAAAGGAATATATATATGCAACCGGCCTCGCTCAGTGCGGCGTTCTCCACAGTCGGCGGCGGTCTGACAGAGGGGATTCCTGGTCGTGAGTATTATCATTTTCTCGTTTGTACTTATCTTATTTACTTTGTCATTCTTCTTGTTTACACTGCTTGACAGCGCTACCTGCTGCGACGTTATTATGACGTCAGGCGGGATTTTCCCCGCTTTCTATTGGTTACTAGTTCTTATTTAGGGTTCTTTTGCTGTGTACCACTTGTTGTTTGTTATCCCTGATGAAGGGCGCTTGCTGTAACCCCCGAAACATTGGATTGATTGGTCCTGATTGGGACTATGTGCATCACGCATGATTACACTTCTATTGGATTTTTATCACTATTTTGGAGTGCTGGTTTCTTGCTTTCTAAAGTCTCAGTCAGGGCACACATTAACCTTACTTCTTATCCCTCTTGAGAACAGTGCAAAAAAATCAATTTGCAAGCACTTTGAAATCTGAATATATGTAAATACCTTATGTATTCTAAGCAAAGCCACTTTTTTCACTCATAGCTAAACGAGTCATGAGCATGCACTGCTGTGGTCAGAGGCAGCTGTAGGACCACTGTGACTTGCTAGGCCCACTCACACTAAAAAGCACTAAGGGATAAAATGGCTGTTAAACCACTTGTATGCATGGACTAGGAGGAATCAAATTAAAAGGAGGGGCACATTTTGGAGACAGACTACAGCGTATACCCTGAACTGCAAAAAATGGAGGCGAGGCCCATGGGACAGGCCCTTTAAATTATAATGGATTGTATCTAGAATACAATGTATCACAATGTAACAGCCATTCTCAGCAGCAGCAAATGTAAAACATTTATCAGCTGAAAGGCAAAGGACTGTAATAAAAATATATCTAACCGGTTGGCAGAAACAGATGGCAAATGATACTTGCCCATTAAAAGGGACTGTCCAGGTATAGACACAAAAAAGCTATACTCACATTCCCCCCCCCCAGCTCTGGTGTTCTGCCCCTCCACACTCTAACTCTATTCAATGCAATGGAGGGGGCATGCCTCGGCATGCCACTCCACCGCAATGAAAGGAGTAGGCATGTGGAGGGGTGCTGGATCATGGTGATCAGTAAGTCTTAAAACCCGAGCTAGACGGAAAGTTGTGGGGGACAAAAGGGGAGTATATCTGGTTTTTTTTGTTGATTCTTGGACAGACCCTTTAACATGAAATGCAAGTGGAACACAACCCCCGATTTTGACAATCCGGGGTTTTGTTCTTTGCCCCCGGAGTATATCAAATAGGGATGCCCCGCTGTGTTCATCCCCCCCAGAAGTCCCAGAAAAACTAATCTTTCCCCAGTACTACGGTGCATGCATGGAGTCTCACCCAATCAGAGCCATTTGATGTGCACATTTAATGCTTGGCAAACGACTCTTTACGACAGTCGGGAGCAAAACGGCTTCATCCCCAGCAGCAAGTATGCTCCTGGACCCAGCCTATCTGGGACAGGAGCGTGCGCACAGTCCAAAAATGCTGGGGGTGCAGCCGTCCTGGACTGAAGTGAGCCTTTATATTTTCTTTTATGGCCGCAAACTGGGGGAAACGCCAGGTACACAGAATCTACATACTTGGCAGTTGATGGTTGTAGAGGCAGCTATGTAGATTCCACGTACTTGGAGTTTAAAAGGTTAAGGATTGGAAATATCTCATTTTACTTACACTGACCATTTAACTAATTTAACTTAGGCATAGGAAAAGATTTCATTTGTTTTTAATTCCTAATGTTACTGCTAATATTTTAAATTGCATGTTTCTACTGCATTGCTGTAAAGAATAATGAAACACTAAAATTAGAAAACAATATAATGTAAACAACTACCTTAATCAAAAACTATGTTTTAATAGCCTACCGACTTCATCTTTTTTTAACATGTGGCCAATTGTCAGCCACAAACGCTTTCCTAGCAACCCCCATAGGCGGGAGCAGAGATTAAGTAAGTAATTCAGTCTGACTTGGGCTTCACAGGGAATGTTGGGTAGCAGAGCAATCCAATTCAGGATGTCCCTGGGCGCAGGTTTTAGCGTAGCCGCTGACTTCACATTGTCTAAGGCTTCGTCTAAGAGCAGTGTCTCTGAGTGCACTGACGGCCACATCCTCCGCTTCCCTCTAACAGGGACATTCACAAACGCCTGGTGCAGGCACATGCACTGCTAGTGGAATAGCGGGGATAGCGGCTGCGGCTCGAACATGCGCCATTGGACCGGGAAACAAGGGAAGTAAATGTGCAGACCTGGGGGGGGGGGGGGGTTCACACAGCGTGGCATCCCCCCTGTTTCTCCCATGCTGCTTCTCCCCTGCTGCCTTCCCGTCCTTTGAAAAAAAATGCACAGAGTTCTGAGATTGAGTTCCACGGCATGTCCACAATGAACGGCCGCACCCCCCCTGCACCGTTAGTCACAGTGAGTGTCCATGTCTGCTTCATTAATTGTAAAAGAGTGGGCGTGCCAAGTGAAATGGGGGTCACTGTGACTGATGCGAGGGGGGGCCAGCTCACATGGTAGCCCCTAAAGGGAATTGCGCCCCATACATTTCAGGACTCAATCTCAGAACCTGGTAAGTTTTATTCACCCATACTTAAATTGAAAGGCTGCAGAAGAAAAAGGGTAAGTATTGTTTTTTTTTTCCTGGACTGTCTCTTTAAGCTGTTCAGCACAATAGGTCGTTCAGCTTTCCATTTCGCCACGTAGCCTTAAATAACATTTTTCTACTCTTAGCTTTATCTGTTCTTTAGTAAACAGAGGAACAATGAGATGTATATCTCAAAACCTGATTAAATGTAAAACATGAAATAGCAGCACTGTATTCATTTCAGTTTGAAACTGGCATCTTTATATCCTGATCTGCAGAAATAATTAGCCCACACATTGCCCAGATATTATCATGCTCCACTGCAGATTTTCTCATTATTACAGACTCAAAAATTAAGCGATTGAGCTTTACGATAAAGTTCAATTGCTCATTGCCATTCCAACTTAAATTTATCTTGCTGCCTTATGACCTGTGCAAAATTACTCAAATTACATTACACCAATTATAAATGAGAAATGAGCAAAAGATAATTTACAGGTGAAAGACATGCACAAGAAGGTGATTTTATTGGGTTTTTAATTTTTCAAAGGTGCATCATGCCATTCTGCAATACTGTTTATGTTATAGTTTGCAGTAGGTGCATTACTAAAGCCCATCTACACACAAAAAATATTTTTAGATTTTAAAGTGTTGAGTAGTGTTGGACAAACCACTAGAGGTTTGGCAAGTTCAGCTGAACGTGAGTGGTTCGGGTACCAGAACTTGACCCGAACCCAGCCCCTACAAATTGTGGCGGCGGGGGCGGGGAGCAGTTTAAACAAATGCAGCATGACACTGCAATACAACTTACTTGAGCCGAGGATCCAGTCGGCATTCTTTTTCTGTCTAGTATGCTATGGCAATGGTTACAGAAAGATGGCCACTGCTCCTATGAGTGAGGGAACTGGCAGCAGCTAACATCACTTACTCATGGGAGTGGTGACCATCCTTCTGTAGCCACGGGCCATACTCTATTTTTCTGAATTCAGGCCGAATGCAAACTCCTGGCTAAAGTCCGTGTTCGGGTTTGGGAACACAAACTTACAAAGTTTGGTACGAACCCAAACTTTGCAGTTCTAGTTCGTACAATACTAGTGTTGAGCAGGGCCAAACTTGTCATTCCCAGGAATAGCAGTTTCCTGGGAGGCTGGCAATTATATAACCCACCTTGAATTAGTCATGGGGCAAAGAGGGAAGCACAAAGAAAGGTACTGGCTGCAATGCCTCCTCCATTAGGACTTACTGTCTGTTACTGTCTGTGCCACTGCATTTTTCAGCTTTTGTTGCCCCAGGGCATGGAGATACAGCACTGGAAGCATGGGGGGTGCTGACTGAGGGTATTGGGAGGGGGATTAGGAAGAGGTTTCAGGTGCTAAGGTGGAGCCTGTCACACAGAGACAAGCTTCGCCACAGAATCCCACAGTGTATGGGTCAATGTTAACGACCCAACATTGAGGTCTACTCTACACCATAAGGGAAAAAAGCCAAGAATGTCATTCCAATAGCTGGAGCTAAAATCTTAGTTGAGTGCTAACTACACAGAAAGTTTATCAGGTAAACATCTCTCTAAAGAACATTTGTTTTCAAACAGCAGTTAACTCATCCCTATAGGCCTATGTAGACTATCTAAGGCTTTTGAGGGCCTTTAGCAATGCATGCCTTTGACCGTCAGGGTGCCCTGTGAGAACAGTAATAGACTGTCCCCCTGTCCATGGCCCTTTCCCTAAAGTTCCATGTATATTTATTTTTTGTAAGAAAATGTAGGGGAACCCTTATTAAGCAATAGACTTTTCAGCTAACTCTTACTGTAACCTCCTGTTCTTCCTCAGGCTCTGCTGAAATGGCTGACTGGATATACTGCACCGTTCTAGCTCGGAGTTTGGTGTTTTCTTGGCTTTTACTTATATCTTTAGAAAATGTCTGCCTTTTTTGCTTTGCTTGGTAAGCTTCTTCTTGTAAAATTCGACCAATAATTTCTTGCTTCCTTGTTTTTTGAGATTCTTCAAATTCTCTGTGTGAAAACAGGGTTTAAATGAAACATTAGCAACAGACATAACAGCAGGGAAACCTAAACCGAACCAACAGCCTGGCCCTGTTTGAAAAGAAAACTCCCCAAAAACTTACTTGCTCTATCTGCATGCATGATACTTAAGCATTGTAAGCAATTACATTTGCTCCTACATCCACCCAAAGCTGAAACGTCACCTCACCGATTTTGAATTTAGGGAAAGCATTGGGGGAGAACTCACACATGTGCCGTAGGAACAAGGAAGAGGTGAGTGAATATGGCATTCTGGGGGCTTTCACAAAGTGGGGCAGTAAGAGATGGTCACCTTACATGGTGGATGACAGACAGGAAAAATAAGTTATAGAGCTCACCTCTATGTATAGGAAACACAAAATGCAGCAGAGAACGTACAACAGAGACTATGCATAGGTATATGTATCAGTACCATCTACTATCGTAATTGTAAACTGCATTAACCTAGCAATATAGGTGCAGATCACATACAGAGACTATCTGTAAGCCGTTGCACAGTATCTCCAACAACCCTTCTCAATAGCTGAGGCTTAGTCTGTTAAACCCATCTTCTTTGTTAGCCTTTAGTGTTATTAAGTGGTCAGGGACTTGGTAAGGATATCTGCTGTCATGTCCTCAGTAGGGCAACAAAGCAATTCAAGAAGTCCATGCACTTGAAGATCCCTCAGTGGAACTTCACATCAAAGTGCTTGGTTCACGAGCTAACCCTTTCCATCTGCGCAAGTGCAGGGCATCTTTTGTTGTCCCCTAAGATTCTCGTTGGTTTTAACTGTGGTTGACCCAAGTCTGTTAACAGTTGTCGTAGCCATATAACTTCTTGACGTGCCTGTGCTGCAACAACATAGTCTGCTTCAGTAGATAATAATGTAACAGAGAGCTGCTAGACCAACTGATAGCACCTCCTGATATAAGAAACAAGTAACCATTGGTAGATTTTCAGGCACTGGTGTCCCTGGCCCAGTCAGCATCCACATATCCTGTCAGGATGCTTTCATCACCTCCTGGTAACCTTCTTATCTTGCAGTGTAAAGTCCTTTTAAGGTAGTAAATAGCTCACTTTACAGCATTCCAGTGCATCTGACTTGGCACTGAAACCTTTCTGCATAGGATTCTAATAGCTGCTACAATGTCAGGCCTTGTAGTGGTGGTAATGTACAGCAATTTCCCTATTGTTTCCTGTACTGATTGTTAGTTGGTAATGCAGTAGTTGGCTGTTTATCTCCTTCAGGTAGTTGGTTTCTTCCATTCCAAATGTTTCAATTATTTCTTGTATTCTGTGCTTTGGGCTCAGAAAAAAACTGTCATCTGCCTCTTTCTCAATCTGAATATCAAGGTAATTCTTTATCTTCCCAAGATTTTTGGACTAGGAGTGCAATGTATTTGTGCATAAGTAGGGGTCTGTTTTACTCCTCTGAAAGTCCCCATGTGTAAGCACATCATTTATTATCATACTCCATGTTCTGTTGGCTTGGTTTAGACCATATATACTCCTCTGAAGTTTCCATACTAGGTGTGGCCTTTGTTCTTTGTTCTTTGAATCCTGGTGGTTGTTCCATGTAGATGCCTTCTGTTAACTCAATATGTAGAAAAAAAATTCAAATCCAAGTCAATTTTCCTTACTGTCAACACTTACTGTCAGCAAAGTCCTTTTTGTGGTATGTTTGACTACTGAGGCAAAAATCTCATCGTAGTCCTCTCTATATTTTTGAGAATATCCCTTGGCTACAAGTCTTGCTCTGTATTGCTCCACTGAGCCACCTGCATTGTACTTTACTTCAAAAGTGCATTTATAGCCTATGGGCTTTTCTTCCAGGTGCTAGTTCTATAAGGTGTCATGCATGGATTTGATCTCTTCCCTTGCAGCCTTTTTCGATTTGCTGACTTCCCTTGCAGCCTTTTTCGATTTGCTGACTTCCCCGTCTCTCATTGGTTCTGTGTCTGAGCTTCCTTTCTGAAGTTACAGATGATGGCTGATCAGTGTCGGTTTTCTCTTCTGTACTTACTTCCTTTGTTGTCATCACATTAGCTCTCAGATCTTCAACAAAAGTTATGCTGTTGCTAATGATAACCTTGCCTGTTTTGGGATTTAGGATTCTATATCCCTTACAATTGTCCAATTTGTATCCAACAAAGATTCATTTAAATGCTCTGTTTTTGAATTTGGCGTTTGGCTAATGTTCTTATGGCATTTTCTCCACTGTTCCAGAAATTAGACTGTTCTGCAAATAAGTGGCTGTCATCATCTGCCTCATCCCAGTATTTTGTGGTAGAAAAGAGTCTGTCAGAATACATCTGATCATTTCAGTCAGAGTTTGGCTCTTTCTTTCAGCTACCCCCTTTTCTGGGGTGTATGGCACTGTCTTTTGATGCTCTATTCCATTCAGCTTTAAGTATTCTTGTGCTTTGTGTCCTGTGAATTCACCTCCATTATCACTCTGAAGTATGAGAGGTTTCCTCTGAACAGTGTTACTTGTCTTTACTATATAGTCCTGTAGTTTGTCAAGAAGCTCACTTTTGTGAAGTGACCGTGTATCTTGAATAGTCATCTATGAAAGTCACAATGTTCCTGTTGCCTCCAGGTGAAGTGGGTTTTAGGAACCACATACATCACTGTCAACTAGGTCAAGTGGTCTTGAAGCTTTATTTTAACCGATTTTAGGAAGTGTTGCTCTTGTAGCTTTGTTTTTGATGGAACATTTATATGTAACAGTAACTAGGCAAGGGGATACTGTCAGATCATTTGTCAGATTCCTATTTTGTAGTTCTTGTAGGCATTCTGGGTGTCTGTGACCTAAATGCCTGTGCCACGTGTATACAGTCATTCTGATACAGATGATCATCTAGCTTGACATTTGCTATCAGCTGCTTGCCATCCAGGATAGAACATTTGTCAACTTTACAGTGTTGACGAATTTTACAGTGAGCCATTTGGCTGGCAGACGCTTCACAGTCTTCCTTCTAGATCAGGAACATAAAATCTTTTACTAGTATGGCTAACATGTGTCTCGCATCAATGGGGCATACAAGGGTTTCATGATCAAAGCCCTCTGCATGTATTTTACTTCCATCTGCAATACTAAATTAGTCATCTCTTCCTGGGCCGTGTCTGGTCACTCAGCTTCATCCAGTCTCTGGGCCTTCATTTGGTCACAGGGTCCATAACCTCTTGCAGAGTGCTGGGTGTAGAGGAGTCAAATCCAGATAGACATTTGTGGTGTAACAGAAACTGGCTTTACAGGAACATGAGTGCAGTAAGAGAAGGCCACCTTACATGGTGGGTAACACAGACAGGAAAAAGAAGTCAAAGAGATCACTTCATTGTACAGGAAACAAAATATGCAGTGTGACAACTGTGTGTACAACAGAGACTAGGCATAGGTATATGCAACAGTGCCATCTACTGTCATAAATCCAAACTCCATTAACCTAGCAATATACAAGCTGTAAGCTGCTGCACAGCATCTCTAAAAGGGGCATCCCGATTCGGGATTCAGGGGAAAGCCAGCAGCTGGCCATTAAATCTTTTAGATTCCAGGGCAGCTGCTGGAGGGTTTTGTTCCGCTTTAAATGTATTATATTGCAATTTTATGTAATGGTACAACACAAAGTGGCAAGTATTTGTAAAGCATAAAGAAGATGATACGCGGTTTTCCGATGCTTAAAAATGTGGTGAGCATATGTATTCAGCCCCCTGTACTCTCATAACGCTAAATAAAATCCACTGTGACAAATTTCCTTCAGAATGCACCTAATTAGTAAATAGAGTCCACCTGTATGTAATGTATTCCTACTATACCTACAGCTGTTCTGGGAAGGCCTTACAGATTTGTTAGAGAACATTAGTGAGCAAACAGCATCATGAAAACCAAAGAACACACCAGACAGCTCAGGAATAAAGTGTATTATAGGGTAAGCTTATAAATAAACACGGGACTGTTCAATCCGTCATCTGTACATGGAAGGAGTAAGGCACAACTGCAAACCAAGAAATGGCGCACCTATACTCAGAGGGAAATATATGTAGTCACCTTCTATCCCCAGCTCAGTGCCCCAAAACAGCCTGCGTTTCTTCTTTTACCTCAGCCTTTGCCCAATATTGATAACAACACAAACAGGATGCAGTCGGCCATATTGCTCCCTGGCTGAGCAGCCCCACCCCCAGTGATGGTGCAGTCAGTTAGAGTACACACAGCTCAGCAATAGGGAGCAACTCAGCCAAACTGGAATAATGCAACAGTTTGATTGTAACTGAATTAATTAGCATATTGCATGCCATTCACCATAATACTTTTGTTTTTTCCTGGGGTTACTGGATACTGGGCAAAGGCTGAGGCAAAAAGAAAACACAGGCTTTTTGGGGCACAAGGCTGGGAATGGAAGGTGACCACATAAACTTCCTTTCTTAATATAGGTGCACTTTAATATCATTTGCTGACAAAAGAACCAAAAGAAGAGAAATCGTCAAAATGTATTTTCTCCGCTTGGGGGGGGGGGGGGGAGGGGGGTTCGTTTTGAAAAAAAAATGGATCCTTAAGGAATATATGATTATATGTTCTATGCCTGAACAAACATTAAAAAAAAAAAAAAAAAAAAAAACATTTTAATGTCCTGACAGGAGCTTTACAGAAGCTCTATTGCGGAATTGTGTAATACTAAAAATCCATAAACACTTCAGCTAATAAGAGGAGGGGTCAGTTATACACCTGAACTAAATAAAACTCCCAGCAGGCTTGTGTTTTTTTTTTTTTTTGGTAAGAAAATTCCAGGGCTGACAGGTTTAGTCTATCAGGAGTGACAGAACCTATGATTTCCCCCTACTTCCATCAAAATACAAAAAACAAGCCTGGCTGGATATTTCTTGATGCCGGGTGTAAGTGACCTCTCCTCCCGCCATCCAGCATATTTATATGGATTTTTATCATTGGGCCATTTTTCCATGATACTGCTCTGTTAAGTTTATGGATATAACTAAATAACTATATCAACTATATAAAAGTTCAAGGGTAAGTTCAAAGTCCTAGAAAACCGTTCCTGGTCAATTTCCCCTGGCGCCGTAACTAGGGCAGACCACCACTCTGGGCATGTGTACATTCACTGCTTGTGTTTGTCTCGCTTCACAGATGGATTGTGATGCCCAGCGGGACACCAGCCTTCTGTAAGCAGGCAACACTCAATCTCTACCGCCGCTTCTGCCTATGGTCAAGCCCCTGTTTGCCGGGACGCTAGGTACGCCTCACCGGACACGGTTGTCCCCAGGTCTTAATAGGCGCAAAGGATGGCTGCTTACGGTGAAGGCCGATGAACCACGAGGGTATCCAGAAGCCGAGGTCGTTCACAGGTAGTCAGTCCGGAGGGTGCGTCAGAGTACAGGGATGAGACAGGTGAAACTTCTGGAGAGAGCGTCAGCTTTAAATTCTTAAATTCTGTTCCTGGTTTGTATGTTATAGTGAAATTAAATCGGAGAAGAAAAGAGACTATCGGGCCTGACGGGGGGTTAACCTTTTAGCTGATTCGATGTATTCTAAATTCTTGTGATCTGTGAATACCGTGAATACCGTAACTGGGAACTGGTCCCCCTCTAACCAATGTCTCCATTCCTGAAAGGCTAATTTCACAGCTAGAAGTTCTCGATTGCCAATATCATAGTTCCGCTCTGCGGAATTACATTTTCTCGAGAAAAAGGAACAGGGATGTAGCCGTTCAGGAGACCCACTTTACTGTGCAAGAACCGCCCCTACCCCGAGCCCGGATGCATCTACTTCGACAATGAAGGCTCGGTGGATATCAGGGTGGGCCAACACAGGCGCCTATAAAAATTAGCAAATCCCAGAAACCTCTGTAAACCCTTCAAATCTTTGGGTTGTTCCCACTGCAGAACTGCAGATACTTTGGCCTGATCCATTGTTAACCCAGTATCGGCAACAATGTATCCCAGTAACGGAACTTCAGAAACCTCAAAAACACATTTTTTCAGTTTGGAGTACAGGTGATTCTCTCTCAATTTCTGTAGAACCATCTGTACATGCTCCCTATGCTCGGTTAAGGTCGGAGAGAATATTAGGATGTCATCTAAGATGACCCCAAACGGCCCAAGTATTCTCTAAAAACTTCATTAACAAAGTCCTGGAAGACTGCTGGGGCGTTACATAGGCCGAATGGTATAACAAGATATTCATAGTGCCCGTCCTGGGTGTTGAAGGCAGTCTTCCACTCATCTCCCTGACGGATCCTGATTAAATTGTAAGCCCCCCTCAGGTCAAGCTTAGAAAAAACCTGGGCCACAATGACCTGGTTAAAGAGTCCCTCTATTAAGGAAAGGGGGTATTTATTTTTAACTGTAATTTTATTCAGACCCCTATAATCAATACAGGGGCGCAAGCCACCATCTTTCTTTTCCACAAAGAAAAATCCGGCACCCGCTGGTGAGGTAGACGGCCGAATAAAACCCTTCTGCAGATTCTCAGCAATGTATTCTTTCATGGCCTTATTCTCAGCTCGGGTTAAATTATAAATCTTTCCCCAAGGCGGCATAGTTCCGGGGAGAAGATCAATAGGGCAGTCAAAAGGCCTATGAGGAGGGAGGTCATCAGCGGCTTTTTCAGAAAAACACGTCTGCGAAATCTGCATAGGGGGTAGGGATTCCCTCAGCAGTCAAGCGAGTGGCACGTACAGGGAGCAAGTGGCAAGACAAGACTGGAAACATTGTTGCCCCCACTTGATAACCTGCCCAGAGACCCAGTCAATTTGGGAATTGTGTTTAGACAGCCAGGGGAGTCCCAAAACCAAAGGAGTAAGAGGCATCTTAAGGAGAAGGAAGCTTATTAGCTCGGTATGTCCCGCCCCCACTCTAACAAACACTTTTGGAGTACGGTACTGAATCAGGCCCCCGACAAGGGGAGTATTATCAATGACTTTGACTCTAATTGGATTGACTAAAGATTGCAGCGGAATCTTTAACATTTGAGCCAGGCCCCAGTCAATAAAATTCCCGGCAGCCCCACAATCCAAAAGTGCCTCTACAGATCCGGACTCAAAATCATGAGTAATCTCGACAGGCAACGTAATTTGTGTGCAACACAGAGGAAATACCTTGCAGCCTAGGTGGGATTCCTCGACCCCATCTAGGCTCTGAAGTTTCCCCAATGCCTGTTTCCGCGGGCAGGACCGGACCAGGTGACCGACTTCTCCGCAATAAAGGCATAGACCTTGCGACAGATGCCTCCGCCTCTCAGCTTCAGAAAGCTTGGTGGCCCCAAGCTGCATGGGTTCTTCAGAAGAAGAGGGGACTAAGGCCTCGGGCTTCATACTGACTTCAGACTGGGCCCCTTTTTCCAGGCATCTTTCTTGTATGCGTCGGTCGATGCGGATAGACAATTGCATGGTTTCATCCAAGGAGTTAGGTACTGGGTGATTTACCATGACATCCTTTATAACCTCTGATAGACCTAGCCTGAACTGCCCACACAATGTTGGGTCATTCCAGCGAGAATCCACTGCCCAGCGTCGGAATTCCGAGCAATATTCCTCTGCCGGTCTTCGCCCCTGTCTGAGAGATCATAGCTTGGCATCAGCAGTAGCCCCTCGGTCCGGGTCATCATACAGGATCTCCATGGCCTTGAAGAATTCCTCGACAGATTGGCAGGCGTAATCCTGAGGGGAGAGGCTAAAAGCCCAGGATTGGGGATCCCCGTGCAGAAGTCCCACCCATTGGTCCTGGGAGCCGGGGGCAAAGCTGAAAATAGAGCTAACAGGCATCCCGGAAATTGGCAAATTTACTTCGGTCCCCCAAAAACTTCTCTGGAACCGGAAAGACGGCTATTGCCCCCTAGGGCACAGAGGGTGCAGAAGCTGGACGGTTCTCCTGAGCCACCACTCGAAGTGCCAGGTGGTCCACGGCCGCGGTCAGGGCCTGCACCTGTTCCAAAATTTGGTCCATTTGTGGGGCCCGTGATAATGTGATGGCCAGCGGGACACCAGCCTTCTGTAAGCAGGCAAACCCCAATCTCCATCGCCCCTTCTGCCTATAGTCAAGCCCCCGTTTGCTGGGACGCTAGGTACGCCTCACCGGACACGGTTGCCCCAGGTCTTAATAGGCGCAAAGGATGGCTGCTTACGGTGAAGGCAGATGAACCACAAGGGTATGCCGAGGTCGAGGTCGTTCACAGGTAGTCAGTCCGGAGGTTGCGTCAGAGTACAAGGATGAGACAGGTGCATAGTCAGGGGCAGCCAAAGGGTCAACCCGGGAGGTCAGAGATCGTGGGGTATCCAGAGGGGCAGGCAGGTTCATGGTCAGACAAAGCGGAGGTGGCTACAGGCAGCGGACAGGAATAGTCGATCAAGCCGGGTCGGAAACAGATAATAACTAACAGAATCACACCCTAATCACAAGTGACTATCACGGGCACTGAGTGCTGGGATGACTCCATATTTATTGGGGAATTGACCAATGGCCACCCTGGGGGGGGTGGGGAGTGTATATGCAGATTGGTGCAACTTACAACACTGTGAGTGATTGGAGGCACTATCCAGGGGCTGGTCAGTCTTGGCAGCAAGGCTGATCAGCCCCTGACTCCCATCAGGTGTGGAAGATCTGCGCTGCCTGCCACTTGCAGTGCAGCGCCTCCTAGTGGCGAAATTTACAGCCTGCGGGGCCAGCGCCTGCACAGCTAGAGAGGGGCGAGGGCGGCTGCCAGAGTGACGCACCGCGCTCACAGCAACAGGAGCGCCGTGTCGCCCAGCAGGTGCTCGCCGCCGCCCCCCTGGCAAAGGGAAGTCCCTTACATGGATTAAATGCAGAGAAAAAATTCAAATGTGTGTGCGAGAATACGATGTCCATATATGCCCTCAGAATTGCAGTTCTGACTTATTTCAGAAAATACTGGGAGCAGAAGCTCATTTAAAAAAAATATAACAGCACAAACATTACCTGTGCATTAGAAGGCTAATATGTGTGCTACATTGATGGATAAAAAGTCATATGGTCAGCAGGATGCTGGGGAAGAGCAACAAGCATTAGGGATGCTGTATCCACCCCCGGGATTACTAATTTAGGATGCTGATGTACTTTAGTGTATCTAGAAATGGCATTGCATGGAGAATTGCACACCTGGGTCACTACAGCCTGGTGGAAGTGCAGAGGAGATGAGCAAGTGTGTGGTTGATACAGTTCACACAAAAAAACTCTGGGAAAGCAAATGGGATAGATACCTTCAGCTATGTTCCTTAAAGTAGTTCTGCAGGCAGAAGAAAACTGCTGAACTCACCCACAGGCGATCACTGATAGTCAGGCATTGAGACACTCACCAGATCGCCCAATCCTGGTCCCTCGTCACCCCGGCAGCTGCCGCCTTGTCCAACCACTTGTGTCCATTCAACCCCCAGTTGACTGCCCTGCGCCATTCATCACAGGCACTATGGCAGTAGTCCTCAAACTTCCTCCTCAAGGGCCGAGACAGGCCAGGTTTTGCTGCTCTCCACGCTACTCCACAGGTGAATTAACTGGTGCTCAGACAGAGCTATAGCCCTAATTATTACATCTGTGCATCAGCATAGAGAGCTGCAAAACCTGGCCTGTCTCGGCCCTTGAGGAGGAGGTTTGAGGACTACTGCACTATGGCATGCACTATGGAGGGGGTATGCCATTTTTCCTGTGACAATGGCGCAGAGCAGTACATCAGTTGTTAAATGGACGCAAGCTGCTGAATATGGTGACAGCTGCGCAAATGGCGCAGGACTGGATCAAGTGGTCCATTAAGTGTAATAGTGACGAGCAAGCAGTGATCGCCTGCGGGGTTTTTTTTCCTGCAGAATGTCTTTAAATAGGAACATCTGGGGAGTTAAAACCTCCCCAAACCTCACTGATCTGCTGCCCCTCCTCCGGTTTTACCTTTGGGCAATATTTACTCACCTCAGCAGGGCATCCATCTTCTGGGTCGCTAGGATTCCGGATGACCTTCTGACAGGTGGCGCCATCATGCATCCCATCCCATGAATGAAAATCCTCAGCGGCACGGGACTTTGAAGAGCACAGTTAAAGCCGCACTGTAATTTACAGACGGCTAAGCTAGCCGGGGGGGGGGGGGGCAGAGGACCGGGCCCTGAAGCATTCAGATGCTTTCGCAGCAGGCAGCAACGACATCCAAAAAGGTAAGTAGGGGCCAATGGTGGGGGGAAATCAGCCCCTTTTTATTTTTGGTTCGATGCTCCTCTTTAACTGGTACTATACTTTAGAAAATGTTGCAACTCAATAAAAAAAAATAAAAATGTTAATTAAAAAAAGAAACAAAGTACAATCTTGATTAATAATTACAATTCCTTCACCTTTAGTTAGCTGTTCATAGATGAATTTTCTAAGATAACATCTGCCACATTGATGCTGCATCCACTTGCTCCTGTCCTACATGAGTCACCTCTAGTTACGACACAGTACTACGTCCGAGTCTTATATCATAAGTGAGAGATGAAACATTTTTTTCCAGCACCAATCAGGTATTCTTGCAACATTTTAAAAAAGCGTATTTCATAGTTCTTTTTGGTTAAGCATGAACAAATCACAGATTACTTACTTCTTCTGCCTCTCATATTCCTGAAGTCGTTTTTGATGAATTACATATTTATTAACATCTCCACCTTTTGCAAGAACCATTTCCTTTTCCAGCCTCTCTTGTTTCTCGGCTAGTGCTGCGAGTGCTTTGTTTCGGGACTCAATGACGTGCAGGTTTTCCTATAGCAGTTCAAAGAGCAGTTCAAAGAGAATATATTTTCATAAGGACACACAACCCTCCAAAAGCCCAGCATACTCCATAAAAAAATCTAAAGTAAGTTAGTCTAGGTATACAAACCAATACATGAAACAACTAAACATAACTACATACTCAGAAAAAGACTAGTACAAAATACTCAATAAATGATAATGTAATAAATACACACACACACACACACACACACACACACACACACACACTTTATTAGGCATTACCCTAAAATAAGGAAACACTTACAGGATGTTTCATTTGGCTTCATTGATAGCCATATACTCTATCTGCGTGCATGCCTGACAGTAGCAGAAATCACAGAACATTGCGGGACAGCACAGACAGAGCTTCTAGAACCTTCGGTATGTATTTGTTCTTTTCTCTTTAAAGCATAACAAAAAAGGAGAGCTTCGAGACAGGAGGGATTTAGAATAGGATTATCTTTAGTAGGGTTTGAGACTACTAGGGACACAAGGGACTCACCAATCTCAACCTAAGAGTCTTCTGCACCCCTTACGCTTTGGAAATGCAAGTAAGGGGGCGTGGGTAATGGCAAGTCACCCACTTGCTGGCAGGTGACTTGCAAGCCCAGACATCCGCTGATCACTCTGGCACCTGCATTCAACTCCCGTTATAAAAGGCCTTTTCCTGCGGTGGCAAGCAAGGTTTTAGAAGATGCCACATAGGGCAGAATGTTCCCCCCGCTGAAGACCCTCAGGGGATAGTAAACCACCGACGATGGATCGCAGAAGGAGGAGAGCTTTTAGTTTTTTGGACACAACTAGGGTAAAATGCCAGGTACGTAGAATTCACATAGCTGGAAACGGTCAAAAAGGCACTAGAAACTAGAAACCTCTGGAATTATTCTTATATTATGGACCTTAGAAACAAAAACATTTCCCCAATATATTTTATTTAAAAAAAATCCTCATACATGCACAAAACTGGCACTTATAATGGGTGAGGGATTGTGATGTGTCTGAATATACAGCACTGGCTTGAAAACTTTGAGCAGACACTTACTGTGCACACTCCTCCAGCATGACTAGCCCAACACTTTGTGTAAATTAAAATATTACCAAGCCTATCATGCCGACAGAAGCAGCATGGGCAGTGCCTGCTCACAAAGATTTCAAGCACAATGCTGTATCTTCAGACACACACATCACAATCCCTCACACGTCATAAGTGCCAGTTCCATGCATAACATTTATAGTGACTTCTGCTGACTCAACAGGTTTCCTGACTTTCAAGCTGAAAAAAGTGGAGTTATAATTAGTTATACAAAATTAGTTACAGATAAAATTAGTTATAATATCATTTAAATTGATTTTAAATAAATTATATTGGAGACATGTTCCTTCTATAACAAAATACTATTTTTAGAGAGAAACTAGTTTATTTATAAAATGTATATAATGGAGAGAAGCCTTTTCCTTAGTGCATAAGTCATGTATTAAAATACTTAAAGAGTGATTCTACAGAACAGCGTTCCCAAACCAGCCAACAGCTTGAGTTTTGTGGATCTCCACATAGCCGGCTCACTGCCTCTGTCTGAGCACAAATTACTTCAGCTGTGCATCTGGGTGAAGATCTGCGAAAACATGACTTGGTGGAGGCTCTCGAGGAGAGGGTTGCGGAACACTGCTAAAGAACCACAGACATTTTATCACGCTTGTCTGAACAATTTCTGTATGTAAGCATTGTGGTTCCCAATCAACTTGTAATTATGAAAAACAAATTGGTATGAACTGAGCCTTGGGCTTTGTGATGGCCATAACAGTTCTAGTGGTCAAAACTTTTTACACCTGGTGTTGAATCTAACTTCCAAAGCAGCACAGTGAACTTTTTGCATCTGCTTTTGAATCACTCCTTTGATTTAGCACCACTATTTGGGGGAGTAGAACATGGCATTCCTTTTCACTTTCACCTGTCATGGTGAACCTACCTTCTCTCCAGTCCTGCGGTGTCTGCAAGCGGTGCGGGCTCCGGCGGCTGGCGGGCTCTCCTTCCGCCATGCAGTTGCATCCCCAGCAGCGTCGTCTCAAGCGGCATTAAGCGTGCCTGCCCCCTCTCCTCACCGCTTCCTCAGCTTGTCTTTCTGTGCTCCCGCACGCACACGAGCACGGATTTCTTATGACCTCTGTCGCCCCTGACCAATCCTATGCACCCTTATCCTACATAAGCATTCCCATGTCACTTGCTCACTGCCCATGATGCTGGTTGTTATAGTTGCGTGATCCTTGTGAGTTTTTTTTGCTGACCTTGTCTTGTTTGACCATCCTGCGATTGCCACCTGGACCGACGCCTGATTGAACAAATCTGCCTCATCCCTTGTGCTGTGTACCCGTGACCTCCCGGCATAAACCCTTGGCTTGACCTCGACTCCTCTCGTCTCTCCCTTTGGTGCTGCGCTAGTAAGGACTGACTACCCGTGTATGACCCCAGCTCACCCAACATTGCCCAGTCTTGCCTCTGGTTCATCCGCCTTCACTCCTATAAGTTCACATCCTTTGCGCTACGAAGTCCTGGGGGCAACCGGCGAGGCGTGTAAAGTGTCCCGGCAAATGGGGGTTTGGCTATAGGTGAAGCTAGCAGCAGAGATTGGGGGTTGTGGACTTACCTAGAAGGCGGGTGTCCCACAGGGCTTGACACTACCTAGGGGGGTGATTCGGGTGTAAAAAAAAAATGTTTTTCACCTAAAGGGCAATTTTAACTCCAAACTGCACCTAGTCTTAAATCAATGCCATTATCTTAATATAAATGGTACAGTTTAAAAAGCCAAAATGTAATAATCTATCCCACATACTGTAGCTTGGGTAAGAATAGTTCAGGCCTAGCAGTAATCACTTTGTCTACGTCTGTAACTTCTGACCATATAAAAAAAAAAAAAACACACACACCCACAATAATCATTATCTGGTTAAATTTACTAGCTTACCCTAAATGCTTATGGGATGTAACACCGGTCACCGCCAAGGATGCTCAACTACAGGACAGTGCTCAATCATCAGCTAACACTTCTTAAAAAGGAACTATGGTCAGAAATGACCATGCCCACTCCCTATGGTTTGCGCCATTAATAGAAAGAATCAGCCGTCTGGGTAATCACCTCTTTTGGGATCCTTCTACAGCTGCTGTGGAGCAGCCTATGAGCTTACTGATAGGCTGCTTATGGTCACATGAAAGCACAACCCGGAAGAGGGGAGTATTCGGGCTGATGTTTCTTTGTTTTAGATGCATGATGCACAGCGGGTTGGGCTGCCCTGCTGCTGCATATTAAGAGGGACTACGGTCATTTCTGACCACCATAGTTCCTGTTTAAGATATATTTAGGATATACATATTTATATCACAAGTGAGCGATTTCTTCCTCTAGACTAGAATGAAAATAGATGCTCCACAGGAAACAAGATTCCATTATAATACCCGGTTTTTGGCTATGCTATTCTTCAGAGACAAAACAGCTTGCATCCTCTTTTCCATATCCTCTCGGCTTTTCTTCTCCTTTGCAGATTCTCTCTCACGAACTCTGTGGGATATAGCAAACATTTATTAAAATATGAAACTACTAGTATGGTTATCTGAGTGGGTATCAGCTAAATCATGAAGAATATCAGCTTATGCAAATCAATATTCATACTTAAAGCGGACCCGAAAATTTTACCTTAACCTCCGTCCACCGATGGGAATCTAGTGCCGCTAGCACCGGGTGGCCAATCACTGTGCAGGATTCCCGTCGGTGGACAGAGGTTAAAGTAAGTGTTAAGAGAGTTCTGGGGGGTTATGTGCGGGGATGGATGCCCCCCCCCCCCAGACTATCATTTAGCGGTGGAGACCAACACTTTGCATGGTGTTTAAATGCAAAGAAATCATAATATTAACATTAACAATTTAAACTTCCAGGTAGATGTTCACCCACATCAGATGTCACGGATGAAACAAACGCACTTCATCAGGGCTGTGAGTACACTGCATGTTATAAGAAGATGTAACAGAATTTTGGTTGGAAAACCTTTTTTACAATGCTGATCTATCAGGTTAAACATGAATGTGCTCAGTGTGCTACAGTGGCAGACTGGGAAAGTTTTTTTTATCTTTTCCATCCCAACACAACTTAAACTTAGATAGCCACTAAAACAGAAAGTGTATAGTGAGGCGTGGTCATATACTGTCTTTATACACAGCATCTCATTAATTCAAATGTAATACACACAATTGTTGATATGTACATAAATATTCCGAATACCACCATCAGAGGTGTGTGGTCACATCAGGGAAAGCACCTTTTTTTGTAAAACGGTCTTTTGATGTGTACAGTACATATCAGTACAGTGTCACTTTGATTAAGGGGAATACGAGTAAGGCTTTATTAGCTAGGTTATTCTGCTCTTCAGGAAGAAGCAGTCAGCATGGCTTTTTTGGTTGTCCACTCCACTCAGTACCCTATAATGTATATAATTACGAGCCAGGTAGTCTGGGGAACCACAAAGGTTGTTTTTTTTTTTTTAAGTTAAAAATATCCTTAATGCAGTTTAAAGATTTTTACAATAATGTACCGTACATTATTATGTACATTTATTTTTAGTAAAATGTCAACAAAGTAATCAAACCTTGTCATTGTTTCCTTTAGAAACTGAACGGCTTTTTCATGATTTTTCTGTGCATCCTCCATTGCTTTACGATAGCGCTGTTCCCTTTCCTCTATCTTGTTTATCTCTTGTCTGAAATATGAGAAATACACTCAGCAAGTTAGGCAATAGACATGGTTTTCATCACGCATGCTCAACCTGTGGCCCTCAGAACCATCTGATGTGATCCCTGCCCTGCTGTGGGCAAAGTGGGAGTGGTAAATAGAATTGGTGGGTAAAAATAGTTAAAGGGGACCAAAACCCACCGAACTTGTGAAATACATTTGGCCAAAACCCCTGCCGTTACTCTCTTCTTAGGGTGTAGGACTAGAAATGGATATTTTCTTTTTTGAATCGTCCTGGAACGCTGTTTTTTTTTTTGTTGTTGTCCCTCTCTGTAAGATGGCAGGTGATCAGTCATTGCATAGGTGTGGCAATGGCATCATTTCCACACACAATAATGGCAATGAATGGAGGAGGCGGGGCTTTACAGCTAAAACAAACGCCATTATCTGGGATTAGAGTGAAGCATGAGCACTAAAAATTGGCAAACGGTAGTCCTCATGGGGGAAGAATTCAGGAGATGCTAGTTAAAAATGTGAGGTTTGGTCTGCTTTAAGTAGGAGAAACAGTAAGAATGGGTGGATGCACGGAGAGTGATTTAGGAGGGACACATTGGCAAATAGAGGTGACAGTGGTGGCTTGGAAGAATGCAGTGAATGTTAATTGTACAACATCTTTGGCATAATAATCTGGTAAAATAGTATTTATATAATAATTGTATGCTTAGCATTGGTGGGAGCTTAGATGGGTTGAGTAATGGGAACATGGTTAAGATGTAGGACTTATGGGAAAAGGCTAAAAATAACAGGCACCTACTGGTTATTCAGCCAATTGGCATGTGCATTGCTAGCAGTTGTGGTTATTGTTACATATAAATGTAGGGGTCTGGTGGAAGGACATACGAGTGAAGTTTGTGGAGACAGCAAATATCCCGATTGTTGTATAAAATCTTCATTATGCTATTTCAAATGTAAAAATTCTGAACGTATTTATTGTGGGCCACCAACCGATTCCATATCACTTAAGTGGCCTGTGCTCGTCAAATGGTTGAGCACCCCTGCTTTATATATTCATATTTCATTTAATTTGGGCTGTCTCACCTGTGTCTAACCACCTCCCATCCACCTCCAATTGTTGTAAGATTAGCTTTGAAGAGAAGTTTCTCTTGTGAGACTGCTCAAGTGTAGGAGCATTCACCTTCCGGGGTTCACTGTAAAGTTGGGGGTGGGTGACCAAACTTGCACCCTAACAAATTCAGTTTCAATGTGTCCCCATTTACTTACTCTTTTTCTGCTTGTTTTCTACGCTGTGTGTGTGTTAATAACAATTTCTGCCTGTGAGCCCGTTGCTGGGCCAGGCCCTTGTTCTGTCTCTCTAGCTCTTCTTCGTCTCGCTGAAGCCTCTCACGAATATCATCAAATTTTCCCTGTTCCACTTCTATGTGCCAGAGGTCATACCTGTCCAAGAGAATAAGCTTTTATTTATTTGACACAGAAAGGCACACACTTATTGTGGTTTTAATTTGTACAAATAGGAGCAGTTCCTGAAATGCATCACGGGATGCATGCTTTTTTGATTTTATCATGATGGCAATTCCAATTAATTTTGACATTTTATGGGACCAGTGCTGGATCTTGTATATACAAAGTCAATGGCCTTCTTTTAAGCCAAATCTAGCAAATGCTCTAGGTTAAAAAGGAACAAAACCCAAGCTGGGTTGGGCCTTCCACTGCGGTATCCTAAATCGGGTCGCTGCCTACGGGAGTGCCTCAAGACTCAACTGCCTCGTAACCATGGGGTGGCAGCATCACTGCATCTTTGGGCTGTGTGCATGCGCCGTCCCTCAACTATTCAGATAGGCTGGGGACAGCAGCACCCAGTTGGGCCACTCTCGCTCTGATTACTATAAACAATAGCAGTTTGCCTTACATTACTTATGCATAGCAAACAGCTTTGATTGGACGAAAGCCTGTGCCATGTTTGTGCAATGACCAAGAGGGAGCTCAGGGTCGTCCCTTGGTCACAGCAGACAAAGGATTTTTATTTGTTACCATCAAAGCAGACCCGGGGGGGGGGGGGGGGGGAATCAGACCTTGTAAATCTTGCTCCAAGCTGCACAGAAGCACAGTTAGACAGCTAACAAACATTGACTTAAGAGGTGAGGAGGCTTTGCTAACCGCTTGCATGGATGGGCCCTTTAAGATTTTGAGCATTTCAACTATTGTCTGCTGCAATCAAAATTGCACTTATATAAAACCACTTGCCATTCAGATAACGTAACTATATATTTTAGATGAACCTCCGGCTCATGGCAGTTGCCTTGTGCAGCTCATTCAAGCCACCTTTATTAACAATTCATAGCTTACCCAACTACCATATAATAAACACTGGTGGCTGTCCAGAAATGCACAGCCATTGCATAGAATCTTCTCCAAGCGCAGAAATTTGCTTTGAAGAATTACAACCAAAACTATGACAACAGTTTGACAATAACTCAAGAGGAGCAATAGGAGTCTTTTATAATCCTTATCCCTGGGGCATCCCAAATTGCGATGCACTGCTGTGTGAAACCCAGCAAGTGTCGTGCATACATACATCGCTGGCACTCTCACAATGCATGCACGGGCCGCCTCTCTGGAATACCTCCATCTGAGATGCGTACCCATGCCAGGCATTGGCTGGCTCAGGTATGCCCCTTAAGATAGAGGGGAGAAAAAGGCGACCATGGGCACACTCGCTCGATGCACCTTTCTCCACGCTCTGATGTCAGAGAGTGTTGTGGGATCAGCGGAAAGATGAGTTTACTGAGTGATCCACTAGGATAAACGCAGCAGGGCATCCCAAATCAGGATGAGTCACCAGACACCCGGGAGAGTGAAAATACCAGATGTTGTTCCTCTTAAGCAAACCACTTAAAGCGGACCATCACTCGTTTCCCCGCTAACGGGTGTGGCCGTCAATCCAGACACTTTTAAAATTCCCCCCAGGAACACCAGTAATTCATATTTGTTCCTCAATCCTCGGCCAGGAATGCAGCCCTGCAATTGGCTGCTAGCAGTCCAGTCTTCGGGGCACTTTCAGTGGAAAGAACTAAGGATGCGACCCAAACCCAAGTGACTGCCGGCGGCCAATCGTGGGGCTGCATTCCCAGAGGGCGATGCAAGGAGGGGGGGCTCCAGCATTGTGGATGCGCCTGTCTGAATGCGGCAAGACCCACATGCACAGGGAAACTGGTGTTGTCCTGCTTTAAAAGTCCTGACACCTTCACAGCAGTTGCCACCATGCTTAGTACATGTGACCTACCTTTCGTTTCCACCCCCTTATGCTTTAGACTGTAACCCTAAGGGCAGGGCCTTCACTCCTATGTATCCCAGTATCGGTGTGTAGTTGTGCATTTCTGTCACATCCCACTTGCAATACCTTTATGTTATAATTATTTGTTTTACTTTGTCTGTCATTTTCACCTTGTACAGCACCATGTGACTAATAATAATATTAATAAAGGCCACAAGGAAACTTTAAATAAAAAAGCATCAATGTATTTTCACTGCTGAAAATACTACATTAGTGATGAGCAGCACATGAGAACATATTTAGTATATTACTATGCTTCCATCGCTAATTTCTATTTCTGTCAAGCAGTCAGTAGGTGCTATTTTGGAGTAAGCCTATGCCCTCTTTTGAGTGCAGGCATGCTACACTGTAATCCCCAGAGAAGATTTCTGTTATTTACAATAAAAATAAGTGCAGCAGGAAAAGAAAATTCACATCTTTTAAAGCCACATCTTTAAAGTCTGAGTTCTAATTACTGTAATAATAATTATTAGATTAATAATTAAATAGCACAATCTCACCATTTATTTCTTAGTGCTCCAAAACTTAAATAAATGGAACCCTGTCAATTAAGTGGTCATTTGGTTTAAATGGTTTCAAAGAATCACTATAATGGTTTATTATTAAAGGGATGAAAAACATTTCCATGAAAAACATTTTAGTATATGAAATTCAAATTATTAAATATTACATTGATTATTTATGGATGGTTCATTCTCCTCCTGTTCTTTCCCTCTTATCTCTGCAAGGCTTTCCGGAATCCTTGAAAAGACTATTTGCATTTCAGCTAATTTTCAGAGATTCCCTATTTGCATATGAACCGATGCTTTTCTTAGTTTCCCCCTACAGTGACATACAGCGACAAAGAAAGCCTTCCGACACTGAGCATTGGAAAGGACATTGAGAGTTGGCGGTAATTAATAGAAAAACATAATGAGCTACAGACGGTTCAAGCAAAAGGTCTGCTCTAATTTTATGGTTTACACTCAAGAATCGCAGCATACTGAAATAGATACAGACACAAAGGGCTTTTAAAGGTATTACTTCTGACAGGTAAGTGTTAATTGAGGGATTAAAAAAACAAGCTATTGGTTGTATTTCATTCCAGGTGGACTCACTCATTATCTTGTAACAGGGCCACGATTTTGGATTCCACATCTTGCTCGTTGACCAGCTCAGTGTCCAGGCGCTTGTGGAGAGCTCGTAGACGGAATACAGCAGCCCTAGAATATAGCATCAATTACAAATGTACATTCTCTAAATCAATAGGCTCACACATAATAATACAAATAATTTTAATAGGTTTTTAATGATGGACAGAAAAGGACGGGAAGAAAGTAGATGCCACCGATAAACCAATTGCCTCTGTGATGCTATTCTTGAGCATTTAAACTAAACTTGGGTCACGACACAAGACTCCATGGTGGTGCTGATGCATGTAAAATATACCAGGATTTTGTGTCACTGGGGTTATGGCACTGAGAACTCTGGGTTCTGCATAAGTCTGATGCCATGTTGGTGGGCACCAGGCCCTTGCGCATCTTTAGCTCCCTGAAGGTAATTGGTCAGGGGTATCTGCAAGCCCACTGCCCACTTGGCAGGCACCCCTACCCTTGAAACTAGTATAGGGGTCATTGCAACCCCTTACTTTTTCACTAGCAATAATTTAAAAAAAACAAAAAACTCCCTTCCTCTTATTCAAACACTAAAAAAGCCCACCCTCTTCTCTTTGTGTTCTGACATCTTTTGGACTTGACATTTCCCAGCATCTTAAGGGCATGCATGATGAGGATCCTCTCCAGCAAAACATCTCCCTCTTCACTCTGGCAACCTACTAACTCACTGTCGCAGGGCATTTTCCCCAGGTTCCCCACTGCATCCCATTTTGGGGTATTAATGTCCCTCCTTTTAGCCCAGACGACGCCTGGATAAAACTCAAATCAAGTTACATTTTTCAGGATAAGTGTTGGGATTTGTTTTGCTTTGTACTTTTTTTTTAGCCGCCCCAGTCTATAAAACCTTCGCTACTGGACATTTGCCAAAGGGCAAAGAGGCCATGCAGCTTCCAAGCCATTGGATTCCAGCTTCTATGCTTGCTGCAGCACGCTTTTTTTTGTATTAAGGACATTAGAACGCAAATGCAGGTAAAACACAATACACTGCATTTTAAATGTGTTTGTGTTGCACTTCTATAGACCCTATAGGGCTGTGGTTGGATTCTAAATGTGATGTGGTGCAAAGGAAAAGCAGCAGGCAGGGTTTTTTCCAACTGCATAATATTGCAATATTTGGGCCAATACAAACAACATTGTAGAACTTTTTAAATTTTAATTTCTGTGATCTTAAAAAGTGAAATGAAAGTGCTACAGCAGGCAAAGGTAATTGTTACACAATTGCATCGGGCTACATTTGGCACTGTCCTAAATGGTTTTCCATTTTTTTGTTTAAGAAGAAATGGCGGAGAGATTGAGGTTTACAGTTTTCTCTTCTGAAAAAAGTAGGCATGGCCCTTGGATCTGTGATGCTGCATAATATTCAGCATATTGGGGTGGGGTCTCAAAGATAATCAGAACATGCATAAGACACCCTGGCTGTGCTTCTCCCTTCTCCCCCTGTTGCTGGGCGACATTGAAGCCTAGACCAGCACGCCCAGACACACTCTTAAAGTGCATGCACATACTCCCAAAATGCATGCAGGTACCCCGAAAGTGCTGAGGGAGAGAGGAGGAGGTAGGACGGCAGGTGCCATGCAGCTCTCTCCCGTGTTGACCGAGGAAGAGAGGAGGAGGTAGGACGGCAGGTGCCATGCAGCTCTCTCCCGGCATTGGCCAGGGAAAAGAGAGGAGGAGTGGGGGCCGCAGGTGCCATGCTGATTTCTCCCGGCATCAGTCTGGGAGAGAGAAGAGGTGGGGTGGCAGATGCCACTCATGCTTCTTCCCGCTACTCATATGCAGCGGGGGGGGGGGAAGAGCTGTGTGGCAGTGTAGCGGGGAGGGTAAAGAGGCGCTGTGTCCTCCTGCACAACTGTGATGTCTGCATCCATCGGGGGCATGATTCTTTTCCCCCTACTGCTCACACACGCAGCCGAGGGAAGAAAAATCATGCCCGGACACTGAAAACCCCGCTAAGCGTGGTGTGGATTCTCTCCGCTACCGGCTGGTGGGGAGGCTATAACAGGCTGTCAGCTGTCAGCGCAGTGAAGCTGGAAGCGGACAGCGGGGACCAGCAATTCTGTCCCGCTCTGCTGCTCCCAGCTGATTGGAGGGACAGGATGTAAGAGGTATGTCATCAGGTGAACCTGCAAAACCGAATATCTCGGCCATTTTTTCTTCAATTTAAAAACGAAAAACAATTTAGGACAGTGTCAAATGTAGCCCGATGCAATGGTGTAACATTTGCCTTTGCCTGCTGTAGCACTTTAAAAGGTCATAGACTACAGAAAAACATTAAATTGGTTCTAGCTTGTCATCACTTATTTAAAACTGAAAGAAAAATGTTCAAGTGCTAGCATTAGACACAGGCATCTTCATTTGAGTGCAGGTCTGATTTAAGCGGTCTGTAAAAACCGGTCTTAGCTCCCATTGCAACCTAGTTAAGCATACACACCCCCACTTGTCCTCTGTGCGGAAGCAAATGCCTCAGTACACACAGCCTCATCCAACACCCTCTATTGAAGTAGTAATAGTAGCAGTAGAGCAACATTTATGAAGATGAAAACTAAAGGGAAATCGGAGATATAAGGGCCGATTCAGCACCGTTCAAATTTGAATTTTCGCCTTGTATTTTGCGAGAGTATGCATTTCCTCGTGCTATTTTTCAGTGTTGTGATTCAGCACTATTTTTTGCACTGCAATTTTGTTTTGCGAATCAAGTGCACATTGGATTGGAAATTTTTCTCCTGATCTTTCTGATGCGATAAAAAGGCGCCAAGGTATGCAAAATTGTTCTCCATCATTTACGTTGCGAGTGTGGCCTATTCTCATGTGAAAATAGACTCTTCCACGTGTATTTTGTGCTACCAGTCTCAAATTTCCAAGTAGCTACGGAGCAAACAACCTCCATAACCTATTGTACTTGGACTAGGCACACATTGCAATCACCTTAGAGAAAAAGTCATTAACTTTAAAGTGAAGGACACTTTTCTCTCCAAAAAAGTAGCATTTTTCTCTGGGCGCTGAATCAACCCCCTTATGAACAAAATACATGCTTTCTCACATAAGTATCCATAAGCATCAATACATGTATAAATTCTCACAGATCTGCCTTTTTGCAGACGTTTTTGCTGCTCCGCATACAGATACTAATATTTGTTTGCATGTAAGCATGCTTTCAAATCCAAGCAAACAGGTTTTGCACGCACGGAATGGATTTGACTGCATGGATTTGATTTGACTAGCAGTCAAAAATTAATTGGATCACAACACAACAAACAGTGATCATATGCATCCCTCCCCAGGACAATTCAGATTGCTGCACATAAAAATTGATCTACCTTTATTTAACTCCCGCTGTAGTGAATTTTAAAGACAAAATGGCAGCTCATGCAGCTGCAGGCCATCAGCAAACAGGAAGTGCTGCTTGGTTTCCTGTTACTGTGAATTTTTAGTTTAATCTAGGGAGCAGTATGGCAGAGATGCTGGATACGGAAGCTCCAAAATGGCTGCTACCACTATTAAATCGGTGGGGCAGGGTTTTAGCTTTGAGTGGATACAGGAGCAAATCAATGGTTAACAATGATTCAGTATCATGCATGCAGATCGAACAAAGGGAGTTTTGGGGAGTTTTATTTTCCAATTGTGCCAGGCTGTTAGTCCGCTTTAAGCCACATGTGAATCATAATTCATAAATCATAATAAATAATTTGAAAATCATAATTCACATCATAAGAATATATATTTAGACGGTGCTGAGTATTTTTAGTCATTGCAGGTTAATTACAGTATTACCTAGTTATGTAATGCAATCATAGGAACACATTTACTAAAATGTGGAGAGCTCTTTAGCTCATGTTAAGAGATCTGTGCCTCCATTGATCAGTACCCAAAGATGGAGAGTGCTCCACCCCAACACACAGTCAATTGAAAACAAATCTCATAAATAAATAACAGCCCTCCCACATCAGGCAGAGAGCTTTCCTGTTGATATTGGAAAACCCTCCAATTGTGAATTTCTAAATGGATTGAGGGTAAATGACTGATCATCTAAGAATATTGGCAGACATTCACAGCAAGAACCAAGCTGCGTATTGTACAGAGTTACATCTTACCAGCAGTGCGCTGTCTTTCCTCAAGCTAATGTCGAGAGAGATAAACAAAGAGCTATAGATGTGTTGCAGCCTGGAACCTAAGGGAGTTCTCTTCTTACCCAAAGCATTTGTTACCAAGAAACCATGAACACATAGATTCAACAGACTACGCAATCTGCTTCTACGTTTTAGGCTTGTTTCATATTTACCTAGGCTCCCACATCACACATCAAACATTAGCATTACAGCTCTGTTGAGCAGTTGATTTCGCTCCAATCAAATATGAGTCTGCTTCTGGTCCCCTATTTCTGTTGGCCAAATCGTCCCCCCATCCCCAGGCATCCTGAATTGGGATGCCTGTCTGCAAAAAAAATCACTATTTGTTTTTCATCCTTTCAGCATAGCATGTTTTGTGTAGATTATTATCAGGGTAGCTCTTCTTTATAGTTCTAGAGTTCATTGTGAGGACTAAGCTTGGGATCTCTGCCCTATCCAGTTTTATATGCATAGCAGTAATGTCTACTTCCATACTTTTACTTTTGAAGCATAAGTGGTTTCCAGCAATGCACATGTTTAAAATAATGTTGGTATCCCACATCCCATTTTTCTTTGCACTTCATTCTCCCGTTTTTATTTCATATGAGTGGCACTTTCCTACTACTTTTGTGATACTATAGGTACCAGAGTGAGAGGGCCTGACTTGTCTTGTATCGTATAGAGAAACTGCAGAGCACTTATACATGGGATAGGGCATCTATAAGCAAAGCAACAGGACTAAGCAGAACTGCCATTTTCAGCTCCTAAAAAGTTGCATGAACCCCCCTCCCCCCTTTCCCACAGAAGTGTGTTGGGCATGGATGAGCCATTATGGTGAAATTCTGCTTACGTGTTGTTAGCTTGTTGTTCTGCCAGTGTCTCCATTTCCACCCTGGATTTCTGTTGCTCCAAAGACTCTATCTTCTGTCTGCATGCTCGGAGCTCTTCCCTAAAATGTAAGGTTATAGTTACGGTAGTGCCTATGATTAAGAACTGGTTTAAACAGTTTGTTCCCAATAGAAAGTGAATGCCTAACCTTTGTAATCAAGCATTAAAATGTAATTATTAATCAATAAATCAACAGATTTGGAATAAATGCAACCTAGATGCATTTTCAAGGGTTATGAGAAAGTATCAGTAAACCAAAAAATGCTTTATATGACTTTTTACTTTGTATGGTTTCAGTGGGGTCGATTTAGCGTCAGACGAGAATTCCAAGCGTGAATTCCCGCACTCTCATCTGATTCAGGGACACGTGTGAAAAAATCCACATGTGTAAGACGTACACGAGAAAGCTGGGAAAGATTTCTCACTTCCATACAAGAGTTTACAACTTGCATGTAAAAGATTTCATAGATAAAAATACAATTCTGTGAAACTCACCTGTAGAATTGTTTTTGAATATATCCAGTCCAGGTCGTCCCAGAAGTAATGACAGTTGGGTAATCCACCGCTAGGTGGCGCCTGACTGTAGGATCAAAAGCTGTCGCTCTTCCCGGCCTACTATAAAACAGGTGTCTCTCTATGATTCCCCAGTGGTTAAACAGCAGTAAGAAAAGAGACAGGCCGGGAGGCCAAGAAACCATGTTACTTCACATAGCTTCAGCATGTACTCTCTCCATCAAACTGACAACGGTCCAATAGAAAAATGGAAAATCAGATATAATGAATAAGGGCGGGGTGGGACGACCTGGACTGGATATATTCAAAAACAATTCTACAGGTGAGTTTCACAGAATTGTATTTTTCACTATATCCAGTCCAGGTCGTCCCATAAGTAATGACAGTTGGGACATCCAAAAGCAGTGTCCATTACGGTGGTATCCCCAGTGCGAAACAGCATGTAGTTCATTTCACTACCGCCTGAAGCACTTTTCGGCCAAAGACAGCATCAGCTGAGGCCCTAACATCAACCTTGTAAAAACTTTGTAAAAGGTATGAACTGAAGACCAAGTGGCGGCCTTACAAAGTTGTCCAACAGAGACCTGGTGCTGAAAAGCCCAGGAAGCAACAATAGCTCTAGTAGAATGAGCTGTAACACGAAAAAGGGGTTCCTTCCCCCTGGCAGAATATGCTTGCACCACCGCCTGTCTGATCCACTTACTGAGAGTGGACTTCCCTTTCTAGACCCCTCAGAGAGGACAAAAAGACAATCCGACTTCCTGAAGGACTCAGTCGCAACCAGGAGTACTTAATGGCTCTGACCACATCCAGGGAATGGAGGGTCCTTAGAGTTAGTCGGAGCTGGACACAAGGAAGGCAAGACAATTTCCTCATTAAGGTGAAAAGGAGACACGACCTTAAGCAAAAAATCAGGTTTAGGCGAAACACCACCTTATCCCTATGCCGTCCAAAGTAAGGAGGCTTCACACCAATCGCGGCCAGCTCTGACACGCTACGCACCGAGGTAATAGGTACCAAAAATACCACCTTTAGGGCAAAATAGACAATGCAGCATCACACAAGGGCTCAAAGGGGGGGACCCTGGAGAGCAGAAAGCACCAGATTCAAGTCCCACACTGGTAATACAGGCTTACGCGGTGGGTGTACATGGGTAACCCCTTGGAAAGGGAATAGCCAGAGCGTCTGTGGCAAAGGCCAGAGGATCTCTCGACAGGGAGACGAATCTCGGGAGCTTGTGATTGTGTCTGGACGCAAATAGGTCCACGCCCGTCTGACCTCAGCGGAGACAAGAGCGTGAAAAATCTTGTTGCTGAGAGACCATTCCCCCAGGCACGAGGCGCTCCTGCTCAGGGAGTCTGCCTCCTGAGTCTCTATCCCAGGAATATAAACCGCTGAGATGCAGGGAACATTCTCCTCTGCCCAAGTCAGAATCTGGGTCACCTCCTTGAGGGCTTGCTCCGAGTCCCGCCTCAGTGATTTATGTAGGCGACCGCCGTCTGATTGTCCAAGCGAACCTGAATCGCACGACCCCTTAGATGGGGAGTCAAGTGAAGAAGCACCACCGGATCGCTCTCAACTCTCAAAGATATTTATAGGTAAGTGGGCCTCCTGTGGCCCCCACTGACCCTGGATCTTCTGAGACAGCCAAAAGCCTCCCCGCCGGTCAGGCTGACGTCCGTGGTGACAATCTCCCACCGTGGAGGCGGAAATGACTTGCCTACCAGCAGATTTCTGGAGTCCAGCCACCACAAAAGGGACTGCCTGGTCGAGGGAGACAGTGAAAACTCACATTCCAGTGACTCCTGCGTCCGATCCCAACTGGTCAACAGATTCAACTGAAGACGTCTCAAGTAGAACTGAGCAAAGGGCACTGCCTCGAAGCATGACACCATCGGGCCCACAGTTTTATCCCCTTACGAACAGATGGTTGCTGACAAGACAGCAAGGCTTGCACCTGCGTCTGAAGACCCACCACCTTCTGCTGTGGCAGGAATATCCTGGCCAGAGAGGTGTCCAACGTCATGCCCAGAAAAAACCCCACCATCGAGGGAGTGATTGAAGACTTGGGATAATTGACTACCCAACCGAAATCCTCAAGAGTGGACAACACGGTCCGGGTGTCGCTCTCGGCCTGAAGAAGAGACTGAGCCGCAAACAGTAAATCGTCCAGATAAGGCAGCACGCGAATGCCCTGGATACTCAGGATAGCCTGACGCCCCTCCAGCACCTTGGTGAACACACGGGGGGCTGAGGATATCCAGAATGGCAACACCACAAACTGGTAATGCTGATCCTCCAGCGCAAACCTCAGGAACTTCTGATGCCCCTGGAATATAGGGATGTGCATCCTTGATGTCCACCATGGTCAAGAAGTGTCTCAAGAAGCGTCTCAGTGTTCCGTCCTTCCTGGGCAATGTGAACAGATTGGAGTAAAAGCCCTGACCCCGTTCCTGCCGAGGCACGGGACAAATCTCACCTGACAGCAGAAGGTGTTGGACGGCCAACTGCAGGCCTTGTGTCGTCAATGGGTTCTGGGAAATCCGTGACTGAAGAAATCTTGAGGGCGGCCAGACTGCCAGCTCTATTTTGTAACCGGAGGAAACCACCTCCTGAATCCGAACGATCCGAGACGCGCTGTCTCCAGACGTGATCAAATAGCAGCAGCCGTCCCCCCACCCAGATGTGTGAGGGCGCCCCCTAATGCCTTGGTAGGGGGCTTGGGCCTGGATCCCCAGAAGGGATTGGGTCGGCCGTAGGACCTACCTCATCACCAGGAATCTCTGCGAGCACCTGAAAATGAAGAGCCTCTTCCTCCTCAAAGGAGCGAAAGGCAGATGAACCCTGAAAGGGCAGCGCAGACTTTCGTCGCTGAGGGAGTCTTCCGTTCTTGACCAGGAGGTCCAGATGCTCCCCAAACCGTCTGTGACCCACAAAGGGGATACTAGTGAGTGCCTTCTTGGCCGGCAAGGTGAAGGCATGACAGACCAACTGATCCATGCGCTTGTCAGCTGGATCACAAAGGGAAGCAGTTTCGGGTGAAGGCATGACCGTAGTGTTGGACAGACCCGACATCAGGGAGCCATGTATCCTCATCCGAGGAAGAACCCCACTATCAAGGCCAACACCTCCAAAGAGATCATCATCATCATCTCCATCATTATCAGAATAGACCGGCTCAATATGCCGCCTCTTACTTGTGGCCTTCTTAGGAGCCGAGCGAGAGATCTGTCTCTCAAGGCTGGCCACTCGATACGCCAAATCAGATTGGGACCCCCCACTGGCTTCCCCCTCGCTGGGGGCTGAGAGCAAGCGCAGGGGTTCTGGAGAGGCCGCAGGCAATAACGGGCTAGAGGCAGATACTCCCGCCCGATCATGCTCCGAGATAACACTTCTGGCGCAAGTGACACAAACCGTGCTGAGTCCGCCCAGAGGGCTAGCACTGCACCTAGGGCAGAGCTTCACCCGCCCAGATGGGGTCCCAAGCTCACTATCCCCAGAAGCCTCCATTATGGTGATTTGAGTTATGTTAACAGGTACAAGGCACTAACGACCCTACCTGGCCAGCCCGCAAGAAATGATCCCTCCTAAGTGATCCCTCTTTACAGGGAGAGGGCTTGAAGAGAGAGAGGGGGGCGGCCGGAAGCCAAGAGGAACCACAACCCTTAATATCAAGGGGCCCACCTGGAAGACACAAAGTGAACATATAAGCATCCCACAGCACATGCCCAGCGCTTAAAAGACAATATGTCAAGAGGGACTCACGACACCGCTCAAAGGGCCGACAGAGGCGACAGCAGCGTGCAGAAGGAGAAGATGGCGCGGATCAGCCCGCAGCACACGTTCGAGGGGCGGGCCGCATGACCGTGACGCGAAAAGCGTCATCGTGCGGCCCCGCCCCCCCCGACGGCGCGAAAAGCGTGCCCAACCCCAAGCTGGCGGAGGGCCCCGCAACGTCAGGCGGCCCACGGAGGAGCCCAGCAGAATCGCCAGCCCGGGCCAGTCGGCAGCACGTGCGCACCTGGCAGCGGGGCCCACAGCCCCAGACATACTTCCCCCCCCCCCCTCTCACAGCGCGGTAGCATGAAGGAGAGGGGAGAGAGTAGAGCGACGAGGGAGCGAGGAGGGTGAGCATGTGAGGTAAAAAGTCAGTAAAAAACACAGGAGGGTAAGTATGTGAGGTAAAAAGTCAGTAAAAAACACAGGAGGGTAAAGATGTGAGGTAAAAAGTCAGTAAAAAACACAGGAGGGTAAATATGTGAGGTAAAAAGTCAGTAAAAAACATACCAGCATGCAAGGGACAGCCAATAAACACTGGCACAATACAAAAATAAAGCTTGTGGGGCAGGGAGGGCATAAGCCCCGTGGGCATATAGTGGTTCCCCCCCCATAATAGGCTCACCATCAGCCTATGGCCGGCTACCCTTTGGGCAGGGTCTGCGGCCCAGAGCCTAGCTCTGCCAACGCCTGACCCCGGCGTTCACCCTACCTTCACCGTCCCGATCAGCCGAAGCTGGGTGGCAGTAGTGGGTCCAACGGAAACGGTGGCAATAAGGATGCAGCGGCTGACGGGCTAGGAGGCCCCGCTCAGCTGCAGTATCCAGGAGAGAGTATCCATACGATGCTTATGCAGCAGACTGCAGGAAGAACACTGGGAAACATAGACACACGTTTTATAGGAGGCCGGGAGGAGCGACAGCTTTTGATCCTGCAGTCAGGCGCCACCTAGCGGTGGATTACCCAACTGTCATTACTTCTGGGACGACCTGGACTGGATATAGTGAAAAGCAATGCCACTATTGCTGGCATGGTTTTTATCAATGAAAACCACAGCTGGCATTTTTGTTCTTTTTTTTTTGTTACTATACTATTTAAAATGTTATTTTTTTTTTTAAGCACGTACCCCCCCCCCTACCAAATTGATAACTAGCCCGGGCACCAGACTTAAGGGCTAGGGACCCAGTACTGAAAGGCCACACTGGCAGGTGACATGGCAGCCCCCTACCCTGTGAACTGGTAGAGGTGACCCCTGGACATCCCCCCCCCCCAAAAAAAAAGAGCATAAGAAAAAAAACACACAACACATGACATAGCTATAGAGGTATGGCTTTTATCAATGGAAAAAAGCATTTCAGATAGTAAAGCAGGCATTACTTGGCCAAAAGTCCCCATAAAACATACTTCCTGAATCACAAAAGTTTTTGGAGAGAATTTTGGTGTGATTTCTCGCACCAAAAGAAAAAATTCTCTCCCAAAAAATATCAGTCCAGAAAAGAGGAATGATGAATCAGGAAAAAGGGAAAGTGTGCGAGAACGTGTTTTTCTCGGCAACAAACGAGCAAGAATGCAATCGTGCCTGTCGCTGAATCGTGTCTAATATGTCATTGTGGCAAGTGGTTTTGACCTAATAACCTGAGACATTTACAAAGACACTCTAAAAATGAAAAGATAACATCATAAAATTCCACATGCTGGTGCTCCTCTATTAGGTTGCCCTGGGTAGTCAAGTAAAGTTAACAAACTGTAGGCATGCAGCAGCTTGAGTTGACAGCATTGCCAATAGAACAGCTTACTCCTGGTGCGGGGGGGGGGGGATACATTTAGTACAGGTCTTCTTTTTTGCAAACATTAGCGCATCGGTCATTATAATTAGTTATCACATCTCTACAGCTGGTGGGGGAAATGCCACACTACCTATAGGGAATGGGATGGGGGAAATGCCACACCACTTATAGGGAAAAGGAATGGGGGGAATGCTACACTGCCTTTGGGGAATGGGATGGGGGACATTCCACACTGCCTATAGGGAATGTGATGGGGAGGATGTCACACTGCCTAAGGGGCAGGAAATTAGGAAAATATGTTTACCTTATTTTCTGAAGCGTTAACTCCTTATCCTGCTGAAAACTATCCAGCTGGTTTAGTTCTCTACGCAGTCTGTATATCTGAACCTTATCAAGAAAGCGTGATCCCTTGACTCTCTCATCTTCATTTGTGTATCTTTCAAGGGAGCTAAAAAGAAACAGACAAAGGAGTTTATTAGCCAGAGTTTTCATTTGCCAACCAGCACAGTGGCTACTCCCTACACCCCACCCAGTTTTTTTGCTAGTACATTGATGCACAGGTTTTAGGATGACATGCATGTCCATAATTTACAAACAGCTAGATAGTTTCAAGTCTGGCAAAAAAGAGAATTCTGTGAGTACTCACCTGTAGAATTAATTTCTCTTCCATTATTACTTCAGGACATTAATTCAGAGATGAATGGGTTAACCTCTCCCGAAGGGTGTGGTCTGCAAGAACAAAGGTGTGTCTCCACCTCCCGGGCCTATATCCACCTGGCTGACTTGATGCACTTCAGTTTAATTAAAAAGCAGTAGAACCAGCCGCCCGGGAGGCATACCTATCCTGTTGGAAATTAATTTTTTTTTTTTTTTTTGTAATGCTGATCATTATTTACAGCAATTATTTACATATTTACCACTCCACTAAAACTAGGCATCCAAGACATGGACATAGTAACCTAGCAGACAGGGAGGGTCTGATGTCCTGAAGTAATAATGGAAGAGAAATTAATTCTACAGTTGAGTACAGTACAGAATTCTCTTTTCTCTTCCATTTTACTTCAGGCCTTCAGACTTAATTCAGAGATGAATGGGATCTCCAAAAGCAGTAACCGAATTTGGGTGGGATCCCCAAACCTTATTCCTTTCAGGAATAAGACATTCCAAAAACCCTTATTCCTAATCCATCGCTGATGGTAGACTTAGATGGTGGAAGACCTTTCCATGGACCCTCAGGTATGAAAAGTAAGGAGTCTGACCTACGGAAAGTTTGTGTAGCAGTGAGATAGCATCTTAGTGCTTTTCACTACATCCAGCAATGAAGAATCCTTTTATCGGACACTGGAGTAGGACATAAAGGAAGGCAATTCACCTCTTCATTAAGATGGAAACCACCTTAGGAAGAACATCCTGTTTAAAGCAGAACTGGGATGCCTTAGAGGCCCCTGTGTGAGAAGATCTGGATCGTCAGGTAACGGGTCGCCTTCTGACATTCTTACTATGTCTTGAGAACCAGCTTCTTCTTGGCCACCAAGGAGCCACCAGAATGGTTGGGACTCCCTCGCGAGCTATCTTTTTAGTACTCGCCCTAGGAGTGGAATCGGAGGGAATGCATAAAGAAGCTTAAACGCTGACCACTGAAGAGTCAGGACATCTGTTGCTATAGTTAGAGGATCCCTGGACCATGACACAAACTTTGTAACCTTCCGATTGTGTCGTGATGCACAAGAGATCTATGTCCGGAATCCCCCAGCGCATGCATAGGGATTGAAAAAAACCCTCTGACTAAGAGACCATTCCCTCTGATGCAGGACCGTTCAGTTGAGATGATCGGCCTGCAAGTTGTCCACTCCAGGTATGTGTACAGCCGAAATGCATGTAACCTGTTTCTCGGCCCAAAGTAAAAACCAGCTCACTTCCATGAGGGCTTCACTGCTTCAGGTGCCCCCATGGTGGTTGATATATACCAAAGCCGTCCGATTGTCTGTTTGAATCCGGACAGGATGCCCCTTCAGATGGTATGTCCAATGTCTGAGATACAATAGAATCGCTCTCATTTCCTGGATATTTATGGAGAGTTTGCTCTCCTTCAGACTCCACTGTCCCTGGAGCATTAGTGACTCCACGACACTCCCCCAACCCGATAGACTGGCATCCATGGCGATGATCTTCCACTGTACTGGAAGGAAGGATTTGCCAGTCTGAAGAGGCTGAGGACCAGGCTAGAGACTGCTTTGTTGACGGTGTCATGCAAAAGAGTGATCCAGAGTGTGTGGGTCTTGATCACAGATTGTGAGCAATTCCATCTGCAGGGGTCTTGGTGAACAGTGCAAAAAGGTACTGACTCAAGCAATATACCATCAGGCTCAACAGACATATTCCTTGAAGAATCGTCGGGTGAGGGCAAGACAAGAGACCCTGTACCCTGGCCTGAAGTAATAGTCACTTCTGTGTTGGAAAAAAACACGTTTGCCTGAGACGTATCTAATGACAGTCCCAGAAAAGAATAACTCTTGAAGCTATGATATGATATTTGACTTAAGAATTTGACTGGATAGTCAGTTATCCAATGTCGATCAGACAGTCTGTGTATCCTTCTGGGCCCCCTGACATGATGGGGCCCATATCAGATAGTCTAAGTAAGGGATTATATGTATACCCTGACTTTCCAACACTTTGGTAAACACCCTTGATGCTGAAGATAGACCAAAGGATAACGGCGCAAACTGAAGATGTAGGCCACCTACAGCAATGTAGATATTTATATATATATATATATATATATATATTGCCCGGCTAGAGCAACTTCACTGTGGATCAACAACTCCAATCTCTAAAAAGGCGAGATACGGCAGATCTCAATGCTTCTGCTTTCTGCGGAATTCGGGATACCCCTGACCAAGAGAATCTCTAAGGGGGTCTGGCTCTTAATTTGATCTTGTAACCTGAGGATACAACTTCCTGTATCCAATATCTGTTACATGAAGCCTCCAAATATGAGCAAAATGCAGAATTGGTCCCCCCACACCTGCAAGTGCAGGGCGGTCCCTTCATGCCTGAACAGGCTTTGAAGGTGGTCTGGCTTTATTCTGCCAGACACCTGTTGCCTTAATTTGGAACTTTGCCTTATTATAAAAATCTCTAACCGGAACCCGGGAGTATTAGAGGCCCTGCGGAACCAGTATTAGACTTTGGCTTCTGTGGCAGATTAGATTATTTACCACTAGCAGCATGCTTTACCATGTCAACCAAGCACTCCCCAAACAGACACCTCACCTTAAAGGGAAGTCCTGTCATTCTTTTTTGGAGGCTATGTCAGCTGACCATTGCTTAAGCCATAAAGCACGCCTTAAGGCTAACACCAGAGTTAGGCCTCCGGCACTTAACCTGCTCAATCCTCCATAGCCCGTATCACATACCTGTTGTAGCCAAACTGGTCTTGATCACCTGGGAGCATGACTTCCATGAATGACCCCTACGGGTCTTCAAGTCCAGTTGTTTTAACAACCTCTTGCTCCCCAAAAATGCTATGGATGTAGCCCAGGCCGGCCGCAAGGTCGACCCCATAATCGAATAAGCAGGACATGCCACCTGATCCACGCGCTTATTCGCTGGATCCTTTGGAGAAGCACTATCCGAGGATGGCATAACCAAAATCTTAAAAAGACCTGTCCCCAGAGCGTCTACCGCAGGAGGGCGAGACCATAATTCAATCTGATCTGAAGGAAAGGGATACATAGTATCTAGTACTTTAGGAATGGTCGGAAGACAACCTGACTTCTGCCATTCCCTATTGATCAGATTAGAATAATGTCTATGCTCTGCAACATCCTCCAGAATGGAGGAAATCAAAACCATCCATCCATCTTAACTGAGCACCCCCTTGTGTAGAGGACTTCTAAATATGAGTCCCTACTGGATAAATCCTCCCGACGGATAACTTCCTGGGAGACTATGGCAGCTAAATTATCCTCTTCAAGTTAGAGGATACATCTTTTCTTTAAAAACCTTTATAGTAGCCAATCCTTCTAAATTACTCTCTAAAGGTTTAGGACCACTTGAGGGCTGCCGACAGAGTTTAAAGACTCTATGGCAGCCACAATATCCTCTTCAAAACTCAGAGGAATTTTTTTTTTTTCAAAACCTTCTTAGTAGCTGGTATGACTTAAAGGTTTTAGGTCCGCTTGAAGGCTGCCAGGGGGGGTTTAAGCTCAGAGAGCACCGGCAACAAGGGTCAGAGTCCTTGCAGGGAGGAGACAATTGTCTTCCATATCTACTACTACAGTAGTATAACCCTGCACACCGTGCTATCCTCGTCCAGTGTCTGTTTGCATACTGGACATGGGGTGAATCTATCTGCTAAAGGACAAGTTCCGATTACCCCAGATGCCTCCGTCATGGTGATTAATACTAGATTACCTCCCAGGGGGGTCTAAAACCTAGTGATCTGAACAGTTCCCGATAGTCGTAAAACTATTCTGAGAGCTCAGAGGGTGAACCACATCAATATATTGCCAGTCTTATCCCACAACCATATATATATATATTTAAAAACAAGAACAATGAAAAAACATTAATATGTATATATGAATAAATATCATATTAATACACATAATAATTAAAAAATTACCTACCTAAAGATTTAGGTCTGCTTGACAGTGCAGGGGCTCACGCTATTTTTGTGCTTTCCCCAGCCGAAAATCTTCCAGTGAAGGTGGCCGGAGAAGAACCACGATCTCAGCGGTATTTGGCGCTTCGCCTGGCCGAAAATCTTCCATTGAAGGCGGCCGGAGAAGAACTGCGATCTCAGCGGTACTCGGCGATTCGCCTGGCCGAAAATCTTCCACTGAAGGCGGCCAGAAAAGAACCGCAATCTCAGCGGTACTCGGTGCTTTGTCCGGCCGAAAATCTTCCACTGAAGTCGGCCGGAGGAGAACCGCAATCTCAGCGGTATTTGGCGCTTCGCCTGGCCGAAAATGTTGCAGTGCGAGCAGCCGAAGGAGAACTGCGATGTTACCGGTAGTTGCCGCTTAGCCCCAGCAGAAAATGTTGCAGTGGGAGCGGTCGGAGGAGAACCGCGATGTTAGCGGTACTTGCCACTTAGTCCCGGGCGAAAATGTTGCAGTGCGAGCAGCAGGAGAACCGCAATGTTAGCGGTGCTTGCATTTCACCCCACCGAAAACCTTCCAGCGTGAGCGGGGTAAGAAAGGAGCCGCACACCGGTGCTCGCTGCTATGCTAAGCCGAAAATGTTTCCATAGCGGCGGCCGCAAATTTTGAATTTTTCAACCAGTAAAAACACATGGGAAGAGCAATAAAGAGGAAAATAATTCCCTGGTTCCCCTCAATCAGGCTCACCAGACAAAAGCCTTATGGCTGCTTTTTCCTGTGGCGGAATTCTCAGCCAGGTAGTGTCACTTTTTTTTTTTTTTAAAACAAAAAGGTGACACCCCACAGCGCCCCAAGACCCTGGCGCTTACCTTACCATTCTGATCCGAATGCAGCTTAGCTGCGGAGGCAAAGTGGGTCCATTTAGATCCAAGGAGTATAAGGGCCAAGGAACAGTCAGGTTTCCATTACCCCCGCTTCCAAGGCATAATTCCAAAAAGTAAACGGGAGAAGAGTTCAGATAAGTCCTTGCAGTGACCACTGCAAGAAAGAAAACTGAAGTGCATCAAGTCAGCCAGGTGGATATAGGCCCGGGAGGTGGAGACACACCTTTGTTCTTGCAGACCACACCCTTCGGGAGAGGTTAACCCATTTGTCTCTGAATTAAGTCTGATGGCCTGAAGTAAAATGAAAGAGAAAAAAGATTGCGGAGGCGACAATCATTTTTTCCTATAAGAACTAAATCTGTGTAATAGCCTCCCACAGAGCTGGTTACAGTAACAACAGCTATCAGCTTCAAAAGGATGACCATATTTTTCTCTCCATAACACGTATTCCCCCCAAAAGTGGTGGGAAAATGTGCAAGCACCTTATTGGGTGAATGTAAAAAAAAAAACTCACATATCTGGCACTCCAACACAGCTGGCCGGGCCGCCAGAGCCACAGGAGGCTAGCAGGTGGAGGACCAGCAGCGGGCATGGTAACTGATCCCTGCCCGCTGCTGTTGCTGCTTCTTCTCCGGCACAAGCACACAGCAAATACTTGGCTCTGTGCAGGGGGTGGGCCTAGCCTGCACCAAGTTTGAGTCAGGGACAGCAGGAACAGAGGGGCAAAGCGGGCAGTGATCAGTTACCCTGACTGCCCGTTTGACACTCTTTTATCTTCTGGTCTCCTGTGGCTGTGCGGCGGCCCAGCCAGCAGCACAGGAGCACCGAATATTACTTTTTTTTTTCTTTTGCCGATGGGAAATGGGAGGGGAGGATGCCACACTACCAATGGGGAAAGGGAATGGGGGAAATGCCACACTACCAATGAGGAAAGGGAATGGGGGAAATGCCACACTACCTATAGGGAATGGGATAGGGGAATCCCACACTGCTCATGGAGAATGGGATGGGGGAATGCTACACTGCCTATAGGGAATGTGATGGGGGATATTCCACACTGCCTATAGGGAATGTGGTGGGGAGGATGCCACACTGCCTATAGGGAATGTGGTGGGGAGGATGCCACACTGCCTATAGGGAATGGGAGGGAGAATGCCACACTGCCTGTGGAGAATAGGATGGGGGAAAGCCACACTGCCTATGGGAAATTAAAGGGGGCAAATGCCACACTGCCTATAGGGAATGGGATGGGGGAATGCCACACTGCCTTTGGGGATTAGGATGGGGGGAATGACAATACTGCCAATGGGGAATGGGATGGTGGGAATGCTACACTGCCTATGGAGAATGGGATGGGGGAATGCCACACTGCCTGTAATAGGGAGATTCTTCACCTTGCCTATTATTTGGTTTTTGAAAGGGATGGTGTTTTAGCGCAACATTTGGTTTACAATATTTTTTTTCTTATTTTCCTGGGCAAAATCATGGGCAGGTGCATCTTACAGGGCGAAAAATAAGGTAGATGCTTTTCTAGTAGAAATAACATTACTGGTTACTATTAGCTGTTATCATTAAATAATAAAAATAACTTTCCCCAAACCTGACCCTCGGCTTGAAGGACACATGTCTTTTTTCAACCGTATTAACTATGTAACTTTGTCAAACCATGGCAAGCGTAATTGTTTACAAAAGTAAGTTTACCTATAAGGACATATAGTCATGTGCTCAGAGGTCAGTTGAAGACACAATTTAAAAAAAAAAATGCTAAAAAGGCATCATGACGAAACCCATACCTAGTGGCCCGGCTGACGTCCCAGTCACCAAAATCATGCAGTACGTTTTTGTCAATACGGGTCCAAACTACCCTGCCAGGCTGCAGGATCCATTCACTACCACCAGTGAACAGAGTCCTGCTAGATCGTAATGAAGCCACCAGCCCTAGTTTAACACAGGCCCAGTTATTAGTGGGCTTATCTAAGGCCAGAAGCCAGCCCGGTAGAGCGTAACATGACTGAGAAAACACAGACAAATCAATTGGGATCTAGATAACAGAGCAGCACAACATTAATGCATATATTTAATCGCTTTCAGGACACCCTAGACAAAATATATACATAGAATGAGTAGCTGCAGTACAGGCCAGAAGGGCAATTACAAGTAGTAAGTTACAGTCTAAAGGAGCAATGTCAAATTACCTTATAGCAGTAGGTGATATGCAGTGATGTGAGGTAACCACAGGGAGCATATAGGGACTGACTGATCCTGGTTCTCCCCCTACATTTCAAGTGACCGATGGAGGGGGCAGCCTGTGTTGTCAGTAAATGGCAATACAGGCATGCAAATCATGGGACTTGATCTCTTGACCTACTGCTGGAATAGGATGGAACAGCTGTGGGGGACAAATGGGACGGCATTTTTTAGTTGCTTGGACAGATCTATTAACCATTAAGATCTGGTCCAAAGTCTTCAGCAAATGAAACACAGGTTCTTTGAGACTATCCACAGTCTAAGTGCGGAGCCATGGCAAGTATACTGTCACAGTGTTGGGCGTGACCACTTTTATTTACTGTGTGCGGGGAGGGGGGTGGGGAGGCGCTTGCCAGGCACTGACCAGTACTTCAAAATCTAAAAGCTGATAAGCTGGTTCTTATGGGGTGGATCTTCCTGATCGAGTAAGCACTGATGTGCTGCAGGTAAGGGGAATATACTTGTTTTGTTTCATATACCCTCAGATGGTCTCTAACACAGTCACTTCTTTGCCTTTAGCTCATCTGAGCCTGAGCATCACCTGTTCCATGCAATACAATCCTGGCAAACATGTTGATTTAAAAATAAATAAATGTGCTAGTGCTCAGAACAGCCAGTTATGGAGATTCAGACCCATCACATTTCAGAACACCGCTCTGAAGAAGACATAAAAAGAGCAGTGAGCACATTTGGATGGTTATAATCTGTATTTTGTTTTTCTGTGCGGATCATAAAGCAAAGCTGAAAAGGAATGAATCATGTGCTAGTCGCCCAGGCCACGTCAAGCAGAGATTGTGCGCCAGATAGATGTCACATACTGAGCTTACCAGTTAGACTCCGAATCAAAACTGTCACTTATTTCACCAAGAGCTTCATCATCCTGGAGGATTTCTGCTGCCTCGCCATATGGAAAATCAATATCTTGAAGGGGAAAACAAGCAAAATAACGCATAGATAAAAAGGCAGTATCATCTACAGACAACAGAGACCACAGATATAAGGTCCAACATGGACTTTGTGTAGTAAAAAAAATGTATTACATTTCTTTAAATATAGAGTGCGGTCGGAATAAAGGTACCAGGTCATAAGTAAATCCTAAAGCCAGTAGCTTGTACTTTACTGTGAGATTTTTCTGTTTTGCCAAGCTTCAGCAATTAAATACTTAGTGCTTTTGGGAAAGTATGCAGTCCACCCCCTCCGTGCATTCTCTAAGTATGCTTGTAGCTGCAGCACTTTGCCCCCCACCCCGACTTCACAAAACACCCATTACTCTTGATTGCCTGTGTTCCCTACATAGCTTCCCCCTATTACATGATTCCATTAACAGGCAAACATCCCACCTTGACACCCTGTCGGCTAGGTCCCATACACCACCAACATCCACACCATCCATGTCCTTTTCCTGACACATCCTCTGGGCCTCCTACATGGTACACGATATGAACTTTCCAGAGGCTTTCACTCTAACCTTCTACATTCTCCTTATTCATTTCCTTGTACAAAAATATCTGACCTACTACCATACATTACCTACGATATCCTAGTTTATTACCCAGTTCCTTGGCATGACCCATTATCCTGGTCTAGGACTTCTACAAATAACATTTTGGAATGGCTACCAGGGCAGGTAGCTCCTGGTTCAGAGGGTTTCCTCCCAGTCCTATAACTGACCCCTCTACCAGCTTACCCTAATGGCCTCTCACAGTTCTGAAATCCTAGCCCTTTACTTATTTAATGAACTGTTTTTCAACATGTGGTATGAGTACCCCAGGGGCTATGTGCTGCTGGTTTTGGGATACACAGCGATATTCAGTGGCACACCAAAGAGGGGGCTGAAAGGTCTAAAATATTATTTTAACAGTCACACCATATTCCTTATTGCGTTAAAAGTGCTACAAGGCTTGTGACCTATTTATTTTGTTATAACCCCTACTTGGTGGTACTTGGTTGGAACTTTTTATCACGGAGGTACTCCGCGTAAAAAGAGATCCAGTGATCACCAAAAGTGAACCTATATGTACAGTAATCCTCCTGAATTCAATTCTGTTTTTCTCTATACCTTCACCCGAATTGTTCGTAGCTCAACTGTCATAACAATTTCCTTGTATTTATCTAGTGTATACTTGGAAAACAATAAAATGAAAGATTCTGGTTCAGATTTCCATAGGTTCCTAGACATAGATAAAACAAGAGGGGTAAACTAACTCTTCTAGTTTCTAAGTAAAAGAGACATTCCAGGCAGGGACAATAATTGGGCAGCAAGGCACTCTCTCGAAGTGCAATGACTGTGGCTTGCTGAGCTCGCTCACACTGAAGCACTGAGGGACATGAGGGGCTGTGCAACCACATTTGGAGTGTGGTCGTGGAGGAATGGAAAGGCAGAACTTGGAGACCTGCTACAACATCTACAATGTTCTGCGGAAATGGAGGAGAAGCACCTGGGACAGGCTTCAAATGAGCTCTGCTGCCTTATTATTTTCATTACCTGGTTGAAAAATAGGCCTGTAATTGAGGTCACGTGATCTCACTTAGCCTGGACCACGGATGGCGGGACAGACCCACTTGGCATTACAGTTATTTATCATATGAATTTGAATGAGACCTAGGACCTAAGAAATGCCCCAGCGTATCCAGCAGAAGTGCAGGAGAAACCTGGTCTGAACCAGACAATAAGGTCGATTCATGCCAGTGAGTAAAGTCATTTCGGCACACTTTTCATGACTAAAAATGGTTTACTCACATTTTTCCCTTACTCCCAATTCAGCCAACCCTTTTTTAGAGCCAATTGTTTGCATGCTAATTTGTGCATGGAGTAAGATTTCTTGTGTAAATTTACTCAAAGATTATATTTGCGTGCAATTCAGGGATTATCAAGAGGGGTGAAAAGAGTGTGTAAATGTTTTTTTTATGCTACATTTTCCTCCTGCTTTTTGCTGGAGGAAAATGCTGCATGAAAAAGACATCACTAACGTACATGCTTACTTCATGCATTAAACACATGCCAGCAATAGCCGGCATGTTTATATAAATGAAAGTGTTGCCCGTCAATTTTTTTTCTATTTTTTACAGTTTTGAGGACCAAAAAAAAATGGAAATTGTTATAAAAGTTTACAAATGTAAACTTGTTTAAAGCAACAAACCGCAAAAAGGTGGACATTTGGCCACAAAGTTTAAAGAACCTGAAGAAACAACACAATTGTTAATCACTAATACACCCAAAAAGACAAGAGGGGTACAAAAAAATCTGGGACAAAGCATTGGGAAACACAACACCGGAGGGCAACCAGAATCAGGATATCGCCCACTTAAAAGCTACACATAAAAACCAGGAGAAGACACATGCACCGAGGCAAATACTACAGAGAAGAGAAATTCACCTATAACACAGTATTGTGCTTGAGAAAATATGGGGGGTGAAACATGGGGGTCATGGGGAACTTTTGACAGCCTTAACCTGCACAAGGTGCAAGGAGGGTGGCCCTTTTCGCATAAAAAGAGCTGTATTTGAGGCACAGTGCGAAAGTTTGCACATGAATCAGAAATTTGCGCATGAGTGAAATTTGTTTCCGTATGCAGATGCACTTGAGCATGCTTTGTGGGTTTTTTCCGCACAAGCATAAATCTCAGTGGGCAGATGTGATTTATGGAGTGATGTAGTACAGTAGTTCCTGACCCCCAAAAAAGCAAAAAATAAAAACTCTGGCTAGAGTTGGGCTTTAGAGATAACAAATGCTGCATCTTTTTTACCTTTTATGTGTTCTTCCTGAGTCCAGAGGTATGCAGGTAGGTTCTGTTCCTCCTCCTGAAATACCATCTCTGATTCCTCTAGTGGACTTTCGGAGGCAACCATATCCATTTTTAAACCTGTAAGATATCATTGCGTGCGAACATTATTACACATCTATTCATCATATAATCTAAAAGGGCATCACACACATCATCTGTGCAAAAGAGGTTTGCTTGAAGGTTACAGAGTGGCATTACAGCCATTAATCTGTAGATAATCTGCCGATACAGCCAATAATTGAAATTTAGAGGACTTCTAGAGATTACCTTAATATTACATATATTTGTGGTTAGAATCCTCTAGGACAATCAAGAAACATTTATTCATTGCAGCGCAACTGAAGTTCAAAGTTTTTTCCATCTACTTTGTCAACGTTTTTTAACCTTTGTATTTACTATTTGAGCTAGCCCCTCAAATCCAGTTGCTGCTCTGTTTGTGTACTCTAGTGCTTCCCTACAACATAAAAAATTCTGTTATACAGAGCGGCATTGTTCATCAGAAAATGCAGAATACATGACTGCATTACAGGGTGTTCTGTATTTTCTTGACAGTCACGTACAAAGGTTAAAGGACAGGTATCAACTGCTCTGGCGAGGGGCTGTGTGTTTATTGTCATTGAAGTGGAACAAAACCCACCACGATCAGGTAAATTGATTTCCTTCCCCCGGGGCATACAAAATCAGGATGTCCCGCTGTGTGCGGTCACGCTCCCTGTTAGAGGGTAGTGAGGGATGTGGCTGCCAGCGTGCTCAGAGCTGCTGGCCTTAGACAAAGTGACGTCAGCGGCTCCAAGTGCGCTGATTGGACGAGCGGCCGCGCATAGGAACAGGAAGAGGCGAGTTGGCTGCGGAGATCTGGGGGGTTTCACACAGCGGGGCACCCCCGATCAAGGTGCCCCGGGGGAAAGGACCAAAACCCAGGATAGTCAAAGTCCTGGGTTTTGGTCCACTTTAATGACACTTTTCAGCCTCTCAGCTAATAAATACGTTACTTCTAGTGCAGGAGAAACTTGTTACATTTAGATGCAGTTGGCCATTAGTTCTGGTACATATGTATTTAAGTGCAACAAGCTTCTCCCTGCACTAGAAAAAGTTAGGGATTTATCGGCTTAGCGGCAGAGAAGTGTAATTGATAAAAATACACACAGCCTGTCACTAGAGCAGTTGGCAAGCTATACTTGTCCTTAAAAGCGGATGGAAACCCATATTTGGGTCCTCTCAATGTGTGGGTCCCCAGCCAGCCTGGGCATGGGAGCATGCACGTCCGCACAGAGGCCGAGGGCACGGTGAGGGACGAGCACTGGGCTTTGAGTAGAAGGTGATGACATAAACTTCCCTCTGAGTATAAGTGCACTTTAAAGTGGACCAACACCCAGGATTTTGACTATCCTGGGTCTTGGTCCACTTCGGTGGGGCACCCCCGATCGGGGTGCCCCGCTGTGTGAAACCCCCTCGATCACCCGGAAAACTCACCTCTCCCCGCTCCCACGTGGCCGCGCCGTCCAATCAGCGCAGACGGACAAGCGATTTGACAGCAACGGACAAGCAGCTCATCCGCCGCCGCCTCCCGCGCGTCACTCTTGACGCGCGGGCGCGCGCACGTCTAGAGGGGCGAGGGAGGCTGCCGCCGAAGACAAGGTAAGGGGATTTGGGGCGTTTGGGGGGGTTTCACCCCGCAGGACATCCCGATCTCGGATGTCCCGCCAGGGAGGGAGGTGATCGGCCCGGGAATCTTATAGACTCCCGGGCCGATCACGGGAGGGTGATGCTCCACTTTAAGGACATCAGGAAATCAGTTGCGATAGCACAGAGCTCTCTCCCGTTCTCTCAACACCCCCTCCCCCCACCACCGCATACTCAGCTTTTCCAGCAGTGGGTGCTCATTTGCTGGGAAATCCAAACCATAAGACAAAGCATTTGGCAAACAGTTCTCATTGACATCAATGGGGAGAGCAAGCGCCCGTATCACCAGCAGTGCACACACTCCCAGTCCCAGCCTATCTGAATACCTGGGGTGGAAATTAGCAAAATTTACTCTACCATTGAGCCCAAAGCCCAGCTCAATGCCTAGTCAGCTAATCAGTGTGTAGTATGCTCGCTGCTGATGCACTTAATGGCCAACTAGGCACCTGTTGCAGGGGACATCGGCAGTGAAGTCCAGCAGATGCTGTACTTTTGCTTTAATGGTTAAGGGGCAATAATGTAGCATGGTAAAAAGGATAAAGTGGAACAAAAGTCACAAATGACTTTTAGTTTGTAGATGGGACATCCTGATTGGGGATGCCACACAGTCCCGGCCACTATGCTAGCCCACCTGACTATGCCAAACATAAACCTTCCATGGACCCGGCCCTTACAAAACCTAGAAATGTGACCTGGATTTAGTTCTGTACCCCGGGTCATCCTGATTTGGGAGGCCCCACTGTGTGAAACCCCCCAGGAAGCCTGAAAAAACTCACCACGCTCCGACGACGCATGTGCAGCCATCTGCTGTGACGTAATTCAGCAATCAATGAGGAATGCTTCCGCATCCCCTGCATCCCCCAGCCATTCGCATGCTCCATCCCCAGCTTATCTGAATGGCTGGCACTGGAGCATGCACACAACGCCAGGGATGCAGCTATTGAAACAATAGTTACCTACTGATGTCACAGCAGGCGGCTCCTCCATGCACCCTTGCTAAGCAATCCATTTCTGGTAAACTTTAAAGGGGGCCCTGACAATATGGCTGTATGGGGCCCAGAGATAACTGATGGCAGCCCTGTCTACAGGGATAGTCCCTCCTACTAGGGTGTAGGTCTGCATTAGTAGTCATCCTTACTGCAGACTTGCCAGCACATATTACACACAACAGGGATAGTCCCTCCTACTAGGGTGTAGGTCTGCATTAGTAGTCAGCCTTACTGCAGACTTGCCAGCACATGTTATTGCTAAAACTGAAATGTTAAATTAAAGGCTACTTGAGTGGCATTAGCAAACAAATTGTCACCCTCTAACAACATACCTGTGACCATGTACCATGAAACACACAACACAACACACACAACACAACACACACCCCGACTTTATCTAATGCTTACCTGAATCCCGGGGGTGCCGCCGCCTCAAACTGAACTCCAGGAAAAGTTAGAAATAGGCCCCGGCTGCTAATTTCTCCAGAGAGAAACACCAGCTAGACGCGTCCCCATGACAACAGGCGCGCCCAATACACAGGGGGGGTAGAAAAAACTAAAATCAGACATGCTGGAGATTTATATTTATATAGTGCTGCGTGTAGGTTCTCAGTAACAAGTGTAGTAGAAGCATGGTAATGTATATCAATTTCAAGTCAAACTGTATGTTTTGAATTATAAAATATACCCTCCCTTTCTCGGCTGAATGGTATGTTCCATTGCTTTAGCTTTGAGGCTGAGGCACTGATTCCTCATTGTGCTTCGAGCAGCTGCAGCGTCACATAGACTCGTGTGGTTTGGTAACAGGGCGTTTTGTTACCTCAGCTAGAACACCAGTTAATTGAAGCCGAATAGGACTGAGGGGGGATTCATGTACACCCTGCATCCATTTTTGGGGTCTGACAGGGCCCACATTGCATATTTATTTGGGAGGGACTGGAAGTATATTCGCACAAGCTCTGCATCATTTTTAAGGTGGACCAAAACCCAGTGCGATCCCAGGCCGATCGATTCCCTCCCCCCGGGCATCTAAAATTGGGATGCCCTGCTGTGTGAAACTCCCCAGGTCTCCCCATACACTTCCCTTGCTTCCCGGTCCAATGGCGCATGCGCAGGCCGCGCCCGTATCCCCACTATCAGGTTTCAGACACCGGGGCACCCCTGATCGGCGTACCCCAGGGGACAGGACCAAAGCCCAGGATAGTCAAAACCCTGGGTTTTGGTCCACTTTAATGTTTTGCATTTTTCAATGTACAACAGTATGCAATACACAGTAAGTGTAATATAAACAATCCAAAAAAAAATAATCATACACACACATATGGTCCCGCACCCTCCCTTCCCTTTAGTTACCAAGCTGTTAAAGCAGAACAAAACCTGACAAAAATTTGACTACGGTATAACCTGGCTTTGTTCTGTTCCCTTGGCGCACCCCGAACTGGGATGCTCCGCTGTGTGAAACCCCCATGTTCTGCCACTAAAACTCGGCTTTACCTGCTCCAATGGCGTATGCGTGGGCTCTCATCCAATCAGAGCCCTTTGCCTTGACTATGTAATTCAGCAAAGGGTTGTGATTGAAATCAATGGGGAGTGCATGCTGTTGCATCCCTCATATACCTGGTGGCACATGGTAAGCAATCAGAGCCATTTGTCGAATGCGCTATTGCATTGGTTTTCAACTTTTTACGCCAAATCCCCCCTGGCAACAAGCTGTTACAACCAAGTGCCCCCAAGGAGGAGATCGATAGCTAATGTAGCCAAAATAATTCGGTCATGGGCCTGGTAGCATGTCTTGAAGCAAGAAAGAATATTGTTTTACTGTTAAAATAATATACCAAACTTATAATACCCTCCATGTTGGCGCCCCCTTGAACATTGCGGAGTGCCCCCTGGGGTACTTGTACCGCAGGTTGAGAAGTAGTGTGCTATTGGAGTGAAGAAAGGTGAGGTTTTACGGGCACCTCAGGGGGTTTCACACAGCAGGGCATCCCGATTCAGGATGCCCCGGGAAAGATCCTGTAGCCAGCCCTGGAATCTTTTAGATTTCAGGCCGGGCGCTGGTGAGTCCAGCCTGTCCGTGTTTATCTAAGTTATCAACACCTTATCAATTTTCTTAGGGCAAGATCTAGAGATATAGACCAACTTGTATTTAGGTAGCATGTTGGCCCCCATCTTAACTACGATTGATACATCGGGGGGCGTCAACCTACTTCCTTCCAAGCTCTATGGCCAAGCATAAAATATTAAATATTTATACTATACGAAACATGCATTTGCTCCCAGCACCAGTCACATATGCATTCATTAGGTATGGTAGTATCACTTCAGGGGTTAAAGGGCCTGGCATGCATACTGATCCAAAGGGCCTTATTCATGAAGGGATAGCGCCTGGTAGTGCCTGTACAGCGGCAGGTGAACGCCAGAGACGACATCCAATTACTCATTTATGAAGCTGAATCTGCGACTACAACAATGCCATGTAGCATACGATTCATCATTATCCCAGGCTCAGCGTACAGCACTGGCGTCCAGCCTTGCGAAGCGCCACGTCTTACCTGTCGCTACCTAGCTTTCTCCCATACATTTCAACGGACAACCCTTAAATCCCTTTCCTGATCCAAATTTTTTTTTTTCTTAAAAAAAATCTCAAAACTTTTGACATGTTTCCTGGGCAAGAAAATGACATTTTTGAAAACTTTTGGATTACTAATATTTTTATGCAGAATTGTCCTTACATGTCTGGTATTAAAGTGTTCATATTACAATGTTATAACAATGCAATTCCATATGTTTTCGCTTTGTTACTAGTGGATACATGTTCATTAACAGACTTTAATCACACAGCCTCTGACGCTATGGGCTACAACGACATGATTTTTGAGCGCCAGCGATGTTTGAGGCTGTCTTTTTGATGAATGTGGTGTGAGTCAATCACACTGAGCTGGCGCTACCGTTCGCTCCCATATAGCGTAGTACTGCGATTCTCACATCATATTCATGAATGTCGGCCAGCGACTGAGGCGCTCTGAATCAAAAAACCATGGGCGAGCACAGCAACTTCTAGCGGTCGCTCTCAAAGCCTCGCTACAGACGCTCACATGTGGCTATCTGGTGTTAGTAATGAATCAGGCTGCCCGAGGCCTAAGCTGGGGATCAATCTATACTGTGTATCTTATTTTTGGAGACCTGAGGGGGAGGTTTTAGGCGCTTTGTATATTAATTTAGGGGGGCTGATGGGGGATCTTTATACATACTTTAGGGGCCTGAGGGTTGGTCCATGCGCACTCTGACCTGATGATGGACCAGAGTGCACTCAGCTTGTATGCTATATAACACACATGCTCAATCTGTGGCCCGGGGGCCACGTGTGGCTCTCAGAGCCATCTTATGTGGCCTCTTACCTGCTGTGGGGAAAGTAGGAGGGGTAAATAGAACTGACACGTGAAGGTAGTTAAATAGGGGTACAGTAAGGATGGGAGATTGCACAGAGAATTATATACTGTATGAAGGACACATTGGCAAATAGAGGTGGCAGTGGTGGCTTGGAGGAACAGATTTTTTGTACACCACCACCCCTGGGTGACATCTTTAGCAGAAAAATCTAGTAAAGTAAATTTATATAATAATTGCATGCTTGGTACTTGTGGAAGCTTTGGTGGGTTCAGTATTGGGAACATGGTTCGGATGTGAGACTGATGTTAGGAGGGTTAGAAATAACGGACCCTAATATTCAGAGAGGGAAACCATTCGATATGTGCATTGCTAGCATGGGGGAATTGTTGCATAAGAATGTAGGTGGTGTAGTGGTAGGACATATGGGTGGGATTTGTGGAGACAGTAGGGGATTGTTATAGAAATTTTTCAGTATGAGAAATTCTGAGCCTATTAATTGTGGCTAGTGATAAGTGGATCCAATCCACAAAGTTTGGGTCCGTAGCGAATTTTGCGAGTTCGGGTCCCTGGCTTTTAAAAGCATCCCATTTAGCATTGAAACTGCCTTGGGTTTTATGTTTTGGTAATTTTATTGTGGTTAGATACAATTTTTATCTGAAGAAGAATAGCCTGACCTTTTATATTTCAATGTTATTTTTTCAGGTTTAACTGTTTTACTAAATGTGGCTTTTAAAAGCATCCCATTTAACATGGAAACTACCTGAGGGTTTGTTTTTGTATATGTAATTTTATTGGCATTTTTAGTTAGATACAATTTTTATCAGGTTTAACTGGTTTTACCAAATGCGGCTTTTAAAAGCATTGCATTTAACATTAAAACTGCCTGTTTTATATATATTTTTTTCATTTATTTGGCATTTTTTGTTAGAAACTATTTTTATCTTTTGTCTAATAAACAATAGCCTGACTTTTTATTTTTTTAATTGTTAAGAAACACTAACGCCACATAGTGTCAGATGAATGTCAGGTCCTTGTGCAAAAGGTGTATTAATTAAGTCAAAAATCCAGAATGCCTCTGATAGTTCGAGGTAGTGTCCTATCATCAGCACAGGCATTGTGGGATGAGTGGCAGCACTAAGTTCCCTACAGTGCCAGATAAGACCAGGCGCTCACCCTGCACTGTGTGGCTTTATCCCACACATTCCAGTGGGCTGGAATGGTAATATAGATGGGTTAAATCTGTTCTAACTTAGGTGTGGACCTAGGTGGAGAAGAGATTAGTGTAGGTGCACTGTCGATAAAAAGGCAGGTTAAAAGGGAGAGTAAATAAAGGGTTAATGTTCTCCGCAATCCTGTGAGGAAAAATAGGTTAGTGTATATACATAAAAGTATGAATAAACAAATGCAATAGTATTACCAAAGTGAAGTTTTGTTTGAGGGGGTGTTTCCACCTTTTAATTAAATCAGAAACAACTAGGTATCATTGCCTCTGACTAATTAAGCCTCAAAAATTTTTGGAATTTTTAATCTTGCTGTCTGAGGGATTTCTCCTCTCAGGTAGCGTTATACAGATTGGTCAGTGTTGATTACACTAGTGGCCCTGTATTCTGAGTTCTTTGAGCTGGTTTGTGGTGTATGATTCCTTATTCAGGGTGAGTTGAGTTTCTTACTACTTCTCCCAGTAACCCTTTCAGCAACAAACAACCAATAAAAACGCTGGGCGCCTAACCCACCCCAGATCACCTTGACAACGTCAGACGAAACGGCCGTCGGTGAATCGATTTTCTATTGATTTTACAAAAGTTTTCAAAGACTTAAATCAGGCAAGAACTTTGCTACTTTCCAGCCGCCCTTGCGGCTTCAATTTTAAACCCAGCCGTGAACCGGCTCTCCTCTCCGCCTGCTCGCCCGCCGCCTTACCTACGGTCGCCAGCTCAGGTCTGACTACCCAAGGCAGCCAGACCAATGTCCCCTAAACCTCTCCAGCCCAGAGGAAACCTGAGCGCTGCTCCTGCCTGCCCCCTCTACAATAACCGGCTTTTCCGTTTTTTGACCTGCACCCTCTGCACTACAACTAATACCACAGCCCATCCAGGCTGTGGTGGTGAGTAATTATCACCGAACATCAACTGTACTATTTTTTCCTAGCAATTTTGATCAACTTACTGAAACTGCAATTCATACAATTTCCTTTAATTCGTTTACCATTAATTAAAAGGATATACGTAAAATCACAGCCAATCCAGGCTGTGGCGGGGAATAAAAAACACCAAGCATATACTGTACTAATTGTTGCATCAATTTTAATCAACTTACCGAAACTGTCATACAATCTTCTTATATTCGTTTTCACACTTCCCCCACAACTGTTACAAGCCTCACAACACATCTAAAATCAGAACATTAAAGCAGACCTCAACTAATTAATCTGCACTAACCACCAGAACCCTTTCTGATGACATAATCATCTCCATCCATCCAAAACAATTATCTACCTCAACTCACACCGCCTACCTGGACCTCAGGAACACCGCTTATTTCATTTCAGCGCCGACCCACAACCTCTAAACCATCTAGGTTCCACCAACCACATTGCTCCAACCCGCTAGAAACTCAACTCACCCTGAACAAGGAATCATACATCACAAACCAGCTCAAAGAACTCAGAATACAGGGCCAATAGTGTAATCAACACTGACCAATCTGTATAACGCTACCTGAGAGGAGAAATCCCTCAGACAGCAAGATTAAAAATTCCAACAATTTTTGAGGCTTAATTAGTCAGAGGCAATGATACCTAGTTGTTTCTGATTTAATTAAAAGGTGGAAACACCCCCTCAAACAAAACTTCACTTTGGTAATACTATTGAATTTGTTTATTCACACTTCATACTTCCATCTCTAAAGGACTGCTTTAGAGATGGAAGTGGGCTACCGGCCAGTACTGGCACCTGAGGGCTACCCGCCTCCTAACGTGGACCCAGGACCACAGAGGGGCATCCCAAACTGGGAAGAGTCGGGGATACCAGCCCTCCCAGCCAGGAGCACAGCATCCAGTCAGACACCACCCATACCCCCGCAGCATGATGAAGGCCCCACAGCATCAGGCCTGAAATACGGCCATCTGGAGATGGGCCCCCATGGCATCCCTGTGGAACCGTGGCATCAACCACTGCCAAGCCACCCAGGACCGCAGCCACCGGGGTCAGAATGGAGGTTGCACATTCTCTGGCAAAGTAAGCACACTACTTGTCTCACTCTTCTACGCCTGAGAACCCCCTATGCCCTCCCCTACTAACCCTTCCTATTCCCCCTACAGAAGTCCTGGATGGATGCACCAAGGCTACCTGAGGATGGCACAGGGTCCTCTCAAGAGACCATGGCTGATCCTTTTCCCTGGAGCCCCCACCATTGGGGTATACAGCTTCCCTGTGTTGGCACGCACCACCCTACATTCACCTACCCAGTAAGTTGACCTCATTAGTAGTAGAATCCGATCCAGTTCCCTTTAGTAACTGAACCTTTTTATTTTCCCACTAATAGACATCTTCAATCCTTCTCCCTCCTCAAAACCAGAGAAAGAACCCTACCTGGACCACATTAACCCTTTCCTCGCCTAACATCCTTTCCTGTGTCGAATAAATCCCGAATAAAGGTTTGTGTGGGAGTATTTTATTTTACTTGCTGGGGTTCCTTTTTAATTTTTGGTTACTACTACATTTGCAAGTGGCAAATCTGCTGAGACGATCATCATTACCCCTCTACTGAAGGTACAACATCCAAATACTAAATCTGTAGATTGATTGAAGGAGACAGTTTCTGATCATATACCGCCAGGGCGTGCTCTGTTTCAATTGCTCCCATACGGCCGACACATCAGATCTCTGGGCTGTAGAACATCCAGCTTTTAATGTAACTATTTTGTGCTAAGTACCCAACTTAATATCAACAAATATATATGAGGATCTCATCCTTTGACTTGTCATACTATATTTCATACATCTGCACTTCAGGACATACTGCACTTATCACGTAATTATTTTTAGCACTTGTCTATTTTGTTTTTATCCTCAATCGATGTATAGTTAAAGTTGTATATATTTATTATATATTTTATGTGCTGTATTCTGACTTCTGACAAACCAAATGTTTTGTTTTTGGTTGTTTTAGATAACTGGGGTATATATTGCCTTACAGATAAATTACTTTTTAATTGTATGGCTTATCCGCTGGAACAGCAAGGATGAGCCAGAGCAGCAGAAAGATCTCCGATGTGACACTTCTGCAATCTGTGCTTTGTACTGTGTCTCTGTTGGGCACTTCTTTGGCATCCTGTAATCCTGGCAGCATGCTAAGCACAGACGGGATGGCATATCTATGTCATTGTATAGAGATTCATTGGTCATTTATAAAGTGATTTTGACATGGGATATTTCACCTGCATCCTGCTCTTGGCTCTCGCAATTCACCAGACAATATGCCACAGGTAATGCACTTTTACAAGCTATTATATCTCTTTTAGAATTGTTGTTATTGCTTTTATTGTGCCAACTAGGAATAATTTATAAAAAAAAACTGTCACTCATGAAACCATTTAAAGGTTACGTGCCATTATTGTCATTTTTCTAGCATCCAGAAAATCAAAAATATCAAAATTTGAGAGTTCTCTGTGTCAGAATATTCCTTTCCTTTTGGGGGTTTAGAATAAACACAAACACATTTTGCATATTTACTGAAATTAATATAGTGAACTATGGAAATGTGTATCATATTTATTTAAGTGGTTACATTCAAAAGCAGCAAAAAACAGTCCATCATCTAATAACAAATGTAAACATTGGTCCTGAGTATGTAAATTTCCTCCTGCTCTTTTATATTTATAGGAAACTCTGGCAGAAAATTCTCCTTGCTGTTAGGGGTAGTTGCTCAAATGATGAAAGAGGTCCAATTAGCTGTGGATATCTAAAGAGACTGGGGGTATTTTAGGGCATCACAATAAGGCGAATAGCCGCTCACAAATAGGGGTTATCCAAATTATTTTTGTTGAAGATTCACAGTTTTTTTAGCACGCAATAAAGTGTAAACATGTTTTCTTCCATTTAAAAAAATACCAAGCATCCATGGCAGAGCAGATATTATATTTTAAAAGCTCGGGGATAGCAGCCTATGTGGAATTAAAACTAATATGGAGAGGCTTAACTTTAATGTATTGACGTCACTGCCATTATTTCCAGACTTGTGAAATAAAATATTAACCTTGTTAGACACAATTTGCACTTTACCTGTAGAACTACCCCATTGCAGGTGCCAAAAATGATTTGTGTGCTGGGTAAGAGTCGGAATCATCTAGAAATTCAGAATATCTTCCCATAGCGTTGGTGACAACGATGGATACACAGGACAGGTAACGAGGTTTATTTTTTAAGGGAGGGAGGACAGGGTGGGTGGGCAGACCAGACGTCCACTTTAAGACCTTGCCACACTATCTGTGATCAAATTTTTAAAAGCAAAGAAAGAGCCCAGCATGGCCGAAAATTAGAAAATTAAAACTTAAACTGGACCAACAGCCTGGCACAGTAGGAAAAGAAAGGTAGTGGCCATTTTTGAGCTTCCTCTCCCAACTGACATAACTGAAATGCACAGTAACAGGAAGCCCAGCACGACCTGTTTGCAGGTGGCCTGCAAGCCCATGAGCGGCCATCTTGTTTTTAAAATTTATCCCAGAAGCCGCTAGAACAAGTTAAATGTAAGGACTGTGCCGGACACCTTTCTGTCTTAAGCTGATAATCCCCAATCTCCACCGCCTCTTCTGCCTATAGACAAGTCCCCGCTCGCAGGAGACGCGGATAGTGCCTCTCCAGACTCGGTTACCCCCAGGACTTAATGGGCGCAAAGATTACCAGCTTAAGGTGGAGACTGATGAACGGCAGGGAGTCCCAACTGAGGATGCTAGGAGGCGGATGTCCAAAAAACTAGCCGAGGTCAAACCAGGAGATCACGAAGCGAAGTATCCAGCGGAGGTAACAAAGAGGAGTCAAAACAAGCCGAGGTCAATCCAGGAGGTCACGGGGCGAGGTATCAGAAGGGTCAGGCAAAAATCGAGGTCAGGCAGGCAAAAGGTCAGGGCAGGCAGCAAGCAAGGATGGTCAGAAGTAACAAGCCGAGTATAAACGATATAGATCAATCCATCACGCTCCCAACAACCAGAGGCTATAACGGGCACTGGGAAAATGGAGCAGCCTGAATATAAAGGGAGTACTGGCCAGTAGGAAAGGGAACAAAAGGAGGGAATGGGAATGATTGGTGCACATAGAAAAACGGGAGTGGTCCCAGGAACTGGACCGCCCAGGCCAGACAGGCCGTCCAGTCCCTGGGCCCGACTCCCCCAGGATGCAGGGGATAGGTCACTTTAAATCCTCCTCCGGCGGACGCACTGGGGGAAGCGCCGCCGGGAGGCATAAACAAGACGTGCTCACGTTGCTGACCGGGCGCGCCCCCCGCCAGAGGGAGGAAGAGCCGCATTGGCGGACAGCCTGGCGGGGCCGCCCAGCCGCACTGAGCGGGCCGCAGCGCGGCCACCAGCACAACCCGCCGCCGCCGAACCCCGGACCCCACAGCAGCGCCGGGAGGCAGCCGGACCGGAGGTGGCAGCGGGCCGCCCGAAGGCGCACCGCGGGACCAGGGACGGCGCGGTAAGAGCCTTACATTACCCCCCCCCTAAGGAGGGGCCACTGGACCCTCCAAGCTGGGCTTCAGAGGATTCTCCCTATGAAATTTCTTTACTAGACTCTGCGCATGAACCTCCCTGGCCGGAACCCAAGATCTTTCTTCCGGGCCATAACCCTTCCAGTCAATCAAATACTGAAGGGAGTTTCGAAAAAAGCGAGAATCCAGAACCCGGGCAACCTCAAACTCCTGTTGCCCTTCAACTAAAACAGGACTCGGAGGATTATTAGGTTCATGGTTCCTGGCAGGTTTTAAAAGGGAAACGTGAAAGGAGTTGCAAATTTTCATTGAGGAAGGGAGGTCTAACCGATAAGTAACTTGATTGATTCTCTGTAAAATGGGAAAGGGACCAATAAATCTCGGACCCAACTTAGCAGAGGGTTGGCGTAAGGCCAAATTCTTAGTTGAAAGCCAAACCCAGTCCCCCACACAATAACCAGAACTATAAGAACGTTTACGATCAGCAAAATTTTTTTGTTGAAGGACAGCCTTAGACAAGTGTTGCTGGATCTTATTCCATAACCCCGGCCATCGGGACATCCATTCATCCAAGGAAGGAACTCTAGAGGGTTGGTCCAACACGGCTGAAAATCTCAAATCTTTACCGTAAACACAATGAAAGGGAGAAATTCTAGTGGAAGAATGCGAAGCATTATTCAGTGCGAATTCAGCAAACGGAAGGAACAACACCCAATCCGATTGAGTATCAGAAATGAAACAACGTAGATATTGTTCCAAAGACTGGTTCGTTCTTTCGGTTTGCCCATTGGACTGAGGATGGAATGCAGAAGAAAGGGAGACAGTGAAGCCCAACTTAGCACAGAAAGCCCTCCAAAACCGGGAAACAAACTGGACCCCCCTATCAGACACAACATCTTCTGGAATGCCATGAATTTTAAAAATGTGAGTGACAAAGAGTTGGGCTAAGGTCTGTGCTGTGGAAAGCTTCTTTAAAGGGATGAAGTGAGCCATCTTGCTAAAGCGATCCACCACCACCCAAATGACAGTACATCCCTGGGAAGGTGGAAGATCCGTTATGAAATCCATGGCCAAATGGGTCCAGGGGCCGGAAGGAATGGGCAGTGGTAGTAGAGAGTCTTAATGACTTACTCCGGGCACACACCTTACGGGCTTGGACATATTCTCGTGCATCTTTTCTAAAGGATGGCCACCAGACTTGGCGAGACAGTAAAGCGATGGTCTTTTTGACCCCAGGATGACCCGCCGTCTTAGAGTCATGAAAATGAGACAGAAAGGCAGCACGATAAGGGGAGGGCACGAACTGGGCAAAATTAGGCTTTTCAGGTGGAGCTTCAGACTGAAATTGAGTTAAATCAGGGAGTAGTGGTTGGATGGCAGCAACTACCATAGTGTGGGGCAAAATGGGTACATCTTCTCTTTCTGGTAAATTAGGAAAAGAGAAACTCCGAGACAAGGCATCAGCCTTAACATTTTTGGACCCTGGTTTATAGGTTATGAAGAAGTTAAACTGCGAGAAGAACAAGGACCAGCGAGCCTGTCTAGGAGTTAATCTTTTAGCGGATTGGATGTACTCTAAATTTTTATGATCAGTAAAGACTGTAACCGGGTACTGAGCCCCCTCCAACCAGTGCCTCCATTCCTGAAAGGCCAACTTAATTGCCAACAACTCCCGGTTACCAATGTCATAATTTCTTTCGGCAGCAGAGAATTTTTTAGAGAAGAAGGCACAAGGATGAAGGCGCTCAGGAGACCCACTGTATTGAGACAGTACTGCCCCCACACCAATCTCAGAGGCATCAACTTCTACAATAAATGGTAACTGGCAGTCCGGATGCACCAGCACTGGGGCAGAACTAAAGACTTCTTTAAGTTTATCAAAAGCATGAACGGACTGGTCCGGCCAAACCGTAGGGTACCCCCCCTTCTTAGTGAGATTAGTCAAAGGAGCCACTAAAGAAGAGAAATTTCTAATGAACCTTCTATAAAAATTGGCGAACCCCAAAAACCTTTGCAGACCTTTCAGATCTTTGGGCTGCTCCCATTCTAATACTGCTTTCACTTTGGATTGATCCATGGAAAGACCAGTATTAGAGACAATGTAACCCAGAAAGGGAACTTCCGAAACTTCAAATTGACACTTTTTTAACTTAGCAAATAAACAATTTTCCCTGAGTTTTTGTAAGACCATGCGAACATGTTTGCGGTGTTCCGAAAGTGATGAAGAGAAAATCAGAATGTCATCTAAATAAACTACTACAAATCGACCTAAGAAGTCTTTAAATATCTCATTCACGAAACTTTGAAAGACTGCGGGGGCGTTACACAATCCAAACGGCATTACTAAATACTCATAATGTCCTTCGAGAGTATTGAAGGCCGTTTTCCACTCATCCCCCTGCCTAATTCTGATGAGATTATAGGCGCCCCGGAGATCTAATTTGGAAAAAACCTGAGCCCCAACCACCTGTGTAAATAGCCCCTCAATAAGGGGCAGGGGATATTTGTTTTTGATAGTGATGTTGTTTAAACCCCGATAGTCAATACATGGACGGAGCCCCCCATCTTTCTTTTCGACGAAAAAAAACCCTGCACCCGCCGGGGAAGAAGATACTCGGATAAACCCCTTCTTTAAGTTTTCTGCAATATACTCCCGCATAGCAAGGTTTTCAGCTCGAGTCAAATTAAAAATTCTCCCCCTAGGAGGCATGGTACCAGGAAGGAGCTCAATGGGGCAATCCCAAGGCCTATGGGGGGGAAGTTTGTCTGCCGCCTTTTCAGAAAAGACGTTAGAGAATTCCAGGTATGGAGTGGGAACCTTTTCCAGAGATAATTGCGCGACTCGAACTGGAAGTTCCAAACAGGTCTGAAAGCATTGGTGGCCCCACTTAACAATTTGCCCAGACACCCAATCAATTTGGGGATTGTGCTTCTGCAGCCAAGGCAATCCAAGAACTAAGGGGGTACTAGGCATACTAAGGACAAGAAAACTGATGATTTCGGAATGGCCGGCTCCCACTCTAAATGATACTGGTAAGGTTCTAAACTGCACGAGTCCTCCTGCAATTGGTGTGCCATCAATGGCAGAGACTCGGATTGGTGCGGGCAGGGGCTGGAGCGAAATTCCTAAGCTCTGAGCTAACTCAGAGCCGAGGAAGTTCCCTGCTGCTCCAGAATCTAAGAGAGCCTCCAAATTCAAACATTATAGACCAACTTTAATCTGAACCGGAATTATGACTGGAGACGATACATGAGGAGATACCTTACAGCCTAGGTGGGTCCCCTCGATACCCCCTAGGCTCTGAAGTTTCCCGACGGCTTCTTAGGGCAGACTCTGACCATGTGACCAGTTCCGCCACAGTACAGACACAGACCCTCCGACAAGCGCCGACGTCTCTCAACTTCAGTGAGTTTAGTAGCTCCCAGTTGTAAATATACAGTGATATATGGGTCATATACATATAGATTTAGGTTATATTTGATTTATACAAAAAATATATAAACAGCAGGCATGACATGAAGTGGGAAGGCCTAAGGCAGGTTTTCCAAGCTAGATAATATCTGCATTCCGAAACCAGAGAAATCAGAACAAAAGACATCTGAGAGGGCACTAGATAATATCAACATTCTGTGACCATACCATAAATATGTTGTAAATAGACATATAGACCTGAAATAGCAGATGCACCCTCTTAGCAAAACGACTGGACATCAAAGGGTTAGACAGAGAATAGACTCTGGCACCACAAAATATACAAACGGCTTCTGGGAATTTCCGGGATGCACCCTCTTTTGCATAACCGGTGGGTCAAGCCCAAGGGGGGGGGGAGATCAGCAAGACTGGAGATCAAAGGGCAGGGAAGTATAATTGAGGTGAGTGGAGGCAGAAGGGGGGAGAGACGGAGGCAGGGGGACAGAAGGAAGGAGAAGGCTTGGACCAGAGACTGCTTGTACAGGAGAAGGGCCCTGGAATAGCGCTGGGGGAAACGATTCACTGAGGCAGGTAACTTAGCCATAGCTAACACTGGTTAGTGCTATCAGGGAATATTGCTGTATTGGGGTGTCCATTTAACTTGTGTGGCTCTTTTCTTTTCTGCATGATTCATTGTAAGTTCCTTGTGTGAATTGTCTGTCAGTATGGTATTGGTGCTGTAAATCCACCCATTAGGGGTTAATATATCTGTGGTTGCATGTAAAGTAAATTGTATTGTCTTTTGCCATTTTGTTTTGCTTGTACTACAATATATCTCTCTATTTACTACGCGTCTCAGTGTCTCTTGCATTTACCAGAAGTCAAAAGAACCTAGTCTTATAGTCTTATGCGTGTATCCATTGCGTGATCATTGGCCAGATATTGATAATATTAGTATATGTGTTGCCTATATTCTAAGTATGTCACACACCCCACTTCAATCATTGATTATTACACTTGGGTAATACCTACCGCTAGGTGGCAGTCTTGCAGAGAATCTCCAAAAAGCAACAGGCCCCTCCCGGTCTATACATACCTGGTACCTCCCAACAATCTCCCAGTGTTATTCTCTGCAAGGTGGCGACAAGACAGAAGAAAGAAGTCTCCTGCTTGCAGGTAGCCGGGGTATCACCCCGGCCCTCCCCCTACGGTCTATTTCTGCCCAGCTCCGTTTGGTTTGCCTCTCATCACAATCACAAGCTTCCGACATTCGTGTCACTGTCTCAGGATCCTCTGGCTCTGGCGGTGGATGCCATGGCCCTGAGCTGGAGGGACCTGGGGTTTCTTTATCTGTTTCCTCCGATTCCCATGCTAGGCAGGGTGCTGCGAAAGTTGGTTCTGGAAGGAGTTCCCGCCATTCTCGTGGCTCCAAGGTGGCCAAGGCGGGTGTGGTTCGCAGACATCGTTCGTCTGGCGGTGGATCAGTTCGATCTGCCTCTTCGGCCGGATCTTCTCACGCAGGGCCAACTGTGTTACCCCAGTTTACCAACGCTGGCTTTGACGGCTTGGCTGCTGAGACCTCCATCTTAAAGGAGGAGGGTCTTTCGGATTCGGTCATTCGGACTCTTATTAGTGCCAGGAAGAGATCCTCTTCTTCCATCTATTATAGGGCTTGGAGATCTTATATTGATTGGTGTGAGGCTAGGTCTTTGCCTTGCCGGGTCTTTTCTATTTCCAGGATTTTGGAATTTCTTCAATCAGGGCTGGACTCTGGTCTTCAGCTGAGTACTTTGAAGGGGCAGGTTTCTGCTTTGTCTATCTTTTTTCAGAGGTCTTTTGCTAGCCATTCCTTGGTCAAGGCTTTTTTCCAGGGGGTTTCACATTTGCGGCCTCCTAGGAAGCCGTTGCTCCCTGTTTGGGATTTGAATTTGGTTCTCTCTGCTCTTCAGGCTCCTCCTTTTGAGCCTTTGCGGGATATTGCTCTGTCCACTCTGACTCAGAAGGTTGCCTTTCTGGTGGCCATCACTTCGGTTCGGCGTGTTTCAGAGTTGGCAGCTTTGTCGATTCAGGCTCCTTATTTTGAGGAACATCAGGACAAAGTGGTTTTTCGCTTCAAGTCAGACTTTCTCCCTAAAGTGGTCTCTGCTTTTCATCTTAACCAGGACATTGTTCTTCCTTCTTTGTGTCCTAAGCCTAGGAATGTCAAGGAGAGTGCGTTGCACTGCTTGGATGTTGTACGTTGTGTCAAGTACTATCTACGTACTACGTCTTCTTTTCGTAAGACTGATGCCTTTTTCGTGGTGCCCTGTGGGCCTAGGAAGGGCTTGGCTCCGGCTAAATCTTCCATTAGCAAATGGATTCGTCAGGCGATTGTTGGAGCCTATTCTGCCAAGGGGAAGGATCCCCCTTTTCGTGTTACTGCTCATTCTACTCGTGCGGTTGGTGCGGCCTGGGCTTTTCAGCACCAGGCTACTGTTGAACAAGTTTGTAAGGCTGCGACTTGGTCTTCGGTTCACACTTTTTCTAACTTTTATAAGGTTGATGTGCGGGCCTCAGCGGATGCTGTTTTTGGCCGCAAGGTTCTGCAGGCTGCAGTGGTTTGAGTTTCTGCGTTATTGCCTGGATGGATACCCGCCCTTTTTCTGGACACTGCTGTTGGATGTCCCAAGTGTAATAATCAATGATTGAAGTGGGGTGTGTGACATACTTAGAATAATACCATTTTGTGAATACTCACCTGTAAAATGGGTATTATAAGTATGTCACACACCCCACTTCACCCGCCCTTTTTTTTGGTATCCTGGCTCTTTATATGGTGAAGTTTTGTTCTTTTCGTTTGAGGGTTACATTTGTTTGTTCCTGGTACCTTGTCTTACTGCTGTTTTAATACTGGGAGATTGTTGGGACGTACCAGGTATGTATAGACCGGGAGGGGCCTGTTGCTTTTTGGAGATTCTCTGCAAGACTGCCACCTAGCGGTAGGTATTACCCAAGTGTAATAATCAATGATTGAAGTGGGGTGTGTGACATACTTATAATACCCATTTTACAGGTGAGTATTCACAAAATGGTATTTTTAGTCGAGCCGGGCAGGATAAATATATACACAATATTATTAATATCTAGTTATAATATTGTTTACAAGTGGCGACCCAGGCAGGAGATTTAGAGTTATAAATTAATATCTAGATATTGATATAATATTGTAGTTATTAATATTCCATTGTTTACATTGAAATGGTAGGAAGTGGGCGAAGGTTACCATTTAGTATTGTACAATATTGTCAATACACGAGGTCTGCATTAGGCGGACCTAATACCTTATGGATGTTTGTTTTAATAGGGTGTATATTGTTGTAAACATAACTTTTTTAACAGATTTTCCATAGATAGCCCAGATATGCCCTTGATTTGAGTTTGCAGAGACGGAGGGGGATTATTCATATAGCATAGTAGCAACCATATTGTTCTTTGGTTATAGCTTGAATCCTCAAAGCCACATTTACAGAGTCACACTTTCTTTTGTTCAAGGTTTTCTTTCAGACATTTCCACCGTAATACGCCGTTTGCTATGTTGCATTATATTGCTCTGTGACCAAAGTTCTATTTCTTGGAGTCTGCTGTGTATCACCGTGTTGGAGAGTGTATCACCGATTGCTGCTAATATGGCAGATGGACGGTTGCTGTAACTCATTATGGTCTGTGTGAACTGTCAGAGTACTTGTGCACCCATGACATTATGAACTGTTCTGATGCTGTGCACCATGAAACCATGGGCAGTTCTGTTGATGTGCACTCATAACCATATGGACTGTCACGCTGTGCAATCAGTATATTATGGACTGTCACCTTGTGCACCCACTTCGTTGATAATACAGGCCTTGGACACTCAGTGACAGCTTATAAAGCATTGTCTGCAATGGAAGTCGATTGATGTGTGTCCAGCAGGAGCGGCAGTGAATAAATCCGGATGTCACCAGATTTGGTCACCCAAAATCACATAAGCAGTTATGGATGGTGTAAAAACATGAAATATGTTTGATGATCTGTTGAAGAAGGTGTGGCATTTAAACAGTGTGTGGTGGCTGAAGGATGCAGGCTGTAACTTGAGATACTGGAGGTTGTGATAGCATTGTGCTGTAATGTATCGGGTCCCATCAGTCTCAGCAAATTTGAATCACTTTTAAGGATGATCTGAGAGACAAGTGTATAACCAAAGAGCAAAGTGAGGGCTTTTCACATCAAGATATGAATGCCCTCAAGCGGGGGATATGTAAATATACAGTGATATATGGGTCATATACATATAGATTTAGGTTATATTTGATTTATACAAAAAATATATAAACAGCAGGCATGACATGAAGTGGGAAGGCCTAAGGCAGGTTTTCCAAGCTAGATAATATCTGCATTCCGAAACCAGAGAAAATAGAACAAAAGACATCTTAGAGGGCACTAGATAATATCAACATTCTGTGACCATACCATAAATATGTTGTAAATAGACATATAGACCTGAAATAGCAGATGCACCCTCTTAGCAAAATGACTGGACATCAAAGGGTTAGACAGAGAATAGACTCTGGCACCACAAAATATACAAACGGCTTCTGGGAATTTCCGGGATGCACCCTCTTTTGCATAACCGGTGGGTCAAGCCCAAGGGGGGGGGGAGATCAGCAAGACTGGAGATCAAAGGGCAGGGAAGTATAATTGAGGTGAGTGGAGGCAGAAGGGGGGAGAGACGGAGGCAGGGGGACAGAAGGAAGGAGAAGGCTTGGACCGGAGACTGCTTGTACAGGAGAAGGGCCCTGGAATAGCGCTGGGGGAAACAATTCACTGAGGCAGGTAACTTAGCCATAGCTAACACTGGTTAGTGCTATCAGGGAATATTGCTGTATTGGGGTGTCCATTTAACTTGTGTGGCTCTTTTCTTTTCTGCATGATTCATTGTAAGTTCCTTGTGTGAATTGTCTGTCAGTATGGTATTGGTGTTGTAAATCCACCCATTAGGGGTTAATATATCTGTGGTTGCATGTAAAGTAAATTGTATTGTCTTTTGCCATTTTGTTTTGCTTGTACTACAATATATCTCTCTATTTACTACGCGTCTCAGTGTCTCTTGCATTTACCAGAAGTCAAAAGAACCTAGTCTTATAGTCTTATGCGTGTATCCATTGCGTGATCATTGGCCAGATATTGATAATATTAGTATATGTGTTGCCTATTTTAGTCGAGCCGGGCAGGATAAATATATACAAAATATTATTAATATCTAGTTATAATATTGTTTACAAGTGGTGACCCAGGCAGGAGATTTAGAGTTATAAATTAATATCTAGATATTGATATAATATTGTAGTTATTAATATTCCATTGTTTACCTTTGGCCAGCCATTCAGGAGAGGTTGGATTGTTTACATTTGGCCAGCCATTCAGGAGATATTATTATTAATATTGTTTACATTTGCCGAGCGGCAGGCAGGAGATTAATATTGTTTACACAGTTGCATAGGTTCTTCGGAAGATTGCACAACTGGAGCCTCGGCTCTCAAAGTTGAATCGGGATGTGACCCTTTCTCTAAGCGTCTTTCCCGAAGACGTCGATCTATGCAGATGGCAAGGTGCATGGTCTCATCTAATGTCTGGGGAACTGGATAATTCACCATGGTGTCTTTAATGGAATCGGCCAGACCAAGCCGAAACTGGCCGCACAGGGCTGGATTGTTCCAACACGAATCCACTGCCCAGCGCCGGAATTCTGAACAATAGTCTTCGGCCGGCCGCAGGCCCTGGCGTAGGGTACGAAGCTTAGCATCTGCCGTCGCTCCTCTGTCAGGGTCATCATACAGAACTTCCATAGCAGAAAAGAAGTTATCTACTGAGAGGCGAGCCGGATCCTGGGACGGTAGGCTGAAGGCCCAGGATTGTGAATCACCTTGGAGGAGGGAGATAATCAAACCCACTCGCTGCTCCTGTGACCCCGAAGAAACAGGACGAAGTTGGAAGTAATGTTTACATGAGTCCCGAAAATTGGCAAACTTAGCCCTGTCGCCATAGAATTTGTCTGGGAGTGGAATTTTGGGTTCCACTGATGATGCGGCCGGAGCCCCTTGAGGACTGGTGATAATAGGAGCAGGACGATTCTACTGGGCGACAACGCGATGAGCCAGGTGCTCCACAGCCGCCGTTAAGGCCTGTACCTGTTCCAAGATCTGGTCCATTTTTCTGGCCCGTTATACTGTAAGGACTGTGCCGGACACCTTTCTGTCTTAAGCTGATAATCCCCAATCTCCACCGCCTCTTCTGCCTATAGACAAGTCCCCGCTCGCAGGAGACGCGGATAGTGCCTCTCCAGACTCGGTTACCCCCAGGACTTAATGGGCGCAAAGATTACCAGCTTAAGGTGGAGACTGATGAACGGCAGGGAGTCCCAACTGAGGATGCTAGGAGGCGGATGTCCAAAAAACTAGCCGAGGTCAAACCAGGAGATCACGAAGCGAAGTATCCAGCGGAGGTAACAAAGAGGAGTCAAAACAAGCCGAGGTCAATCCAGGAGGTCACGGGGCGAGGTATCAGAAGGGTCAGGCAAAAATCGAGGTCAGGCAGGCAAAAGGTCAGGGCAGGCAGCAAGCAAGGATGGTCAGAAGTAACAAGCCGAGTATAAACGATATAGATCAATCCATCACACTCCCAACAACCAGAGGCTATAACGGGCACTGGGAAAATGGAGCAGCCTGAATATAAAGGGAGTACTGGCCAGTAGGAAAGGGAACAAAAGGAGGGAATGGGAATGATTGGTGCACATAGAAAAACGGGAGCGGTCCCAGGAACTGGACCGCCCAGGCCAGACAGGCCGTCCAGTCCCTGGGCCCGACTCTCCCAGGATGCAGGGGATAGGTCACTTTAAATCCTCCTCGGGGGGCGCGCGAGCACGTTGCTGACCGGGCGCGCCCCCGCCAGAGGGAGGAAGAGCCGCATCGGCGGACAGCCTGGCGGGGCCGCCCAGCCGCACTGAGCGGGCCGCAGCGCGGCCACCAGCACACCCCGCCGCCGCCGAACCCCGGACCCCACAGCAGCGCCGGGAGGCAGCCACAGCAGGAGACCGCCGGACCGGAGGTGGCAGCGGGCCGCCCGAAGACGCACCGCGGGACCGGGGACGGCGTGGTAAGAGCCTTACATTAAATTATTTTTTATTTGCAGAAATCTAAATTGCCCTGCGGAGGGATGCATATGAGCACTGTTTGTTGCGTTGGTCTGGTTTAAGTAATTTTTGACTGTTGATCCACTTTAACTTTCTAATAATGGCTGAAATCAGTGAAAAAATGCTTAGATAGGGACAATAGTCCCCGAACCCCACAACTACGAAGCATTTTGAGGGGGTCCCCCTTTGTCAAACAGTAATTCCTAAAACAAAACTATTGTCCGTATGTAGGCATTTTTCACTGGTTTTAGCCTTCATTAGTAAAAGCTAAGTTTTAATAATTTATTTCACTGCAGTTCAGCTGGTTCAGCCTTGCTTTATCAACACTACAATGATAAAACGAAATAACATAAACAGTCCAAGGCTGAAAATTCCGCTAAACATCTCGCCCAGCAAGATATATTGTTACTAGAGATGAGCGAGTAGTATTCGACCGAGCCGGTATTCGATCGAATACTACGCTGTTCGTCATACTCGATTTCGATCGAGTACAGCGGCGATGGCGCACTCACAATTCGTTTCCCCTCCCACCTTCCCTGGCGCGTTTTGTACACCAATCACCATGCAGGGGGGGTGGGACAGGTCCTGGGAGGACGCTGGCATCGCGAAAACGGCGTCTACACGCATTGGCTGGAAAAACCATGTGACCTCGAATATACAAAACTCAGCACTTCCTCTTCGTCAGCATTAGCAGCTTGAACTTAGTGAGGGACAGACGCTCACAGCAGGGAAAGACAGGCTGTCGCTGGCAGGGCCCCAGAAGCTCGGAATATCGCATTTACCACCATCTATACCAGCTACCAGAAGACAAGAGAGTCATTAAGAGCCCTTATTAGGGCTACTACGCTGAACGGTATATGGCTCATATGTAGGCAGGCAGGGCCCCAGAAGCTCAGAATATCGCTTTTACCACCATATATACCAGCTACCAGAAGACAAGAGAGTCATTAAGAGCCCTTATTAGGGCTACTACGCTGAACAGTATATAGCTCATATCCTATGTAGGCAGGCAGGGCCCCAGAAGCTCAGAATATCGCTTTTACCACCATATATACCAGCTACCAGAAGACAAGAGAGTCATTAAGAGCCCTTATTAGGGCTACTACGCTGAACAGTATATAGCTCATATTCTATGTAGTCAGGCAGGGCCCCAGAAGCTCAGAATATCGCTTTTACCACCATATATACCAGCTACCAGAAGACAAGAGAGTCATTAAGAGCCCTTATTAGGGCTACTACGCTGAACAGTATATAGCTCATATCCTATGTAGGCAGGCAGGGCCCCAGAAGCTCAGAATATCGCTTTTACCACCATATATACCAGCTACCAGAAGACAAGAGAGTCCTTAATCCCTTATTAGTGCTGCTATGTTGAACAGTATATAGCTCATATCCTATGTAGGCAGGCAGGGCCCCAGAAGCTCAGAATATCGCTTTTACCACCATATATACCAGCTACCAGAAGACAAGAGAGTCATTAAGAGCCCTTATTAGGGCTACTACGCTGAACAGTATATAGCTCATATTCTATGTAGTCAGGCAGGGCCCCAGAAGCTCAGAATATCGCTTTTACCACCATATATACCAGCTACCAGAAGACAAGAGAGTCCTTAATCCCTTATTAGTGCTGCTATGTTGAACAGTATATAGCTCATTTCCTATGTAGTCAGGCAGGGCCCCAGAAGCTCAGAATATCGCTTTTACCACCATATATACCAGCTACCAGAAGACAAGAGAGTCATTAATCCCTTATTAGTGCTGCTATGTTGAACAGTATATAGCTCATATCCTATGTAGGCAGGCAGGGCCCCAGAAGCTCAGAATATCGCTTTTACCACCATATATACCAGCTACCAGAAGACAAGAGAGTCATTAAGAGCCCTTATTAGGGCTACTACGCTGAACAGTATATAGCTCATATTCTATGTAGTCAGGCAGGGCCCCAGAAGCTCAGAATATCGCTTTTACCACCATATATACCAGCTACCAGAAGACAAGAGAGTCCTTAATCCCTTATTAGTGCTGCTATGTTGAACAGTATATAGCTCATATCCTATGTAGTCAGGCAGGGCCCCAGAAGCTCAGAATATCGCTTTTAACACCATATATACCAGCTACCAGAAGACAAGAGAGTCATTAAGAGCCCTTATTAGGGCTACTACGCTGAACAGTATATAGCTCATATCCTATGTAGGCAGGCAGGGCCCCAGAAGCTCAGAATATCGCTTTTACCACCATATATACCAGCTACCAGAAGACAAGAGAGTCATTAAGAGCCCTTATTAGGGCTACTACGCTGAACAGTATATAGCTCATATCCTATGTAGGCAGGCAGGGCCCCAGAAGCTCAGAATATCGCTTTTACCACCATATATGCCAGCTACCAGAAGACAAGAGAGTCATTAAGAGCCCTTATTAGGGCTACTACGCTGAACAGTATATAGCTCATATCCTATGTAGGCAGGCAGGGCCCCAGAAGCTCAGAATATCGCTTTTACCACCATATATACCAGCTACCAGAAGACAAGAGAGTCATTAAGAGCCCTTATTAGGGCTACTACGCTGAACAGTATATAGCTCATATCCTATGTAGGCAGGCAGGGCCCCAGAAGCTCAGAATATCGCTTTTACCACCATATATACCAGCTACCAGAAGACAAGAGAGTCCTTAATCCCTTATTAGTGCTGCTATGTTGAACAGTATATAGCTCATATCCTATGTAGTCAGGCAGGGCCCCAGAAGCTCAGAATATCGCTTTCACCACCATATATACCAGCTACCAGAAGACAAGAGAGTCCTTAATCCCTTATTAGTGCTGCTATGTTGAACAGTATATAGCTCATATCCTATGTAGTCAGGCAGGGCCCAGAAGCTCAGAATATCGCTTTTACCACCATATATACCAGCTACCAGAAGACAAGAGAGTCATTAAGAGCCCTTATTAGGGCTACTACGCTGAACAGTATATAGCTCATATCCTATGTAGGCAGGCAGGGCCCCAGAAGCTCAGAATATCGCTTTTACCACCATATATACCAGCTACCAGAAGACAAGAGAGTCATTAAGAGCCCTTATTAGGGCTACTACGCTGAACAGTATATAGCTCATATCCTGTGTAGGCAGGCAGGGCCCCAGAAGCTCAGAATATCGCTTTTACCACCATATATACCAGCTACCAGAAGACAAGAGAGTCCTTAATCCCTTATTAGTGCTGCTATGTTGAACAGTATATAGCTCATATCCTATGTAGTCAGGCAGGGCCCCAGAAGCTCAGAATATCGCTTTTACCACCATATATACCAGCTACCAGAAGACAAGAGAGTCCTTAATCCCTTATTAGTGCTGCTATGTTGAACAGTATATAGCTCATATCCTATGTAGTCAGGCAGGGCCCCAGAAGCTCAGAATATCGCTTTTACCACCATATATACCAGCTACCAGAAGACAAGAGAGTCATTAAGAGCCCTTATTAGGGCTACTACGCTGAACAGTATATAGCTCATATTCTATGTAGTCAGGCAGGGCCCCAGAAGCTCAGAATATCGCTTTTACCACCATATATACCAGCTACCAGAAGACAAGAGAGTCCTTAATCCCTTATTAGTGCTGCTATGTTGAACAGTATATAGCTCATATCCTATGTAGTCAGGCAGGGCCCTAGAAGCTCAGAATCTCGCTTTTACCACCATATATACCAGCTACCAGAAGACAAGAGAGTCATTAAGAGCCCTTATTAGGGCTACTACGCTGAACAGTATATAGCTCATATCCTATGTAGGCAGGCAGGGCCCCAGAAGCTCAGAATATCGCTTTTACCACCATATATACCAGCTACCAGAAGACAAGAGAGTCCTTAATCCCTTATTAGTGCTGCTATGTTGAACAGTATATAGCTCATATCCTATGTAGGCAGGCAGGGCCCCAGAAGCTCAGAATATCGCTTTTACCACCATATATACCAGCTACCAGAAGACAAGAGAGTCATTAAGAGCCCTTATTAGGGCTACTACGCTGAACAGTATATAGCTCATATCCTATGTAGGCAGGCAGGGCCCCAGAAGCTCAGAATATCGCTTTTACCACCATATATACCAGCTACCAGAAGACAAGAGAGTCATTAAGAGCCCTTATTAGGGCTACTACGCTGAACAGTATATAGCTCATATCCTATGTAGTCAGGCAGGGCCCTAGAAGCTCAGAATCTCGCATTTACCACCATATATACCAGCTACCAGAAGACAAGAGAGTCATTAAGAGCCCTTATTAGGGCTACTATGCTGAACAGTATATAGCTCATTCTAGCTATATACACACTGCACACAACGGCTGCTTTAGTGAGGGGTAGCTGCTGCTGCTGGAATAGGGACAGAAAGACTTCAGTGGTGTATTACCACCTATATACAAAACTATATACACTCTGCTCAAAACGGCTGCTTTAGTGAGGGGTAGCTGCTGATGCTGGAATAGGGACAGAAAGACTTCAGTGGTGTATTAGCACCTATATACAAAACTATATTTTGCACTACTGTTTTGTGTCCTCTGTGCCAACAAAACCTTGTTATATACCCGGTGCGTATAGGCACCATTTCACCTTCTGGCAGTATACGGCTGTATAGCCAGGTGTTTTTCTTAAAAATATTTTTATATTTGGCACTACTGTTTTGTGTCCTCTTTACCAACAAAACCTTGTTATATACCCGGTGCGTATAGGCACCATTTCACCTTCTGGCAGTATACGGCTGTATAGCCAGGTGTTTTTCTTAAAAATATTTTTATATTTGGCACTACTGTTTTGTGTCCTCTTTACCAACAAAACCTTGTTATATACCCGGTGCGTATAGGCACCATTTCACCTTCTGGCAGTATACGGCTGTATAGCCAGGTGTTTTTCTTAAAAATATTTTTATATTTGGCACTACTGTTTTGTGTCCTCTTTACCAACAAAACCTTGTTATATACCCGGTGCGTATAGGCACCATTTCACCTTCTGGCAGTATACGGCTGTATAGCCAGGTGTTCTTCTTAAAAATATATTTATATTTGGCACTACTGTTTTGTGTCCTCTATGCCAACAAAACACTGTTTTATACACGGTGCGTATAGGCACCATTTCACCTTCTGGCAGTATACGGCTGTATAGCCAGGTGTTCTTCTTAAAAATATTTTTATATTTGGCATAACGCGTGGCCAAAAAAGTAAAACGTCTGAAATGCGGAGGGCTAGCGCAAAGGGACGTGGACGAGGACGGGGGCGCGGAAATGCTGGTGGGGGCACAAACCGCGTTGAAGCCAGTGGGGATACAATGCGTGCTGGTGAGGGGCAGCCAGCATTACGCTCATCCAGCTTCCCTGCCTTTATGGGACAGTTATGCGGGGGGCGGGGTACACCTCTGTTAAGGCCTGAGCAGCGTGAACAGGTGGTGCAATGGATGGCCGATAACGCTTCCAGTCACTTGTCCACCACCCAGTCATCCACACAGTCTCACTCTGACCCTCCTTCCTCCCAACCTGGCCAACAGAGTCAGCCCACCCTTGACCCCTCCCAGGACCTCTTTTCGGGTCCTTTTCCAGATGTGCTGCAAGAATCCCAGGAGCTAGCAGAGGAATTTGTTTGTAGTGATGCCCAAACACTTGAGTATCCGCCATCTGCTAGTGATGTGGACCCGGAACCAGCATCTGCTATCATGAGCGATGATGATGAGACGCAGTTGCCATCAAGGGAGGCTGTTGGAATGTCCAGTGGGCAGGAGGAGGAGCAGAGAGAGGAAGTGGAAGAGGAGGTGGTGGACGACGAAATGACCGACCCCACTTGGACAGGGGTGATGTCCAGCGGGGAAAGCAGTGGAGATGCGGTCTGCGCATCACCGAATAAGGCAGCAAGAGGCAGAGGACAGTCCAGAGGCAGAGGACAGTCCAGACAGAGAAGGCAGGCCACAGCCAGCAGGGCCGAAGCTCTTCCCGGCAGCAGGCAGTCGCGCGAAGCTCCCCCATCGAGGCCTCGTACTTCTGTGGTGTGGAGATTTTTTAATGTTTGCGCGGATGACAAACTGAGCGCGGTTTGCGCAATCTGCCACTCAAAACTGAGTAGGGGCTCTGAGAAGAGCAATCTGACCACCTCAGGCATGCGCCGTCACTTGGAATTCAAGCACTGGGCTGAGTGGGAGAGAGCAAACGCAATACAACCTGCGCCCGGTCTTGCTGCCACTGCCTCTTCCCCTTTGTTGTGTGCTGCCACTGCGGTCCAGACCTCCAGCCAGGACACCTCCACATCTGCCTCTGCCTCGGCTACTTTGGGGCCTTCTCCTTCAGCCCCCCCTTCCCCCGCATCTTCGTCTGCACCTTCCATCTCCTCGTCCCATCAACTGTCCATCTCGCAGGCGTTCAACCGCAGGCGGAAGTACGCCTCCAGTCACCCCCAAGCCCAAGCCTTAACCTGCCTCATCTCCAAACTGCTGGCCCTGGAGATGTTGCCGTTTAGGCTTGTGGAGACGCAGGCCTTCCGCGACCTGATGGCGGCTGCCGCACCTCACTATTCCGTCCCTAGCCACCACTATTTTTCCCGGTGTGGCGTCCCCGCCCTGCACCAGCACGTGTCGCGTAACATCAGGCGGGCCCTGAGGTACGCAGTCAGCGCAAAGGTCCACTTGACCACCGACTCGTGGACAAGCGCTTGCGGCCAAGGACGCTACATCTCTTTGACGGCACACTGGGTGAATGTTGTGGAAGCGGGGACGGGGTCGCAAACAGGGACGGCCTACATACCACCCCCGCCCAAGATTGCCAGCACGGGTTCTGATAGACCCCCCTCCTCTTCCTCCTCCTCCTCTGCCTTAACATCGCCCTCAGCCCCTAGCTGGAAGCGTTGCAGCACTGGCGCGGGGAGACGTCAGCAGGCGGTGCTTAAGCTCATCAGCTTGGGCGACAGGAAGCACAGCGCCGCAGAGGTGAGGCACGCCATATTGCAGCAGACAGAGATGTGGCTGTCGCCGCTGCAGCTAGGACCAGGCATGGTCGTGTGCGATAATGGCCGTAACCTGGTGGCGGCTCTGGAGCTTGCAGAACTCAATCACGTACCATGCCTGGCCCAGGTTTTTAATTTGGTAGTACAAAAGTTTCTAAAGACTTACCCTAACCTGGCAGAGCTACTGGTCAAAGTGCGGCGCTTGTGCGCTCACTTTCGGAAGTCAACTGTAGCTGCTGCTAGCTTAAAAAAAATCCAGCAACGCCTCCATTTGCCTCAACATCGGCTGTTGTGCGACCTGCCCACTCGCTGGAATTCCACCTATTGCATGTTGGCCAGGGTGTGTGAGCAGCAGAAAGCATTGATGGAGTACCAGATGATGCATCCACGCGTGCCTCCAACTCAGCTCCCTCAGTTTGCCAACCACGAGTGGCCATGGATGGCAGACATATGCGATGTATTGCGTATCTTTGAGGAGTCCACTAAGAAGGTCAGCAGCGAGGACGCTATAGTGAGCGTAACCATCCCGCTCCTATGCGTCCTTAAAGAATCGCTCATCGCAATAAGGGAGAACGCATTGCACACAGAGGAGACGGGGGTAGGAGGAGACGCAACGCAGGTAGACAGTCAGACCACACTTTTGTCTGCTGCTCGGTGGCAGTTGCAGGAGGAGGAGGATGAGGAGGAGGAGGACAACGTGGAGGTGGCTGTGGAAGAGGATGCTGGCGGCGAGGGTAGCAGTCAGGCTGTGTGCGTCCCATTGGTTCAGCGCGGATGGGGCGGAGAGGAGGAGGAAGAGGAGGAAATGGAAAATGATCCTTCTGGTGGGGGCAGTGACGTCATGCCTACTCAGAGTCTGGCACACATGGCTGACTTCATGCTGGGCTGCTTTTCCCGTGTTGTCCGGATATTGGAGAACAAACTATACTGGGTCTTCGCACTCCTGGACCCCCGGTATAAAGATAACTTCTCCTCTTTTATTCCGGTAGAGGAGAGGACGAATCGATTACTGGAATACCAGAGGGAACTCTTGCAGAACATGATGCAGATATTCCCACCCAGCATCGCTGGCGGCAGAGAGGAGAGTGTCTCCCAGAGTCTGACAACATCGATCAGGCCCACAGCCACCAGGGGAACACTCTCCAAGGTGTGGGACACGTTCATGTCACCCCCTCGTGCAACTTCCATCACTGCGGGGCCCGCTATCAGCAGGAGGGACAAGTATCGGCGGATGTTGCGGGACTACCTGGCAGACCACACCCCTGTCCTCCCCGATCCCTCGGCGACCTACACTTACTGGGTCTCCAAGTTGGACACGTGGCTGGAACTGTCCCTGTACGCCTTGGAGGTGCTTGCCTGCCCTGCCGCCAGCGTGCTATCAGAAAGGGTGTTCAGCGCAGCCGGGGGCATTATAACCGATAAGCGCAATTTTTAAAAGGTCTCAGCTCTTGGGCCTCCACACAATTTTTAAAAGGTCTCAGCTCTTGGCCCTCCACACAATTTTTAAAAGGTCTCAGCTCTTGGGCCTCCACACAATTTTTAAAAGGTCTCAGCTCGTGGGACTCCACACAATTTTTAAAAGGTCTCAGCTCTTGGGCCTCCACACAATTTTTAAGAGGTCTCAGCTCTTGGGCCTCCACACAATTTTTAAGAGGTCTCAGCTCTTGGGCCTCCACACAATTTTTAAGAGGTCTCAGCTCTTGGGCCTCCACACAATTTTTAAGAGGTCTCAGCTCTTGGGCCTCCACACAATTTTTAAGAGGTCTCAGCTCTTGGGCCTCCACACAATTTTTAAAAGGTCTCAGCTCTTGGGACTCCACACAATGTTTGAGAGGTCTCAGCTCTTGGGCCTCCACACAATTTTTAAGAGGTCTCAGCTCGTGGGACTCCACACAATGTTTGAGAGGTCTCAGCTCTTGGGCCTCCACACAGTTTTTAAAAGGTCTCAGCTCTTGGGCCTCCACACAATTTTTAAAAGGTCTCAGCTCTTGGGACTCCACACAATGTTTGAGAGGTCTCAGCTCTTGGGCCTCCACACAATTTTTAAAAGGTCTCAGCTCGTGGGACTCCACACAATTTTTAAAAGGTCTCAGCTCTTGGGCCTCCACACAATTTTTAAAAGGTCTCAGCTCTTGGGACTCCACACAATGTTTGAGAGGTCTCAGCTCTTGGGCCTCCACACAATTTTTAAAAGGTCTCAGCTCTTGGGCCTCCACACAATTTTTAAAAGGTCTCAGCTCTTGGGCCTCCACACAATTTTTAAAAGGTCTCAGCTCTTGGGCCTCCACACAATTTTTAAGAGGTCTCAGCTCTAAGCTTCCCTTACTGCTGGGGTGACACACTGTAACAAACCTCCTCCTGTAAGCTTCCCTGACTGCTGGGGTGACACACTGTAACAAACCTCCTCCTGTAAGCTTCCCTTACTGCTGGGGTAACACACTGTAACAAACCTCCTCCTGTAAGCTTCCCTGACTGCTGGGGTGACACACTGTAACAAACCTCCTCCTGTAAGCTTCCCTTACTGCTGGGGTGACACACTGTAACAAACCTCCTCCTGTAAGCTTCCCTGACTGCTGGGGTGACACACTGTAACAAACCTCCTCCTGTAAGCTTCCCTTACTGCTGGGGTGACACACTGTAACAAACCTCCTCCTGTAAGCTTCCCTGACTGCTGGGGTGACACACTGTAACAAACCTCCTCCTGTAAGCTTCCCTTACTGCTGGGGTAACACACTGTAACAAACCTCCTCCTTTAAGCTTCCCTTACTGCTGGGGTGACACAATGACACAAGAGGACATGTCTGACCACATCTCACACACACACACACACACAATGACAATTAGGGGTGGGGTCTATTTATTTTCCCCCTTGCCTATGCCATCTGTGGTTGTCATTAGGCAACATGATTTTAAGGGGTGCAGAATTTTGTTCTTTTTTGTACAGTTTGGCTTGGGGTCCATGGCAATGTAGAGGAAAGAAGGTTTCCTTGTCTTGTCTCACTTTACGTAGAAGTAATATTGTGTTTGGAGTGTATTGTTGAGAGGCTGTGATAGTGGCGTAATAGTGCGACTTGGGCGCGTTATATGCACCCAGACATGCTTCCCCTGCTGTCCCAGTTGCATTCCAGCAGTGTTGGCATCATTTTCTGATGTTTCAGGGTGGACTTGGTGACCTCCAAGTGGTCGAATTGAGATTTCCAAGTGTCGAGCATTTTTTTCCCATAGACTATAATGGGATTCGATATTCGGTCGAGTAGTCGAGTAACGCGGTCTATTCGAATCGAAATTCGAAATTTCGAATATTTCACTACTCGCTCATCTCTAATTGTTACACCTCTAGCTAGAGTCAATGTGCTAACAAGGTGCTAAACAAACTGTGACAATTGAAACTAATTTTTAAGGCTGAGAGAGAAACGGGGGAACCCACCCTCCCCCAGAAAGGATACCGGGTAACTAATGAGTGGCACTACTCATAAGTGTACAAAAGATATAAAGAGTTTATTGTTCTGAGTAGTTACATAAACATAACATACTAACACTATTACATATACACAACAGACATGACAAAACAATATAAAAGCACCAGGGGATACCAGAGGTCTGCCAAAGTCATCATATAACGCTAAAATACAAAAATTAATCACCTATTTCAAATATGTGCAAATCTGCAATAAATTGTGCAATTGTGCTATATATAAAAATATCACACAGTAGAAAATACCAAAATAATTCCTACTAAAACAGGAGGACTAGCCAGGGTGTACAAAGGAAACAAACAATTGTCAAAAAATAATGCAAAGAAATAATAACTGTGTATATATACAGACCAACCGGGGTACCCCTGTAAGGATAAAACGGCTGTATAATAATATTAAACTTATGTGCAAAAAACTCACAAGTGCCCAAAAAAGAAGGACTTGCTGCAAACATCAAACTATAAATATTAGTGTTAAATATGAACATACAATGTTAATCTATAAGCAAAAAATAATGAAACATAAACTGTACATCTACTAATGAACAAACCATAAACCAAGTGTAGTAACCTAGTAGGTGAATCGTTGGGCGGGGAGCGGCACTGGGACCTATGCGTTACACGGCCTTACTGGTGGTATACCGGCAGCTTATTCAGTCCCAGATTAAATGCAGCAAAAGTCGCTAAAATCACAAGCCAGATGCATGAGTACGCATGAATGCGGCATGAGAAAACAAAGAGTGACGTGAGAAAAGGGCGCCCACCTTCCCACGACATACGCCATTGGGAAGCGATGGAGAAACAAGTGTAAACAAAGTAACCTGACAACCAGTTAACAAGTGAGTCACTTAGGACTCGTCCTATTGAAAAAAGTGATGCCGCATTCATATGCAGAGTGTACTGCCAGATGAAATACACAATATGTTGTGTATCACCTCACCAAACACCATGTACTGCTCCCACCAACCAAGAAACAGGTTGGTGATGGAGGGAAAACATTTCACCCCCATCGCCACACTCATAGTCTGTAAATTATAAGAATAGTCAAATAAGAAGTAATTGGGCATTAATTAGAATTAAATCTAACTCCTGTTGATATAATGAGGTGGAATTTTTACTTAGCACTTTGTAGAAACTGGGGTCCGTCAATTGTTGCCCAACCAGCCCCAGTGCAATGTGGCCCACGTGGAATTATACTGTCCTTTCTGCGGTCTGCACCAGATGGTCACTGTACTGGATTCAAAATATAGACAAGTTGCTGTATGTTCCTTTTACTACCATCATGTCAAATCCCCCTTGTTGCCTCTTTTCAGTATATTATCCTTCTTTCTCAAATTCAGATATAAAGAAGTTTTAAATGCCTACCACATGCTTGGTTCTCTGTTGTAAAGTCAATAACTTGCCAGTTATATTTTTACTTTAAGCAGTGGCACTGAAGATATTGGGGATTACATTGGATCAAATTTGGAGATATCATGGATGCCTAACTTGGATGAACTAATGAAAGGATATGCAAGAAACTTCAGGCCTGGGATTGGAGGTACTGTGCTATTTATTGTTCCTTGACACAAATGTGTGTAAATACATAGGTTTACCATTACAGCCTTGGTGTCATACTGTATAATACCCTATGTCTAATATAACAAATTACCATATATGCTGACGTCCCAGTTCAGACAGAGGTACAGTCGTACTGAAGCGACATGCACATAGCATCTAACAAAGACTAGCTTGTTACAAAGCACATGTGCCCATATGCACACAGATCGCTACCTGGCACTAATATACCCACACACAGGATACCAGTAAACTCAGTTAAAGGGTTTGAACACAAAATGCAATGTCACACAGATAAGTCAAAGGAGAAAAGAGACGTAATGTATTGTGGGTGTGTCACTTGCCCCTTATTTATGGGCCATAGACAGTGTTGCAATAGCCCACCAGAGAACCAGAGGTTACTTAGTTGAGCCCCAGGCATCGATCCAGGTCCACATCAAAGCAGTACTCGAATTACAAGACTAACATAGTGATTTTCTCTGATACCCAAAGATTGATTTCCTCTGGTAGACCTCAAATCCTCTGGTGGGCTCCAAGAATGATTTCCTCTGGTAAGCCCAAGGTGCTTCTGTCCGACAATGATTTAGCCCAGGCTCTTCTGGTTGTGGCTGGTTGCACTGGCAGTTCTGGTTCTAGATGTTTAGACCTGCTAATGACAGGATTAACACAGCATGTTCTTCTGATTGAGATGTATATACATTTCTTTGCGCAATCTGATCCAGAGTTTGTATAAATGTTCATTTGAATCCTGACAAATTCCTTGCAGACCAGATATCCAATATTTATATTAGCACTAAGCTTACGATGCCAGCAATTTATGTAAAGATAGGTAAGCACACTCAAATGTAACAACCACAAAAAAGTATTAATTGAGAAAGAATTGGGTGCAATTATATAATAGGGACGAATATCCCAGTGCTATATAGGACCAAACTAGTTTATAAATGCACACCTACCACTATGAGTTATAAAGCAAAAGTTCATTTATTAAAGTACAAACTAAAGATCATGTGTCTGCTTGGCATGCAAGTTCCTACATAGGATACAGTGCACAGAATCTAAGACACATTAGTTCACCAAAACTACAGACAAGGACAATATATACAGTATATACATTATGTACAGATATTATGCAGGTAAGCCAAGGTACTGTTTGTGTTCATGCTACATGTGGTTATAGTGATCCCACAGTACTCCAATGGCTGCTGCAGAGTTTGTATCAGACGAAATGCAATAGGGTAGAGGTACCTGAAAGTGCAGGAGGCACTTATGGATTTAGAGCTGCTGTGCTGCTGTCTGATAAGCGGTGCACAGAGTGTTGTTCACAAAGTCCATGCAGGAGTTAAATAGACTGAGGCCGCTGCGAAGTGTCCAATGCAAAAATGAGTCCAGTATGCAACTTCAGCTGACACGTGTTTCGGTTAGAACCTTCGTCCGAGCTGCTGTATGAAGTGACAGAGATGCAGGATGCAGGAGGAGCGGTGCCGCTCCTCCTGCATCCTGCATCTCTGTCACTTCATACAGCAGCTCGGACGAAGGTTCTAACCGAAACACGTGTCAGCTGAAGTTGCATACTGGACTCATTTTTGCATTGGACACTTCGCAGCGGCCTCAGTCTATTTAACTCCTGCATGGACTTTGTGAACAACACTCTGTGCACCGCTTATCAGACAGCAGCACAGCAGCTCTAAATCCATAAGTGCCTCCTGCACTTTCAGGTACCTCTACCCTATTGCATTTCGTCTGATACAAACTCTGCAGCAGCCATTGGAGTACTGTGGGATCACTATAACCACATGTAGCATGAACACAAACAGTACCTTGGCTTACCTGCATAATATCTGTACATAATGTATATACTGTATATATTGTCCTTGTCTGTAGTTTTGGTGAACTAATGTGTCTTAGATTCTGTGCACTGTATCCTATGTAGGAACTTGCATGCCAAGCAGACACATGATCTTTAGTTTGTACTTTAATAAATGAACTTTTGCTTTATAACTCATAGTGGTAGGTGTGCATTTATAAACTAGTTTGGTCCTACGATGCCAGCAATAAAATGAGCTGATCATCGTATCTCAATAATATTTCAGAAGTTATGATATGGCCAATATTTGCTTTGAACTTGAAATTCTGGCACCAGAGCTGTATGCAATCCGCTATTCCTAGGTTGTCTTGTGAGGCTGAAGTGTGTGATAGATGGTTTGTCACAATGCAACAAATAGTCCCAAAAAGATAGACAGCTCAAAAATCCCCTAGGATATTTCACCTGGGAGCACGGATAGATAGGACTCCATCCAATCAGGAGACAGGGGGCGGGGTTTCTTCACAATGCAACAAATGCCAAGAAAAGGCATTTTTAGAAGACAACATTCTGGATTAGGCTACAAAATGACTCCAGTAGAGTGTGGTCTTACAAGTGTTAATTATCCTGGAATCGCCATCCAGGATAATCACCATCATTTGGGCGGTCTCCTCTGCTAAGGACTAGTGCAAACAGTGCCATGCCTTTGGCATGCAAGATTACAGCAAACTATTTTATATCTACTAATTGGTGGCCTGGCTGTAGTCAAATTCTAATTGCTAGACAAGCTTGCATTTTACATTGGTTACGTTGATTGTTTAATATGTAATTAATTATTCTATCTCAATGATATGTTCCCTCATATCCTTACAGTAGTGTTTGCAAATGTGTTCCCTGAAAAGCCCACTAAAGTCCTCACAATAGTTTTACCATTGCTCATAGTGCTTATTTGCTCTGAAGAGTCAAAAAAGACTTGCCTTTTAACACCCTCTCCTGGGAATCCCTGTTTGGGATGCCTCTATATTTAAAGATACTTAGGGATCCAAAACTGGCAATTAAGCCCTTTATGGTGGGGGCAGGAGGTCACGTGCATGCAGCTATTATCTGCCCCCCAATGGATACAGTAAAAGTCAGTATATCTCTAATGCAGTTGGTTTAGTGTCCCTATGGGCCAGTATCCACCCTGACACATAGTTTTATCTTGGGTACGCTAAATTCCTCTTTTACCTCATTGCACCTCTCCCAGATAACCCACTTGTTAGGATATAATAAACAGCCAAATTAAAGTGGACCAGTCAGCATCTTTGCCGACCCTGGAGTCTGAAAGACCCGGCCGATTAAGTGCATCTGGGGCATCCTGATGCCCCACTGTGTGAACCCCCTGCAGGGACACGTGATAGATCCATCGGTCCATCGCCGTGATTGTGGGCACATCCCCGGCATCCCTGCAGCTGAGACACATTTCCGCGCCCATCCTAGCTGAATAGCTGGGCCTGGGAGCACGTCCCATCAGGGAAACTGGGGATGCAGCTATCCCTGCTCCCGTTGCTGACACTTTTTTAACCAACGCTTTATGGCATGCATAAAGCACTGATTGCATGAGAGCCTGTGCATGCGCCATGGGAGCGGTGGAAAGATAAGTGGTGTCGGTGATTTGGGGGGGTTTCCCACTGCATAGCATCCCAAGTTGGGATGATCCAGATAAGAAGAACATTCACTGTGATAATCAAAATCCTGCTGATTGGTCCACTTTAAATCCTGCAAGTCTGTGGCATATTATATAGCAATAAATATGCTATATAATCCCAACACATTATTGTGCTGCATTATCTGCATGCATGATACTGAATCATGGTCAGCACTTACATTTTGGTCTTGTATCCACTCAAAGTAAAAACGCTGCCTTAAAGATTTTCTCCTGGTAGTGGACATTTTGAGCTTCGTTTCCCAACATCCCAGCAGTTGTGCTGCCTGAATTTAACTGACATAACTGACAATGCACAGTAACAGGAAACCCAGCATCACTTCCTGTTTTCAGGTGACCTGAAGCTCCAGGAGACTACATTTTGTTTGTACAATTGACCACAGCAGAAATTAGAAAATAATATTTAAGTGCAGCAATATGAATTTCCCAGGGGAGGGATGCATATTAACACAGTTTGTTGCAAGGGTGTTGGTCTGCTTTAACCTTATGTGCTAATGCATGTTAGCAGGGCCGGATTATGAGGGGGGCACAAGGGGCACCCTGGGGCCTCCAGCACTTGCCCTGCAAAGGAGGCCTCCACCAAGCTTTGGGTTATAGTCAGGTCAAGGAGGCTTTTCTGTGTTTGGTCTGATGAGCCGCAGGGCCAGCAACAAAGCTGCCAGCTGCAGTGGGGCCCCCTGAGCATGGGCAGGCATTTTTTTGTTTTTGCAAACCTGCAGCCAAAGCCACCACAAGGCAGGATTGGAAGTCTAGAGAAGCAAAGCCGCCATCAGCCACCCTACTGTGATTGCTGCGCGCAGAGCTGTCAAGCGGCGGCCGCTCACTGCACATGAGCCACCAAGCACAGCCGCTGGCAGCTCAATGCAGGGGACTGTTTTCTGCTGGACCAGCTGGGTGGATACACTACCCCCTGCCCAGAATGACAAAGCAGGAGTTACCGAGCAGCACACATCTGCAAAGGGTGGCACAAGGGACTCGATCGGACATTCCAGTAAGTAGGCGGGTGCCAGACAACCACCAATCAGTTACTTGGTTGGACTATTAAAAGGAAAAAATATACTGTATATGGGGCCTCCACCAGATTTTGTTCCAAGGGGGCCTCCACCACACTTCGTCCGGCCTTGTGTTAGTTTGCATGTCTTGTCGATATATTTTGCGGGTGTATAGCCATCAGTGCTGCCAGTTTATAATTGTAGCTTTCCATGTTTTTTTAGGTTCCCCTGTGGTTGTTGCAGTAGATCTTGAAGTTACCAGCATTGATCATGTTTCTGAAGTAAACATGGTAATGTACCCTATTCTCAGCTAAGTACACTGCAAAACAGTGGTTGTCAAATCAGGTGTTATGTTGCAAATCTGCAGTCTGATCTGACCCCCAACACAATACAATAACAGCTTGTTAATGAAAATTTAGCATGTGTTGGTTAATGGTTAAAGTGATACTGCAGGCAAAGGCAATTGTTATACCATTGTGTCGGGCTACATTTGGCACTGTCCTAAATTGCTTCCCAGTTTTAAATTGAGAAGAAATGGCTGAGATACAGAGGTTTACAGTTTCACCCCATGATTTCTATTCCAAAGAAAGTGGGCCTGGCCCTTGGATCTGTGATGCTGCATAATAATCCGCATAATGAGTCTGGAAGATTCCCAGAACTTGCCTCAGACACCCTGGCTGTGCTTCTCCACTCTCCCTCTGTTGCTAGGTGACATCGGAGCTCCCAGGCACACATGTCCCAAATGCGTATGCGCGCACTCCAAAAGTGCATGCACACACTTCCATAGTGCAAGCGCACTCACAAAGTGCGTGTGCTCACTCCCAAACATACATGTGCGCACTCCCAAAGTGCATGCGAGTACTCCCAAAGTGCATGTGCGCACTCCCAAGCGTTCATGCATGCACTCTCAAATGCACATGCGCACACTCTTACATGTGCATCCGCACACTCACACATGTGCACCTCCAGTCACGCGGTCCCACTTGTGCATGCGCAAACTCCCAGACACGCACTCCCACATGTGCTGGCGGGACCCCCAGACATGTCCACCCACATGTGCTGGCGGGACCCCCAGACATGTCCACCCACATGTGCATGCGCACACCCTTAGACATGCACGCCCACATATGCATGCACGCTCAGCTCAGCTGGGGGGATGGATGCTCTCGCCACCGCCCCCCCCCCCCCAAACACTATCCGCCGCTGCCACCCGCTCAATGACACCAGCCAACGGGGGGTGGTGGGATGGTGGGTTGGGGTTATGCTGTGCTGTTTTTGCCGCTCCACAGGTCAGTTATGACACCAACCGGGGGTGCTAGACTCTCGCTGCCCGCACCCCCCTTGCTGAGACTTGCCCTGCCCTCCCTCACCCCGATTACACTAACCAGCACGGGGGATGATTATACTTAATGGGGGGCTGGACTCTTGCTGCCCGCACCCTCCCTTGCTGACACTTGCCGGCTCTGCCGTCCCTCCACCTCGATTACACGACACAGGTGTGGGGGATAATAACTCCATAGGCTGCTGGACTCTCACCGCTTTCATCCCCGCCCCTTGCTGACACTTGCCGGTGTTGCTCCTCGCTGCTCCGGGTTTAAAGCGGCCTCTGCCAAGGTTGGGGGATGCTCGCGGGAGGGCTCCTGTCCTAACATTAATTAAACACACACGTTGCTAGGAGGGGGGAGGGGAGAGCAGAGATGCTGATGGCAAGCAGAGATGAGCTCACTCACCAATTCAGAGGAGGTGAGGTCAGCAGTAGAGACACAGAGAACACAGACAGGCCAGTAATGAATATGCTAATCTGGCACCACAGATCCCGTCCCCTCTGCCTTTTCTTATTGGTAGACGGGATTGCCAGGGAGGCTCCCTAGGGACATCTAATCAGCAATGATTTCCATAATGTAAGGCAATGTGCAGAATCCCCCCCAACCACCCCATAACAGATAGTTTGGCAGAATCACCCTATAACAGGCAGTGTGGCAGAATCACCCCCAATCACCCCATATTGGCAGTGTGCAGAACTGGTGCAGTTAGGGAAAAGTTTTGTAGATAGGTTGTGTCATAAATGTCATAAATCATTTGCAGAGCAAAGAGCAATAGTAGGATGGTTAACAGAAGAAACGAAAGAGATATAGAGGGGTTCAGCACTGATACCACAGTGTACTGTTTAATTATACAGAAAGCCTGTAATTGGGCATCAAACGGGAGCATGCTGCAGAGAAGCAGCAGCCCAGCTTCTTCCAATGGAGGCAGCAAGAATGAGAGTGCTCTGCAGCCGACAGCTGTATGCCACATTTTACAGCTGCCCACAGGAACTTAGAACACACAGACCGGAAAAATAGCCAGCTCACCACATCCACATGAGGGCACGAAAAAAGGAGATCCACTCGGCAGTCCTCCCAAATGTAGCAAAAGGTCAGTGTTTATCCAGCCTCTCAGTAAAGCGTAAATTTTAATAATTCTGGTTAAAAATAGCCAGGAAATGAGTGATATCAAAGCAAGGACCCAGAATATGATGATCATATGATTTAGGGCCCGTGTGGCCCGAAACGCGTTACATAGTAACATAGTATGTAAGGCTGAATAAAGACTTTAGTCCGTCCAGTTCAGCCTGTTTATCTCCTTCCAGTGGTCTAGTAGCCATAGCCGGAAATGTTATTACATGCCAGGAAGGCATCCATCATTACTACCTCCTCTGGCAGCGAGTTCCATAGTCTCACTGCTCTTACAGAGAAGAATCCCCTCCTATGTCGGTGGAGAAAGCACCTTTCCTCTAACCTTAGTGGATGCCCTCGGTTATGGTTACACTCCGGGGTATAAATAGATTGTGGGACAGATCCTTGTATTGACCCCGAATATATTTATACATAGTTATTAGATCACCCCTCAATCGTCTTTTTTCTAGACTAAATAAACCTAACTTGGACAATCTTTCCGGGTACTCTAGCCCCCGCACTCCTTTTATTAACTTTGTTACCCTTCTTTGAACGCGCTCCGGTTCTGGTTCTGGTGGCAGGACATGGATCTGGGTCCTGGCTTTGTTATCACACATTTTGTCATTTCTTCACGTTTGGCTATTTTTAACCAGAATTATTAAAAGTTACGTTTTACTGAGACACAGGAACTTAGGACTGGGTGAGTATAGATTAAAGGTGGTATATAGCTAGACATTGAAATAATGACACACAATCTGTTTTTTTTTTTTAAATAAATCAATGAATAAGGATCCTTATCTGGTGTTTGCTTTTTGAGATTTATTGTATAACTGGCAGTCATTCATGTTATTGTTTAGGAATATACAATGACAGTGTTTTTGCGTCAGAGTTGGAGAGATGAAAGGCTTTCTTACAACCATACCAACAAGACTCTTGGCTTCGACAGCAGATTTGTTGAGAAACTTTGGCTTCCGGACACGTTCATTGTAAATGCAAAATCTGCTTGGTTTCATGACGTAACTGTAGAGAATAAGCTAATCCGACTGCAGCCAGATGGTGTCGTCCTATACAGCAGTAGGTAAGAGTTTAAAACTCTGCTATCCTTACAAATTGTATATACATAGCCATTTTCTATGGAGTGGGATAGCATGTCATATAAAGAGTTAATAAAAAGGAATATAATGTTCACTCCTCTGCCCATTTGATATTTCATAATTATAATTTTACATTTTGTATTCCAGATGCAAAAATCTGTATAATAGGTTCCATGAAATAGTTTATGTTGTTCTACATCTTTCAGCTGAGCAACACCCATTTTTCTGGATGCAGGAAGGCATCCCAATTGCGGATGCTTCCCTGCACATTAACGGCTGCTAATGGGAGAAATCATACCTTTCTCCTTGTTCTACCAAAGAAATCCAGCATTCGAATTGCCCAGCACGGTCACTTGGGAGCTTTTTTAATGGGTGTTTTTCAATTTAGTTTAAATCTTTGGGATACAAAATAAAGAAGAAAAAAACACCTATGCTTAGTGATCCACCTCTCCTCCTCATCCTCAGTACAGTACAAACCTTCTAATATATATATGTACTATCGCTACTTTTATGTCTTGTTTTATGTTTGTGTTATTCATAACATTTGGCTAAATAATGGTGTTTCTCTTGGTTTGTCTAAAATGTTGTATCATTTACCACAAATCTTCACTGATAAATTCAAAGTCTCTCCATAGAGTAATCCAAGCAAGAAGAAGAAGGGTTTGTTGGCACCCTAGATATAAAAGCACTTATGCTCCTGTTAACCAGACCACGCCTGCGCAAAACAAACATGGTACTACATAGGAATTATTTGTTGTAAAAAAGTATCCACAGTTTATTCATATACAATTTAAAAACCTTTACAGATTATGCATCACCACTCAGATAGTCATATCTACAAAATCTACAGAAATGCAACAAGTTCATCTACCATTTACAATACAATCATTATCTATGAGATAGAATATTAGAAGTGAACAACTGGGCGCTGAAGAAGCCTTTTTTGATAGGCAAAACTAGTTCGCCCAACATTCCTAATGGACTGGCATTGTTTCAAGCAACTCATAAGGATGTAACTCTGTGTCCTCATTTTGGCTATATAAGATAAGCTATTTATTTCTTTCTTTGATTGTATTGTAAATGGTAGATGAACTTGTTGCATTTCTATGTAGTACCATGTTTGTTTTGCACAGGCGTGGTCTGGTTAACAGGAGCATAAGTGCTTTTATATCTAGGGTGCCAACAAACCCTTCTTCTTCTTGCTTGGATTAGTTAATGTGCACTAGCCCGTTACCACACCAGCCTTTCCGTTAGGCCTTCTGGGATATTTGCCTATTTGGCCTTTGTTCTTGAGAGAGAGAGTGGTCTCTCAACCCCGAGGTTTTTCTGGATCTTTACCGCAAGTGGGGGACTCCGGAGGTGGATCTCTTTGCCTCGAGGCACAATCACAAACTTCCGGCCTTTGTGTCCCTTTCTCAGGATCCTCTGTCTCTGGCAGTGGATGCCTTGTCACTGGCTTGGAAGGAGTTGGGTTTTCTGTACCTGTTTCCACCCGTCTCCATGCTGGGCAAGGTAGTTCGAAAACTGGTTCTGGAAGGGGCACCAGCTATTCTGGTGGCTCCAAGGTGGCCAAGAAGGGTTTGGTACGCAGACGTCGTAAGGATGGCCGTAGACCAATACCGGCTTCCCTTGTTGCCGGACCTGCTATCTCAGGGTCATCTACTTTACCCCAATTTACAAACGCTGGCTTTGACAGCTTGGCTGCTGAAACCTTCGTCTTGAAAGAGGAAGGTTTGTCTGAGGCTGTTGTTCAGACCCTGATTAGGGCTAGGAAGCGGTCCTCTTCTGGCATTTACTATAGGACTTGGAGGTCCTATATTGATTGGGGTAAGGCTAGAGCCTTGCAGGGTTTTTTCAATACCCAGGATTTTGGAGTTTCTTCAGAATAATCTGGATCTTGGGTTCCATCTTAGTACTTTGAAAGGACAGGTTTCTGCTCTGTCGGTTTTCTTCCAGAGGTCTTTTGCTGTACACCCGTTGGTTAAGACCTTTTTCCAGGGGGTCGCGCATGTGCGGCCCCCTCGGAAGGCTGTAGTTCCTGCTTGGGATTTGAATTTGGTTCTTTCGGCTCTGCAGGGTCCTCCTTTTGAGCCGTTACAGGATATTGCTCTTTCGGTTCTCACTCAGAAGGTTGCTTTCTTGGTGGCTATTATCTCGGTTCAGCGTGTCTCTGAGTTGGCGGCCTTGTCGATTCAGGCCCCTTACTTTGAGAGACACCAGGATAAGGTGGTTTTCGTTTTAAGCCGGATTTCCTTCCTAAGGTGGTGTCTGCTTTCCACCTCAATCAGGATATTGTTCTCCCTTCCTAAGCCTAACAATGACAAGGAGAGGGTTCTGCACAATTTGAATGTTGTTCGCTGTGTGAAGTACTATTTGGTGTCTACTTCTTCCTTCCGCAAGACGGACGCTTTTTTCGTGGTGCCCTGTGGGCCCAGGAAAGGTTTGGCGCCTGCTAAGTCTACGATTAGCAAATGGATTCGTCAGGCCATTGTTGGGGCCTATTCTGCTAAAGGGAAGACTCCCCCTTTTAGGGTCACTGCGCACTCTACTCGTGCTGTTGGTGCATCCTGGGCTTTTCAGCACCAGGCTTCTGTTGAACAGGTTTGTAAGGCTGCTACTTGGTCTTCTGTTCATATTTTTTCCAAGTTTTACAAGGTTGATGTGCGGGCTTCAACGGATGCTGTTTTTGGCCGCAAGGTTCTGCAAGCTGCAGTGGTTTGAGTTGGTGCATTCTTTACTGTTTATGGTTCCCACCCATGACGGGCACTGCTATTGGATGTCCCAACTGTCATGAAGAATTGAAGCGGAGTGTATGTCACACTTGGAATAATACCGTTTTGTGATTACTCACCTTTAAAACGGATATTATAAGTGTGACATACACTCCGCTTCACCCACCCTGTTTGGTATTCTGGATCCTTTATATGGTGAACCATTGTTTCTTGGTCGTTAGTACTGTAATATTTGGTTCTTCCTGGTCCCCTTTCTGCTATCTTACACTGGGGAATTGGTGGGAGGTCCCAGGTATTTATGGAGTGGGAGGAGCTCCTTTTTTGCATTCATCTCTGCTGAAGTTCGCCCTCTACTGGAGAATAACCAACTGTCATGAAGAATTGAAGCGGAGTGTATGTCACACTTATAATATCCGTTTTAAAGGTGAGTAATCACAAAACAGGATTTTTGTGGCTTGGCTTCCCAGACTACACTTCTGAATCTCCCTTGATCTCAGACCATTATTAATACTACTTCTGGTCTGTTGTGGTTCCCAGTTTCCCATTAGCCTCAGGTGAAAGTCCAGTCCAGCCTATCCTCATTCTCATCTGGGGGTTCTTGGCTAGAGGGGGACAGTGGGACCAAGGGAACCTGGATGGAGGAGTAGGAAGCAGCTGCCCAATCAACCCCAAAGCAGTGCAGCCTAATGGGAAATCTCGGTCTCCCTATGACCATTCTGCCCCTAGTGTTGAGTGCAGGAATAGAGAAAAATGACCCTGCAGCAATCAGGGTCACGCTAAAGATTTTTTGAAGCAAAACTCTGGGTACATATTTTAGTGTGAATTGACACCTACATCTGTGCAGGCTTTTAAATTTTAACACACAATGTGCAATAAAAATATTTTAATTTTTCCTAAAAAAAATCACCTGCATTTTTACAGGTGAGGTGCATCATTTTTTCCAGTGAGGTAAGAATAGTTGTTTAAAAGTTTGGAAACAGCACCCTATGGGATATGCAGAAAGCAATACATAAATGTTTCCAAACTTTCAAAAAAATATTCCTGCCTCATTGGAAAAATGATGCACTTCACCTGTAAAAATGTAAAAATATTGTTTGTACTTTTTTGTGTGTTAAAATGAAAAAGCTCACTGAGATGCAGATGGAAATTCACACCCAAATGTGCACCCAGCATTGAACTTGCTTCACAAAATCTAGCATGACCCCCATTTTAACTAAATATGACTGGGCCCTGGTGCAGCCATTTAAAAGGGGCTCTGCCATGTAGTAACATTTTTGTGTCTTTTTACTGAATTGAACATAATTACCAAGGAAAATAAGTAAAAAAATATTCTGAACCAAATGGTGTGCTAAAATTCCCCTCCCAATCACCCTATTACAGACAGTGTGCTGAATCCCCCCAATTCCCTCATTACAGACAGTGTGCAGCATCCCTCATTACAGTGTGCAGCATCCCTCATTACAGTGTGCAGCATCCCTCATTACAGACAGTGTGCAGCATCCCTCATTACAGACAGTGTGCAGCATCCCTCCATTACAGGCAGTATGCCGAATCCCCCCAATCACCCCATTACAGGCAGTGTGCAGCATCCCTCATTACAGACAGTGTGCAGCATTCCTCATTACAGACAGTGTGCAGCATTCCTCATTACAGACAGTGTGCAGCATTCCTCATTACAGACAGTGTGCAGCATCCCTCATTACAGACAGTGTGCAGCATCCCTCCATTACAGGCAGTATGCCGAATCCCCCCAATCACCCCATTACAGGCAGTGTGCAGCATCCCTCATTACAGGCAGTGTGCAGCATCCCTCATTACAGGCAGTGTGCAGCATCCCTCATTACAGGCAGTGTGCGGCATCCCTCAGTGTTTGGCATCCCTCATTGCAGGCAGTGTGGGGCATCCCTCATTGCAGGCAGTGTGGGGCATCCCTCATTGCAGGCAGTGTGGGGCATCCCTCATTGCAGGCAGGGTGCGGCATCCCTCATTGCAGGCAGGGTGCGGCATCCCTCATTGCAGGCAGTGTGGGGCATCCCTCATTGCAGGCAGTGTGCGGCATCCCTCATTGCAGGCAGTGTGCGGCATCCCTCATTGCAGGCAGTGTGCGGCATCCCTCCATTACAGGCAGTGTGCCGAATCCCCCCAATCACCCCATTACAGGCAGTATGCCGAATCCCCCCAATCACCCCATTACAGGCAGTGTGCAGCATCCCTCATTGCAGGCAGTGTGCGGCATCCCTCATTGCAGGCAGTGTGCGGCATCCCTCATTGCAGGCAGTGTGCGGCATGCCTCATTGCAGGCAGTGTGCGGCATGCCTCATTGCAGGCAGTGTGCGGCATGCCTCATTGCAGGCAGTGTGCGGCATGCCTCATTGCAGGCAGTGTGCAAACCCCCCCATTGCAGGCAGTGTGTAAACCCCCCCATTGCAGGCAGTGTGCGGTATCCCTTATTACAGGTATTAAGCAGCATGCATCATTGCAGGCAGTGTTGGGAATGCCCTATTATAGACAGTGTGCAGCATGCCTCATTACAGGCAGGGTGTGGCATCCCCTATCAAAGGCAGTGTGCAGCATACACCTATTAAAGGCAGTTTGCAGCATCCCACCCATACACACAGGCACACCTTACCCACAGGCTGGCCCAGCGCTACCACCATGAAGTTGTGTGGGTGGCGGCGGCCGTTGGTAAGATGTGTGTGTAACAGCACGTGTGTATGTCATCGTGTGTGTGTATGTGTCAGTGTGTGTGTTTGTCAGGGTGCATATGTCAGCAGCGGCTGGCTGGTTAAGTTTGTGTGTGTGTCGGCAGGAGCCCAGGCTGCTGCGGGAGCGCCTGTAATGTGAGTTTTTTTAATTTTTTCTAAACATTCTCTTCATAAAATGCACTGGCATTTCCCCCCAGCTTTTGGTGGATAAAATGCATCTTATGGAGTGAAAAATAAGATAAATGAAACGGCAAAAAGACTAATAATGCTTTCTGTTCACAATGACATAGGAGCACAAATTTGCCTGGAAATAGTTTTATTCCTCACTCCTACCATCTGCTCCTGGAATTATAGGTCATTGCTCAAAAACAAGTTTCTCCAAAAGCATTTAAATGTACTTAATAATAATACCATGATACAAAACAGTTAAAACATATATACAAAGTGTTCTGGTTCACAAAAGGAATCAAGTTCTTAACATTCAAAAACATTTTTTTACAGATTCTTGCAGGTGATCTAGATAATTGTTCTTTAACTGTTTAAATTAAAGGGAGCATTTTTCTGAACAACAATTAGAGAACAATTACCTGGAATGTCTGCAGAAATCTGTAACAAAATGTATTTGGATATTAAAAAAAAAGTATTCCTTTTGTGAACCACAACATGTTGTATATATGTTTTAAATGTTTTCTTTCTTTATTTTTGGTATAGATGTAAATGCTTTTGATGAAAAATGATTTTTTTTGGTGATATCAATAAAGGGGGATGACCAATAGGTAAAGCAAGAATGATACCCCCTCTCTCATGTGCCCCAATGTGATTGCTCTTCCCCTACACCTTCTGTAGTTACTCCCTTGCTTATTTTACCCCATGGCATGGGTCCAGGTACTGTCTAGGGTACAATAAAAAAAAATGCCACTATCAGGGCTAATGAAATAAGTTAGTACCAATATAATGCTTTTTTCCTGTTACTAACCTTTTTTCTGTAATAAAGTTTTACTACATGGCATTGCATACCACATATGCAATGCCAAGCAGCTGCTTCTAATGCGACCAAGATAATAGGGTTGATTCAGAGCCCCTTTCTCAACATTTTTTTGCGTGAAAAAAGAGGCATGGAATCTCTGTATAGGGATATAATTTTGTCTCTTTACATGGCAGTGGTGAGCCCACACCTGAAAAATGCAGTCCAGTTTGGGGCACCAGTTCATAGAAAGGACACCCTGATTTTGGAAAGGGTGCAGAGGAGAGCTACCAAACTGATAAGAGGAATGAAGGATCTTAGTTATGACGAAAGATTATGGGAATTGTTACAGGACGCTGCCCCTAATTCATACATACATTCATACATTCAAATAGTGGTCCCACTTCCTGACAAAAAACACCTATTCACACCTAGCTGCCAACAAGCAAAGTAGGGTGTGGTAGTCCTACCATGTCTATGGTAAACAGAACAATAGATACCTATCACACCTAGCTGTACTTGAAAGGGTTTCCTTGAATTTCTAATGAGGACTTCAGACGGCCAATATACATTGGACACTGGGAATTGGCTGTTATTTCTGGGAAGCCTTGTAACTCCTATAATATGTCACTCATAACTATATCAATGAGAGATTCTCATTCAGAACTATTAGACCTTTCATTTGATATCAAACATGGCATACATATATTGTCCAGGGCTTGACAATCTACACAGTATTGGACCCTGGATGATATACATTTGGTGTTTGGGCTCATTTAACTAAGACATTTATGGGGAACATGAATTTCTTGGTTACAAGTTGATAGCATGCATATTGTGAGAGTTATGGCCTTTATGAAATATACATCTAATTCGTAAGTCCTGATGGGGGGCCGAGCTTGGCAGACACTCCCACGAGGCGGGGAATGCTGGCCACTCCCTCTATTCATACATTAGTAAGCTTTGTGCTGGGGGCCCGGCAGTCGATGGCTGGCGAGGGTCGATGGCTGATGGCAGTCATTGGATGGCGGGGGAATGAAAGGATGGACCTGAATGCCCATGAAACTTAAGTATCTTTGTGTATCTCTATCTGTCTATATCACTCTATATCCATTATAACATAGTGTACCGTAACTTACTGTAACTTTCATTAATGTAACAACTGCCTATATTTAAGGATATCTGGGAACTTTAGGAACTTATTGGGTTAGTAAGGTTAATTACTGTGCTACTAATTAAACCCGTTTTATAAATACATCTTACTGTGTGTGTAGTGGATAATTTCTCACACAATAGTTTGTAGGTGCAAAGTATTTATCAAGGCATAACCTATTTCCCTCTTAGGACAGGTCACTGGTTGTGTTGGGAGAGCCTTAGCGGCCATTGTTTGTATCAGATTGTTGGCCGCTGGGCTGATATGATTGTTAGTATTTGCAACATTTATAGCATCGATCTCTAATAGAGATATTGGAGGTCAGTGTGAAGCAGATATTAATAGACACACACCTTTGATTTTCTTGGGCCTTTCCATACAATACAGTTTGCCAGATCAATGATCCATCCATTCTGGGTCATTACATCAGCTCCAATAAGATTATCAGTGCCAGCATAGTACCACATGGGAATCTTCAGGGTGATGCACCTGGAGATTTGGACCAAAACTTCATCTATCCTGTGGGCTCTCACCCCCCCTTGCTGGTGATTAAATCCGATCACCACACATTGAGGACTGTCGGGGTCCAGGTCTTGTTTGATATTTGTAATTGAGATCTCTGCCCCAGTGTCCAACAAGATATTAGTGTCCTAATCCTTAATTCTGGCTTTAATGTGGGGTCTCCCTGAAGAATCCAGTGCAATAGAGCACACTGGAGCCAGATCTTTAGGGAGCCCTAACCTTCAGTCTATTTGCACCAGATTGCCAGTGGGTATATTCTTAGTATGTCACACACCCCGCTTCAAGAATCCTTAACATGTGGGTAATATCGTCCTGAAGAGGCGTTCCTGCAGAGATGATAGCAAAAGAAAGCCCCTCCCTGATCCATAAATACCTGGGACCTCCCACTCATTACCCAGTTTTTCATCTCTGCAAGACGGCGAGCAAGTCAGAAGATGATGGCTCCTCCTTGCACAGGGGGATTTAAGGTAGCCGGGATGATTCCCGGCCAGTTATTTAATTTCCGTTTTGGACCAAATTATCCCTAGATATATATATGCCTCCCAGCCGTGGCTGCGGGTCCGGGCGAAGGTTTTTGTGAGCACCTTTGGTGCTTAGGAGCATAGCTCCACCGTGAGACCCTATTAAAGAGGGTAGGCGGTTAAGCTGGGTTGGTGATCCCGGCTTGGGATGCCCTGTCCCTTAGTTTAATTGTGGAAATGACCCTCCCGGGATCCCTTTCCATGGTGGGGATAAGTGGTTGTTGGGTCCCCTCTTTATTTTTTCTCAATCTAGAGGCTGTCTGTTCTCACTGTTTTATGTGGTCTGTATCTTTAAATGTCATTTCAGCGCTGCAGCGCTTCTGAGGTTTTCTGTGTGAATTGTGACATTTTTTCTTCTCTTAGATATGGTGAGGTGATTTACCTCACGCTTTACAATAGTATGCAGTGGGGGGGGGGCGGGGCCGGACTTTCGGCGCAGCCCGGGGTCCGTTCCTCCTTGTATGAATATGCCCTCCTCTTTATTTTTCCTGACCTGGGTTGTGTGTATGTGTGGGGGTTCCAAGCGTCCCGGCCGCATAGTTACTGCGGCGCGGGACGGTGTAAATGGCGCCTTTTTTTCTGAGGTAAATTTTACCTCACGACTCTCCTCTTGGGGGCGGGGCCGGTACTGTTGAGTCATGCGGCCCGCCCCCATCTATCTCCTAGCACAGCCGAGGAGCAGATGCGCTGGCCACGCCCCCTGTCTCCTCATCTCTCTTCTCGGCCTGACAGGAATCTCTTCAGGTTCTTCTCCTTAGTGAGCCCTGAGGTTTTGTGAGTGGCCATTGGTCCCCTACTCATTTTATTTTACTGTCTGCGTGTGTGCATGTCTTTTGTATCCGTCTCCTTATCAGTACCTTCTGTGTCTTTCAGGAGGAGGTTGTCAGGAGGATCTGTGGTAGCATTAGAGGGTTTTCTCCCGGTCCTAATCCCTGGGTTCCATCTTGTTCTTAAATCCTCCCACTCGGGACATTAAAGGGGCATCCCGGGTTGCTTACTAGCGTAATTCCCTGGGTCTTGGCGACCACCTAAAAATCACCTAATGGAGGCATCCCCAGATACTGGGACTGGGACCCCTTCGGGGCATCCCAAAAAATGTATTTTGTGCGGTGTGTCCATTACTGGGGACGATGTTTTACTGTGTATTCCATGTGCACGGCAAACTATTGCGCGGCAGTCCGAACCCCGTACGTCGGGGTCAGTACGGCCGGTCGCCTCATCTCCTCCTCCCACCTTGACTCGTACCCCGTGTGATGTAGTCATGGGCAGGGATCTACAATCTGAGATGTGCGCCAGATTGGCTAACCTTGAGAAAATGGTTTCCGGTTCGGTCGCCCGTAAGGCTCCGACTAAGAGAAAGCATTTGTCATTGGTTCCGTTGGAGGATGACCTTGATGATGTTGATAATCTAGATTGGTCTGATTATTCCCCGCTAGAGGAAGGGGAGGTTTATGAGGCGTCAGATGCTTCGGACGATGAGCTGTCCTTTGCTGCTGAGGCTGAGTCTGCTGAGCTGAGGAAATCGGGGATACTCCGCACGCTCTGGCCCTTATGTTGGAGGTCTTAAATATTTCTCCTCCTGAGGAAGTGTCACAGCAGAAGGACGAGTTGTTTGAGGAATCCAAGCCGCGCTTGGAGTTCCCTACACAACGGCATTTTGACAAGATCATTGATAAGGAATGGGACAGGCCGGCTCGGCTCCCTGGTATCCCTCAAGGGTGGGATAGAAAATATCCCTTCCCTTCGGAGGTAGTTAAGCGCTGGGCTTCCCCCCACGAGGTCGATGCACCGGTTTTGGGGTTGTCCAATTCCTCGGTTTTAAATAGGCCCGATTGTTCCACCCTCAAAGATGGTGAGGATAAACGCATTGACCAGATGGCTTGCAATGGTTTCACTAGCGTCGGGTCAGCCATGCGGCCTGTGTGTGCATCTGAACTTATGGTCTTGGCTGCCAGGTCTGTGGTCAGGGACCTTTTGACTTCTTCCGGGCTTCGGCCGGGGAGTAATGAATTCATTAGCCTAAAACGGTGTGAGTTGTTTTTGTCCTTTGTGCTTACAGCCTTAGATGATACCTTGATGATGTGCGGATGGACGTCGGCTCTACTGGTGTCTATCCGGCGGTCGGTGTGGCTGCGCCAGTGGGCGGCTGATTTTATGTCCAAAAAGTCGCTGACGGCTTTACCTTTTGTCGGTCTCCGGCTCTTTGGTGAGACGTTGGACTCTGTTACCAAGGGTGGTAAGTTACCTCAGCGCAAGAAGCAACGTCGTCCCTTTCGGGGGGCGCCTGCTTTTGCCCCCTCCTTTCGTGGGGCCAGAGCTGGCAGGGGTTCTGCCTCCCCTTCTCCCAGAGGAGATTCTGGGGGTAGGGGCAGGGGACGTGGCCGCTCTGGATACAGCTGGGGCTCTAAGCCCAAACCGGCGGCTAAGCCGGCCCAACAATGAGGGGGCGCCCTCACCCATGCGGGTGGGGGGACGGCTGCGGCACTTCTCCCAACTCTGGGAGCAGGAGGTCTCGGACAGGTGGATACGGGAAGTGGTGTCTTCCGGCTACAAGCTAGAGTTCGAGCTCCGCCCCCCCTCCAGGTTTCTCAGGTCTCGGATGCCTTCGGAGCCTCTGGCAGCGCAGGGGCTCCTGTTGGCAGTAGAGAATCTTCTGAAATTGGCTGTCACTTGCCCAGTGCCCCCCTCGGAACGGGGGGAGGGGTTTTATTCCAATCTGTTCACGGTGCCCAAGAAGGACGGATCGGTCCGACCTATCTTGGATGTGAAGTTTCTCAACAGGTTCATCAGGCCGCGGAAGTTCCGGATGGAAACGCTGCGCTCGGCTATCCACTCCCTTCGCCAGGGAGACTTTCTCACGTCCATAGACATCCAGGACGCTTACTTGCATGTGCCAATTTTTCCGGCGCACCAGAGGTTTCTCAGGTTCGTGGTGGAGGACCGGCATTTTCAGTTTGTGGCTCTGCCTTTCGGTCTCACCTCGGCTCCTCGGGTCTTCACCAAGGTGCTAGCAGGGGTGATGGCTCTGTTCAGAGTTCAGGGTATCCGTGTTGTGCCCTATTTGGACGATCTCATGATCATGGCCTCCTCATTCAGTCAAGCGGAGTCGGACACCGGATGGGTGGTGTCCACGTTGGAGAGGTTCGGTTGGGTGATCAACTACCCCAAGTCGACTCTGTCTCCGTCCAGAGTTCTGACCTTTCTGGGGATGTCTCTGGACACCTCGCAGGCCAAGGTTTTTCTGCCCCAGGCCAAGGTTCTTCTGATACAGGAGTTAGTTCGGCTTCTCTTGTCGGCCCCTCATCCGACCATTCGACTGGGGATGAGGTTGGTGGGGCTCATGGTGGCCTCGTTCGAGGCAGTTCCCTTTGCGCAGTTTCACACAAGGACGCTTCAGCTTCATCTGTTGAGGGTTTGGGACAAGTCTCCACAATCGTTGGATCAATCCTTCCTGATGACCCCCCGAGTTCGTCAGTCCCTGCGATGGTGGTTGCGGTCTGTCAATCTGTCGAAGGGCAGGTCTTTTCTGGCTCCGTGTTGGGAAACAGTCACCACGGATGCCAGTCTGTCAGGTTGGGGGGGTGTTTGGAAGGACCTCCAGTTCCAGGGTCTGTGGGGCCCGCAGTAAGCTCACGAACCCATCAATATTCTGGAGTTGAGAGCCATCAGACTGGTTCTGTTTCACTTGACTCAGCGGTTGAGAGGCCTGCCGGTGCAGGTCCGGTCGGACAACAGGACGGCGGTGGCCTATATCAATCACCAAGGAGGGACTCGCAGCAGGAGTGCCCTCAGGGAAGTGTCCTTGATTTTGGACTGGGCAGAGACCCACGTTCCGTGTATCTCAGCAGTCTACATTCCGGGGGTGGAGAACACGGAAGCGGACTTGCTGAGCAGGGCCTCCTCTCGTCAGGGGGAGTGGTCTCTCAGTCCCAAGGTGTTTCGTTCAATATGTCTCAGGTGGGGGGTCCCAGCGGTGGACCTCTTTGCCTCTCGTTACAATCACAAGCTCCCAGCTTTTGTGTCTCTCTCGCAGGACCCTCTGGCTCTGGCAGTGGATGCCATGTCTCTGACCTGGAGGGATCCGGGGTTCCTTTACCTGTTTCCCCCGTTCCCAATGCTAGCCAGAGTGGTGCGCACACTGGCCTTGGAAGGTGCGTCAGCAATTCTAGTGGCCCCAAGGTGGCCAAGACGAGTTTGGTTCGCAGATCTTGTAAGGCTGGCAGAGGATCAGTTTGCCCTGCCTCTGCTGCCGGACCTGCTCACCCAGGGTCAGCTATGCTATCCCAATTTACCATCGCTGGCTTTGACGGCATGGCTGCTAAATCCGCCATCTTGAAGGAAGAAGGTCTTTCTGACGCGGTGATTCAGACTCTTATCTGTGCCAGAAAGCGCTCCTCCTCTTCTATTTACTACAGGACTTGGAGAGCCTATATTGATTGGTGTGAAGGTAGGTCTCTCTCTTGTCGAGAGTTCTCCATACCTAGAATTTTGGAGTTTCTTCAACATGGTCTAGATCTGGGGCTCCAGCTTAGTACATTGAAAGGGCAGGTTTCAGCCCTGGCGGTGTTCTTCCAAAGGTCATTTGCACTTCATCCTTTGGTCAAGACTTTTTTCCAGGGGGTTACGCATGTTCGGCCTCCTAGGAAGCCTTTTGTTCCAGTTTGGGATTTGAACCTGGTTCTGTCTGCTCTCCAGGGTCCTCCGTTTGAGCCCTTGAAGGAGGTAGATTTGTCTTCTCTTACTCAAAAGGTGGCCTTTTTGGTGGCGATCACTTCGGTTAGGCGTGTTTCGGAGTTGGCAGCTTTATCCATTACAGCTCCATACTTTGAGAAACATCAGGACAAGGTTGTCTTTCGTTTCAAGCAGGATTTTCTTCCTAAAGTGGTCTCGGAGTTTCATCTGAATCAGGACATTGTTTTGCCTTCTCTATGCCCAAATCCCCGTGACGATAGGGAAAGGGCTTTGCATTCCCTGGATGTAGTTCGTGTTGTGGAACATTATCTGGAGGTTACGTCTTCCTTTCGTAAGACTGATGCTTTCTTTGTGGTGCCCTGCGGGCCTAGGAAAGGTTTGGCTCCTGCCAAGTCTTCCATTAGTAAATGGATTCGTCAGGCCATCCTTGGGGCATATTCCGCCAAGGGGAAGAGTCCCCCTTTTCGTGTTACTGCTCATTCTACTCGTGCGGTTGGGGCGTCCTGGGCCTTCCAGCACCAGGCCTCTGTTGAGCAAGTTTGTAAGGCCGCTACTTGGTCTTCTGTTCACACTTTTTCCAAGTTTTACAAAGTTGATGTTCGGGCTTCAGCGGATGCTGTTTTTGGCCGCAAAGTTCTGCAAGCTGTTGTGGTTTAAGTTTTATATTGTTGCCTAGTTTTGGATCCCCGCCCTTGTTATGGACACTGCTGTTGGATGTCCCACATGTTAAGGATTCTTGAAGCGGGGTGTGTGACATACTAAGAATAATACCATTTTGTGAATACTCACCTTGTAAAATGGTTATTATGAGTATGTCACACACCCCGCTTCAACCCGCCCTTTTGTATTCAGGATCCTCTTTATGGCGAACTTTGCGTGGTTGTTGTTTACTTTTGCCTCTTCCTGGTCCCTTACTTACTGCTTCTGTATACTGGGTAATGAGTGGGAGGTCCCAGGTATTTATGGATCAGGGAGGGGCTTTCTTTTGCTATCATCTCTGCAGGAACGCCTCTTCAGGACGATATTACCCACATGTTAAGGATTCTTGAAGCGGGGTGTGTGACATACTCATAATAACCATTTTACAAGGTGAGTATTCACAAAATGGTATTTTTAGTTGTGCATGCTGCCACCTGTTGTTCATCCACTGGGAAATGCTGCATAGACTTGTGAGACTCCGCACCAAATGCTCCATGTCCTGATTTTTCAGGGACATTAACCACAGCAACATTTTTCAATGGCTGCCCTGGTACATGTATCTGGTTTCTGTCAGTCTGTTCCCCAACTTGTTTGGCATAATCAGGTTTCATTTTGAAACCGTTCTTATTGCCACTTCTTTCTGGATTGGGACCATTTGTACGTACCCCATGAGTACAATTTTTTTTAATATGACCAGGTTTAAAGCACTGGAAACAAATGGTGCTTCTTGCCCTTTCCAGTGGAGGAGCTGTGGGGTAAATTGACATATGCTGTCCATGTTCATGCGGTGACCGAACACTGGCATTCCTACGCTCTCTAACTTTTATAGATTTCTTATTGTGCAATATATCTTGTCTATATTGCTCAATAATCATGGCTGCATCAGTGAGGGATGGCTCTATAGCTGCACATAGCCGAATGGCTGTGTCAAGGTATGGAAATTTTTCCACAAACATTCTAATCATGCCTTGTGGAACTTTTGAACCATGGTCCTTTGTAACCCTTCTATACATTGCTTCAAACCTACTACAAAGAGACAAAGGCTCATCATGTATGGTAGGTCTAAACTTTGCAAGGATTTCTGGAGTAACATCCCAATGACCAGTTGCTAGTCTCATGAGTATTGAAAGGCGTTCTTCCTCATCATGAAACTGACCATTTTTAGGATTTATATACCACACCCTACTTTGAGTGTCTTTTTACAAGTACAGCTCGTTGCCAGCTAGGTGTGAATAGGTGTTTATTGTCAGGATGTGGGACCACTATTTGAATGTATGAATGTATGTATGAATTAGGGGCAGCGTCCTGTAACAGGAATTAAATCTGTTTAGTCTTGAGAGGAGATGTCTGGGGCATGATATATTTGTATCAATATATAAATGGCCAATACAAAAATATGGGAAAAACTATTTCAGCTAAAATCCTCTGTAAAGATAAGGGGGCACTCCCTCCATCTGGAAAAAAAAGATTCAATCTCCAGAGGCGACAATGATTTTTTTCCATAAGAACTAAAAATCTGTGGAATAGGCTCCAACATAAGCTTGTTACAGCATCAACAGCTGACAGTTTAACTAAAGGATTAGATCCTTTTTTTGTTTAGCAAAAAGTAACATTAACTATTAGCTGTTATCAGTAAAAAGAAAAAAATAATCTACTCACCCCCAACCCTTGGTTGAACTTGATTGATGTGTCTTTTTTTCAACCGTACTATGTACATAGAATGTTGTAATTGCATGTTGACAGGTTACACAAGTACAGTAAAGTATATCCGCGATAACGTTGTAATGTTTGACTTGATTAGTATACTAAATCTCAACTATTCATGCTTAAAATTGTGCTTTTGACATGACAATTATGATTTACAGAATAACATCAACAGTGTCCTGTGATATGGACTTAACAAAGTATCCAATGGATGAGCAAGAGTGTTTGCTGGACCTGGAAAGTTGTAAGTGTTAAGTAAATCCTAGTGATGAGGGAATGCCATATATAAAAATATATAAGATATTGAGTCATAAAAAGTTTTTTAGATTTGAGATTTACGTATTACAGTATAGCTTTATATTGGAATGATAGTAATAAACACTGTAAGTAATTCAATCAGATCTTAAGAGACCCTCCCACCTTTAAAATCAAAAGGTTGTCTCTAACAGGTCATCCTCAACCCAGAACCACGTCTTAGAATATTGCTTGTTGCCCAACCAATACAAATTTGACTAGCTCACAGAAGCAGAACAGACTGAACCTGACTGGACTCAAAGTTCCCAAGAACTGCATGTTTGGAATGAATGCCTTGTACAGAACTGGGTAAAACACTGTCTGCTTATGTTCACTCTTCCTCAAGGACTTGGCAAGCACCTGAAGTCATCTGCCAAAGTCCTGTTTCTGATCTTAGGGTCAGTGATTTTTTTGCCTCTATTTTGTAAGGCTGGCATAAAGTAGGCAAAGGATCTGATGAAGGGCATTTTGGCAGATAAGATGAAAGAGTCTGCCCTGGACCTACTGTAGCCTGAACGCTACAAGAATGGGGTGAGGCTTTTTCTGAACTCTTTCTGCACTGAGGATCTAGCTGTCACAATTGCATACTTTGGTTGAAATTGTGGGCTCTGGATCAAAGAATGCCTATTTATGGATCAGATGTTGTTTTTGTCCAAGCACTTAAACGGATCATAAAACCGGTCACCAGAGGCAAGGGGGAGGTCGATAACTCCCAAGGTAGATTTTTTTAGCATATGCTGGATTTGCTACGGGAATTGAGTCTTCTGGGAGCGTTTAAAGCAGAACAAAATCCGGCTTGGCTAGCCCTAGAATCTAAAAGTTTCTTAAAGCTTTCTAAAAACGGTGTCATTGGACCAGGGGAAAGCTAAACTGATACAAGCAAACTGGGATACCCCCAGTGCACGGAACAGACTGACCCCAGCAGGTTGCACTGGGTGTTTGACTGAACTACTAGTACTAGTGCTCAACAAGCACTTTTCCCCAAAATGTTTAATTCTATCCTAACTGAATAAATTAAAGCATCTGTACTGTATGTATCTGGAATCTTTCATTAAAAATTGGAGAGAATTTGAATACATTAGATTGGCTCTTCACTAGTCTATCTGTAAGTATGTGGGGTGTGGCCCCAGTGTGACCAAAGCCAAAAGTCAGTTTTTATAAAAACCCTATAAGCAGCACCTTGGCTTGGAGGGTACTTGCCCCCCTGATGCTTGGCCCAATCTGCCCCTACTAATTTAGGCCAAATGAAATTTGCTTGTGTAGAGTATGCCTTACTGTAACAAAATGTATGTTTAATGTATGCTGTATCTTGATTCTTCTTAAGGATGACATGTTTATTGTACCTTCTACAGATGGCTACTCTGCAGAAGATATCCTCTACCACTGGTCAGATAAGCAGGAGCAGATCCATGGCCTAGATAAACTTGAGTTACCACAGTTCACAATTGCAGGTTATAGCTTTACAAAAGAAATAGTAAACTTCAAGTCAGGTAATAATAATATTTTACTTGCAAGAGGTCCCCTGACATGCCCCCCTCCCTAGCAAGTGTATTTGTGCCTCTGCTCATAAACTGTGTTGGGGGCAGAAGTATACACGGGGAGCAAGGTGGCAAGGTACCCGGGAGCAGTGTGTTTGAGCCCTGTGCTGTGATGAGGCGAGTGGGTGGTGTTCACGCCCCAGCATCTGTCAGAGTGGAGTACAGCCTAGGTATTAAGAAAATAGCACTTACCACACTATTTCCACAAGTGCCTTTTGAACAAAATTTTTATAAACAGCAATGGCGTGAGACCCAGGGTATGCTGATTCGTTATTTAAGTTTTTAGCAAATACAGAAAATAGTTGTAAACCGTTATCAGGTATCAGAAATAAGTTCTACCGAATGAAGAAGAAGACAGCAGTGCACACATGTGCAGCAATTACAGTGCCATTTCTAGCATATCTGTCTTAGGGGAAATTTAATGTAAATATTACAAAGCCATTGTCAGTGGTAAAAAAAAAAGTTTTTTTTGGAATAACCTAAAAGAATCTTAAACAGGTCTGGCTCCAGGTTTATGTGGGCTCTTGGGCGGCATGGTCTCAGTGGGCCCCTTTGTGGTGAAGAGTCACGTCACATCACTGAGGGACATCCCAAATCTGAAATTCCCCTAAGGATCATGCTATTTGGACCAAGACTCTAGTTTTGGTCTGCTTTGAAGTGCACCAAACCCCTTTAAACCTGACCACGGAGTCTAAATGATTCTAGATTCTCCTGATTTTGGATGCCCCTGTGTGTGAACCCCCACTCGTTTGTTCATTACTTTCCTAGAACTGGATGAATGCCCTGTGGGATCGCAAGTTTGAGTTAACGGCCAAACCAGAGGGGTTCTTTCACAAACAGGGGCATACAAAATTGAGATGCCCCTGTAAAGCGGACCAAAACCCAGGGGTGGAATTGCTTGCATAGTGGGTATGCCAGAGATCCCAGGGGGTTTCACACAGTAGGGAATCACAGATTGGGATGCTCCAGCGATAGGAAATCAGCTGGGATGGGGAACTTAAAAGCAGAACAAAACCCAGCACTTCCTCCCCTGGAACCTAAATCGAGATGCGCCAGTATGTGAAACCCCGCCATTCGAGGAGATGTGGCCACCAGGTGTGACGGTGCCCTCTCAGTCCGCCGATCAAGCGCCATCATACAACCCAAAGGCCGGCCCTGTCAGTGGGCGCCCCTGGGGTTGGTGGCCCCTGGCAGCTGCCCCGCCTTGCCGGGTGCTGATGCCGGCCCTGATCTTAAAGATAAGGGGGCTATAAGCTGAAACAGGCCTAATTAATTATTTGGAAGTATAGTTCTACCCAGAGTAGTGGAATTTTGTCAGTCAGTTTGCAATTCCCCCTATTAAATTGCATTGACTAGTCTATCAACATAAGTTACAAAATCTTTATTTTTATAAATCTCCATAATATCCACATAGATATTCTTGTAAAACATTGATATACGCAATAAAAAGACGTTTTTCATCAACTAATTCACATTATCTTATTATGCATATTATTATACAATTGGGTTTAGCATAAATGTAAACCTATTAAACCGGACCAACACTTTAACGGGTGTTGGTCCCGCTGTCTGCTGATAAGAAGAAGCTCGGGGGGGGGGGGCATCCAAAACACTGGAGCCTCCTCGCACCTGACCACACACAATGTTCATAATATTCACCTTTATTACGAGCCAGCGCCGGGAAAGGAGTTATGCGATTGGCTGCCTGGCGACGCTGGTTTGTAATGCCCGCCCCCCCAGCTTCTCCTTATCAGCAGACAGCAGGACCAACACCCGTTAACATAAAAACGGGTGTTGGTCCGGTTTAATTCGATGTTACTGTAAACAGTATTAAAGATGTAAACTCTGCTGTCCAAACATGTTTCAAATGTCTTCCTCAGGGGCCTTGTTAAAACAATCTAAATGTTTAATCACAACAAGATCTACATGAGTAGCAACATTTTATTCAAATTGATACTTGTCAAGATGTTTCACTTAACAGGTGTTTCAAATATATTTACATAGTAACACAAGGGATGGAGAGGTGAGATTGTGATCACCAAGCTTGTATAAATAAAATGACAATGATTGAAAAATAATTAAAAAAAAATAGTAATAGAAAATAAAGAGAGATATTTGAAACTTCATATAGAGTGGCAGTGGCTGCAAAGCCACCATGGCTGCAATTCAGACTCATTTCCAAGTCTGACTCCTTCTAAGTCTGCAGCGAATTTAACCTGGCGGAAACCTGCACCGCATTCTGCTTGTCTGAATAGCCCAGCATCAACTAAAATGATCACCTTTTATCTCATCACACTGCTTCCACTTACCCTCAGAATTCTAGGCAGTATACCCCTGCTCCTGGTAAGTCCCTATATAACTCCCCCTCTCTGCTCTTCTCCCCCTACCTCTCTGCTCACGAATTCCTTTCCTTGGCAAAATCACACACCACCTCTATATCCAAGCACAAGACACATTATTCCACCCTCAAAAGCCACAACCATCTCTTCTCTCTCTTTTTACTCTTACTTGCCGCCGGAGACATCAGTCCGAATCCAGGCGCACTCTCTCCACCCCCCTCCTCCATAACTATTCATTTTTCATCAAAGCCAAAAGTCTACAACAGTGTTAAACCAGGATACACACGCATCCTATCTAATCTGATACAGCTTAGTCACTCTCCATCCCTTCCCGCCACTGTCACCTGCACACTGTGGAATGCACGCTCAGTGTGCAATAAACTCCCCTATATTCATGACCTGTTTCTCTCTAACTCTTTTACCTTCATGGGACTCACAGAAACATGGCTGACCCCATCAGACACAGCTTCACCCGCTGCCCTCTCACATGGGGGACTACATCTCAGCCACACCCCCAGATCCAACAACAAACAGGGTGGGGGTGTCGGCATCCTTCTATCCAAACTCTGCTCCTTTAACCCACTCCCTGCCTTGCCATCTCTATCCTTCTCATCTTTTGAAGTTCACTGTGTCCGTTTATATTCTCCCTGTAACCTGAAAATCGCAGTCATCTACCGCCCTCCTGGAACTACTACTCTTTTCTTCGACCACTTTTCTACCTGGCTCCTTCATTTTCTGTCCACAGACATCCCTGCAATCATCATGGGTGACTTTAACATATCTGTTGACACTAGCAACCCTGCTGCCACCAGACTACTGTCACTAACCTCATCTTTCGGCCTCAAGCAATGGTCTACTGCACCCACCCACAAAGACGGCCCCACAATTGACCTCTTCTTCTCTAACCTCTGCTCTGTATCAAATCTCTCGTCCTCTTTGCTCCCCCTCTCTGACCATAATCTGCTGACTATGACCCTCTCTCCAATGCCTGCAAACCCCCCTCCACACAAACCCACAACTCAACGCAGGAACTTAAGAAACCTAGACCTTCAGTCCTTTTCTGCCTCACTTCAACCTCTTCAGACCTTGACCTCATTCACGGACATAGACGCTGCATCATCACACTACCATAATACTCTCTCCTCAGCTCTGGACTTTGTCGCCCCCCTCACCTATAGCTGTCCCCGCACCAAAAACCCCCAACCCTGGCTAAATGCAAGCACAACCAGATTGAAACAGCTGTCTCAAGCTGCTGAACGGCAATGGAGGAAAACCAAAGCCAATCATTACTTTCTGTTCTACAAACAAGCCCTTCAGGAACTCAGGACGGCCCTTTCATCTGCTAAGCAAGCTTATTTCTCTTCACTGATTTCTGCACAAGCCCGGAATCCCAAACAACTCTTCAACACTTTCAGTTCCTTACTCCGCCCACCACCTCCTCCTCCAACCTCTCAGATAACAGCAGAAGAATTTTCTACATTCTTCAAAGAAAAAATTGACAACATTCGACTTGGCTTTGCCCCTCAGAATCCCTCACCACTTCAAACAATCCCCCCGCCTTACTCTCTTACTTTCTTTACTCCAATAACTGAGCTTGGACTAACCTCTCTCATTTCTAGGGCCCACCTGACTACCTGCTCCCTTGATCCTATTCCATCCCAACTTATTCCTCAACTGTCTCCATCCCTCACTCCAGCCTTAACCTCCATATTCAACCTTTCTCTCTCCACTGGTACCTTTCCTTCTTCCTACAAACATGCAGTTATTACTCCGATAGTCAAGAAACCCTCTCTCGACCCCTCTGCCCTCTCTCCATCTCACTACTTCCTTTCTCCTCCAAACTTCTTGAACAACATGTCCACTCAGAACTGTCACAATACTTATCCACTACAACATATTTGACCCCTTACAATCAGGATTCCGCAGTAACCACTCCACTGAAACTGCCATGACCAAAGTCACCAATGATCTGCTCATTGCCAAAAGCATTGGTCACTACTCCATCCTCATCCTTCTTGACCTCTCCTCAGCCTTTGACACTGTCGACCACTCCCTGCTTCTTGATAACTCTCTCGGGGGTTCAAGGGCTTGCACTCTCTTGGCTCACCTCTTACCTCTCTGATAGATCATTCAGTGTATTCTATTCTAACACAGTCTCATCCTCACGTTCCCTTTCTGTTGGTGTGCCGCTAGGTTCTGTCCTAGGCCCCCTACTTTTCTCAGTCTACACCTATGGCCTTGGCAAACGTATAACTTCACTAGGCTTTCAATATCACTTCTATGCGGATGACACTCAGATATATCTCTCAGGCCCCAATCTCTCCTCTCTCCTATCTCATCTCCCCAACTGCCTCTCAGCTATTTCTTCATTCATGTCATCTCGCTACCTCAAGCTAAACATGGACAAGACGGAACTGGTCATTTTCCCACCCTCTAACTCCCCTCTCTAACACGTCTATTTCTGTCAACAATTACACAATAACGGCAACTCCCCAAGCTCGGTGCCTGGGAGTCATTCTGGACTCTGCCCTCTCTTTCAAACCACATATTCACTCCCTGGCCACCACCTGTCGCCTCCAACTTAAAAACATCTCCCGCATCCGTCCTTTCCTCTCACCTGACACCACTAAAATGCTAGTGCACGCCCTGGTTATATCCCGTCTGGATTACTGCAACATCCTTCTTTGTGGCTTACCAACTAACAGACTGGCACCCCTCCAAGCTATTCTGAACTCTGCTGCTCGCCTCATCCATCTCTCCTCTTGCTCCTCCAGTTCTGCGCCTCTCTGCCAATCCCTACACTGGCTGCCAGTCCCACAGCGAATCCTGTTCAAAACTCTAACTCTCGCATACAAAGCTCTCTCCAACCAGGCCCCTCCCTACATCTCATCTCTAATCCAACAGTATCAACCTAGACGCAGCCTCTTCTCTTCTGCCAACCTTCTCCTGTCCTCCACCCTGGTCACCTCCTCTCACGCCCGCCTCCAGGACTTCACGTGCAACTTCAATCTTCTGGAATGCCCTCCCGCACCCAATCCGCCACTCCACAACCCTCAAAACCTTCAAAGGCGCCCTTAAAACTCACTTATTTAGACAAGCATATAATCTGGCCTACCCAATCTTCTAAAGAGCACATGCCACAAAGCTCAATACTGACTGTTTGTGATCCTTTCCCCTTGTCTTCACCCCTGTTCCTTTAGACTGTAAGCTCGCAAGGGCAGGGCTCTCTCCCCTATTGTATCTTGTACTCAGACTATCCATTGTCAACTCTGTAAAACTGCATTTGAAATAGTATATGTACCGTATGTTTCTACCCTGTCTGTAATTACTACGTTGTAAAGTGCTACGGAAGATGATGGCGCTATATAAATAAACAATAATAATAATATTATGTAAGACCGTCTAGGCCCTATAATATCTAGTTAGCTGCTTTTAATTTGTTTCTTGATACCTGGTATAAATAGAGGCCTTGTGAGCTACCAATAGGATTTAGTGTCTTTGGTTGTCATTGAAGTAAAGCTTTTGTCAAACCCTTTGTGAACTTACAACCCCCAATGTCCGCAGCTAGCTTCACCTTTAGTCAAACCCCGTTTGCCGGGATGCTTTAAACGCCTCACCGGAAACGGTTGCCCCCCAGGACTTATTAACTCAAAGGATGTAAGCTCACAGAGGTGAAGACGGGTGTGAACCAAAGGTAAGACTGGGGCATAATAGGGTAGCCGAGGTAAGTGCAGAAAACAGTTCTGGGAAAAGACAAGCAAGGTCAAAGGTCACGCCAAGGGTCAAACCTGGAGATCAGAGAGCTTCGCGGCACCAGGGATTAGATGGGTTCATAGTCGTAATTCAGGCTGAGGTCTGTACAGGCGGCAGTTAGGAGAGCAAAGTCGGCAACAGATAACCAACACAGTAATCTCAGGATAAATCACACCCAGCTAAACGCTATCACGGGCAATGAGAGAGTGAGGAGGTAAAACCTTTATAGGGCTGAGACTAATGGGACTGGACAAGGGGAATATCAATGATTGGTGTTTTACAACCTCTGGAATGATTGCCCAGTTTAAACCTTTTAGGGCGTTTCGCCCAGAACAACCTTTGGGCTCAGTGGCCCTTTAAGACAACCGTGCTCGCGCAAAGCGAGGATAAAAGGAGGCGGGCACGCTCGGCGCCCCATGAGCTGACTTTTTCCCAAAGTTTAATACACAACAGTGGTTTGGCCAGCTGGCCATTCATATGTCTTTCCATCTCCCTGAGTGGCTTTTAGTGCTTCTACCTATGGCCTTTATGGATGTCATTGGCATCAGTCAAAGCACAATATACATTCTCAGATTATAAATTATGACCTTACCCCAAAATGTCTAGTCTATGTTCTTACTCGAGAAATCAGATACCAAAGTTAGATTTCTAGAACTTTATCAGACACTATTTTGTGGTTGGGGTCTAAACTTCAAATCCCATAAATAAGAAATAGCTGTCAGCCAACAAATGACTAAAGTAGAACTCTAGCCGGAGCCCTACGGACTAACACATACAAGGATGTAACCACAAATATAGCAGATTAGGCATTACTCACAGAATCAGAGGAGGGCCATCCATGCCAAACCAATTAGTGATTTACATATATTGCCCATACACACAGTTGATAAACTGCTGTTGGCTCACAATTAGAACAGTAATTAGACCCTAATAATGATTTTGCTATAGGCCTGTTAGGGCATATTTACACCTCTGCAGGTGCTTTAGAATAAATATGTAACTTGGATTTACTTTTAACACTTTAAGCACCCAAATCCCTCATTTATTTTCTAGACTGTCTGCTTCTTTTTAGTGGTTTGCCTTTGTACAGTTTAGAACAGGATTTGACAAGCATTCTTATTATGAGAGCCATATACAGCACTGAGAGATAGTTGGGAGCCACAGTCAACGTGAAAAGATTGTGGAAGCCATATAACCCTTATTAAACTGGATACAAAATATTGAAAGTAACACACTTGACCAGGCAGTTGGAGGAGCATGGTTCCACCAGTCCCCAAAGAATGAATAAGCAAGTGAAGCACATGGATGATCCTATTCCATAAAATACTTGCCACACATGAGCAGACAGGCCAAGCCCCAAAAATTCTTTATAGCAGAATTGGGCAGGCCAATTCACTTCACTTTGTTTCCTAACTTCCATCCTTATCATTTCATAGGAATGCGACACAAGAGTCACATGACACTTCTCTAGGCTTTTTGGAGCTTGGTTGAAGTTGGTAAAACAAGTGAGTTGGCGTTCTTCTCCTACTGCTCAGCTAATTTACTTCATGCACGTCTCTGGGTACTATGGACATTCGCCCAGTCTCAGAATTGTACTAGACCTCCAAAAATGATTTAGTCTAGAATACTTTAGTCTAGCACTCTGTTAAGTGATGCTTGGTAAGTGGTGAGTTAAAGCAGGAGTTAAAAGCAGAAGTTACAAGCAGAAGTGCTGAAGCTGTAAGTATCTACCTTCGAATCCAGAGGGTTATTTAAGTGTTGTAAATTCTTCACTTAATAAAGGGATTTGTGTTCCAACAAATTGATACAATGTGCTCCATGCCTAACAATGCTGTCCAGTGTACATCTTGTGCTATGTATGCACTTCTTGAACAATCGGTTGAGGATGTATACTTATACTCCGGATGTCTGCGAATTGCAGATTTGGAAGCTGTCATTCACGATCTAAAGAAGCGATTGGCAACACTGAGAGACATTGTTCTCATGGAAAAGAGTCTGGATCTCACTGAGCTGGCACTCTCTGGGGCAGGGCAAGGGGAGGGTGGTAGTATGGGAGGAGAGGAAAAGCAGGAAAATGGGGCAGCTAGCTGGATAACAGGTAGAGGTAAAAATTACAAGGAGGCTAGCCCTGAACAGGCACCTCCCAACAAGTTTGCCCAGTTGGCAGATGAGGAGCATGTTAGCTCAGGGGTGGCACAGCTGCAGCAAGACACCCCTGTCTGCTCCAGTAAGGAAGGGAGGGGAAATGGGAGAACAGGGAATGGAAATGGGAGAACAGAGAAGGCAAGACAGGTGCTGCATACCCTGCAGTGTAACCATAACCCTAGGGCATCCACTAAGATTAGTGCTTTTTCCACCCACATAGGAGAGGATTCTTCTGTGTAAAAACAGTGAGACTATGGAACTTGCTGCCAGAGGAGGAAGTAATGAAGGATACAATAAAAACGTTCAAAAGTGGCTTGGATGCCTTCCTGGCATGTAATAACATTTCCAGCTATGGCTGCTAGACCACTGGAAGGAGATAAACAGGCTGAACTGGTTGGACTAAAGTCTTTATTCAGCCTTACATACTATGTTACTGTGTATACAGCCGAACAGCAAGGATCAGTGAACCACGCGTGACTCCCAAGCTGCAGGTTGGGGACCACTGGTTTAGAACAAACTGTTCTGTGGGACAATCTCACTGCAATGACAATGGCAAACATCAAAGCTCAATGCATTGCTGCAGTTCCCCTCCCCAATGCTTAACCAGTTCCTCATACCTGAGTGTTTACTATGGGGCGTTCAGGGAGAAAGGGATGCAGAAATGCAGATAAACTTTGCGGAGACCACATTTCGTCATCACTGGATCATCAGACTCGCAACAGTGTTGGTCCATTATAAGAAGATTATTGTTTGACGCATTTCATTTAAAAACGTTAAATTCTTCAGAGGTATTTGCATTATTCTTGCCATGTATGTTTTAAGCTTCCGCAGGCTCTTTAATATAAATGTGACAGTTTGAAGTATTACGTGTCTAATATTTCCTAAACATTGAGAATGATACTTGTGTGTATTGGGCTGTGTATGCCACTTTCATTTTTTTTTGTCAGTTCCCTCAAATCAATCTTCAGAGCTGTTTATTATTCAACATATCAGCAGTCTCTTTTTCATTAGATTAGCAGGACGTGCTGTGAAGGAATAAAAGGCAGAACATCAACAAACATTTTGTCTTTGTACATTCTGAGAGAACAGTCTGCCACATACGTGTTACGAATATGGGTAAAACTGTATTGCACTCAGACAGCCAGCCAGTCCCAAAGCAGTACGGCCCACCGGGAATTCTCCCAGCTCTCCCTATACCCAATTAACCCTAGACTCACTCTACACCATGGGCATCTACAGAGTCAATATCAGAAGTCACCTCCGTTATTTCTCTTCAGCTGAGCTTCCTTTGCGCTCCTCCACAGCTGGATTTAGTGTACTCCCTCCTCACTGATGGGAATAATTCATTAAAATAATCCGTGAGAGCTTGTTTTTTTACATTTGAGCAAATTCCCTGTGAGGAGCATTAACTTCATGGTACGTCATCCAAGAAGCAAATTTCTTGTTTATATTTGACAGGTATAAGATGCCATTGCAATAAATTGTAATTGTAAAAAATACTTGAGACCTGTTTTAACTGCCCCCCCTTCCTGTTGAACAGGGTAGTATTTGACTTTCTTGCTGCCCTAGGCATTTCAGTGCTTGTGGCCCTATTGTTGAGTCAGGTTGCAGTCTGCCAGTATAATAGTACAAAAAAGAGAGAAAAACAAACATGTGAGGATCCCCCATTAGCACCTAAATATGTGCTTGGCAGAGGAGTAGCTAGGCTAGCACCCGGGCAAAGATTAGAAATGGCGCCCCACCTGTTCTCAGGCCCCCCTGAACTGCTGCACCCGGGCAAGTGCCCCCCTAGCTACAGCCCTGGTGCTTGGATCCCCCCCTAGCCCCCCAAATGTTGAAGTTGCATCAAGCCACCAGTAAATATCTTTGTAGTGCAGGTGTATCCAGTGGGCAGGTATCCGAAATTAGGATGGCCAGGGATTGCAACAGCCCCAAGTGCCACTTTAAGTTAATAGGCTGAAGGTATAGCAGCTCCACCCAGAGACCAGGTAAGTGTTTCTTTTTCGGGTTCTGCCCCCCACATTCAGTAATGGGCCGCCAGTTAGAGATCATTTTAAGCAGTACCTGTTTCAGATAATAGTTTTTTTACCCATAGATGAAGAAATGCAATGTAAATGGACAAGTAAAAGCTAGTTATTTCTTTATTTATTTTTAGCAGGCCATTTTCCTCGACTGACTCTCCACTTTCAGCTGAAAAGGAATAGAGGAATGTATATCATCCAGTCCTATGTTCCATCTATTTTACTGGTGGCCATGTCTTGGGTCTCATTCTGGATTAGTCAATCAGCTGTTCCTGCAAGAGTGTCTTTAGGTACAATTCTTAAATCAAAATCCCTATGTCAGTTTTTTTGTGTTCTGCCTTATTATTTTCCTCTTCTGGATTGTAAAATAATCATTAGGATTATGCCCACAGACCTGTGGTTAATTTATTAGCACCCTGTTTCCATGATTCTCATATTCTGTGGACTCTGTATTGCTACAGTGGGAGTGGTTTGTCTTGGCCTTTAGTAAAAACAATGGACTACAAGTCTCACAATTCTTCTAGTGTAACAGGTGAACTCTTTAACAGCTTTGGCTAAGTCTAAGCTGCCTAATGGCCTCTCGAGCTGAGAACTTCATCAACCCTTTTGCCACCAGAACACAACTCTGTGATTCTTTCAAAGCGAAGAAATTAAATTTCAGGAGAATGGGTTAAACCTGTCACCCATGCCTTAGCCAGTCAGATTATTTGCACGCTAGAGTGAGGAAGTCTATGATATGTACTCAAAATCACCACTTTGGTGTACATAGCTAAGGTAAACACATTGTTGCTATGGAAAACTTTTTTCTTTTATAACACAGAGTTGCAAACAAATATAAAATTAAAAAAATATCAGATAAGCTTAGCACATTGAAGACATCATTTTGCCACACAATAATTGATTTTTTAAAAAATGTCATCCAAAGTGGAATTAATCTCTAATTTACATAATTTATCAAGAAATGCACCAAAGCTACATGAACATGTGCCAGAACCACTGACTCTGTGCCCCTTTGGAAGCTGTTATCAGTTAGAAAAAGCTCCTATTAAGCGACTGGTGTGTTCATGTTGTGTGAAACCCCCCAGGTTGGCTGATCTTACTCACCTTTCCCTGGTTCTACGGTGCAGCACAGGCTCTCGATCAATCTTCAGGATTGATAGGAGCGTCTGCACTGACGGACATATCCCCTGCTAACCTCTAACAGGGAGCGTGCCCGTGTTGGCCATCCACAAATACCTGGCATGGGCACACGCCCTGCTAAAGGCATAGGGGGGTGCAGCCGTTGCTCGCGCATGCGCCGTTGGACCAGGAAACAAGGTGAGTTTCAGGGCGGCCTGGCGGGTTTCACACAGTAGGGCATCTCGATTCTGGATGCCCCAGGTGAAGGGAATCTAGCGGCTCTGGAATCTTATAGATTCTAAGGCCATTGGGATGCAGGTTTTGGTCCACTTTAAAGAGAAAAAAACGGGTATTATTTCTTGCCCCCAGGGGATCATGATTTGGGAGACCCATCGTACCTGGGGGTTTCAAACAAATCAGGATGTCCCATTGAGATGGAGACCACTGGCCCTAGGGTATTATAAACTCTAGGCAGGTGGATGCCCCCTGTTTTTAGCATTTGAATGCCCAATTAATGCGTAGCACAGGGGAAGGAGGAGTGTGCATGGGCTTGCCAAAAGGTTGGAATCTTTGAATGTGACCCTCGAAAACTGTAGTGATTTCAATTATGATTCCTTAATACCATTGTGGGTGATTTATTACACTACAAATTTAGGGGCTTTTTTTTTACAAAACATTCATTTCAGGTATCACCACTGTACTTACCATGACCACTCTTATGGACAGTGCTCGATCTTCTCTACCCAGAGCATCGGCCATCAAAGCTCTGGATGTCTACTTCCTGATATGCTATGTCTTTGTGTTTGCTGCTCTGGTGGAGTATGCGTTTGCTCACTACAATGCGGATTATATGAAAAAGCAGAAAAAGAAGACAACATCTGCCAAACAGGAATGGAAGGTTAGACATTTTTCTTTGGATTATTTAGTTTCTAAGTTGTGTTTATAATACAAGTTGATTCTTTCTTTTGTTCCAATGTTAATAAAATACTTGTTTTGTCATATAATATACGGTATCTCATCATGCAAACATTGGAGGGTGCTGAAGAAACCGAATAGATGAAACTAGTACGCCCATCCCCAATTAAACCTAATCTGAAGAGAAAAAAGAATATCTTATTGGCACTGATCTATGAATTTGTAAATACAGGGAATGGAATATGCTATTAGGCACTCAATTGTAAAGTGCACTTGTGCATTTACATTTGTATGACCTCAGTAAGGAGGGTTCTTTCTTTTTATTTATATAAATAAACTAATTAATTTTTAATGAATGAAAAATACTTGATCGTGGCGAGGTAATTCTCAAAGGCGCAAAAAAAATTTAAGACATGCCTATGCCTGTTATATTTTCTGCAGGCAATTTTTTGGACCTTGACACCAAACATAAAATCCTCCCAATAACTTCAGAGTGATTATCAAAGTAGATACTAGTTGAACTGTGCTTAGCAGAGGTTGTTTCATTAATATCAAAGAATAAGATTTCCAAGTGTTTCCGATGCTCTTTCCCTTTGAGACTTTCTACTTTGTAGTTTAAAAATGTAGTCCAGGAATCAGCCTTTAGTGCCTGGAAACACGAATCATTCTAGTTTTAGATTAAACTAGCCTACAGATGAACTCACACCAAGCTGACAGATACATTGTAACAACAGGGTGCCTGTTAGTATAATGGGCACCAGGCAACTGAGGTGGCGTGTGGAATACAGGGTACAGGGCAAATCTTATCACTAACAGCTTTGCAGTATCTAGATTCTATAAAAAATGCTTCAACTGTCCCATTCTGCTTCTACAGTATAGGCCTGCTAATTAGAGATGAGCGAATTTTCCGACAAAAATCGTTGCGACCCGAATTTATTCGCGATGAATCGCTATTAAAAACGGCTATTTCTGAGCCTCCTAGAGCCTCAATAGGGTTGTAAACCATTCTGCCTTTCTGTAACATGCGTAGGACGCGTGCTGGGTTAGTGAAATAATACTGTAAATAATTATCACATGCAGATCGGATGCATCGCTAATAGAATCGCAAAGCGGCACAATTGCAGAGAGTTGAGGTGGCATCACTATGAGGGGCCCCTATAGTGCCTAAAAAACACACCCTGGAGCTGACAGCAGCAGGAGCCCCAAAATTAGCTGAATCACACCCTGGAGTTGCAAGCAGCATCAGCAGGAGCAAAAACATTGGCTGAAAGAGACACTGAAGTTGGCAGCAGGAGCCCAAAAATTGGCTGAATGACACCCTGGAGTTGCAAGCAGCAGCAGCAGGAGCCCAAACATAGCTTGAAAGAGACACCGGAGTTGGCAGCAGGAGCCCAAAAATTGGATGAATCACACCCTGGAGTTGCAAGCAGCAGCAGCAGCAGAAGCAGCAGCCCAAACATAGCTTGAAAGAGACACTGGAGTTGGCAGCAGGAGCCCAAAAGTTGGATGAATCACACCCTGGAGCTGCAAGCGGCAGCAGGAGCCCAAACATAGCTTGAAAGAGACACTGGAGTTGGCTGCAGGAGGCCAAAAATTGGATGAATCACACCTTGGAGTTGCAAGCAGCAGCAGGAGCCCAAACATAGCTTGAAAGAGACACTGGAGTTGGCAGCAGGAGCCCAAAAATTGGCTGAATCACACCCTGGAGTTGCAAGCAGCAGCAGCAGCCCAATCATAGCTTGAAAGAGACACTGGAGTTGGCAGCAGGAGCCCAAAAATTGGCTGAATGACACCCTGGAGTCGCAAGCAGCAGCAGCAGGAGCCCAAACATAGCTTGAAAGAGACACTGGAGTTGGCTGCAGGAGGCCAAAAATTGGCTGAATGACACCCTGGAGTTGCAAGCAGCAGGAGCCCAAACATAGCTTGAAAGAGACACTGGAGTTGGCAGCAGGAGCCCAAAAATTGGCTGAATGACACCCTGGAGTTGCAAGCAGCAGGAGCCCAAACATAGCTTGAAAGAGACACTGGAGTTGGCAGCAGGCGCCCAAAAATTGGCTGAATGACACCCTGGAGTTGCAAGCAGCAGCAGGAGCCCAAACATTGCTTGAAAGAGACACTGGAGTTGGCTGCAGGAGGCCAAAAATTGGATAAATCACACCCTGGAGTTGCAAGCAGCAGTAGCAGGAGCCCAAACATAGCTTGAAAGAAACTGGAGTTGGCTGCAGGAGGCTAAAGATTGGATGAATCACACCCTGGAGTTGCAAGCAGCAGCAGCAACAGCAGGAGCCCAAACATTGCTTTAAAGAGACACTGGAGTTGGCTGCAGGAGCCCAAAAATTGGATGAATCAAGCCCTGGAGTTGCAAGCAGCAGGAGCCCAAACATAGCTTGAAAGAAACTGGAGTTGGCAGCAGCCGCAGCAGGAGCCCAAAAATTGACTAACACACCCTGGAGTTGGCGGCAGCAGCAGGAACCCAGAACTTAGCTGGAAGGCACCATGAAGTTGGCAGCAGCAGGAGCACAAACATTAGCTGGAAGGCACACCCTGGAGTTGGCAGCAGCATAAGCAGGAGCCCAAACATTGCTTGAAAGGCACCCTGGAGTAGGCAGCAGCAGGAGGCCAAAAATTGGCTGAAAGGCACACCCTGAAGTTGGCATCAGCAGGAGCCCAAAAATTGGCTGGAAGGCACACCCTGAAGTTGGCATCAGCAGGAGCCCAAAAATTGGTCTAAAGACATAAATATGTTTTGCAACATTTGGAAAGTGTAACACGTGGCACCATGCTGAATCTAGTCGCATGCATCAGCCATTGGTGGGTGGAAATCCTGGCTGATCCATCCCTGATTCATTATGACAAAGGTGAGTCTCTCCAAATTTTTAGTTGACAGACGAGTTCTCCTCGCCGTAACTATGGCCCCCGCCGCACTAAACACCCACTCAGATGGCACGCTGCTGGCCAGGCAGGACAGCTTTTTTTAAGGGCAAACTCTGCTAGTTGCGGCCACAAGCCAAGTTTGGCTGCCCAGAAGTCCAGCGGATCCTCAAGGTGTGTTGGCATGGTCATGTCAAGGTATGACATGACCTGCTGGTTGAGGTCCTGCTCCAGGTCTTCCTGCTGCTCATGAGTAGCCTCACTATGCGGATGTAGAAAGCTACTCATTAGCGACTGAAGACTGAGGCTGCTGCTGATGGAGCTGCTGCTCCTGCCAACCCCCCCAGCAGGCATGGCAGTGGAAGGTGAGCGCAGAGGTCCCCCCGAGTCAGACCTGCGAGAGTATGGACCATGGCGCAGATAGGCATCGGCCAACTGACTACGCAGAATGTCTTTGTAGTAGTTAAGTTTGTCCTCCCTCTCGGCGGGATTAAAAAATGCCCCCATTTTGTGCCGGAAGTGAGGGTCCAATAAGGTGGACAGCCAGAAGTCATCCCGCTGACAAATGGAAACAATTCTGGGGTCACTACGCAAGCACGTGAGCATGCTTCGTGCCATTTGCGCAAGTGACTCGGAGGGACTACCTGTCTCCATCTCCACTGCATACTGCCACGGTGTGTCCGGGTCCTCTGTCTCGCCTTCCTCAAAACCCTCTAGCTCCTCTGGCTGCTCCTGCTCCTCCTCTCCTGTCCACTGACTAGATAAACCAGCCATTTTGCCAAGCCTAAACTGTGCTTCACTGGGCCACTCCTCCTCCTGTTCCTCCTCCAGTTCAGCTCCAACGGGGTTCATGTGGCCGTAAGATGTAGACGCCATGTCTCCAGTGCCCTGACCAGCCATGGTTTCCAACATGTGCTGTAGTACATGAAGCAGTGGAATCACGTCGTTCATCCCGTAATCCTGCCGACTGACAAAGTGGCTTCCTCAAAGGGCCTGAGCAAACGGCAGGTGTCACGTATGAGCTGCCACTGGTTGACATTGAAGTTTCACAGGGGAGTCCCCCATCCGCTTGGATCATCAGGAAATCCGTGATGGCTTTTCTCTGTTCATATAATCGGTCCAACATGTGAAGGGTGGAATTCCAAGGGGTGGAAACATCGCAAATCAGACTATGTTGGGGGCTACCGTTCTGACGCTGTAGCTCAAGAAGGGTGTGTTTGGTGGTGTATGAGTGGCTGAAGTGCATGCAAAGTTTCCTTGAAGTTGTTAGGATGTCTTGCAGATGGGGGGAATACTTCAGAAACCGCTTGACAACCAGATTGAAGACGTGAGACATGCAGGGGGCATGGGTCAGGCTTCTTTGGCGCAGCGCAGACAAAATGTTCTTCCCATTGTCGGTAACCATGATTCCCATTTTAAGTTTTCTTGGAGTAAGCCATGTTTGGATTTCCTGATGAATAAATTTAAGCAGTTCCTCCCCTGTGTGACTCCCTTCGCCAAGACAAACCATGTGAAGCACAGGGTGACTGTCAGGAATTTCCCAGCAGAGAAATCCCAATTGTAAAAAGTGACCAGAAATTGAGACTGAGAGGCAGAAATGGATATTGGGCAAACCGTGTTTAATAGTGAAAAAACAGTGGTAACTACACATCAAACACACTACAATCAAACTGCTGTACTATACATATATACAGGTGAGAATAACACGCTCTGGCTGAACTATACACATACAGGTGAAACCAACACGCTCTGGCTGTACATACACAAGATGGAGTCCAGGAAACAAGTATGCATAGGGATCAAAGGAAAGTCCAAATTCCAAGGCGGAAACTCTGCTGAGATAGGGGGAGCAAAACACAAGAGATGAGGCAGGAGTCCTGGGTGCAGGGCTCAGATTTCAGATTACCTGGGATCTAGGTACAGCGTTCTGGGATCAAGATGACAAAACACAATGCTAATCCGCTGCCTGAATGTTCTGATCAGCTTATATAGGCTGATGAGTCACAGGTGCTGGCTGATTACCTCTGCAGGACAGAGCCATCTCCTGGTTGATCAGCATATTGCAGGGGAAGTTCCAGAGAAAGAGCCAGCCAGAAGCAGTATTAACCAGCAGCACACTCTGAAGCTTAAGGAGGAACTCCAACCCTGACAGTGACACCTCCGTGCCCTGCACACATGGTAGACTGGAGGGGCACTGAGACTTGAGCCTACAGTGGAGGGTGAGGAGATGGCGGAGGATGAGGAGGCCGAGTCGCACGGTGTCACAGGCCCAACGGGCAGGGAGCGCGGAGGCCGAAGCGGCGTGACCTGTCCAAGTTGCTGCTGCAAAGGGACCACATTCACCCAGTGGGCCGTAAACGACAGGTACTGTCCCTGACCGTAGTTACAGCTCCAGACGTCGGCGCTGCCATGCACTTTGCTACACACGGACAGGCTCAAGGACTGGCCCACCTTCTGTTCAACAAAGGTGTGCAGCGCTGGTACTGCCTTCTTGGCAAAGAAATGACGGCTTGGGACTCTCCACCTCGGCTTGGCACAAGCCATCAGTTCTCTGAAAGGTGCAGAGTCCACCACCTGAAAAGGGAGCGACTGCAGCACCAGCAACTTGGACAGGAGCACATTCAGCTTCTGCGCCGTAGGATGAGTGGGCGCATACTGCTGTCTCTTGGACATGGCTTCGCTGATGGATTGCTGGCGGGATGCATGACTTGGAGGAGGAGGAGCAGGAGCGACAGAGGATGGGTATGACGCACAGCTGCCTTCGGCTGAGGTGCTGGAGCCTTGGCTGGCAGAAATTGGGAGCTGCGTGCCACTTGGTGAGGTGGCTGGACCACCTCTTCGGAGCCTAGGTTCTCCCAGGCCGCTTTATGGTGACGCATCATATGTTGACGCAGGGCCGTGGTGCCAACATTTGGGCCCTGGCCACGCTTCACCTTCTGCCTACATATCTTACATGTGGCCATGTTACCCTCCTGCGGATGCTTCAGGAAAAACTGCCGAGTAGCTACTTTTCCCACCAACAGGCCGCACTGATTCACTGCTACTGTCGCCAACTCCAGGAACCCCTGCCCCACTACCTCCCGATAAGGTATCCTGCCGCACAGCAGGTGCTCTACCCTGGCCCTGGCCCCATTTGGCTCCAGGCTTTACAATTGTGCCCCCATGCTGACTGCCAACCATGCTGCTAACACCTTGCTGCCTCAGCTGCTGACTCCGGGGCAACCTGCGCCCCTCTTCTCCTGATGATGACGATGAAGCCCCTTCATCACCCGGCTCTCAAGTGCGATCGGCTTCATCATCATCATGACAGAGTTGTGGCTGCACGTCACTGATGTTCTTGGTTTCCTCAACAGTGTCTGGCGCAGGAGCTGGAAAGCTCGCAACACCCACGACACTGTCCACATCACTATTTGTCTGCCTAGCTAAAGAAGCCACCTCCATTTCTTGGCTGGGCAGTAGCTGCTGACTGTCCTCTATCTGATCGTCCTCCTCACTAAAGAGTGGAGCTGAACCCAAAGCATAGGATATGTCGCTGGGGTAGGGAACAGCGTAGGACAGAGGCAATGGGAGGACAGGGACTGCTCTCGGGGCATGCCAACTCAGGGTTGTGTCAGAGGAACCTACCGACCCTAGACTGGGGTTCTCAGATGTAACTTGTGATGTTGATGAGCACGTTAACCAATCTACCACGGCAGATGCGTTTCTGGTGGAGACACGACCGCTAGCAGATACTGGCAGTTCAGGTCTCTCACCGTGACTCCTGCTGCCACTTGCTCCTAGTCTGCTGTGACCTCTGCCTGCTGAATCCTGGCCTCTGCCACTTCTCTTTGAACATCCTTGCACTTGTCTGCCTGACATTTTTATGTATTTGAAATGCGCAATAGGTACGATAAAAAATGTGTTTACTTTAAAAAGATGATTTTTTTGACAGCAGACCAAAAACCAATTCAAAATGCAATACTTTGATTAAGCTGAGGAAGGATGAACAAGCGTATTTAGTATAACAGGCTGCTAAGTGCAGGTTTGGGATGCCCTGCGGCATAGTGTTTTGGCAGCAGGACAAAAAACAATTCAGAATGCAATACTTTGATTCAGCTGAAGAAGGATGAACAAGCGTATTTAGTATAGCAGATAGGCTGCTAAGTGCAGGTTTGGGATGCCCTGCGGCCTAGTGTTTTGGCAGCAGGACAAAAAAAATTCAAAATGCAATACTTTGATTAAGCTGAGGAAGGATGAACAAGCGTATTTAGTATAACAGATAGGCTGCTAAATGCAGGTTTGGGATACCCAGGTGGGCTGGTGTTTTTTTTTTTTGTTAAAGGCAGACCAAAAACCAATTCAAAATGCAATACTTTGATTAAGCTGAGAAGGATGAACAAGCATATTTAGTATAACAGATAAGCTGCTAACTGCAGGTTTGGGATGCCCTGCGGCCTAGTGTTTTGGCAGCAGGACAAAAACCAATTCAAAATGCAATACTTTGATTAAGCTGAGGAAGGATGAACAAGCGTATTTAGTATAACAGGCTGCTAAGTGCAGGTTTGGGATGCCCTGCGGCCTTGTGTTTTTTTGTTAAAGGCAGACCAAAAACCAATTCAAAATGCAATACTTTGATTAAGCTGAGGAGGATCAACAAGCATATTTAGTATAACAGATAGGCTGCTAAGTGCAGGTTTGGGATACCCAGGTGGGCTGGGTTTATTTGGTTAAAGGCAGACCAAAAAATATTAAAACTAATCCAGTTATATTATGATAAATGCTTGTGTGTAACAGATAGGGTTAAATAAGCCACTGCATAGATGGCATGCACAGTGGCAAGGCAGATTTACAGCACAAAGAACTGAAATTAAATTGAAAACTGATCTGGCTAATGAAAAAAAAAAAATTTTCACTGTCACTTCTAAGCTGTCCCTGGCTGGATAGTTCCGGTTTTTCCCTATATTTCCCTGGCTCTGTCTACCTCTCTGTCTGCCTCTCTGACTCTCCCTACCTATCTCTAACTCTCTGTCCCTGTCTGTAACGAGCTGTGCTCTGGCCGCAATGCAAGGCTGAAATGCGCACAAGCAAGATGGCCGCCGCTTTATATAGCACGGTGACGTCACCGGGCTTCCTGGCTGATGATAGGCTGCATGTGACTTACCCATGATACCTTGCCCCAGGGGATATGTCCGGACATGTGCTTCCACCATTTTAGAATGCCTGTAATTGAATAAATTAAGTTTAAAGGAAAACTTCAATCGATCGAATCGCGGGGGAAATTCAGAATCGAATTTTTCATGAAATTCGGAACGAATCCGGGTTCGTCCGGATCGATTCACTCATCCCTACTGCTAATCTCTGACTGTCCCCTGCGCTAGCTTGTATTAGAAGAACAGCTTATTGCTATTTCAATCTTTCTGATGTGTGTTCAGCAATACATCACCCAGAGGGACCCTCAGCACCCACACGGCCGTGGCTACTATGCCACTTCGAAAAGGGTGATAGTATTGCTAAACTATCAAATATTTATTCCAGGCCCCATTGTAGCTTCACTGTGTTGCACATGTTTATATTTATAGATTTTTTCTATTTGGGATATTCATTTGGGTGCTATTGTGAGAACTGTTAGCACTTTCTTTTTCTTGCTTATACTACAGTGCAGTTTGTTGTTGTATAAGCTTTTCATTGCATTAGCACTTTTTTTGTGTTTTGCACTGTATTTATAGATCTTTTTTTACTAATTGTTGTAATGCATTTTGTATTAATACCTTTGGGACCAATCTTTTGTATTGTACTAATCATTTCTCACCAGTAAAAGGCCACCTCATACCTGTCTGGCATTTTAAACCGGATCTTCACCCTAAATAAGAGCATTATATGTTTCCCCCACCCTGTACATACAGATTTCCCACATTAAAAATGTGCATCTATTGCATTTTCTGAGACTTTAAACATCCAAGATGGCGGGCCATGGAGTCTCATACTGTTTGCAAACAGAAAATGTCTTCTGCTTCTGTGCGGCTCTGCATTCTGGGATTGCTGACCTTTTCCTGACCCCAGCTCTGCTTTGTTTGTGCAAAGCACAGCTATAATCCACCCCCTGTACTTTTGACCCCCTACTGAGTAAAAGTTTAATGGAAAACAGCCTTGGCTGTTTTTTTCACATAGGGTGTATAAGTTATCCCTCTTCTTGCTATTCAAAATTTGTATATAGATTTTGTATTGCCTAGGTCCTGTTGTAGCCATTTAGATTTGGAGGAATCTGTAGGAATAGCGGAGTCGATGGATAGAAAGTATAGATTTAGATTTTACATTAACATGGACCTAAACCTTTTCTGGCAACTCAGGGACTCTAAACTAACCATATTCACCATATTTCAAAGAAGAAGAAAAATTCCACATCGAAAAAGTACAGTGCAAATAGTTTTTGTCCGAAGCAAGAAAAAGCCATGAATATACACTTAATAGCATGTATACAAAATAACCAAAAAATAGGCAAATATTCAGCCTCAGCTTTTGGCGGTCATTACACAATATGATGTGAAAGAAAGGAGGCCTCTCTAAGTCTCAAGTCAAAAATGTTATCAAATCAAATGGTACATAGAAAATAAAACAAACCCCAACCGAAAATAAAAAAGTGGGGAAAAGAAGGAAAGAAAGAAAAAAAAAAGGGGCATCCCTAGTACTCAAGAACCACATTCACCCCTTCATGACATCAGTGAGCCCTGCATTAGAGGTATACTAAAGAGCTCCGTGACAGATTTTGGCATCTAAAAGCGAAACAAAACCTGAGATTTTGACTATCCCAGGTTTTGGTTCTTGCCAAACACTCCCCCCCCCCGGGCATCACAAAGCTGCATGAAACCCCCCCCCCCCCCCCCCCCGGCCAACTTAATTTTCCCCAGTTCTACAGTGCATACGCAGGCTCTTGTCCAATCAGAGCTGTTTGTCATGCATAATTAATGTTCGGCAAGTGGCTCTGTTTACAACAATCAGAGCAAAAGGGGACACATCCCCTTCAGCTTCGCCATTCTGATAGGCGTGCACAGCCTAAAGATGCAGGGAATGTGGCTGCCAGTGTTTAAATCAGAGCCAGAAATAGGTGAGTTTTGTGGCGATCCTGGGGGGGGTCACATAGAGTGGCACCCAGATTTTGGATGCACCAGAGGAACAGCGGCTGGTCCTGTAATCTTTTAAAATTCATGGCCAGCCATGCAGGGTCTTGTTCCGCTTTAAGGAGGGGTATCCCTACTCAAGATGCAGCAAGGAGGCCATAGCCCCTGTCTGGGCAGAAGAGAAACAAGTACTCATATTCACCCTTTGTTATCTGTAACACTTCTGTCCTACTACAGTTCAATAAAACTGACTCCCAGGATCTACACTGACCAGCAGCCTCTGTTTCATACGTATGCCCCCGGCTCAATCAGTGAGAGCGACTGGACACATCTGCTCTATTCACTGAAATGGAATGGGTATGTCATGACCTGCCATGCACCCTCTATTGCAGTCAATGGAGTGGGTGTGGATAGTCACTGAGACTTGACACCGTGGTTGCCAGTCAGCGGTATTGCAACTGGACTAGCTGTTGGGACAAAAGATGAATATTTGTTTTTTCTGCCTGGACTGTCTCTATTTAAAAGGGATTTAAAGTCATTCTAAATTCCTTTTTATTGTGTAATGATATAATTATAGTAATTACGGTATGTCTAATGTCGAACACATTTCTAGGTATCAATGAAGGATGGCCATCATGCTATAGTCCTCCTCACGTTGTCAATATTGGGTGCAAATCTCAACTTGCTGGAGCAATATACCTGCACCCCGGGGAATATACGAAAATCCCAACAAGCCGATGTGGGATGGAAAGGACGCGCTGGTGAACTTAAACAAGACCGTAAAGGAGGCAGACTGAGGACTTTGCTGAAACCTTTACATGCAGACACCATTGATGTCTATGCTAGAACTATATTCCCAGCTGCCTTTGGAGCAGTGAACATAATTTATTGGGTAGTCTACACAAAGTAATAATGGTGTTTTACAGATGCCTGCATTGCCTAAAATGTTCATTTAACTTTATAAAATATTAAAAGAGGACTTTTATCTACATAAGTGCATGGAATGCATTAGAGGGCTGCTCTGTCTAATAATGATTGGAATCCGCTAATGATCTTTAAATGAACGACTGGCAGTGTAAACAACAGTTTTAGCAAAAATAGGTTAGGTTAGTGGCACAAGACGATGATGGAACGTATAATATCACATTTCAAGACTGAGAGCTGTCGGTAATAAAAGGATTCTGATTGATCGTTTTATAGTTATATATATATAGCAACTAGGTAATTAGCAATATATTTTACTTTGTTTTTTTTATGTGTGCTCATATATGTGAAAAATGTATTTGCACGATATGCACCTTTTTTGTATTTGTTATTCTGCTGTCTAGATGTTCTGTATTATACATATATATTGTCTACTGCATATTAATAAAGCATACAAAACATCCATGTTTGCATTGCTGGGAAAAAAGCAATTCTGTGAGTACTCACCTGTAGAATTGTTTTTGTTCTTGCATGGCACGGCCCGCTTCGGTATTCATAACAGTTGGGTTATTCCGCCACAAGGTGGCGAAGTGGTACTGCAGAAAAGCTGTGGCTTGTCCCGGCTCCCTATAAAAACGGGCTTAACCCCAAAATTGACTTTAAACTGCTACTAGATAATGGGAAGAGAGTACATACAGGGCGCCGTGGCCGCCCAAACTGGGCACCAAGGAGTGGGCCACAGACAGCGAACAGGCAAATAGAAATCAAGACCAGTACGGACGGAGCCTGGACCGGGTAGAGCGGGGCTCACCCTCGGACCCCGTCTCTGGCCTACATATTGATGTTGGCATAGACTTGAGCTTGCCTGAATTTACGGTGGGAGGGAGTGGTGGGAGTTGTTGGAGGCTCTCAAGCCCTGAGTGTGACCCGGCCTGCGTGCTGGACCTGTCTTTTTACTGTAATGCTTTATTCCTGATTTCTCACCTGTAATTATTTTGTTCTGAAAATTCAAATAAAGAATTAAAAAAAAACAAAAAACGGGCTTAACCATAGAGTTCCCCAGCGTACACAAGCAGTGAGACAAGAAGTCGGGAGAGAATAAGTAAAAAATGTGAAAAATGTAAAAGACCCCAATTGACTTGGAACAATCACCATAAAGAGGCAACCAAGAACAACGAAAACAAGGGTGGGGCGAAGCGGGCCGTGCCATGCAAGAACAACAAAAACAATTCTACAGGTGAGTACTCACAGAATTGCTTTTTTCTTTATTGCATGGCACGGCCCTCTTCTGTATTCATAACAGTTGGGACATCCAAAAGCAGTGTCCAGAGTAGGGTGGGATCCCCAAAGAGTAACGGCCAGTAGTTCAAGTCACTACCGCCTGAAGCACCTTGCGGCCAAAAGCAGCATCGGCTGAGGCCTTAAAATCAACCTTGTAAAACTTAGAAAAAGTATGAACAGAAGACCTAGTAGCGACCTTGCAAACTTGTTAAACAGAAGCTTGGTGCTGAAAAGCCCAAGAGGCACCAATAGCACGAGTAGAATGAGCAGTAATCCTAAAGGGAGGTTCCTTTCCCTTAGCAGAATAGGCTTGAACCACCGCCTGACGGATCCACTTGCTGATAGTGGATTTAGCCGGAGGCAAACACTTTCTAGGTCCAGAAGTGAGAATAAAAAGAGCATCAGACTTCCTGAAAGGCTCAGTGGCGACCAAATAAAACTTCAGAGCCCTGAGCACATCTAGGGAATGCAGAGTCCGCTCCTTGGAATTAGCAGGATTAGAACACAATGAAGGCAAGACAATGTCCTGATTAAGATGAAAAGCAGGCACAACCTTTGTACTAAGTTGAAGGCCCTGATCCAAACCATGTTGTAAGAATTCCAGAATCCTGGGAATAGAAAACACAACAGGGAAGAGACTTTGACTCACAGCAGGTAATGTAAGCATGCCACACCCTGTAATAAATAAAGGACGAGGACTTCTTCCTAGCCCGAATCATGGTATCAATAACAGAAGCAGGCAACCCCTTTTCCATCAATATGGAGGTTTCAGCAGCCAAGCCATTAAAGCCAGAGTTTGTAAATTGAAAAGGCGTAGCTGCCCCTGAGTGAGAAGATCTGGATCCTTGGGCAAGACGTGCCGGTCTACTGCCAACCGCACGACATCTGCGAACCAAACTCTTCTTGGCCAACAAGCGGCCACTAGTATGGCTGTTACCCGCTCCTGGGCTATCTGCACATGACCCTGCCCAGGAGAGGAAACGGAGGGAACACATAAAGAAGCTGAAACTCCGTCCATGGTATTGCCAAGGCATCCGTGGCGAAGACCAGAGGATCCGGAGACAGAGAGACAAATCTGGGAAGTTTGTGATTGTGACGGGACGCAAATAGGTCCACGTCCGGCTGACCCCAGCAGTGACAGAGGGAGAGAAACACCTGGTTGTTGAGAGACCACTCTCCCAGACGAGATGTCCCCCTGCTCAGGGAGTCCGCCACCTGGTTTCCACCCCTGGGATGTAAACCGCTGATATGCAGGGAACATGCTGTTCCGCCCAAGAATCAGGGACACTTCCTTGAAGGCTCGCTTGCTCCGAGTCCCTCCCTGATGGTTGATGTAGGCAACTGCCGTCTGGTTGTCTGAGCGAATCTGAACAGCCCGACCCCGGAGGTGAGTGGATAGGCGAGAAAGAACCAACCTGATCACCCTCAGTTCCTGGACGTTGATGGAAGCATGGGCCAACCCAGGGACTTCCAGAAGCCTCCCCAGCCAGTCAGACTGGCATCCGTGGTGACAGTTTCCCAGCACGGGGGCAGAAAGGACCTGCCCCCCAGAAGGTTCCTTGAGTCCAGCTACCACGAGAGAGACCGTCTGGCGAGGGGAGACAGAACAAATTCCTGATCCAGGGACACAGGGTCCTGATCTCAAACTGACAAGAGGTGCAACTGGAGAGGTCTCATGTTAAACTGAGCAAAGGGGACTGCCTCGAAGCAGGACTCCATCAGGCCCACCAACTGCATCCCCTGATGGATGGAGGGATGAGGACACAACAGCAGAGCCCGAGCCTGCAGCTAAAGACCTTCCACCTTCTGCCAAGGAAGGAACACCTTGACCTGAGAGGTATCCAGCGTCATGCCCAGAAAGGTCCTCACCAATGACGAGGACAGAGAAGACTTGGGATAGTTGATCACCCAGCCGAAAGACTCCAGAGTGTATGTCACCATTTGAGTGTCCCGCTCGGCCTGAGGAAAAGACTCGGCCACAATCAGGATGTCGTCCAGGTAAGGAATGATGCGGATGCCCTGGTTCCTTAGCAGAGCCATCACTCCCGCTAGCACCTTGGTGAACACCGAGGTGCAGAGGTGATACCGAAGGGTAGAGCCACAAACTGGTAATGCGGACCCTGCAGCTCGAACCTTAGGAATCTCTGATGACCTGGGAAGATAGGCACATGAAGATAAGCATCCTTGATGTCTACAGTGGTCATGAAGTTGCCTGGGCGAAGGGTACTGACAGCAAAGCGCAGCGTCTCCATGCGAAAATGTTTGAATCTGACAAATTTGTATAGGCCCTTCAGATCCAGAATGGGCCTCAGAGAGCCGTCCTTTTTGGGGACCGTGAAAAGATTGGAATAGTACCCCTGACCTCTTTCTTGATGAGGCACCAAACAAATGACTCCGGACTCTTAACAGGCAATGAACAGCCAGAAGCAATCCCTGAGTGGACAGGGGGTTTAAAGACATCCGGAATCTGATGAATCTTGGGGCGGCCAGGCTGCAAACTCTATCTTGTAACCTGAGGACACTACCTCCTGAATCCACCGGTCTGAGATGTGAAGCCTCCAGACGTGAGCAAAGAGCCGAAGCCGTCCCCCCACCCAGATGGGTGAGGGCGCCCCTTCATGCCAGAGGGGGCTTGGGAGAGGGTTTGGACTTAGGATTCCAGGAGAGACCGGGACGACCACGGGTTCTGCCACGGCCCCAAGAATCTCTGCGACCACTGGAGAGGAGGGAGCCACGGCCCCCTCTGGGAATGCGAAAGGAAGGGGGGCAGAGGACCCCCCGAAAGTGCCGAGACTGCCTCTTACGCTGAGGCAGCCTTCCATCCTTGGCTAGAACATCAAGACGTTCTCAAAACAGCCGCAGCCCCACGAAGGAGAGGCCAGTGAGAGGTTTCTTAGCCGCAGCGCCAGCTGCCCACTGGCGCAACCAGACAGAGCGGCACATAGCCGCCAAGAGCGCAGAGGTCCTTCCACACAGCCGCACAGCATCATCTATAGCAGTAAGGATAAAAGCCACAAAATCAGTGCAAAGTAAGAGAGTCCTATATTCCTCCCCCACACTACCAGCTGTTGTGCCATCAAGGAGACGCTTAAGAAGTTTCTTAAGGGCAATAGCAGTAGTGGCGGGAGCACATACAGGGCGCAAGCCAGCCCCTACACAGGTAAAAGCATGGCAGGCCACTTGATCCATGCACCGGTCTTCACCGTCCCTCAGATTGGTAGTGTCAGGGGAAGGCATGACCAAAGTATTGGACAGGCCTAGTACGGGAGCGTCTACTTCAGGGGGAAATGACCACCTCTTAACAAGATCAACGGGAAAGGGATACCTTTTATCCAAACCCTTGGGCACCGCCGGCAACTTGTTAGGACGTTCCCATTCTTTAAGCACCAAGGTGGTAAAATGTTCCTGCTCAGGGAACTCTAGATGCTACTAAAACACAAAAGACACACTGGTTATATGGAGAGGCCGGCACAAAGGACGAAAAGGCCAAATTGCCAAAGACAAGATATTTATTACAGATAATTAAATGGCACGCAGTGTATTGGTCACAAACATATAAAAACGACTTAAGCCATACACTGCGTGCCATTTAGTTATCTGTAATAAATATCTTGTCTTTGGCAATTTGGTCTTTTCGTCCTTTGTGCCGGCCTCTCCATATAACCAGTGTGTCTTTTGTGTTTTAGTAGTATCTGGCTTTGTTGGTTAGTGAGGCACCTTTGGTGGTACGGCTTCTACATAGTGCAGCACTAAGGGGCAGTGCACAGGACTTTACAAGTGTGTGGGAACTCCCGGACCTCTTAAAGAGTATATATAAACTCTAGATGCTGTTTACCAGGGCGAGAAAGCTCCCCCTGCTTTCTTTTAGCTACCTCAGGGGGAGCAATGTGCAAAATTTCAAAAATATGTGACAGCAGATTATCAGTTTCCTCAGGGTACCATGATTCCTCTCCGGACGCAGACCCAGGGTCACTATCGCAACCCTCCTGCTGGTTCCCAGAGGAGTCAGAGTCCTGGGAGAGCTCCCCATCTCAAGGCGGTGACAGTCACCAAGCTCATCAATCCCCACATACATCTCAGAAAGGGGAGCAGGCCTGGGGTCCATGTGCCTCTTCTTGACGGAGGCTTCCTAGAAGCATTGCTAGCAAGCTGCATTTCACTGTTAGCCACTTGCAGAGCCAAATCATAATGTGACTCCCTACCAACATTCCCCTCACTGGGGCCCAATTGCAGGAGCGTGGGAGTAGGTGAGGCGAAGAGTGAGGCGCAGAGCTGGGAAGCGAAGCAGGCAAACCAGCTTGAAGCGCAAGGAACACTTTCAGCGCACGCACACTGTGACACTGTTACTCACAGGGGATACCCCACACATGGAACACAGCCGTGCTTGCCCCGCAATAGGCCAGCAGTGGGTACAGGCTTAAGACAGAAGCCACCCGGGATGCCCTCCCACGGGATGCCCCCAGAAGTTAATAAAGGGGGGAATGAGGGGGAGGAAGGAGTGGAGCCGGGAGAAATCACAACCGAATGGTATCCCGCCTGAAAGACATAAGTAAAAACACACATGAGCATCCTGCAGCAAATGCACCTCGATTCAATAAAAAACCCCCCAAGGAGGACTCACGGACCAAAGACACCGCGGGGTAACACAGGCACAGACCGCTGGATAAGGCGACCCGCCGGAGAAAGCAGTGCTGCAGCCAGGCAGGGAGAAATGCAGACGCGCAGCTCGTCCAAAATGGCGCCGGCAGAGGTACCTCGAGGGGCGGGCCACGAGGTGAACGACGCGATACGCGTCATCACCTGCCCCCTCCGAAGAGTGCGAAAAACGGCGCTCAAGTGACCCGGCCGGTGCCATGACAAAGCAAAATCCCCTCAGGTTATAGCGCTCACAGCCGCGGAACACAGTACAAAGCGGCGCGGCAGCTAAAAACACCAGAAAACACAGCAAAAACACCACAGATATGACTAGCGAGCAGCGAGCAGCCATGTCAAGGGAGGGAGGGGGGGCGCGGGGGGGGACCCAAAGGAAAAAGAGAGGACACCGTCCCCAAACTACTTACCCCCTGAGAAGCTATGAGCTGCATCCCTATTAGGCTCACCATAAAGCCTATGGCCAGCTACCCTTTGTGTTACAGGGTCTGCGGCTTGGAGCAGCGCTTCAGGAGCACTTGACCCTAGTGCTCTTCTACCTTCACCCGATCTGTCAGCCAAGGCTGGGAGGCAGTGAGGGTCCAGAAACGGATGGAAATGGACTTGCAGGGCCGCAGGCTTGGTTGCCCCACTCACCTGCGCAAGAGAGAGTGCCATCTGCAGTCCACTGCAGAGAGAACACTGGGGAACTCTATGGTTAAGCCACAGCTTTTCTGCAGTACCACTGCGCCACCTATATAGGACAACTGCCTCCGTCACACCTTACATGATGGGAAGGAACCAACCTCAGCCCCCACCCAGGGGGACAGGGCATGGTCGGATCCCGCTCCCACCGCCAAGTGCTGTATATCTCTGGTTAACTCGAGGTTGATGATGCCCCCCATGCATTGGGCTGGTATCAACTATCTTGTCATTTCCATGAGGGGGAAAGGTTTTCCAACGCTAGGTGTGCCCGGTCAACCAGCTTGATGGGAGTAGGGAAAAACAATGGGACTTAAGGGGGGTTACGGATAAAGGGAGGGAGGGAGAGGGGGGATCTAAGGTATTAGGTGTAAGAGGAATGAGTAATGAGTAGGGTGGGGTATGGCGTGTGGGACGCGGCTCTTGGTCAGGACCGAATCATTTTTTCCCTTGACAAGTGACGCAAGAATTCATTCTATCCACGTTTAGCCTGTATGGGGCAGGGTGAATCAGCAGATCGGTCGAGGACCCTGTACTGTCAGCCAAACAGATTCCTAAACTCTGCCGATTCCTCATATATCAGCCAGGGCAGCCATGTGGATCTGTATTGCTCATCCATTTCATGTAAGGAAAGTGTTAGGTCCTCCATTTCCTTGACGTTCATAACTTCTCTTGCCCAGTCTTTTACAGAGGGGGTTTGTTTTTGCTTCCAAAATCTGGGTATTGTTTGCTTGGCAGCATTTAGGAGGTGGATCAGCAAGGTTTTCTTATATTTCCCTGTCGGAACCTTCGTTGAGTGTAGGAGAACTTGGGCTGGGTCACCCTGCACCTGGGCCCCCGTGAGCTGTGTGACAATGGGTAGGACTGCCCCCCAATACTCCTGGATCTTGGGGCATGTCCAGAGAATGTGGAACAATGTCCCTCGCCTCTCACCGCATCTCCAACAACTTGGGTCCACTGCACTGAACATCTTCCCCAATCTATCAGGGGTATAATGCCACCGTGTCAGCAGTTTGTAGTTGGCCTCTTGGATTCTCGTGGCCACTGAGGATTTATGCGCCAAAGTCACTATTTTAATCCTTTCTTTATCATCTATTGTTCTGCCCAGGTCAATTTCCCAGTCTCTCCAGAATGAAGGAGGGGGCTCCTGTCCACCTATGAGGAGTGAGTACAGTCTAGAGATCAAGTGGGGGTATGGTTGCTTATCTAGACAAATCTTCTCAAACTCAGTGTGACCCCTGGTTTTTTCCTTCTTGTAGCCCATCCGGGACAAAATTGACTGAAAACGGAGGAGTGTTCAGAGGTCAAGATTCCCGTTTTCCAGCCTAACTCTCAGGTCTCTTATATCCGCCTAACCTCTTCCTGTTATCAGGTCGCTGCCCCTTAGCTGGCTTACCCTTCTCCACTCCCTGAGGGCCGATCTAGAGCTGTCCTGTAAGAGTGCATGGTTATCTATTAGTGTAATCAAGGGGGTAGGCCAGGGGGAGATTTCTGGGTGCTTCCTATGGCGCCGAAAGACCTCTGGTGTGGCTGCCACGGTTGGGTGTGCTTGCAATCCTGACCTATATGTTTCCTTGTTCCAGACTGTTAGGTCTAATGGGGCTTGTGCTAGGGAGATCTCAAGCTGGACCCACCTCTTCGAATTTTTACATGTGTGCCATTCACAGATTCTCTGCAGATGAGATGCTACCCAGTAGGACTGAATGTCTGGCAACGCCATACCCCCTAGATGTTTGGGCCTGATTAATAACTGGCGTCGAAGCCTGGTTTTCTTTTTCTGCCAGACGAATCCCATCAGGATCTTGTCTAGCTTCTTGAAGAAGTGCACAGGGATAGATATCGGGAGTGCCTGGAATAGGAATAGGAGCTTCGGCAGGATTGACATTTTGATTATGTTTACCCTGCCCATCCACGAAAAGGTGGGGGAATCCCATCTGTCTAGGTCTATTTTTATTCTCCGAGACAAGGATAGGAAGTTCAGCTCTGGGATCCTTGACAACTGGTTTGGTAGGTGAGTGCCCAAATACGTTATCGAGGTCTTTGCCCACTTGAATGGGAATGTTTGCTGAAGGTTCCCGGCCACGTTTCCCGGGAGTGATATATTTAATGCTTCTGATTTTTCTAAATTAATTTTAAAGAAAGACAGCCTACCATAGACCTCGAACTCCTTCATCAGCACCTGCACGGTGATCGTGGGGTTCGAGATGAAGAATAGGAGGTTGTCTGCGTAAGCCGCGACCTTGTGGGTGTCACCACCTATTTTCAAGCCCCCTATGTCAGTGTTTTCCCTTATTCTACATAGGAATGGCTCCAGGGATAGGGCGAACAGCAAGGGCGATAAGGGACAGCTCTGGCGTGTACTGTTGCAGATATGTACCGTGGCAGATAGGTGGCCATTAACCTTAACCCTGGCAGAGGGTATTGTGTAGAGGGCACCGATGAGCTTCCTCATATTGTCCCCTAGGCCTATGTGCTTGAGTGTTGCCCTCAGGAAAGGCCAGCTCACCCTGTCAAAGGCCTTTTCTGTGTCCGTGGATAGGAGCATCAAAGGTGCATCAGAGCTCTGTGCTGCATATACGGCACTAAGTGCTCGCACCACATTGTCCCTAGCCTCCCTCCCCAACACTAAACCCGTTTGGTCCAAGTGAACCACCTGAGCCACTACCGGGGCCAACCTGTTAGCCAGGATCTTTGCGTACAGTTTCAGGTCCGCATTGAGGAGGGAGATGGAGTGATAGCTCTTACTCGACAGGGGATCTTTTCCCGGTTTATGCAGGATAGAAATGTGCGCCTCCAGGTCTCTGCTTGAGTTATCGAGTTCAACGCTTTAATCATTCAAGGGCCCAATATTGAGGGAAAGGTTTTATAATACTTGACGGAATATCCGTCTGGGCCCGGGCCTTTCCTGAGGGGGTTTGCTTGATCGCCTCTAACAGCTCCTCTACCCCAATCGGGTCTTCTAACAGTGCCGCGGTCTCACCTTCGATCGTCGGCATGCCTGAGCTCCCTATATATTCCTCTAATTTGCCTGGGCACACGTGTGTCGCCGGGCCCCCTCCCAGGTTGTACAAGCCAGAGTAATACTGCCTGAACGTGTCTGCTATTCCTTCTGTGGTGTGTTGTGTCTGGTGGGCTTTGTCCCGTATCTCGGCAATGAAATTCTGAGCTTGCTGTTGCCTAAATGCCCTAGCCAGCAGCGTGCTACTTTTGTTGCCTTGTTCATAATATGTACGTTTGCATCTCCTAATTTACATGTTTGGCCTTTTGTCTTAGTAGCGCGTTGAGGGCCTCCCTCAACTGGGTCAGCTCCCAGAGCGCCCCAGCTGCCCCGGATTGTTTATGGGACAACTCAAGGAGCCTAACCTTTTCCATAAGTTTCTCAACTTAGGCTACCCTTTCCCTTTTAAGCCTAGCTCCATGGCTCATCAGGATTCCCCTTATTACTCCTTTATGTGCCTCTCACAGTGTCAGGGGAGAGACTTCTCCATTGTCATTAATTCTAAAATACGTCTCCAGACCCTCTTTTACATCTTGCAACACAACTGTATTTTGGAGGAGTGATTCGTTTAGCCTCCACATAGAAGGGGGTGGGGGTCTGCCTAGCAGATCTAGGTCTAGGAATACCGGGGCATGATCTGAGAAGGAAGTCGGGTATATTCCGTCCCCTGTGGCCGGGCCCAAAAGCCCATGTGAGACCCATATATAGTCCAGCCTGGCATATGTCCCATGCACATTAGAGTAGAATGAGTAGTCCCTTGCCCCCGGGTTTCTGACGCGCCACGCATCCACCAGCTGCAGGCTGTGTATTTTTTTCTTCAGAGATCTCAGGGCTAGATGGGAAATCACTGATCGGCCCGCCGAGGAGTCCAGCAGGGGCTCTATGGTTAAGTTAAAGTCTCCCCCAAATATTATCTCTCCTTCCTTACATTTTTCTAGTCTGTCAAGCGTGTTCCTTAAGAATTGTATCTGGTCTTGGTTGGGCGCATATATAGAAGCTAGTGTGTACATCCTCTGGTTGATTAGACCTTCGATTAATATCGCCCTCCCTGATTCGTCCCTCCAGGACTCCTTTAGTATGAAGGGAATATCTCTCACCAACAATATAGCTACTCCTTTCTTTTTGGTGTCTGCCGCGCAGCTGGTGAATGCCTGGGGGAATCGCCTACTGCAGAGCTTGGGGGGGCCGCATTACTTTTAAAATGAGTCTCCTGCAGGAAAACTATCTTCGCCTTACATCTATTTAGTTCCTGCCCTAGGATTGTTCTTTTTTCCGGGATATTAAGTCCCTTAGCATTTAGGGAGACTATTTTTATTGGGCTCATGATAATCTAAGCACACAAGGTGAGGGGGTGAAGCTTTTGAGGTGACTTCTATGTGTCTCGTGTCCGGTCCCACACGCCAACGGGGGGAAGGCAAATGGATGAAGGTTTTAATGTGGGGCTTGGGGGAAGGGGGGAAGAGGGGATAAACAAAGAAGAAACAGTTAACTATAAGACGCCTGCGGCTGAGGTGTTGGGACGCTGTGCAAGCGGGAGCGGTGAGACTGCGGTGGATACGCAGCCTGTCTTTTTTGTCTGGTGAGACTGCGGCAGACATGCAGCTTTCTCTTACTGATCTTTTATGCTGATTTGAATTTTGTATATGGTAAGCGGGCTTTTAAAAGAATACTGGTGGGGATTTTAAAGCAATATTGCGCTATGGTAGTTTCTTCTGTTTTATTTTTCATGTGCTAATACGATATTAAAAACTGGAATTATTTGGATACCTACTTGTGAGATCTGTGGTGTAATAAGAAAGTGGTGGAAATAGTAGATTTTAAATTAACCCCTAAGTGAAGTTTACTTAAGAAGTAAGTAAAATCAAGTTGAAAGAGTTAATCTGATTGCTCGATTGCCTTATAAATCTGGTACGTTATTCTGGCTTACTAGGTGGAGGGATCACAAGAATTAATTAAGATAAACACGTGGTGAAGAAGTATTTTGAAATACAAGTTCGGGTCCCACAGAGTATTTAAGGGCTTTGGGCCCTTTACATTGTGTTATGATCATTTGAACTACTGTGGCAGCGGTTCTTGATACTCCTTGCGTATGGACATTTGAAGAGTGAATAAGCAAAATTGAGTACCGTTAAAATTGTTTAGTGTTTGTATGCATGTAGGGCAATCCTATTAGGGAATATTTGGCACTATATCTACTGCCTCCTAGTGTTACACCACAGGGCATTGATAATAAAGTGGCGGGGGGGACAGTGTAAAACTCGCCTCAACCTGGCTCCCTCAGCATTTCGGAAAGCATACACTGTGTCAGCCCAGGGAGGTGCTCGGGTGTCCCGGGCCGTGGGCAACACTACATAGAACATATTTCAGATATTTCAAGTTTCAAGATATTTCAATCGCGGCCCAGGGGACCAGAAACCGAGGGGACAACATCATCAAGAACAACTTAAAACTTTAAGGGTCACCTTACTGGTACTCCCCAACAGCCGCCCGCCACCTCACTTCACTGGAGTGAACATTAGGAAACAAGGTTGTTTATAGCTCAGGGCGAGCGGCAGTGGGGGCCAGCGCAGCGTAGCTGGGGCGTCTTGTGGCCAACGTCAGCACCCTCTCGCTCCCCCTCCGGCATCGGGCACTGTGCCCACAGAAAGCAAGACAATGAGGGTGGTAGAGCAGGGCACATCCCCCGGGGCCCCCGAGCCCAACTTTAACATTTAACTAGTTCACATAGCATGCAACCCAGAAAAGATCCAAAGTGCCCGCCCTCCCGCTCCACGGACGCGGGGCGGATAGCCGGTGCCCAGGAAGACATAACTCAACTGAAAACAATCTAAATCTTAAGGGGCATCACGCCAGCGCTCCTCGACCGCCCCCCCCCCCCAGCGCACCCAAAGAGTCGGGGGTAAGCAGGGTTATTTTTAGGCTTGAGGTGAGCGGCAGAGGAGGCCGACGCAGCACGGCCTCTGTCTCACATGTCTATCGTCGGCGCCACGGAGAGCTCCGCCAAAGCGCTGCGGCAATTGCCTGTTGTAGACTGGCAGGTCGGGCGCCGTCCAATCCGGGATGTCCACCGAGGCGTTGGCGTCCGGGAGTTGGCTTGGGGATCTAAGGACAAAGAGTCCCCTGTTTCTGCGTACTAGAAGCTGAAAGGGATGGCCCCACCGGTACGAGGTGCCCTGCCTCTGAATGGTCTTAAGCAGCGGCTTTAGGAGTCTCCGCATATGTAATATCCTCCGCGAAAGATCTTGAAGGATGATGATCTGCGCCCCTCGGAACTGTATTGGGCCCCTTTCCCACGCCTTCCGGAGCACCTCCTCCTTGATTTTGAAAAAATGAACTCTGCAGACTATGTCTCTCGGTCTTCCTTTATCAGGGGGACGGGGACCAAGAGCTCTATGCACTCGTTCCAGCTCTCTATGGTTTGTATTTGGTAGGCCGAGGAGCTCATTAAAAATGGAGGCAACTGCTGCTTGTAGATCTTTTGGTTCCACCGACTCCGGAACCCCTCGAAGGCGAAGGTTATTTCTGCGGTTGCGGTTCTCCATGTCGTCTTGAGCTAGGAACAGGTCTGACAGGAGGCGTTTATTTCCATCTTGCTGGTGCTCGAGCTCAGACACTTGCATTTCTAGGGATCTGTGGGAGGCTTCTGCCACATCTACTCTCTGTGGGACCTCTGCTACCGCCCCCTGTTGGGTCGCCAGCTCTCTCTTTATGGTGCCCTCCATCCTAGAGACGGATCCATCGAAGTCGCCTCGTGTTGGCAGGCCCCGCAGGGCTTCATTGATATTGATCCTTACTGCTTCGGCAATTGTGCGGGACAATAGACATATAGGCACCGCTGGAGAAGCCTCTGCTTGGGAAGCATGCTTGCTGGCATACTGTGCGGGGTCCGCTTTCCCCTGAGGCGATGCTAGGCACAATTCTTCTTCTGAAGGGCTCCACGTTATTGGCGGTCATGTTGCTGCCTCTTCGCCCAGCCCCCTCTCTCGCCATTCCAATACTGTACTGTGCGCCAGTGACTCCTCCATCAAACAGCCGGAGGGGGATTCTCCCTGGCTTTCCCAGGACGGTGCGGGGCTCACTGGAGGTGGAGGGGTGCACACCATGCTGCTGGGGGATGGGGTGCGTGGCAAGGCTCTATCAGGGGAATCGGACTGGAAGCCTCTGCTGTGGGGGAGGGCCTCCTCCTGTTGGGGTCTGAGGTGGGAGATTTGGACTAGGTGCGCCCCCTGGGTTCTGCCATGCATCCCCATTGGGGCCTCTCTCTGGACTGAGCCCCAGCCCGTTCTTCTGAGGGCCTCTCTGCTGCTGGGCTCTGTCTTCCTCACCCTCCTCTGCTTCCACCAGGGCCCCCTCCCCTCGGGAACAGTTAATGGGGCAGGCCCCCTACCTTGTGTCCCTGATTGGAGAAACTCCGTGGGGGGGGGGGGGGGGGGGGGGGGACAGGGGTCGGGGCTAATCCACAGCCCACCGGGTGTTCCTCCCCGCCCTCCTGCCGCCCAGTGCACCTCCGCTACTACAGTGCGGAGGTGCCGTTCTGCACATTGAGGCTCCTCCGCCTGGCTGCTGAGCCTCATCATTGGGTCCCGCCGCTGCCCCGGAGAGCCGCAGAGGAGGTGAGTCCCGCCGATGCTCAGCTCCCTCACCTCCGCTCTCTCCCGCCGGTTCCCTGATCGCCGCCATCTTGCTGTCAGCGGCCGTGGGCTCTCTTCCTCCTCGCGCTGAGAAATAAGCAGGTATAGGGCGCTCCTGCCCCCTCTGCCGTGTTCTGCCTCCTTTCCCCTTCCTTGACATTCACACTCAGGGGATCTCTGAATGGCACCTGGGTGCGGTTTTCCTAGTATGGCATGCGGAGCTCCCTCAGATTGCTCCCTCATGCCGCCATTACAAGCCACGCCCCGCTAACAAATAATTTTTAATATTTTTTATTTTTAAAAAATCACTGAAAAAAATGACAAACAAGACATTTAATGTTAAAGCCTAAACTGTGCTTCAAAAAATATATAATTTTCCTAGAAATTCCTGCTAAAAATGGTGCAAAATGGTGAAAAATGACCTGCCAAGAGAGGGTGACAAAAACTCCAGTGGGCTGTCAGTTAAAAGGGTTAGAGAAGATTCATGAATGACCATAGCCCGAGCCATATACTTTCGGGGATCATGTAACCTCCTCCCCTGCATTATACACATGCCACTCCCCACCAGATGCTTGTTTTGGGGGGTGCAAAGTCTGACCAACCTTCCTTACGGGGTTGAGCAGCATTCGCACATCCCTCACTTAGCATACATTTTAAATGCCTATATGGCCACCCAAAATAAGCTAAATAATAATTATTCAATCAAATTAGAAAAAAAAAGAAAAAAAAACATTGTCAATTTAACATGAGTTAGAACACTGTGAAAGAAGAAAAAAAAATTAACACTTATGTTGTCGGTTTGGTATGAGTGATAACACCCCGTGTAAGAAGAAAAAAAAAAGGTGTTGGTTGCAGTGGATGAACATCTGCAAAACGAACTGCCTCAGGTTATGGGGGCCCCTATGTGTATCTTCAGCGACGGGAAGAAGCGGAGCACGTCACCCAGCTCCACAGCTTTATTCATTCAGCTATTCATTCAGCACTAGTGGCCTCGTGCACAGGAGAGCAGGGGGGGGAGGAAACAAAACCTGCACCTCAAATGCTTGAGCCATGCTCCAGCCCACCCACATCGAAGCTCCCGGCGGAAAAGACGCAAGGGGGGGAGGGGTGCTGGGCCTGTTCTCAGCAGCACTGCATTATATGGTGCTTGCTCCTGAGCGAGCAGCCTCACCTCCTTACCCTTCCGGACGAATTTAATACATATTGCTCTCACAAGGAGAAACTGAAATGTTTCAAGTAAAGTTAAAATTAGGGATGAGCGAATCGATCCGGACGAACCCGGATTCGATCCGAATTTCAGGAAAAATTCGATTCGGATCGAATCCGAATTTCCCCGCGATTCGATCACTCGAAGTTTTCCTTTAACATCCATTCATTTACATTTACAGGCATTCTAAGATGGCGGACGGGACATGTCTGGACATCTATCCCGCGCCAGTGCAAGCTGGGGCAGTCACATGCAGCCTATCAGCAGCCAGCAAGCCCGGTGACGTCACACAGCGGTATTTAACGGCGGCCATCTTGCTTTTCCTCATTTCTCTATTGCATTCGTGACAGACAGAACGCTGTGTAGCTGAGGCAGTTAGACAGGCAGGGACAGACAGGGACAGGCTGGAGACAGGCAGGAGACAGGCAGGAGACAGACAGGAGACAGACAGAAAGCCAGGGAAAGGTAGGAAAAACGGAGGCTGTGACAGGGAGATTTTTTTTTTTTCATCCAGCCTTTGTTAGCGTTTTCAGGCTGCTTATAGTAACTAACTGTGCATATATACTGAACTGATCTTAAGTCTGCTGTGAGGCATCCCATTCTGTGACTAAAGCAGCCTCTGTTTAAGACCATATAAGCATTTGCTCTTATCATATTTGAAATTAGCCTGATAAAGACACTTTTGCTGGGCAAAGCACTACTGTACCCTGCCAGGTCCATTCCTGCCCAGGGCATCCCATTCTGTGACTAAAGCAGCCTCTGTTTAAGACCATATAAGCATTTGCTCTTATCATATTTGAAATTAGCCTGATAAAGACACTTTTGCTGGGCAAAGCACTACTGTACCCTGCCAGGTCCATTCCTGCCCAGGGCATCCCATTCTGTGACTAAAGCAGCCTCTGTTTAAGACCATATAAGCATTTGCTCTTATCATATTTGAAATTAGCCTGATAAAGACACTTTTGCTGGGCAAAGCACTACTGGACCCTGCCAGGTCCATTCCTGCCCAGGGCATCCCATTCTGTGACTAAAGCAGCCTCTGTTTAAGACCATATAAGCATTTGCTCTTATCATATTTGAAATTAGCCTGATAAAGACACTTTTGCTGGGCAAAGCACTACTGGACCCTGCCAGGTCCATTCCTGCCCAGGGCATCCCATTCTGTGACTAAAGCAGCCTCTGTTTAAGACCATATAAGCATTTGCTCTTATCATATTTGAAATTAGCCTGATAAAGACACTTTTGCTGGGCAAAGCACTACTGTACCCTGCCAGGTCCATTCCTGCCCAGGGCATCCCATTCTGTGACTAAAGCAGCCTCTGTTTAAGACCATATAAGCATTTGCTCTTATCATATTTGAAATTAGCCTGATAAAGACACTTTTGCTGGGCAAAGCACTACTGGACCCTGCCAGGTCGATTCCTGTTGGGGCATCCCATTCTGTGACTAAAGCAGCCTCTGTTTAAGACCATATAAGCATTTGCTCTTATCATATTTGAAATTAGGCCTGATAAAGACACTTTTGCTGGGCAAAGCACTACTGTACCCTGCCAGGTCCATTCCTGCCCAGGGCATCCCATTCTGTGACTAAAGCAGCCTCTCTTTAAGACCATATAAGCATTTGCTCTTATCATATTTGAAATTAGGCCTGATAAAGACACTTTTGCTGGGCAAAGCACTACTGGACCCTGCCAGGTCCATTCCTGCCCAGGGCATCCCATTCTGTGACTAAAGCAGCCTCTGTTTAAGACCATATAAGCATTTGCTCTTATCATATTTGAAATTAGCCTGATAAAGACACTTTTGCTGGGCAAAGCACTACTGGACCCTGCCAGGTCCATTCCTGCCCAGGGCATCCCATTCTGTGACTAAAGCAGCCTCTGTTTAAGACCATATAAGCATTTGCTCTTATCATATTTGAAATTAGGCCTGATAAAGACACTTTTGCTGGGCAAAGCACTACTGGACCCTGCCAGGTCCATTCCTGCCCAGGGCATCCCATTCTGTGACTAAAGCAGCCTCTGTTTAAGACCATATAAGCATTTGCTCTTATCATATTTGAAATTAGCCTGATAAAGACACTTTTGCTGGGCAAAGCACTACTGGACCCTGCCAGGTCCATTCCTGCCCAGGGCATCCCATTCTGTGACTACAGCAGCCTCTGTTTAAGACCATATAAGCATTTGCTCTTATCATATTTGAAATTAGGCCTGATAAAGACACTTTTGCTGGGCAAAGCACTACTGTACCCTGCCAGGTCCATTCCTGCCCAGGGCATCCCATTCTGTGACTAAAGCAGCCTCTGTTTAAGACCATATAAGCATTTGCTCTTATCATATTTGAAATTAGCCTGATAAAGACACTTTTGCTGGGCAAAGCACTACTGGACCCTGCCAGGTCCATTCCTGCCCAGGGCATCCCATTCTGTGACTAAAGCAGCCTCTGTTTAAGACCATATAAGCATTTGCTCTTATCATATTTGAAATTAGCCTGATAAAGACACTTTTGCTGGGCAAAGCACTACTGGACCCTGCCAGGTCCATTCCTGCCCAGGGCATCCCATTCTGTGACTACAGCAGCCTCTGTTTAAGACCATATAAGCATTTGCTCTTATCATATTTGAAATTAGCCTGATAAAGACACTGTCAGCAATCGGCACTTACCTGGGCCCCGGTCCAGCGTTGGCGGCCGGCCGGCCCCAGCAGCTCCGGCCCGGCGGCCGCGCCGTGCGGCGTCTGCTCGGGCGGCGCCGAGCACGGCCTCTCTCCCCCCTCGCGCGCGCGTCATCTGTTCCCGGGCGCGCGCTCGTGCCCGAGCTCAGCGCGCCCGCCGGAGGCTGTAGATAAGCCAGGGGGCACTGGCACGCCCCCTGGTTCAGATTAAAGGGCCAATGAGCCCTAGGTGTCATGAGGCTTACGCCTCCCCCCCCTTGTCTGGGCCAATGAGCCCTATAAATGTTTATTACACTCAGGCTCTCCCAATCAGCCCTGTCATCATAGTGCACCAATCACCCTCACCTTCCTCTCTGTCTTTCCCTATATAAGCAATTCCCCCTCAGTTGGGAATTGCCTGTGATAGTGCCTTGTACCCAGTTTAGTTGCTTGTCTCTAAAGAAAACTTGATCTCCCGTTGCCGACCTTCGCCTGTTTTGACCACCGCTGATCTGATCTCCTGTTGCCGACCTTCGCCTGTTTTGACCACCCCCCGATCTGATCTCCTGTTGCCGACCTCTGCTTGATCCTCGACCACGTCTTGTCCAATCCTTTGTACCGCTGCCATCTCGGAACTTCTGTTGCTGACCCCTAGCCTGTTGGACTTCCGTTACACGCTCAGCAATAGGGCTGCTCGGCGCCACTTCCAGCCGCGGGTTCTCCAGGCCTCTGAACAGTAAGACTCCAATCTTTGAGCCATTGAAGTCCTGGGGGCAACCGATCCCGGGCAGGCGTTCTCTGCGTCCCGGCAAGCGGGGGCTCCTAAAGGTGAAGCTGGCTGCGGAGATTGGGGGTTGAGGTCTTACTGGGAGGGCTGGAGTTATCCAAGTGGGTTGCTGTAGTACCCGGAGCGTGACATTATCACAGGCCCAAAAAGATGGATGACCTGGTACAGCAGGTACAAGCTATGGCTACGGCGATAAACCAGCTCGCTCAAAGAGTGGCCACTCAAGAATCTCGACAGTTACCGGCATCCTCTGTACCACCTCATATCTCAGAACCAAAGATTCCATTGCCGGAAAAATTTTTTGGAGAACGAGCTAGATTCTCCAATTTTAAGAATGCCTGCGAACTGTATTTCAAGCTGAGACCCATCTCCTCAGGCACAGAGTCCCAACGAGTAGGCCTAGTCATTTCTTTGCTTCAAGGAGACCCGCAGTCCTGGGCGTTCAGTTTGCCATCTCATGATTCTGCCCTACAATCCGTTACAGCATTCTTTACTGCTATGGGCGTCTTATATGCTGACCCTGATCAACAATCTACGGCAGAAAATAGGCTTCGGGCCTTGAGACAAGGACGGAATTCGGCTGAAGATTATAGTGCTGAATTCCGCCGCTGGGCCGTCGAATCGAGGTGGAACGATCCCGCTTTGTGTAGTCAATTCAGGGTGGGGCTGTCGGAAAGCATCAAGGATGCTTTGGTAAATTTTCCTCCACCCGCAGACCTAGACCAATTAATGCAGGTCTCCATTAAAATAGACAGGCGTCTTAGAGAGAGGGCTAGGGAGAGAGCCAGGGCTCCCACGTCCTTCAGGTCTTCCCAGAGTCTTAGTTCCCCCGCTACCCGTGGGGAAAATACCTCATCTCCTTCACAGGAAGAACCCATGCAATTAGGGAGAACCCGGTTATCCCAAGAGGAAAAGCAGCGTAGGCGGTCCAATGGGTTATGCCTATATTGTGGGCACTCGGGACATTTCGCAGGGTCCTGTCCCAACAAGGGGAAACCGGCGGAAAACTTCCGCACCCAGACCAGGTAGAGAGTACTGATCTGGGTGAGTCACTTTGCAACTCTCGCCAAAATAAGATGTTAGTACCCATTGACTTATCTTGGGGTTCTTCCAAGCAAACAGTTTCCGCCTTTATCGACAGCGGTGCGGCGGGAAACTTTCTGGATAGGAGCATGATCTCCCTTTTAGGTATTCCGTTAGTCCCTCTTGAAAGATCCCTACAAGTATTGGCCATCAATGGGAAGGCCATCCAGGGGGGGCCTATAAACACCAAGACCCCACCTCTTCGGTTAATTGTTGGCTCTTCTCACTCTGAGTTTTTAGAATTTTTCATCTTCGACTGTCCAGAGACTCCGGTGGTTTTGGGATACCCTTGGTTACAACTCCACAACCCGGTGATAGATTGGCGGGTTGGAGAATTGATCAAGTGGAGTGACCATTGTAAAAGTCACTGCTTTACTACAGGCCTTAGAAGTATGCAAGTTTTACCTCAGGGATTACCTCAACCATACGCTGACTGGGTTGATGTCTTTTCTGAACGTTCGGCGGATACCCTTCCTCCACATCGGTCTTATGACTGCCCTATTGACTTGCTGCCTGGCACGATTCCCCCGAGGGGAAAGATTTATAATCTTACCCTGCCTGAAGAGCAAGCAATGAGGGAGTACATCACCGAAAATTTAAAGAAGGGATTTATTCGCCCCTCTACCTCACCTGCCGGGGCTGGATTCTTTTTTGTAGAGAAAAAAGATGGCGGCTTGAGACCATGCATAGATTATCGAGCCTTGAATAAAATCACTGTAAAGAACCGATACCCCTTGCCCTTGATCGGGGATCTGTTCAATCAACTCACTGGGTCCCAAATTTTTTCCAAGTTGGATTTAAGAGGGGCTTACAATCTTATTCGCATCCGACAGGGGGACGAGTGGAAAACCGCATTTAATGTGAAAGACGGCCATTACGAGTACCTGGTCATGCCTTTTGGTCTTTGTAACGCGCCAGCCGTTTTTCAAGATTTTGTTAACGATATTTTCAGAGAGTATCTCGGTAGATTTGTGGTCATATACTTAGACGATATTCTCATTTTTTCTAATTCCTTGTTGGAGCACAGACGCCATGTTAAGTTGGTACTACAAAAATTAAGAGAGAACAATTTATTTGCTAAACTATCTAAATGCGTTTTTGAAGTCACCACAGTTCCTTTCTTAGGGTACATTATTACCAACCAGGGTCTAGAGATGGATGCGGGGAAAGTTTCAGCGGTTCAGGATTGGGTCCAACCCAAGACCTTAAAAGAATTGCAGCGTTTTCTAGGTTTTGCCAATTTTTATCGGCGGTTCATCAAGGGCTTCTCTCATGTTGTTGCACCTCTTACCAATCTTACCCGCAAGGGGGCCTTTACTGCCAACTGGTCTCCCTCTGTCTGTGAGGCCTTCCTGACCTTGAAACGGGCCTTCACTTCGGCACCAGTGTTAATTCACCCAGATATTCGTAAGGCCTTCATTGTAGAAGTGGACGCTTCTGAGCTGGGAGTGGGGGCAGTTTTGTCGCAATATTCTGGTAACCCTGAGCGTCTTCATCCTTGCGCTTATTTTTCACGTAAATTCAGTACCGCGGAGCAAAATTATGATGTCGGTAATAGGGAACTATTAGCTATTAAACTGGCTTTTGATGAATGGCGACATTGGCTGGAGGGTTCATTACATCCTATAACTGTGTATACCGATCACAAAAATCTTGAATACATTGGGTCTGCCAAGAGATTGAACTCTCGTCAAGCACGTTGGGCATTATTCTTCTCGCGTTTTAATTTTATTATTACGTTCAAGCCGGGTGTAAAAAATACTAAAGCGGATGCTCTATCTCGCATGTTCGGTGAATGTAAGGATCGGGGTGATACTGGTGACCCGATTCTACCCATGGGTTGTGTGGTCGGGGCATTACTTCCTGATCTCTCTAACACCTTGGCGCCGTTTCAAGACCAGTCTCCTAGTGATGTTCCCTTGGGATGCCAGTTTGTACCGCCACATTTGCGTTCAGATGTAATTCGCGAGTTTCACGATGCTAAAACTGCTGGTCATGTGGGTAACCGAAAAACCTTTATGCTTGCCCGTCGCCATGTATGGTGGCCAACCATGAGACGCGATATTACTGCCTTTATCGACGCTTGTGCTATTTGCGCTCGAAGTAAAGGGGTTCATAAGGCTCCCAGTGGCGGTTTGGTTCCTCTTGAAATCCCTGCCGAACCTTGGACTCATATTTCTATGGATTTTATTGTAGATTTGCCTTTATCACACGGGAATACTGTTATTTGGGTGGTCGTAGATCGCTTCAGTAAAATGGCACACTTCATTCCTTTGGCTAAGCTTCCTTCTGCACCAGAGCTTTCTCGACTATTTACTTCACACATTTTTCGTATTCATGGTATTCCGTCCAATATAGTCTCCGATCGGGGCGTCCAATTTACTTCCCGTTTTTGGAAATGTTTCTGTTCGCGGCTGGGTATACAGATCTCTCTTTCGTCTGCCTACCATCCCCAGTCCAATGGGCAGACGGAAAGAACTAATCAAACTCTGGAACAGTACTTAAGGTGTTATGTCTCTGATGCCCAAGAACAATGGGCAGAATTTATTGATTTCGCCGAATTTGCTTACAATAATGCGCCTAGTGAGAGTACCAAGATATCGCCTTTTTATTGTAATCTAGGGAAAAATCCTAGAGCCTCTTCCCTTTCAGGGTCACCCTCCAACTTGCCGGCGTTGGAGGAGTGGCTTCAAGAACGGAAGAATATCTGGACTCATGTTCAGGAAACTCTTAAAACCACTAGTTTAAGATATAAGAAATTTGCTGATCGCCGTAGATCACGGGAACCTACTCTTCAAGTAGGCGATCTTGTTTGGGTCTCCACTAAAAATATTGCGCTCCGTCAACCTTCTTGCAAGTTGGGTCCAAAATTCATTGGCCCCTTTCCTATAATTAAAAGGTTGAATAATGTGTCTTTTAAAGTTCAACTTCCGCCAACTATGAAAATACCCAACTCTTTTCACGTTTCACTGTTAAAACCGGCGAAGAATGCGCCTCTTGCTGGTCCTGCACCTATTCTTGTGGATAATGAGCCCGAGTACGAAGTAAATAAGATCTTGGATTCTCGTAGGATGCGCAATTCTTTACAATACTTGGTGGATTGGGTTGGCTATGGTCCAGAAGAAAGATGTTGGGTGGCTGCGAGGGATGTTCACGCCAAAGCTCTTGTACGGAAATTCCACCGTGATAATCCGGGAAAACCGGGTGAGGGTCCGGAGGCCCCTCGTGAAGGGGGGGGTAGTGTCAGCAATCGGCACTTACCTGGGCCCCGGTCCAGCGTTGGCGGCCGGCCGGCCCCAGCAGCTCCGGCCCGGCGGCCGCGCCGTGCGGCGTCTGCTCGGGCGGCGCCGAGCACGGCCTCTCTCCCCCCTCGCGCGCGCGTCATCTGTTCCCGGGCGCGCGCGCGTGCCCGAGGTCTGTTTTCCCTCCGGCGGCGCTGTGCTCAGCGCGCCCGCCGGAGGCTGTAGATAAGCCAGGGGGCACTGGCACGCCCCCTGGTTCAGATTAAAGGGCCAATGAGCCCTAGGTGTCATGAGGCTTACGCCTCCCCCCCCTTGTCTGGGCCAATGAGCCCTATAAATGTTTATTACACTCAGGCTCTCCCAATCAGCCCTGTCATCATAGTGCACCAATCACCCTCACCTTCCTCTCTGTCTTTCCCTATATAAGCAATTCCCCCTCAGTTGGGAATTGCCTGTGATAGTGCCTTGTACCCAGTTTAGTTGCTTGTCTCTAAAGAAAACTTGATCTCCCGTTGCCGACCTTCGCCTGTTTTGACCACCGCTGATCTGATCTCCTGTTGCCGACCTTCGCCTGTTTTGACCACCCCCCGATCTGATCTCCTGTTGCCGACCTCTGCTTGATCCTCGACCACGTCTTGTCCAATCCTTTGTACCGCTGCCATCTCGGAACTTCTGTTGCTGACCCCTAGCCTGTTGGACTTCCGTTACACGCTCAGCAATAGGGCTGCTCGGCGCCACTTCCAGCCGCGGGTTCTCCAGGCCTCTGAACAGTAAGACTCCAATCTTTGAGCCATTGAAGTCCTGGGGGCAACCGATCCCGGGCAGGCGTTCTCTGCGTCCCGGCAAGCGGGGGCTCCTAAAGGTGAAGCTGGCTGCGGAGATTGGGGGTTGAGGTCTTACTGGGAGGGCTGGAGTTATCCAAGTGGGTTGCTGTAGTACCCGGAGCGTGACAGACACTTTTGCTGGGCAAAGCACTACTGGACCCTGCCAGGTCGATTCCTGTTGGGGCATCCCATTCTGTGACTAAAGCAGCCTCTGTTTAAGACCATATAAGCATTTGCTCTTATCATATTTGAAATTAGGCCTGATAAAGACACTTTTGCTGGGCAAAGCACTACTGGACCCTGCCAGGTCGATTCCTGTTGGGGCATCCCATTCTGTGACTACAGCAGCCTCTGTTTAAGACCATATAAGCATTTGCTCTTATCATATTTGAAATTAGCCTGATAAAGACACTTTTGCTGGGCAAAGTACTACTGGACCCTGCCAGGTCCATTCCTGCCCAGGGCATCCCATTCTGTGACTTCAGCAGCCTCTGTTTAAGACCATATAAGCATTTGCTCTTATCATATTTGAAATTAGCCTGATAAAGACACTTTTGCTGGGCAAAGCACTACTGGACCCTGCCAGGTCGATTCCTGTTGGGGCATCCCATTCTGTGACTAAAGCAGCCTCTGTTTAAGACCATATAAGCATTTGCTCTTATCATATTTGAAATTAGGCCTGATAAAGACACTTTTGCTGGGCAAAGCACTACTGTACCCTGCCAGGTCCATTCCTGCCCAGGGCATCCCATTCTGTGACTAAAGCAGCCTCTGTTTAAGACCATATAAGCATTTGCTCTTATCATATTTGAAATTAGCCTGATAAAGACACTTTTGCTGGGCAAAGCACTACTGGACCCTGCCAGGTCCATTCCTGCCCAGGGCATCCCATTCTGTGACTAAAGCAGCCTCTGTTTAAGACCATATAAGCATTTGCTCTTATCATATTTGAAATTAGGCCTGATAAAGACACTTTTGCTGGGCAAAGCACTACTGGACCCTGCCAGGTCCATTCCTGCCCAGGGCATCCCATTCTGTGACTAAAGCAGCCTCTGTTTAAGACCATATAAGCATTTGCTCTTATCATATTTGAAATTAGGCCTGATAAAGACACTTTTGCTGGGCAAAGCACTACTGGACCCTGCCAGGTCCATTCCTGCCCAGGGCATCCCATTCTGTGACTAAAGCAGCCTCTGTTTAAGACCATATAAGCATTTGCTCTTATCATATTTGAAATTAGCCTGATAAAGACACTTTTGCTGGGCAAAGCACTACTGGACCCTGCCAGGTCCATTCCTGCCCAGGGCATCCCATTCTGTGACTACAGCAGCCTCTGTTTAAGACCATATAAGCATTTGCTCTTATCATATTTGAAATTAGCCTGATAAAGACACTTTTGCTGGGCAAAGCACTACTGGACCCTGCCAGGTCGATTCCTGTTGGGGCATCCCATTCTGTGACTAAAGCAGCCTCTGTTTAAGACCATATAAGCATTTGCTCTTATCATATTTGAAATTAGGCCTGATAAAGACACTTTTGCTGGGCAAAGCACTACTGGACCCTGCCAGGTCGATTCCTGTTGGGGCATCCCATTCTGTGACTAAAGCAGCCTCTGTTTAAGACCATATAAGCATTTGCTCTTATCATATTTGAAATTAGGCCTGATAAAGACACTTTTGCTGGGCAAAGCACTACTGTACCCTGCCAGGTCCATTCCTGCCCAGGGCATCCCATTCTGTGACTAAAGCAGCCTCTGTTTAAGACCATATAAGCATTTGCTCTTATCATATTTGAAATTAGCCTGATAAAGACACTTTTGCTGGGCAAAGCACTACTGGACCCTGCCAGGTCCATTCCTGCCCAGGGCATCCCATTCTGTGACTAAAGCAGCCTCTGTTTAAGACCATATAAGCATTTGCTCTTATCATATTTGAAATTAGCCTGATAAAGACACTTTTGCTGGGCAAAGCACTACTGTACCCTGCCAGGTCCATTCCTGCCCAGGGCATCCCATTCTGTGACTAAAGCAGCCTCTGTTTAAGACCATATAAGCATTTGTTCTTATCATATTTGAAATTAGGCCTGATAAAGACACTTTTGCTGGGCAAAGCACTACTGTACCCTGCCAGGTCCATTCCTGCCCAGGGCATCCCATTCTGTGACTAAAGCAGCCTCTGTTTAAGACCATATAAGCATTTGCTCTTATCATATTTGAAATTAGCCTGATAAAGACACTTTTGCTGGGCAAAGCACTACTGGACCCTGCCAGGTCCATTCCTGCCCAGGGCATCCCATTCTGTGACTACAGCAGCCTCTGTTTAAGACCATATAAGCATTTGCTCTTATCATATTTGAAATTAGCCTGATAAAGACACTTTTGCTGGGCAAAGCACTACTGTACCCTGCCAGGTCCATTCCTGCCCAGGGCATCCCATTCTGTGACTAAAGCAGCCTCTGTTTAAGACCATATAAGCATTTGCTCTTATCATATTTGAAATTAGCCTGATAAAGACACTTTTGCTGGGCAAAGCACTACTGTACCCTGCCAGGTCCATTCCTGCCCAGGGCATCCCATTCTGTGACTACAGCAGCCTCTGTTTAAGACCATATAAGCATTTGCTCTTATCATATTTGAAATTAGCCTGATAAAGACACTTTTGCTGGGCAAAGCACTACTGTACCCTGCCAGGTCCATTCCTGCCCAGGGCATCCCATTCTGTGACTAAAGCAGCCTCTGTTTAAGACCATATAAGCATTTGCTCTTATCATATTTGAAATTAGCCTGATAAAGACACTTTTGCTGGGCAAAGCACTACTGGACCCTGCCAGGTCCATTCCTGCCCAGGGCATCCCATTCTGTGACTACAGCAGCCTCTGTTTAAGACCATATAAGCATTTGCTCTTATCATATTTGAAATTAGCCTGATAAATACACTTTTGCTGGGCAAAGCACTACTGTACCCTGCCAGGTCCATTCCTGCCCAGGGCATCCCATTCTGTGACTAAAGCAGCCTCTGTTTAAGACCATATAAGCATTTGCTCTTATCATATTTGAAATTAGCCTGATAAAGACACTTTTGCTGGGCAAAGCACTACTGTACCCTGCCAGGTCCATTCCTGCCCAGGGCATCCCATTCTGTGACTACAGCAGCCTCTGTTTAAGACCATATAAGCATTTGCTCTTATCATATTTGAAATTAGCCTGATAAAGACACTTTTGCTGGGCAAAGCACTACTGGACCCTGCCAGGTCCATTCCTGCCCAGGGCATCCCATTCTGTGACTAAAGCAGCCTCTGTTTAAGACCATATAAGCATTTGCTCTTATCATATTTGAAATTAGCCTGATAAAGACACTTTTGCTGGGCAAAGCACTACTGGACCCTGCCAGGTCCATTCCTGCCCAGGGCATCCCATTCTGTGACTAAAGCAGCCTCTGTTTAAGACCATATAAGCATTTGCTCTTATCATATTTGAAATTAGCCTGATAAAGACACTTTTGCTGGGCAAAGCACTACTGGACCCTGCCAGGTCCATTCCTGCCCAGGGCATCCCATTCTGTGACTACAGCAGCCTCTGTTTAAGACCATATAAGCATTTGCTCTTATCATATTTGAAATTAGCCTGATAAAGACACTTTTGCTGGGCAAAGCACTACTGGACCCTGCCAGGTCGATTCCTGTTGGGGCATCCCATTCTGTGACTAAAGCAGCCTCTGTTTAAGACCATATAAGCATTTGCTCTTATCATATTTGAAATTAGGCCTAATAAAGACACTTTTGCTGGGCAAAGCACTACTGGACCCTGCCAGGTCCATTCCTGCCCAGGGCATCCCATTCTGTGACTAAAGCAGCCTCTGTTTAAGACCATATAAGCATTTGCTCTTATCATATTTGAAATTAGCCTGATAAAGACACTTTTGCTGGGCAAAGCACTACTGGACCCTGCCAGGTCGATTCCTGTTGGGGCATCCCATTCTGTGACTAAAGCAGCCTCTGTTTAAGACCATATAAGCATTTGCTCTTATCATATTTGAAATTAGCCTGATAAAGACACTTTTGCTGGGCAAAGCACTACTGGACCCTGCCAGGTCCATTCCTGCCCAGGGCATCCCATTCTGTGACTTCAGCAGCCTCTGTTTAAGACCATATAAGCATTTGCTCTTATCATATTTGAAATTAGCCTGATAAAGACACTTTTGCTGGGCAAAGCACTACTGGACCCTGCCAGGTCCATTCCTGCCCAGGGCATCCCATTCTGTGACTAAAGCAGCCTCTGTTTAAGACCATATAAGCATTTGCTCTTATCATATTTGAAATTAGGCCTGATAAAGACACTTTTGCTGGGCAAAGCACTACTGGACCCTGCCAGGTCCATTCCTGCCCAGGGCATCCCATTCTGTGACTAAAGCAGCCTCTGTTTAAGACCATATAAGCATTTGCTCTTATCATATTTGAAATTAGGCCTGATAAAGACACTTTTGCTGGGCAAAGCACTACTGGACCCTGCCAGGTCCATTCCTGCCCAGGGCATCCCATTCTGTGACTAAAGCAGCCTCTGTTTAAGACCATATAAGCATTTGCTCTTATCATATTTGAAATTAGCCTGATAAAGACACTTTTGCTGGGCAAAGCACTACTGGACCCTGCCAGGTCCATTCCTGCCCAGGGCATCCCATTCTGTGACTACAGCAGCCTCTGTTTAAGACCATATAAGCATTTGCTCTTATCATATTTGAAATTAGCCTGATAAAGACACTTTTGCTGGGCAAAGCACTACTGGACCCTGCCAGGTCGATTCCTGTTGGGGCATCCCATTCTGTGACTAAAGCAGCCTCTGTTTAAGACCATATAAGCATTTGCTCTTATCATATTTGAAATTAGGCCTGATAAAGACACTTTTGCTGGGCAAAGCACTACTGGACCCTGCCAGGTCGATTCCTGTTGGGGCATCCCATTCTGTGACTAAAGCAGCCTCTGTTTAAGACCATATAAGCATTTGCTCTTATCATATTTGAAATTAGGCCTGATAAAGACACTTTTGCTGGGCAAAGCACTACTGTACCCTGCCAGGTCCATTCCTGCCCAGGGCATCCCATTCTGTGACTAAAGCAGCCTCTGTTTAAGACCATATAAGCATTTGCTCTTATCATATTTGAAATTAGCCTGATAAAGACACTTTTGCTGGGCAAAGCACTACTGGACCCTGCCAGGTCCATTCCTGCCCAGGGCATCCCATTCTGTGACTAAAGCAGCCTCTGTTTAAGACCATATAAGCATTTGCTCTTATCATATTTGAAATTAGCCTGATAAAGACACTTTTGCTGGGCAAAGCACTGCTGGACCCTGCCAGGTCCATTCCTGCCCAGGGCATCCCATTCTGTGACTAAAGCAGCCTCTGTTTAAGACCATATAAGCATTTGCTCTTATCATATTTGAAATTAGGCCTGATAAAGACACTTTTGCTGGGCAAAGCACTACTGTACCCTGCCAGGTCCATTCCTGCCCAGGGCATCCCATTCTGTGACTAAAGCAGCCTCTGTTTAAGACCATATAAGCATTTGCTCTTATCATATTTGAAATTAGCCTGATAAAGACACTTTTGCTGGGCAAAGCACTACTGGACCCTGCCAGGTCCATTCCTGCCCAGGGCATCCCATTCTGTGACTACAGCAGCCTCTGTTTAAGACCATATAAGCATTTGCTCTTATCATATTTGAAATTAGCCTGATAAAGACACTTTTGCTGGGCAAAGCACTACTGGACCCTGCCAGGTCCATTCCTGCCCAGGGCATCCCATTCTGTGACTACAGCAGCCTCTGTTTAAGACCATATAAGCATTTGCTCTTATCATATTTGAAATTAGCCTGATAAAGACACTTTTGCTGGGCAAAGCACTACTGGACCCTGCCAGGTCGATTCCTGTTGGGGCATCCCATTCTGTGACTAAAGCAGCCTCTGTTTAAGACCATATAAGCATTTGCTCTTATCATATTTGAAATTAGGCCTGATAAAGACACTTTTGCTGGGCAAAGCACTACTGGACCCTGCCAGGTCCATTCCTGCCCAGGGCATCCCATTCTGTGACTAAAGCAGCCTCTGTTTAAGACCATATAAGCATTTGCTCTTATCATATTTGAAATTAGGCCTGATAAAGACACTTTTGCTGGGCAAAGCACTACTGTACCCTGCCAGGTCCATTCCTGCCCAGGGCATCCCATTCTGTGACTAAAGCAGCCTCTGTTTAAGACCATATAAGCATTTGCTCTTATCATATTTGAAATTAGCCTGATAAAGACACTTTTGCTGGGCAAAGCACTACTGGACCCTGCCAGGTCCATTCCTGCCCAGGGCATCCCATTCTGTGACTAAAGCAGCCTCTGTTTAAGACCATATAAGCATTTGCTCTTATCATATTTGAAATTAGCCTGATAAAGACACTTTTGCTGGGCAAAGCACTACTGGACCCTGCCAGGTCCATTCCTGCCCAGGGCATCCCATTCTGTGACTAAAGCAGCCTCTGTTTAAGACCATATAAGCATTTGCTCTTATCATATTTGAAATTAGGCCTGATAAAGACACTTTTGCTGGGCAAAGCACTACTGTACCCTGCCAGGTCCATTCCTGCCCAGGGCATCCCATTCTGTGACTAAAACAGCCTCTGTTTAAGACCATATAAGCATTTGCTCTTATCATATTTGAAATTAGCCTGATAAAGACACTTTTGCTGGGCAAAGCACTACTGGACCCTGCCAGGTCCATTCCTGCCCAGGGCATCCCATTCTGTGACTACAGCAGCCTCTGTTTAAGACCATATAAGCATTTGCTCTTATCATATTTGAAATTAGCCTGATAAAGACACTTTTGCTGGGCAAAGCACTACTGTACCCTGCCAGGTCCATTCCTGCCCAGGGCATCCCATTCTGTGACTAAAGCAGCCTCTGTTTAAGACCATATAAGCATTTGCTCTTATCATATTTGAAATTAGCCTGATAAAGACACTTTTGCTGGGCAAAGCACTACTGTACCCTGCCAGGTCCATTCCTGCCCAGGGCATCCCATTCTGTGACTACAGCAGCCTCTGTTTAAGACCATATAAGCATTTGCTCTTATCATATTTGAAATTAGCCTGATAAAGACACTTTTGCTGGGCAAAGCACTACTGTACCCTGCCAGGTCCATTCCTGCCCAGGGCATCCCATTCTGTGACTAAAGCAGCCTCTGTTTAAGACCATATAAGCATTTGCTCTTATCATATTTGAAATTAGCCTGATAAAGACACTTTTGCTGGGCAAAGCACTACTGTACCCTGCCAGGTCCATTCCTGCCCAGGGCATCCCATTCTGTGACTACAGCAGCCTCTGTTTAAGACCATATAAGCATTTGCTCTTATCATATTTGAAATTAGCCTGATAAAGACACTTTTGCTGGGCAAAGCACTACTGGACCCTGCCAGGTCCATTCCTGCCCAGGGCATCCCATTCTGTGACTTCAGCAGCCTCTGTTTAAGACCATATAAGCATTTGCTCTTATCATATTTGAAATTAGCCTGATAAAGACACTTTTGCTGGGCAAAGCACTACTGGACCCTGCCAGGTCCATTCCTGCCCAGGGCATCCCATTCTGTGACTAAAGCAGCCTCTGTTTAAGACCATATAAGCATTTGCTCTTATCATATTTGAAATTAGGCCTGATAAAGACACTTTTGCTGGGCAAAGCACTACTGGACCCTGCCAGGTCGATTCCTGTTGGGGCATCCCATTCTGTGACTAAAGCAGCCTCTGTTTAAGACCATATAAGCATTTGCTCTTATTATATTTATATTATAAGACACTTTTGCTGGGCATAGGCTTACTGCTGCCTGCCAGGTGCACTTCTGTTGAGGCATCCCATTCTGTAACATAGCATACCCCTCTTTATTTACACTAAGCAGCTCTCTTATTTACACTAAGCAGGCCTGTTGGAGGCTGAGTGTTACTGCTCACTTTTGGTGTGCATTATATTCTGTTTCATATAGACCCACCGCTGCCCGGGGTTTTTTTAAATATCACCTACTACCACGCCAGTTAGACTATGTCGGGCAGACAAGTGCCTGGAAGTGAAAAGAGGAGTGGCAGAGGCCAAGATTCCGCAGGCAGAGCTCGCATCAGACTGGGGGCCAGTAGCAGCAGGAGTCACGCTGAGAGACCTAATCTGCCAGTATCTGCTAGCGGTCGGGTCTCCACCAGTAACGCATCTGCCGTGGTAGATTGGCTGACGCGCTCATCAACAACATCATCACAACTTACATCTGAGACCCCCAGTCTAGGGTCGGTAGGTTCCTTTGACACAACCCTGAGTTGGCATGCCCCGAGAGCAGTCCCTGTCCTCCCATTGCCTCTGTCCTACGCCGTTCCCTCCCCCAGCGACGTATCCTATGCTTTGGGTTCAGCTCCACTCTTTAGTGAGGAGGACGATCAGATACAGGAGGACAGTCAGCAGCTACTGCCCAGCCAAGAAATGGAGGTGGCTTCTTTAGCTAGGCAGACAAATAGTGATGTGGACAGTGTCGTGGGTGCTGCGAGCGTTCCAGCTCCTGCGCCAGACACTGTTGACGAATCCACGAACATCAGTGACGTACAGCCACAACTCGGTGATGATGATGATGATGACGATGAAGCCGATCGCACTTGGGAGCCGGGTGATGAAGGGGCTTCATCGTCATCATCAGGAGAAGAGGGGCGCAGGTTGCCCCGGAGTCAGCAGCTGAGGCAGCAAGGTGGTAGCAGTCAGCATGGGGGCACAATTCCAAAGGCTGGAGCCGGTCGGGGCCGGGGCCGGGGTAGAGCACCTGCTGTGCGGCAGTCTACCTTATCGGGAGGTAGTGGAGCAGGGGTTCCTGGAGTTGGCAACAGCAGCAGTGAATCAGTGAGGCCAGGGGGTGGGAAAAGTAGCTACTCGGCAGTGTGGCAGTTTTTCCTGAGGCATCCGCAGGAGGGTAACATGGCCACATGCAAGATATGTAGGCAAAAGGTGAAGCGTGGCCAGGGTCCAAATGTTGGCACCACGGCCCTGCGTCAACATATGATGCGTCACCATAAAACGACCTGGGAGAACCGAGGCTCCCAAGGGGTGGTCCAGTCTGCTTCCTCACCAAGTGAGCTCCCAATTTCTGCCAGCCAAGGCTCCAGCACCTCAGCCGAAGGCAGCTGTGCGTCATACCCATCCTCTGTCGCTCCTGCTCCTCCTCCTCCTCCTCCAAGTCATGCATCCCGCCAGCAATCCATCAGCGAAGCCATGTCCAAGAGACAGCAGTATGCGCCCACTCATCCTACGGCGCAGAAGCTGAATGTGCTCCTGTCCAAGTTGCTGGTGCTGCAGTCGCTCCCTTTTCAGGTGGTGGAATCTGCACCTTTCAGAGAACTGATGGCTTGTGCCGAGCCGAGGTGGAGAGTCCCAAGCCGTCATTTCTTTGCCAAGAAGGCAGTACCAGCGCTGCACACTTTTGTTGAACAGAAGGTGGGCCAGTCCTTGAGCCTGTCGGTGTGTAGCAAAATACATGGCAGCGCCGACATCTGGAGCTGTAACTACGGTCAGGGGCAGTACATGTCGTTTACGGCCCACTGGGTGAATGTGGTCCCTTTGCAGCAGCAACTTGGACAGGTCACGCCGCTTCGGCCTCCGCGCTCTCTGCCCATTGGGCCTGTGACACCGTGCGACTCGGCCTCCTCATCCTCCGCCATCTCCTCACCCTCCACTGTAGGCTCAAGTCTCAGTGCCCCTCCAGTCTACCATGTGTGCAGGGCACGGAGGTGTCACGCAGTGCTTCACATGGTTTGTCTTGGCGAACGGAGTCACACAGGGGAGGAACTGCTTAAATGTATTCATCAGGAAATCCAAACATGGCTTACTCCGAGAAAACTTAAAATGGGAATCATGGTTACCGACAATGGGAAGAACATTTTGTCTGCGCTGCGCCAAGGAAGCCTGACCCATGCCCCCTGCATGGCTCACGTCTTCAATCTGGTTGTCAAGCGGTTTCTGAAGTGTTCCCCCCATCTGCAAGACATCCTAACAACTTCAAGGAAACTTTGCATGCACTTCAGCCACTCCTACACCGCCAAACACACCCTTCTTGAGCTACAGCGTCAGAATGGTATCCCCCAACATAGTCTGATTTGCGATGTTTCCACCCGTTGGAATTCCACCCTTCACATGTTGGACCGATTATATGAACAGAGAAAAGCCATCACGGATTTCCTGATGATCCAAGCAGATAGGGGGACTCCCCTGTGTAACTTCAATGTCAACCAGTGGCAGCTCATACGTGACACCTGCCGTTTGCTCAGGCCCTTTGAGGATGCCACTTTATTTGTCAGTCGGCAGGATTACGGGATGAACGACGTGATTCCACTGCTTCATGTACTACAGCACATGTTGGAAACCATGGCTGGTCAGGGCACTGGAGACATGGCGTTTACATCTTACGGCCACATGAACCCCGCTGGAGCTGAACTGGAGGAGGAGGAAGAGGAGGAGGAGGAGTTGCCCAGCGAAACACAGTTTAGGCTTGGCGAAATGGCTGGTTTATCTAGTCAGCGGACAGGAGAGGAGGAGCAGGAGCAGCCAGAGGAGCTAGAGGTTTTTGAGGAAGGCGAGACAGAGGACCCGGGCACACCGTGGCAGTATGCAGTGGAGATGGAGACAGGTAGTCCATCCGAGTCACTTGCGCAAATGGCACGAAGCATGCTCACGTGCTTGCGTAGTGACCCCAGAATTGTTTCCATCTGTCGGCGGGATGACTTCTGGCTGTCCACCTTATTGGACCCTCGCTTCCGGCACAAAATGGGGGCATTTTTTAAACCCACCGAGAGGGAGGACAAACTCAACTACTACAAAGACATTCTACGTAGGCAGTTGGCCGATGCCTATCTGCGCCATGGTCCATACTCTCGCAGGTCTGACTCGAGGGGACCTCTGCGCTCACCTTCCACTGCCATGGCCGCTGGGGGGGTTGGCAGCAGCAGCAGCAGAAGCTCCATCAGCAGCAGCAGCCTCAGTCTTCAGTCGCTAATGAGTAGCTTTCTACACCCGCATAGTGAGGCTACTCATGAGCAGCAGGAAGACCTGGAGCAGGACCTGAACCAGCAGGTCATGTCATACTTTGACATGACCATGCCAACACACCTTGAGGATCCGCTGGACTTCTGGGCAGCCAAACTTGATTTGTGGCCGCAACTAGCAGAGTTTGCCCTGGAAAAGCTGTCCTGCCCGGCAAGTAGCGTGCCATCTGAGCGGGTGTTTAGTGCGGTGGGGGCCATAGTTACGGCGAGGAGAACTCGTCTGTCAACTAAAAATGTGGAGAGACTCACCTTTGTCAAAATGAATCAGGGATGGATCAGCCAGGATTTCCACCCACCAATGCCTGATGCATGCGACTAGATTCAGCATGGTGCCACGTTTTACACTTTCCAAATGGTGCAAAACATATTTATGTCTTTAGGCCATTTTTTGGGCTCCTGCTGCTGCTACTGTCAACTCCTGCCAACTCCAGGGTGTGATTCATCCAATTTTTGGGCTCCTGAAGCCAACTCCAGTGTATATTTGGGCTCCTGCTGCTGCTGCTGCCAACTTCTGCCAACTCCAGGGTGTGATTCATCCAATTTTTGGGCTCCTGAGGCCAACTCCAGTGTATATTTGGGCTCCTGCTGCTGCTGCTGCCAACTTCTGCCAACTCCAGGGTGTGATTCATCCAATTTTTGGGCTCCTGAAGCCAACTCCAGTGTATATTTGGGCTCCTGCTGCTGCTACTGTCAACTCCTGCCAACTCCAGGGTGTGATTCATCCAATTTTTGGGCTCCTGAGGCCAACTCCAGTGTATATTTGGGCTACTGCTGCTGCTGCTGCCAACTTCTGCCAACTCCAGGGTGTGATTCATCCAATTTTTGGGCTCCTGAAGCCAACTCCAGTGTATATTTGGGCTCCTGCTGCTGCTGCTGCCAACTCCAGGGTGTGATTCATCCAATTGTTGGGCTCCTGAAGCCAACCCCAGGGTCTCTTTAAAGTAATGTTTGGGCTCCTGCTGCTGCTGCTGCCAACTTCTGCCAACTCCAGGGTGTGATTCATCCAATTTTTGGGCTCCTGAAGCCAACCCCAGGGTCTCTTTGAAGTAATGTTTGGGCTCCTGCTGCTGCTACTGTCAACTCCTGCCAACTCCAGGGTGTGATTCATCCAATTTTTGGGCTCCTGAGGCCAACTCCAGTGTATATTTGGGCTCCTGCTGCTGCTGCTGCCAACTTCTGCCAACTCCAGGGTGTGATTCATCCAATTTTTGGGCTCCTGAAGCCAACTCCAGTGTATATTTGGGCTCCTGCTGCTGCTGCTGCTGCCAACTTCTGCCAACTCCAGGGTGTGATTCATCCAATTTTTGGGCTCCTGAAGCCAACTCCAGTGTATATTTGGGCTCCTGCTGCTGCTACTGTCAACTCCTGCCAACTCCAGGGTGTGATTCATCCAATTTTTGGGCTCCTGAGGCCAACTCCAGTGTATATTTGGGCTCCTGCTGCTGCTGCTGCTGCCAACTTCTGCCAACTCCAGGGTGTGATTCATCCAATTTTTGGGCTCCTGAAGCCAACTCCAGTGTATATTTGGGCTCCTTCTGCTGCTACTGTCAACTCCTGCCAACTCCAGGGTGTGATTCATCCAATTTTTGGGCTCCTGAGGCCAACTCCAGTGTATATTTGGGCTCCTGCTGCTGCTGCTGCCAACTTCTGCCAACTCCAGGGTGTGATTCATCCAATTTTTGGGCTCCTGAAGCCAACTCCAGTGTATATTTGGGCTCCTGCTGCTGCTGCTGCCAACTCCAGGGTGTGATTCATCCAATTGTTGGGCTCCTGAAGCCAACCCCAGGGTCTCTTTAAAGTAATGTTTGGGCTCCTGCTGCTGCTGCTGCCAACTTCTGCCAACTCCAGGGTGTGATTCATCCAATTTTTGGGCTCCTGAAGCCAACCCCAGGGTCTCTTTGAAGTAATGTTTGGGCTCCTGCTGCTGCTACTGTCAACTCCTGCCAACTCCAGGGTGTGATTCATCCAATTTTTAGGCTCCTGAGGCCAACTCCAGTGTATATTTGGGCTCCTGCTGCTGCTGCTGCCAACTTCTGCCAACTCCAGGGTGTGATTCATCCAATTTTTGGGCTCCTGAAGCCAACTCCAGTGTATATTTGGGCTCCTGCTGCTGCTGCTGCCAACTTCTGCCAACTCCAGGGTGTGATTCATCCAATTTTTGGGCTCCTGAAGCCAACTCCAGTGTATATTTGGGCTCCTGCTGCTGCTACTGTCAACTCCTGCCAACTCCAGGGTGTGATTCATCCAATTTTTGGGCTCCTGAGGCCAACTCCAGTGTATATTTGGGCTCCTGCTGCTGCTGCTGCTGCCAACTTCTGCCAACTCCAGGGTGTGATTCATCCAATTTTTGGGCTCCTGAAGCCAACTCCAGTGTATATTTGGGCTCCTGCTGCTGCTACTGTCAACTCCTGCCAACTCCAGGGTGTGATTCATCCAATTTTTGGGCTCCTGAGGCCAACTCCAGTGTATATTTGGGCTCCTGCTGCTGCTGCTGCTGCCAACTTCTGCCAACTCCAGGGTGTGATTCATCCAATTTTTGGGCTCCTGAAGCCAACTCCAGTGTATATTTGGGCTCCTGCTGCTGCTACTGTCAACTCCTGCCAACTCCAGGGTGTGATTCATCCAATTTTTGGGCTCCTGAGGCCAACTCCAGTGTATATTTGGGCTCCTGCTGCTGCTACTGTCAACTCCTGCCAACTCCAGGGTGTGATTCATCCAATTTTTGGGCTCCTGAGGCCAACTCCAGTGTATATTTGGGCTCCTGCTGCTGCTACTGTCAACTCCTGCCAACTCCAGGGTGTGATTCATCCAATTTTTGGGCTCCTGAAGCCAACTCCAGTGTATATTTGGGCTCCTGCTGCTGCTACTGTCAACTCCTGCCAACTCCAGGGTGTGATTCATCCAATTTTTGGGCTCCTGAGGCCAACTCCAGTGTATATTTGGGCTCCTGCTGCTGCTGCTGCCAACTTCTGCCAACTCCAGGGTGTGATTCATCCAATTTTTGGGCTCCTGAAGCCAACTCCAGTGTATATTTGGGCTCCTGCTGCTGCTGCTGCCAACTCCAGGGTGTGATTCATCCAATTGTTGGGCTCCTGAAGCCAACCCCAGGGTCTCTTTAAAGTAATGTTTGGGCTCCTGCTGCTGCTGCTGCCAACTTCTGCCAACTCCAGGGTGTGATTCATCCAATTTTTGGGCTCCTGAAGCCAACCCCAGGGTCTCTTTGAAGTAATGTTTGGGCTCCTGCTGCTGCTACTGTCAACTCCTGCCAACTCCAGGGTGTGATTCATCCAATTTTTGGGCTCCTGAGGCCAACTCCAGTGTATATTTGGGCTCCTGCTGCTGCTGCTGCCAACTTCTGCCAACTCCAGGGTGTGATTCATCCAATTTTTGGGCTCCTGAAGCCAACTCCAGTGTATATTTGGGCTCCTGCTGCTGCTGCTGCCAACTTCTGCCAACTCCAGGGTGTGATTCATCCAATTTTTGGGCTCCTGAAGCCAACTCCAGTGTATATTTGGGCTCCTGCTGCTGCTACTGTCAACTCCTGCCAACTCCAGGGTGTGATTCATCCAATTTTTGGGCTCCTGAGGCCAACTCCAGTGTATATTTGGGCTCCTGCTGCTGCTGCTGCTGCCAACTTCTGCCAACTCCAGGGTGTGATTCATCCAATTTTTGGGCTCCTGAAGCCAACTCCAGTGTATATTTGGGCTCCTGCTGCTGCTACTGTCAACTCCTGCCAACTCCAGGGTGTGATTCATCCAATTTTTGGGCTCCTGAGGCCAACTCCAGTGTATATTTGGGCTCCTGCTGCTGCTGCTGCCAACTTCTGCCAACTCCAGGGTGTGATTCATCCAATTTTTGGGCTCCTGAAGCCAACTCCAGTGTATATTTGGGCTCCTGCTGCTGCTGCTGCCAACTCCAGGGTGTGATTCATCCAATTGTTGGGCTCCTGAAGCCAACCCCAGGGTCTCTTTAAAGTAATGTTTGGGCTCCTGCTGCTGCTGCTGCCAACTTCTGCCAACTCCAGGGTGTGATTCATCCAATTTTTGGGCTCCTGAAGCCAACCCCAGGGTCTCTTTGAAGTAATGTTTGGGCTCCTGCTGCTGCTACTGTCAACTCCTGCCAACTCCAGGGTGTGATTCATCCAATTTTTGGGCTCCTGAGGCCAACTCCAGTGTATATTTGGGCTCCTGCTGCTGCTGCTGCCAACTTCTGCCAACTCCAGGGTGTGATTCATCCAATTTTTGGGCTCCTGAAGCCAACTCCAGTGTATATTTGGGCTCCTGCTGCTGCTGCTGCCAACTTCTGCCAACTCCAGGGTGTGATTCATCCAATTTTTGGGCTCCTGAAGCCAACTCCAGTGTATATTTGGGCTCCTGCTGCTGCTACTGTCAACTCCTGCCAACTCCAGGGTGTGATTCATCCAATTTTTGGGCTCCTGAGGCCAACTCCAGTGTATATTTGGGCTCCTGCTGCTGCTGCTGCTGCCAACTTCTGCCAACTCCAGGGTGTGATTCATCCAATTTTTGGGCTCCTGAAGCCAACTCCAGTGTATATTTGGGCTCCTGCTGCTGCTACTGTCAACTCCTGCCAACTCCAGGGTGTGATTCATCCAATTTTTGGGCTCCTGAGGCCAACTCCAGTGTATATTTGGGCTCCTGCTGCTGCTGCTGCTGCCAACTTCTGCCAACTCCAGGGTGTGATTCATCCAATTTTTGGGCTCCTGAAGCCAACTCCAGTGTATATTTGGGCTCCTGCTGCTGCTACTGTCAACTCCTGCCAACTCCAGGGTGTGATTCATCCAATTTTTGGGCTCCTGAGGCCAACTCCAGTGTATATTTGGGCTCCTGCTGCTGCTACTGTCAACTCCTGCCAACTCCAGGGTGTGATTCATCCAATTTTTGGGCTCCTGAGGCCAACTCCAGTGTATATTTGGGCTCCTGCTGCTGCTACTGTCAACTCCTGCCAACTCCAGGGTGTGATTCATCCAATTTTTGGGCTCCTGAAGCCAACTCCAGTGTATATTTGGGCTCCTGCTGCTGCTACTGTCAACTCCTGCCAACTCCAGGGTGTGATTCATCCAATTTTTGGGCTCCTGAGGCCAACTCCAGTGTATATTTGGGCTCCTGCTGCTGCTGCTGCCAACTTCTGCCAACTCCAGGGTGTGATTCATCCAATTTTTGGGCTCCTGAAGCCAACTCCAGTGTATATTTGGGCTCCTGCTGCTGCTGCTGCCAACTCCAGGGTGTGATTCATCCAATTGTTGGGCTCCTGAAGCCAACCCCAGGGTCTCTTTAAAGTAATGTTTGGGCTCCTGCTGCTGCTGCTGCCAACTTCTGCCAACTCCAGGGTGTGATTCATCCAATTTTTGGGCTCCTGAAGCCAACCCCAGGGTCTCTTTGAAGTAATGTTTGGGCTCCTGCTGCTGCTACTGTCAACTCCTGCCAACTCCAGGGTGTGATTCATCCAATTTTTGGGCTCCTGAGGCCAACTCCAGTGTATATTTGGGCTCCTGCTGCTGCTGCTGCCAACTTCTGCCAACTCCAGGGTGTGATTCATCCAATTTTTGGGCTCCTGAAGCCAACTCCAGTGTATATTTGGGCTCCTGCTGCTGCTGCTGCCAACTTCTGCCAACTCCAGGGTGTGATTCATCCAATTTTTGGGCTCCTGAAGCCAACTCCAGTGTATATTTGGGCTCCTGCTGCTGCTACTGTCAACTCCTGCCAACTCCAGGGTGTGATTCATCCAATTTTTGGGCTCCTGAGGCCAACTCCAGTGTATATTTGGGCTCCTGCTGCTGCTGCTGCTGCCAACTTCTGCCAACTCCAGGGTGTGATTCATCCAATTTTTGGGCTCCTGAAGCCAACTCCAGTGTATATTTGGGCTCCTGCTGCTGCTACTGTCAACTCCTGCCAACTCCAGGGTGTGATTCATCCAATTTTTGGGCTCCTGAGGCCAACTCCAGTGTATATTTGGGCTCCTGCTGCTGCTGCTGCTGCCAACTTCTGCCAACTCCAGGGTGTGATTCATCCAATTTTTGGGCTCCTGAAGCCAACTCCAGTGTATATTTGGGCTCCTGCTGCTGCTACTGTCAACTCCTGCCAACTCCAGGGTGTGATTCATCCAATTTTTGGGCTCCTGAGGCCAACTCCAGTGTATATTTGGGCTCCTGCTGCTGCTACTGTCAACTCCTGCCAACTCCAGGGTGTGATTCATCCAATTTTTGGGCTCCTGAGGCCAACTCCAGTGTATATTTGGGCTCCTGCTGCTGCTACTGTCAACTCCTGCCAACTCCAGGGTGTGATTCATCCAATTTTTGGGCTCCTGAAGCCAACTCCAGTGTATATTTGGGCTCCTGCTGCTGCTACTGTCAACTCCTGCCAACTCCAGGGTGTGATTCATCCAATTTTTGGGCTCCTGAGGCCAACTCCAGTGTATATTTGGGCTCCTGCTGCTGCTGCTGCCAACTTCTGCCAACTCCAGGGTGTGATTCATCCAATTTTTGGGCTCCTGAAGCCAACTCCAGTGTATATTTGGGCTCCTGCTGCTGCTGCTGCAAACTTCTGCCAACTCCAGGGTGTGATTCATCCAATTTTTGGGCTCCTGAAGCCAACTCCAGTGTATATTTGGGCTCCTGCTGCTGCTACTGTCAACTCCTGCCAACTCCAGGGTGTGATTCATCCAATTTTTGGGCTCCTGAGGCCAACTCCAGTGTATATTTGGGCTGCTGCTGCTGCCAACTTCTGCCAACTCCAGGGTGTGATTCATCCAATTTTTGGGCTACTGAAGCCAACTCCAGTGTATATTTGGGCTCCTGCTGCTGCTACTGTCAACTCCTGCCAACTCCAGGGTGTGATTCATCCAATTTTTGGGCTCCTGAGGCCAACTCCAGTGTATATTTGGGCTCCTGCTGCTGCTGCTGCCAACTTCTGCCAACTCCAGGGTGTGATTCATCCAATTTTTGGGCTCCTGAAGCCAACTCCAGTGTATATTTGGGCTCCTGCTGCTGCTGCTGCCAACTCCAGGGTGTGATTCATCCAATTGTTGGGCTCCTGAAGCCAACCCCAGGGTCTCTTTAAAGTAATGTTTGGGCTCCTGCTGCTGCTGCTGCCAACTTCTGCCAACTCCAGGGTGTGATTCATCCAATTGTTGGGCTCCTGAAGCCAACCCCAGGGTCTCTTTGAAGTAATGTTTGGGCTCCTGCTGCTGCTACTGTCAACTCCTGCCAACTCCAGGGTGTGATTCATCCAATTTTTGGGCTCCTGAAGCCAACTCCAGTGTATATTTGGGCTCCTGCTGCTGCTACTGTCAACTCCTGCCAACTCCAGGGTGTGATTCATCCAATTTTTGGGCTCCTGAGGCCAACTCCAGTGTATATTTGGGCTCCTGCTGCTGCTGCTGCTGCTGCCAACTTCTGCCAACTCCAGGGTGTGATTCATCCAATTTTTGGGCTCCTGAAGCCAACTCCAGTGTATATTTGGGCTCCTGCTGCTGCTACTGTCAACTCCTGCCAACTCCAGGGTGTGATTCATCCAATTTTTGGGCTCCTGAGGCCAACTCCAGTGTATATTTGGGCTCCTGCTGCTGCTGCTGCTGCCAACTTCTGCCAACTCCAGGGTGTGATTCATCCAATTTTTGGGCTCCTGAAGCCAACTCCAGTGTATATTTGGGCTCCTGCTGCTGCTACTGTCAACTCCTGCCAACTCCAGGGTGTGATTCATCCAATTTTTGGGCTCCTGAGGCCAACTCCAGTGTATATTTGGGCTCCTGCTGCTGCTGCTGCCAACTTCTGCCAACTCCAGGGTGTGATTCATCCAATTTTTGGGCTCCTGAAGCCAACTCCAGTGTATATTTGGGCTCCTGCTGCTGCTGCTGCTGTCAACTCCTGCCAACTCCAGGGTGTGATTCATCCAATTTTTGGGCTCCTGAGGCCAACTCCAGTGTGTATTTGGGCTCCTGCTGCTGCTGCCAACTTCTGCCAACTCCAGGGTGTGATTCATCCAATTTTTGGGCTCCTGAAGCCAACTCCAGTGTATATTTGGGCTCCTGCTGCTGCTACTGTCAACTCCTGCCAACTCCAGGGTGTGATTTATCCAATTTTTGGGCTCCTGAAGCCAACTCCAGTGTATATTTGGGCTCCTGCTGCTGCTGCTGCCAACTTCTGCCAACTCCAGGGTGTGATTCATCCAATTTTTGGGCTCCTGAGGCCAACTCCAGTGTATATTTGGGCTCCTGCTGCTGCTGCTGTCAACTCCTGCCAACTCCAGGGTGTGATTCATCCAATTTTTGGGCTCCTGAAGCCAACTCCAGTGTATATTTGGGCTCCTGCTGCTGCTACTGTCAACTCCTGCCAACTCCAGGGTGTGATTCATCCAATTTTTGGGCTCCTGAGGCCAACTCCAGTGTATATTTGGGCTCCTTCTGCCCCTCATAGTGATGCCACTTCAACTCTCTGCAATTGTGCCGCTCTGCGATTCTATTAGCGATGCCTCTGATCTGCATGTGATATTTCTTCAAAGTATTATTTAACTAACCCAGCACGCATCCTGTGCGTGTTACAGCAAGGCAGAATGGTTTACAACCCTATTGAGGCTCTAGGAGGCTCAGAAATAGCCGTTTTTAATAGCGATTCGTCGCGAATTTATTCGGGTCGAAACGATTTTTGTCGGAAAATTCGGCGAATCAGTCGAATCGAATTTTTCAAAAGTTCGCTCATCTCTAGTTAAAATGTTTAGCTTTAAAGAGAAAATTCAAAGCTAAAATAATGCTATTTATTGGTAGACAAGTTTTTAAAATCTTTTTGTTTTCTTCAAGCATAATCTGTTTAGTTATAACTATCTTAAGGTGCAAGGCCGGATTATGAGGAGGGCACAAGGGGAGCGTACCCCGGGGCCTCCATCACTTGCCCTGCAAAGGGGCCTCCACCACCTTTGGGTTATGGTCTGGTCCAGGAGGCTTTTCAGTCTTTGGTCAGACGTTCCGCGGGGTGGCACAAGGGACTTGATCTGACATTACAGTAAGTAGACAGGTGCCAGACAGGTGCCAGGTGCCAGACAACCACCAATCAGTTATTTGGCAGGACCGCAGGAAGAAAAAATACTGTATCTGGGGCCTACACCAGATTTTGTGCCTAGGCGCCTCCACCACACTTAATCCAGCCCTGTTAAGGTGCTATATCATGTTTAGTCCAACCCAGTAACAATTTTGTTTTAACATAATCACACTGGACACAAGGTTGCTCATGACAAAGTTGTTAAATGACATGTGTCTCCATGTGAAATTTATAAAAATGTATATGTGTATGTGCCTCTGCAACAGCGCTGATTGGCGCTGCCACATAGCTAAGGACATTGGGATAGATTGGATCTTATTTTTTTTTAGATAAACATTGGTACTGCTGGTTTATTACAGTTTATTACAGCTTATTATTGTTAGAAGGATGAGTTATGTGTAGTCTAGGTCACGCAACAGTGATTATGTGATATAACAGCGCCATTAGAAGGATTAGTAAATTGCTAGTTACTCGGGTAGGACAAACAAGTGATTGGCTTAATAAGAGAACTTAATGAGTCATCTGTTTTGGTGCTTAGGACATTACTGTACACTTACAAGCCCGTCCTTGAGAAGCCTGAGTTTGTAAGACTTTTTCTGCAATCAGTTTGTATTGTATACATGTAAGATATAAATTTGTTCCTATATTTACTTTTGGTCTCTATTTATGCATGTTACCAATAACTCACGTTAACACCATAATGGTATAAAAGGTTTATAGTCAAGTGTGTTGCTTATACACGGGAGGCCGATTCATTAATAGCGCCAGGTAGCGACAGATGAGCGACAGTAGCGTTATTTTCACAGCGCCCGCTAGTATTCGCTGTGCTTGGGCGTTGTTCGGCTGTTGACAGCGACTCAGTCGGTGTGCGGTAATGTTGAATACGGGGTTAGGAGTCGCTGTTTGACAGGTTCCGCGCTGTATGGGAGCGCATGACAGCGAACGGCCATAGCGAACGGCTCCCAGCATATTCATTAACAAATCACGCTCCAAAAATTCTCGCGCTGTGAAATGCTTGTTTAAACCCCAGAGCGCTGGCGGCGATGGGTTAAAAGTAGTTTTTTAACCGCCAAACAACCATATTTTTAGAAAAAAAACATGCTTTTCAAAACATTTTGTAATATGAATACATTAATATCAGACCTGTAATATCAATTCTGCACAAATTTATTTATTTTTTTTTTTACCTTAAAAAAAAAACTAACATTGCAGAAGTGGTCACAAAATTTTTGACATTTAAAAAAAAAAAAAAAAAAAAAAAACATTAATAGCAATTAATTATGAATATTTAAAGATTGCTCCATTGAAATGCATTGGAGAGCGCCAGGTAGCGAGAGGTCATACCTGTCGCTGTTCAAGGTCGCTCGCTGGCGCTGTGGGGTGAGGCTGGAATAATGATGAATGATTCGCTATCTGGCGCTCTGTCAGTCGCTAAGCAGGATCGGCTTGATAAATGTGTGATTGCGGAGGGGAGCCGGCGTTCTCGTGACGGTGAGCGTCATTACCGTTCGCTCACCGTTCGCTACCTGGCGCTATCCCTTGTTAAATAAGGGCCCTAGTGAGAGAATGGTCACAGCAAGGGAACGCTGGTGTACGGTGGTGTCTAACAAAGTGGCATGAGACACACCTACTTACTCAACTATATATCTTCCTACTTACCCATCCACCTACCTACTGACCTTCGTATCCACATGGCTACTGACACAATTTTGAGTTGTGCTACTTATTGTCTATTTACATAAGGTCAACATTACGGGCCTGATTCACCATGCACTATGCCAGACTGTGTCATAAGTTTGCATCATCTGGTGGCAATATCGGCATAGCCTATGTAGTGACTATGCTGCACTGTGCAGGAAAATTTATACTGCAGTGCACCAAAAAAAATGCACCAAAAAAAGCTGCAGTTTTTAATGGGCCAGTTCACATATATACACAGCGTCTATATGTGAACTGGCCCATTAATAATAATGGGCAGCATTTTCCTTTTTATTGTGACTGTGTTGCCCAAAACATCACAAGCGGAGATGTGTGAGTAGAGCATAAGGGTTGATGCCTTGAAAATTATACTGCATAATAATGCATAATAATTAGGAACGTGGTTTAAAAATAATTCTAGTAGGTACTTAGCTGATGACATTTGTTGTGGCCTTTAACAATTTTCCTGAGCGCAGGTTTTAAAGTACATCTGTCACTTTGAAAACAAAAAATACCTATGCAAACTTAATGCATAGGTAATATTTCTATAGTATCAGTATATTCACATAAACACAAACCAGGATACTTATCATACCTGCTCGCAGTGATTTAAAACATAACCACCCTGTTTTAAAGCAGCAGACTAGAAGCATTAATTGGCTGGGGAGGTAAGCAAAGGATCTTGTTTTTTCATTTAGTTCTCTGGATAGCCTTTAATTCTAAACCCTGATAAACCAACAAAACTCAGAGGGTAATTTATTGCTAGCACCACTGAGCGCCAATTTTGCTGCTAAGGAAAGGCACTGACAGCATCTATGGCAGAATGCCACAGAATGGGCAAAGGCGCTATTGCCGGTTAGCGTTTCTTGCTAAGTGGCGCTGCGTTTTTCTGTTCGACTTTGATAAAAGTAATGAATGCTGGGTGGGCATGATGACTCCTTGTGTTAAATCCTGTCCCTGCCATTCAATGCTTGCTTATAGCCATTTCACAGCAGCATTTTCTACTACTACAACATGTAATACAGATCACACACATTAGGGTCAATTCTCAGCCTCTCTAAAGTGCACTTATACATGAAAAAGTGTGTGTATGTGTAGTTTTGGTGTATTTTCGAGCTTCTGGTGTGTTTTTTTTCTTACTTGCGCAAGTGCCTTTAAGCCTTTTCGTTCGCGTATCTAATGTGTATTTGCTTTGTATTGTTTTCCCATTGATTCGAATAATACGTGATTAGTATAAGCTTGGGCATGATTCAGAGCCTTGATTAGGCCCTCGATAGAGGGAAACAAAGTGGGATCTTTCACTCTCCACTTACGGGCTCTATTTCCTGGCAAGAGTGTGTTGTTGTGGTGTGCGGGAAAGCGTAATGGAGTCCTCCGAGGATTATCTGGATGAGTATGAGCGTCTGCAACATCGTGGCTTGCTCTGCATGTGCCTGTCGGACTTTTGATTGCATTGGCTGCATGTGGATGATGATCACATGCATGATTGTTGAGGTATTCGAGCTCACCTGACTTAACTTTGCCTCGAGAAACTGTATTGTGAGTTGCGGCCATAGTTGGCCCCCACCACACGCAAGGGGCATGCAATTTCAGGTTTGGCCAAATTGGTTGGCTGCCTTCAATTTTTTGGGAATGGCTCGTTCCCTCTCTGTGGGCATGTCCCAGCCTATGCTCAGCTGCACCCTCAATAAATTTCTTGATGGCATGGCTACCTTGGTGGACAAATACATTTGTTTCCCTGACACCATGGTAGCCTGGAATGCGGTCAAGTTTGGATTTTATGAGCTAACCAATATGCCTATTGGGTGCAATTGATTGTCAGTTTGTCAACATTTTAATGTGGCAAAATGATTTCTTTAAGGTGCTGAAGTTATCTGTTATTTTTTCTTTTATATTTGTTTGCATCTGTTTTAAAAGCATCGGTTTTCTCTAGCAACAATGTGTTTATGTTAGCAACCATACACCACAAACTGGTTTGTTTGGTGTACGGAGCACAGATTTCCTGACTCTAATTTGCTAATCATCTTTAAGCCCTCCTGCTCTAATTCAGCCTCTTCAAATGAGGGTATTATACTCCTGTGTTCTAGTAGCATTACTGGCAATGTTCTCACCTGGGGAGGGATACCTGTCATAACTGCTGTCTGATTTTTCCAGCTCTGCTATGTGTTTGGGGAGGGGGGCTCACCCTTGTCAGTGGATGAATTTTGGTATTTGTAGACATAAGCTATACTAATGGGCTTTATCCAAGGCCAGAAAAGCCAATCCCACTGGAGTCACAGGAACATGAAGAACTTGGAAACAGCATGCTAATAAGTAAATCAAAGATCTGGGTGCACATTCCTAACACACGTATATATTTTACTTCTCAGAAGAGGAAAACAATAAGGCAGAACATAAGTAAATCACAGGTATGGGGACACAATCTTAAGACACATAGGCCCTTATTCATCAAGCGATAGCGCCAGGTAGTGTCTGACGAGCGCCAGGTAGCGGCAGCTAACGGCGACTACCGACTCAAGTATGCCCGGCGGCGGTCACAATGACGCATTTATCAAGCAAAATGAGGCTAGCGCCGGCGAGAGCGACGGCTAGCGCGGCATTCATCATGAAGCCGCCTGGACCGAACAGCGCCGCTGCAAATTCCCTCACAGCGCCAGGTATGAGCTGTCGCTCCCTGGCGATGTCCAATGCATTTCAATGGAGCAATCTATAATTATTCACAATTAATTGGTAATAATTTTTTTTTTTTTTTTTTTTTTTTTAATGTCAGAAAATCGGAGACCACTTCTGCAATGTTAGGATTTATTTTTAAGTAAAAAAAAAATAAAAAAAAAATATGTGCAGAATTGATCTAACAGGTCTGAGATTAATGTATTCATATTACAAAATGATTCTAAAAACATGTATAATGTTACATTCAAAAAATATGGTTGTTTAGGGGTTAAAAACTAGTTAATACACATCGCCGCAAGCGCTCTGGGGTTTAAACAAGGAATGGACAGCGACAGCACATTCGGAGCGTGATTTGTTGATGAATATGAAGCTAGCCGTTCGCTCTGGCCATTCGTTGTCAGGTGCTCACATACAACGCTGGACCTGTGAAACAGCGACGCCCCAGCCCGTATTCAACATTACCGCACACCGACTGAGTCGCTGTCATCAAGCTAATGCCGGCCAAGCACAGCGAATACTGGCTGGCGCTGAAAAAATCACGCTACAGTCGCTCATCTGTCGCTACCTGGTGCTATTGATGAATCGGCCTCATAGTTATTTTACATCCCAGTAGGGGAAAACAATAAGGCAGAACACCAGAAACCTTACAAACATTGAGTTTTTCTTTAAAAATGTTAATTGAATGTGTTTGGAGGCTCTTGGCTAGTTGGTCTGTTGGGCAGTGTAGAACTGTCCTAAGCTCAAGAAAAATCATACATGAGGCCAAGCGTGCTGTAATTCTTTAAAGCAAGATCAGTAATATAATCCCTGGCTGTGTTAAAAGAAATGTAGTCACACTGACTTCTTGACCTCTTAATCTCTGTATTAGGATATTCTTATGGGAGGAACCTTTGTCTATAGGCTTCTTAAAATCAGGCAGTAGCTGGAGAGTTTGCCAGTAATGCACATCTTACTTTCTCAGTCTGGCCTTAGACAAAAAGGACGTAAAAGCCTAAATAGCTTAAAGGTAAGTGGTAAGTATATGTTTTAACTCTGCAGTAATACTTTGCTGGGTATTGTGCTTGTGAAAGTTTTGTAACAACATATATATTTCTCTTAATTGCTAATTTCATTTCATTGCAACTGGCCTCACCAAACTGCCCTTGCTTTTGCCACCTGTGATCACCATCTTTGCATTTTAATAGAAAAGGTAAATAGACGCTCACATTTCTGATTCATGCAGTTCCTAATGGTAAATTTTGTATTGTACAATATGATGCAGAATATGATGATGAACATAGGAAGATTTTCAAGCCATAAATAATCTAAAATATAAATATCCAGCCATTATTACCTTGGAAACTAGGAATTAATTCATTCAAAGTTGTTTTTCTACATCTGTGTATTGAGTTGGAGAGGTTATCCAAACTTTACTTAAAGTGGACCAAAAGCAGCCCAGGAGTCTATAAGACTCCAGGGCCACCTGATTCCCTCCTCCCAGGGCATCCAGATTCAGATTCCCCTGCTGTGTAAAACCCCCAGGTCACCAAAGATACTCAGCTTCTCCCCAATACAATGGTGCATGCACGAGCCGCAGCCACCGTCTTATACCTTTATCAGGGGAGTGACCACGCCAGGCATTTGTGAATGGCCGGTGAGGGCACGCACCCTGTTAGAGGCTCAACATATAGACATAAGGGCAGACAAGATGGACCGTATGGTCTCCTTCTGCCGTCAACCTTCTATGTTTCTCAACTCTTCTCGTATAGACTCGACCCTCAGCCGAGTCTTAGACGATTTGACGCGTGCAGAGTCGAGCACACTGATTGGAGGAGAGCCTGTGAGTGTACCGTAGGACCAGGGAAAGGTGAGTTTACTGGGTGACCTGGGGGATTTCACACAGCAGGGCATCCTGAATCTGGGTACCCCGAGGGCAAGGACAAAAACCCAGCAGGAGAGTGAAAATTCTGGGTTTTGGTCCACTTTTATAACAGTGAGTTGAGGTAAATGAGGTAGGAGAGGATCATCAATAATGTGAAGATGCTGTATTTTATTGAATTATGCCCTCAATGTCTTAGCATTAGCACAATAGAAGAAAATGTATTTCTAAAGGTTTCAACCAATTGTAAATTATATGTATTGTTATTGTTTGCATGTGGTTATTCAGAGAAAAGACAATCAGGCGACCCAGAGGGTTTAACATAGTGGGGCATCCCAATTCGGGATGACCCTGGCTTCCAAAGTTCCTTTAAAGGGACTTTAAAGCCAATTACAATAATAAGGCAGCAAGCAGCTCACGTGGTGCCTGTCCCATGTGCCTGTCCTCCGTGTCCTGCAGCACCGAGTGGAAACTGTAGCAGGTCTCCAAAGTTTGTCCTCCTTTCAATTTCATTCCTCTATGACCATGTGGTCTAACAGTCACTCTTCTGATACTCTTGACCCATAAGCTGAAGTGAAGAAAGCGGCTTTGCTTAAAATACATAAATTATTTACATATAATCAGAGATATTGAGATGCTTGAAATGGTTTATTTTACAATATTCCCAAGAAGGATAAGGTGGGGGCAAGCTGGAGTGTGCCTAGAGACGGACTTTAAAGTGCTGTTGCAGGCAAAGGTTATCTCCCCCCTCCCATCTCCCCATAACACATGAGAACGTGCCAGTTTCCAGTGTCTTCATATATTCAGGATTAAGATCAAGGTTAAAGGAGCACTATTGCGAAAAAATGACCCAGTGATAAAAATCCATAGAAATATGCTGGATGGTGGGAGGAGGGGTCACTTATACACCCCACATCAAGAAATATCCAGCCAGGCTTGTATCTTTAATTTTAATGGATGGAAGAGGAAGTCAAGGGTGACAGGCTATGTCACCCCTCATAGACTAAACCTGTCACCCCTGGATTTTATTCCTACCAGGAGAAGAAAACCTCAAGCTTGGCAGGAGTTTTATTCAGTTCTGGTGTATAAATAACCCCTCCTCTCATTAGCCGACATGTTTATATGGACTTTTAATACTATGCAATTTCGCGATAGTGCTCCTTTAAGATTTACCGTCTATATCACCGCTGCAGCTCAGGCGTTTCCTCGGGTCCAGGGGTGTGGCTGTACAACTAGGGCTGTCTGTACGTTCTTCAGAGTGCTTAAAGTGGACCAAAAAACAGGATTTTGACTATCCCCGTGAAACCCCCCAGGTCGCCCGAACAAGCTCACCTCTTTCCGGTCCTACAACACATGCGTGGACACTCATCAAATCAGCCCACTCATCCAGGAGCTTGTCTAATACAAGCGGATATGAGCTCGCTGAAGGCCACATCCCCCGCTACCCTCTAACAGGGAGCATGGCCACGCCAGCCATTCACAAATGCATGGCGAGGCCATGCACCCTGCTAGAGGGTAGCGGGGGATGTGGGTGCTGCTCGCACATGCGTCGTTTGACTGGGAAAAAAGGTGAGTTTATGGGTGACCTGCGGGTTTCACGCAGTGGGGCATCCCGATTCTGGATGCCCTGGGGGAGGGAATCTTATAGATTCAAAGGACTGAAGCTGGAGAAGAAAGACAGGAGCCTGATTTATGAAGCATCAGCGCCTGCTAATACCACTCAGTGCATGGCAGTGCTTTTTTTTGCCTGAGCGGCACTCAGTGTGCCATTTAAGAAACTAAAAACAGGCAGCGCCAATACGGCCCCCAGCCATAATTTAACACTGGCGCTAAAATGCATCCTAAATGTACTGTATTATTCGTCCTCTTTGTCCCCAGCAGTGATTTCTTGTAACTGTAATAATGAAAAATACAGCGCCAATTTTTTCAGGGTGGAGAAAATTCATGAATGTGCCATTGTATTCAAAATTGCAGTGCCAGAAAAGACAAAGATGCCGCTGCTCCAAAACTGGCGCTATAGCCACAAGAATGATGCTAAATGGCTCACCTAATAAATAAGGCCCTGTGTTTAAAGACTAGAAGACTCAGTGAAAACATGTACATATCTGTACTGTATATCAAAATCATGAGAACAGTTATACTACCTTACCTTGTACTTTATGTATGACCATAATATGACCATAATATTATGTTTACCCTCTAAAGAGAACATGTCCTGCTATTCCCAGCTCAGTGCTGAAATAATCTGTGTGCTGACAAATCCTTGCACTGTTTACAGTTGAAGCAGAATCTATGGCCAGAGTCAGTACAAGTCCCTCAAGGTCCCTGGTGTACACTGCAATACATCAGCACCAGGAGGGTAGCTGGGGTTGGGAGAAGCATTACAGCTATCATCCAGGTTCCAATTCCTCTTGTTCTGTGCCTCCATCTCCTCATAGGTCTTATACTACTCTCCAATTCTACCTGTTTCAGCAAGACAAATTAAATATGGGCTAAGTGCTGCTGTACTGCAGCTGAAAGCTTGGACACAGAGATGCACTCCGTCAACAAATTCTGAAACTGATTTTAAAAGCTAGGTAAGTCAGGGGTGGGCTTATCATTCAAAGTCGTGTCTGGGGACCCAAAATTAAACACATTTTTTATAGCAAAATATAGTATTAACATACCTTGTACATCCTTGATCCTTCTACTGCAATAAAAAATTAGTCATTCTGGTTTTGGTTTTCACAAAAGTCTTGTACCAAATTAATGAATATCAGGTCTCCCACCCCACCATGAACATATACCTTTTTGGCCCATACATTTGGAATGTGTGTGACCCACAGGGGTCACTGTGAAATTTGCCTTTCTGGCAATGCCACGGCACATGGCTGGTGCACACTCTGACATCCGGTGTGGGCATGCAGGGGAGCAGCTTCAGGGATGCCTGCCCCTCCCTACTCATCAATATGCATGGCATATAAAACTGATTGGAGGATAACCCACATATGTGTTATGCGATTAACAGTGAGGCAAGAATTCTCAGTTTTCCTTGGGCTTACACACAGGACTAAACCCTGTGAGACTGAAAATACCACATTTAGTTACTGTTTAAAGTGGGAGTCCAGTCTGGATGTTATCAACCCCCCTACTCCTGTCACCCTTCCCTGGCGTTAAAAAAAAAATGACATCATCTGGTATCCAGCGCTGCTATCCTGTGGCCACACAGAGCACTCCAGTCCATTCAAGTGAAGCCCGTGCAGAATTTTTGAGATGGCTGCACCCATGGGCGGAAATGCTGGACGACACTGGATTTTTTTCGTTCTAATCCCCCCATCCTGCTTCAGCGCCAATAGATTAGGGCCAGGTGGCTTACAGCAAGACTAGATGTCCACTTTAAATGAGAACTAGTAAAAGAAATAACTGCAGAGGGAGATTGGGGGGGGGGCATACTGATTTGGGATGACCCACCTTGCTGACACTAACAGGATGCCCAAGATTGCACAAGGTCCTTACTCCTCTGTCAGTTGGGGAATGGCCGCAGGCAGTCAAGTGGGATGGACAAGTGACATCCTGTTAATGTCTGTGTGATGGGGCATCCCAAATCAGGATGCTCTCCAAGCTGTGGGAGTAAATGGGCCTCCAGTTGTTTTTCACTTGAGGTCAACTGTAAATAGGGTCTTTCTGGTAAATAGTGGAGGACAGAAGAAGAGAGGGTGGAGAAAAGAAATATCTCAGATACAGAAAGCAGATGCTGGAAGTAATGGAGGTGAGGGAGGGGCGGAAAAACAGGATAATACATTTTGTCACTTACTTCTCTATATCTAAGGAGCTCTACCAGAAGCAGCAATGTTCTCCATGCTGGGCAGAGGGGTCAGGGCTAGAACCTCCATTCTCAAGGCGCACACAAATCAGCAGTGCTGGTTGCTCACACACACCAGACAGCAAAGAGTACAAAGCCCCACTCGCACTAGGACTGCTGGCTACTGCTCTCTTCCTCAGCAGACCCTATGACCGCTTCCCAAGCCCGTCAGAGGCACACAGGAACAGGTGCCATCCAAAGCAGTGTGGTTACCATGGAGTTTGAGCCATGGTGGTGCCCCATAGAGGCAGGCTACGACATGTCCCTTGTTCATACTCTCCTCTCCTCCATGCACCAAACGCTCTCTGCTTCCAATGCATACTCTGCAGAGCTTCGAGAGGAGCCCCACGCATTTGCGTGAGTTGCGTTATGGACAAACACGTTATTGGGTACAGCAATATGGTGTGAGGCAATGCACCCAACCTGATTGCATTCCCTGTACAGAAAGAGTTTGGTAAGCTTCCCCTTGTGGTTCAAATTGGTAGTTTTCAGATGTTTGGGTTTACCATGAGGAGTACCTTAGATTGGTGCCACATAACATTTAGGAAAACCAGCCCAAAAAAGTATGTTTTAGATGGTTTTAGATCTTTCCACCCACTGTAATTCATCCATGGTTATGCTAAATCACCTTTGTGTTGTAGCTGCTAGTTACAGGATGAGGAGCTTTGCTATCAGTTGTTTAAGAAGGAGATGATGTGGGACAAAGAAACTCTCTAGCCATTGCCTAAAATGTATGGTATGTGAATTGTTAGGCATTAAAACATTACCTTGGATTACTCAATCTATAACATGGTTACAGGAGCTTCCACACCCAGCCTTAAACCGGACCTTCAGCATCATTTAATGAAAAGCCCAACCCTTAAAAAACTATTCCCCAGCATTTAAAATTAATATATTTAAAGTTACTTTTTATTCTTCCCCTCACTGGACTGCAACTCTGTTCAGCACTCTAGGATACGGGCGCTGCCATCTTGGCTCAGTAGCATCACATACTGAGGAGAGGGGTCATAAGTACAGGGGAGCGGGGTTATAGCTGTTCTTTGCACAGACAGAGCAGAGCTTGGGGTCAGGAAAAGGTCAGCAATCCCAGAATGCAGAGCGACAGAGTCAGAGGACACTTCCTGTTTGCAGGCTGCTTCACCTCCATGGGCCGCCATCTTGGATGTTTAAAGTCTCAGAAAATGCAATAGATGCAGGTAGGAAGATTTTTAATGTGAGCAATCTGTATGTACAGTGTGGGGGAAACATATAAGATAGACTCTTATTTAGGGTGAAGGTCTGCTTAAAGAGTACTATTAGAGAGATTATCCATTTTTTTTTCAGAATACCTGGATCCTCTCTAATTCACTACAATGGTCCAGAAATGGATAAGCCAGAACTATTGCTCACCTCTCCCCAAAGTTATAGAATAAACCATAGACCGCCACCATATTCTTCACTTCCATACTCCACCATTCAGCTGTACAGGTGCATGACAGTAAAAACTTACGACAGGCCAATACCAGATAAAGGGTCCCTAAGCCAATTGACTGATCTAAAAATTGGCAGATGATCTACCTGCTTTCGCATCCCTCACTTCTCTCTAGTTTAGGTAGCACTCTTATCCCTACCTATCAGAATGGCTGGGTGCGGGAGCGCGCCTCAGCTAAAGGGATGCCATCTGTAACCACGGACAGGGCCAACGCTGTAAGAGCCACATTAAAGGTCAGTTTTGCAGGTGACGTGGAGTTTCACACAGCGGGGCTTCCTAATTTCAGATGTCCTATTGGAAGGCTAACGGATGGCCCTGAAGTCTTTTAGACTCTCGGCCCACACCGCAGGTTTTTGGTCCACTTTAAAGCAACAAAAATAAAAAAGTTTAGCAATAAAGCCTTTTTGAATAAAATATGGACTGGCAAAGGCACAATATCACAATCATTGCTCAACTACAGTGGTTACGCATGACATATGTCTGAACCCATAAATATTATGTTTTGGTCCTATTGTTGATAATAATTTTTAGGACTATTTAATTATAATGTCGTAGGCTCCTAACACACTGAGACGAGGCGTAACCGCAGCGAGAATCGCTCCTGCTACGACTCACAGGCATTTTAGTAACAATGGCGCTTGCAGTTGCTATTTCCTATACAGCGATTGCAAACGCCATAGCTGCAAAAACACAGCTTGTAGTGGCGCACGATCGCTCTGCATTCACCCCGCCAGTATGTGAAAGCACCCATAGATTTCAATGAGCAGTGTTTCACTGGTGATTGCAAGCACTTCACATTCACCCGGCAATCGCTCCAGTGTAAAAGGAGTATTAGCAAAAAAAATAGATACATTGCAAATCAACAGATATTAGCATTATGTGCAAAACAACACTGCAGTTTGGATTTAATCAGGAAATATGACCTTAAAACTATTTGTTTCAGAGTTTGTACAGTGTTCATTACAGCTACTGTAGGTGGGTGGTCAGGTACAATCGCACTAATAAAACATGAATAACTATGTATATAATAAATTATGTATGAAGTATTTCCTCTGTGTCCATGGAGTGAACACCGGCAAAACCTGTTTCGTTTCTGTTCTTGTTTTTACAGAAAGAAATAAAAAAATGGCCATCAAATATAGAAGGATCCTATCGGCCAGCCTAAGTCGCATTATTTTCACTGTACATGGGTTCCTCTTAGTATGGCAAGTGGTTCTAGTCAAAAATAACCCTCGTTACTGGATGCTGATGATTGGTCTTATTTTGCTTTTCATGGAAATGGTGGCTACACTGGTTTTAACCAAGAAAGGAGAGTGGAAATGGTAATAAAACATCATAGACAAATCAATAGAGGTTATACATTATAATTTTGCACAGGAAGTTCATGTAGTTAAAAAATGTTCCTTAACTTTGCTCTGTCAGCGAAAACTAACATAACTTCACCATGTCACTGGTCTAACTGTACTTAATAATAGCTATTAGCTGTTCTGTCCACCTATCATGCTAGCCTAGTTAGATATTTATTTCAATTCCCCACTGGAAGCCTTAAAAGTCAATCCCCTCGATTCAAAGAGCAAAAGTTAATTGATTTCGGATCGAGAATCGTAAGTTTGGGTGGGTGTTAGTCATTTTTTCCTGTTTTTTTGGCCATTTCCGACTCGCACGAGCCTACGTACGAATGCGTATATGCTCTTACGATCATCGCAAGTTCGTTCCTAAATTTTAGGATCAAAACGTAAAACTTAGGATCAAATCCTAAAACTTAGGATCAAAACGTAAAACTTAGGATAATCGAATGTGTTTAGGTGTGATTCAGAGAACAGTTTTCAAACCTCTAAATACGTTTTAAAAGAAAGCCACTGCCGACACCTTTTAGCAGTCGGATTGCTGTTCTTGAACAGGTTTTTTGGCTATGTGGAGGAGTCTGCGAGTCTTGAGCTCCAATGAACTGCATGTATCAGCATGGCCGAGGCCATAAATTGTATGGCAATGCATACCTGATTCACGTATGCCTTATAAAAGCATTTTAATGTGGACCTTAATTAGTCCTTTGCATGTAAACCTTTATTTTGCAATATATTTGCGTTAATTAAAGAAATTTATGTCCTTTGGTATTTATTTTTAAATTGATGTACTAGAATAATATTTTTAGATTGCATTTATTGGTGTAGTTGTTTACCTTTGCTTTGTTTAATTATTTAAGCACATCTTTGGTCAGATGCATCACACTTACTGAGGAGAGGAGAGCGGGATAAAGTGCAGGATGTGGGTTACTGCTGTATTTTGCACAGACACAGCAGAGCTGGGGGCACGGAAAGGTCAGAAATCAAAGAATGCAGAGCAACACAGTCACAAGGCCCTTTCTGTTTGCAGGCTGCCCGATAATACCTGAGCCGCCATCTTGGCTGTTTCTAGACTCATAACATGCAGAAGTTGCTGGGTGTTTTTTTATATTTGAGAGCAATCTGTATGGAGAGGGTGTGGGTAACCACACACAAAATTTAAAGTTGTACCATTTGAAGCCAAAATATTAAAATTACATCCACAAGTAAAAAATGCAAGTTAACTAAAAATTAAACAAAGTAAGATTTACTTATGCAAATGCATTCATTAATGGTTGGTTACTACAAAATGAATGAAATAAAGAAAAATAAGACCAAATATTTAGAATGCACTTTAATGAGGTAAGTTTGTAGTGCGCAGCCGCAAGATCAGAAGGATTTACGTCCAGACAAAAACGGAAAAAGGGCAAAACCAATGTTGCAACCTGAGAAATGAAACGGAAAATTCAGGATGGAAACTGACATAGGTCTGATTCCCGAACTGCCATACGAACGGGCGTAAATTTTAGGATAGAAACGTATTTGCTTATAGAATCACTCGCAAGTTCATACGAACGCACGAGCGGACGGGAAAAATAGGATGATCGGCACCAAAATCAAAGCTGTAACATGTTTCTTTGAATCGACCCTAATGTAAATAGGTTTCATTTGGTTGCTGACCTTACATTTAGCATAGTCCTGAAAGAAATCCTAGATTAGGAATTCTCTGTACCTGCTACCCGCATAACCCCAAGGTTATGAATACTCACATGCTCTTCCAAATTTCAGCGGAACAGATACCTGAAAGCTGCACACGTTGCGATAGCTGGTGCCTTATATTGGAGGAGGTGCTGGCAGCCATTATGCTGCTGCTCATTCACCCATCACACAAAGACCCTGTGGTGGATTTGTTCAGTTAACGGTTTTAATTGCAGGTCTGGGGGTGGGAGATGAATGTTTAGCTATGTGTAGTAACAGACTTTCCCCATAGGGTGCAGATCCCCTTTAAGTAGCTTTCCTTGAGTACCAATAAACGTTTTCCCCCAGGTAGAAGTGCATCTTTGTAAAACTGGTAGTAGTTATGAAAGACAACCTTTGCAGTACAATGTAGGATAGAGCACAGATCAGAGGAAAGACGCATGTGACTGTATTATATCTGTACTATAGTTTATTGGCTGACAGTATTATGATATTCTTAGATATATTTGTGTAGGTAATGGATCCCATCAAAATATTGCCAGGAGGCTGTGTTTTGCATGTACATACTGAGGGAGTATTTTTTCTATTAAGTTTAGTTATGGGTTTTCAGGGATCACAGCCCTTAGTGAATCACTAGCTATATAGGCCTAGATCAAGGCAACCACACAAAAACCATAGATAACAGTCCTATAGTTAGCAGCGTGATTCTTCTTTAGTCAGAAGTGAGTTGAGGTAGGAAAGGGATTATACAAATAACTGCAAAAAGGAGACGTAAAGACATCCAATCAAATACAGGCGGTCTAATAATCATCCAATAAAATCAAGCTAACAAGCCGGATACACATCTATATTTGGCTAATATCTGACTGGCACTGCAATAGTTAGAACTTAAGCCGCAATATTGGAGCATGTGTAGTACATTTGATAAGAGGTCAGAAGTTCCGAGCAAGTGTCAAACCTCAGGACGAGATGACAGTTTGTGCAGTTTACAATAAAGGAACAAAGTCCAGTTTTAGGGATTTGTAATTTATAGCTATAGCACAATGACGGAGAACTAACAGAACCCGTCTGGTTCCTGCATTGCTAAATCTGATTGCGAAATATGGAACAAAACAACTGAAAGATTCCAGTAAGGGGAATATCAAACCTTAAAGAATTACTCTTCACTCTAACAATCTCTATGCCCTAAATTTCCCTCTTGTATATTACGACTGACATGTTTTACAGGAAAATATATATTCTAGGACATAGGTGAGATACAGTTTTCAGGGCCTAATCGGAGGGTGCAGGGAGCCGTGACAAACGACTTACTTATTACATATAACAACATAATAACTATGCCTTAAAAGCCCTCTAAATGATCACTCAATAGTAAATTGCTGCACTGGATAACATACGTGCAGCATACCTTATTATCCAATTACTCCAAGTCCCACTTAATGGATGAAAAAACATGAGCTTTGATGTCTCTTTTTAATAAATGGTCATCATCCATGTTTAAAAGATTAGGTCATTTTCAGATCTCAGTTTGTCCTGATTTGGCTCGTTCAAAATGATTACTCAAGCTGTAGAAGTAACTTGTCTTCAGTCTGAAATTACTATATGGAATTTAGCATTGCAGATTCATTTACCTCCACTAGAAACACAACAGGAAGTTTCCATTAAGGTTTAAATTTCTCAACAGTTATGTCTTTTGAACACACAGTTGAGCTGCTGTAGAAATGTGTCATCTATTATTCAGGTTTTCTCCAATGGTGTTTCTGTACCTGTCATCTACTATACCTTCTGTGTTTGTGTTGGAACTTGAGTTTCTTCAAATGCGGACCTTGATGAGCAATTCTTCAACAAGCAACCAGTATTTACCACAGGTAATGTAACTAAAATGAAGCTTCCTAAATGTTTTATATTTTTGCCCCAACATATTCTATGGCCATATCTGTCTCAGGGGAAGTTATAGCCTTATTTCTAAGCCACATTCAAACTACTATACATAATAGAATCAGTTTCTCTATAACACGGTTGCCTTACAGGGAATAATAATACAACAGAAATATTCTTGGCCATGCCCATCTATCACACAACTGCATTTATGTACAGTATGGGTGCCAATGTGCACATGTACAATAGTGCCCATTGGACAGGGCTGGATCTGGACAAGGTAAGAAGGTTTTCTTTGGGGTGGGGGGTGCATTTCCACCTTTTGCAGTGGAGCAGTGAATGCTGCATCTCTTCTTCATGGCAAACCAACAGCTGTCCCTTAACCACTCAGCCTGCCCAGGTTTCATTTAGTTTTGACCCTTTTGACTCATTTGGGTTGTTGAAACTTTAAATGCATTCATGTGCATCTTCTGCTGCTTCACAAATCTTTTCTCTTCTGGAGCATGCCCATGCTGGTCCAGGAAGGTGCACACACCATGATTTTAAAGCTTAGAATTTGCTGTAAAAATCTGAAAATGAGTTATTTGGTCTGCTGAAACAATTTAAGTCATTCAGCAGCTAAATAAAAAAACATAAGGGCACTTACCTTTTGTTCTATGCAGTTTATAGGTGCTAGTCTGGTGACCAGTAACTAGGCTGATTGCTGAATCCGAACCTGAGCCATATCCTCTTTTTCCACGTTGACCTGGGGCCCGAATTCCATTTGCCAACACTTGCTGCCCAGAAAAGCTGAGTGTTCGTGGGGCGATCCTGCGGGGTTCAAACAATGGACCATCCCCCTCCCCCTTAAATGGCCAGCCCTGAAGTCCAAAATGTTGAAAAATGGAAAGGAAAGGCAACATTTGGAGCCCATCTACAGCATCTACAGTGCGATACAGGAATGGGAGGAGAGGTACATGGGACAGTTCAGATGATCTCCTTGCTGCCTTATTATTGTCATTGCCTGGACTGTCCCTTTAACATTTTTATTTTGCATTTTTGATGTGGTGCTACATAAGGCAACAAAGTGAAATACAGTAGTGTATAAAGTTAACCAAAAAGCATTTCTGGTGCACAAAAAGAACACTATTGGGCATCTAGAGGGCACTAGACTCTAGAGGGCATCTTTGGGCAATAGCCTAGTCCTCAGCTGAGCCCATGCTGCAAGATCCAGTAGAGCGGCCTGCTGTCACAGTAAAGAAGGCGTGGTAATGTGCATTATATGGCTCACACTGTGATGACAGCAGGAGGCACTATTTAAGCCATAGCACTGGATAAAGCTTATAAAATGAGGAAGGGGGGGAGTTTAGTTGCATGGGATGTAAGGTAGGTATTCGTCTTATTTACTAAAGAAATCTTTTAAAATAATAAATAGATAAATGATAAGGTTGGATGCATGATGAGCTTTTGTTTAATCAGCATTCATTCTTATTTCTTTTGAAATCTTCCTGCAGGTATCATACTACTTATCATCATATTGGTCACTTGAAATTTTGGAACAGGTCATGATCTTGGTCTTGATTATTGGACGCTGGCTGATGCCCAAAGGAGAGATGAACAGAGACCAACTCTCGGAACTGTTACTGACCTATATTGGATTAGGGGCTGATATACTGGACATTCTGTCACTGATCAAAGAACCATCTGTTCAAACCAATTTGAATGTAGCCATTGTGGGTCTCAGCCTCTTCACCTGGGCCATTTTGCAGTTTACACTGGTTCTGACGCAAACTATATCCTCAGCAAGTGAGGAGAAAGAGAGTGGTGATCAAACAGCAATGGACAGTAGGAATAACTGTGCTTTCACCTGTTGCAACAGTGAAGTATGGAGTCTGCTGATCACGGTGGTGATGCAAGATGGACCTTTTCTAATATTTCGACTTTATCTAACCATCAAAGAGAATGTGCTTACTGAGATGATGATATTTTTCATCTGCAAAAATATATTGACAGTCATTTTGGAAGTATATCGAATTGCTGTGGTTCAAAGTAGCCAAAGCAAAATTAAATAGGTGCCTCTGATTTTCAGTCAAAATACACAGAGAAGAATAAATCAGTACAGCACCACATGCCGTATATTTTCTTTTCATCCTTGCTCTTATACTGCTCTTATTTTACTTTCTCTTCTGCCACCTCCCTTCTCCTGCATTATATTAGACATACAGTAAGGGCCTCACTTATTTTAGCATAAATTTTGTGGCTATAGCGCCAGCTTTGGCGCGCTGGTATTACTGTCTTATCTGGCACTGAGCTGTGTACTACATTGGCACTAGCAGTCAATGCACCGAACACTACTAATTAGCTTTGATTGTTGCACTTAGGTAGGTGAAGGTAGGATTAAGGGGTGAGGTAACCCCGAAACGCGTTACCTTTGAATGGGGAGCCCAGGATATTCACTCCACACAGGTCATGCTATATTTTAAAATGTTACATTAAATGTTATGTTTTATCACACTTGGTGAGCTGGACCTGCAGCACATTACTACAATTGGGACTTACAGAGGTCTGTCCGTGCTCCCAGGTGAAATATCTCAGGGGATTTCTGAGCTGTCTATCTTCTTGGGACTATTAGGTATTGACCGGCCTATGTCAGCGTCTGTTGGACCACCCGTCTGATTATCCCAGCGCTAATGAGCGCCACTTTGTACCGCCGTTTTTCTGGCTTTCCCCAGCATATTTATGAATTTTTTCCTCCTTGAAATCTGTGACGCTGTATTTTTCCAGTGCTGTTCAGCCTTTCTTCATTACAGTTACAAGAAATCACTGCTTGGGACAAACTTTACAGCGCATTTAGTCTGCATTTTAGTTGTTGGTGTCCAAATTACAAGCCATTTAAATCAATTTTAAGAACACCAAAATAAAAACATTTTGGACCATCTAGGACCTGTGTTTCAATTATTGACAAGCCCCAATGCAAGTTCTAAAAAATGAATGTGTTTAATATAATTAAATCATTAAACACTTTAATCCAGTTCTGCCCATTGCGCTCCATGAGATCTTGAGCTACAGTGCCAGGCTTCATTTGGCGCTGCTTCAACCAGAGCGCACAGCGATGCATCATTTTCAGCGCTATAGTTAAATAAGATGCTAGCTAGTGTTTTTTCATTGTTAAATCTGACGCTGAGTGCCTCTGAGTCTGCCTCACTAGCTTGTGTAAGACAAGTCCTACAAGTTATCCTAGCAAATAAGCTGGGTTATTCCCTTACAAGGACCATCTATGTGAAAGGCCTGTTTTATACGTTGCTGCTAAAGGTAACAGATAGCAAACTCTACTTTTTCATCAAGTCCATAAGGGTTGACTTCCAACACTAAGCAGATCTGAAATAAGCTGGTGGAAGAGTGGGACAAACTGTATATGTAAGATCTGTTGTTAGTATCTGGTGGCATATTTTGTCTTGAGAGAATGCACAGATGACAGCAAATAAAACAACTCTTGAAACTCTGAACTCACCAGCAATTTCAGCCTGAGAGCAAAGGGCACGATTGCAAAAGAAGTTTGTAAGACTTGGATGGGTGGTGTGCCAGAAGGACACCTTTACTGGAATCCAAAAGTTAAAAAAGCTAACTTCATTCTGTGGAGAGCACAGGCTGGAGCGCTTCTTTACTTTTGACAGTGGGTAATATACGCAAACGCCTACAATCCTGGAAACAGTGTACAGCATCCCATTAGTAGCAATGGAAATTCTTCAACCAAGGTCCTCCACTGAAGCTGAAAAAAGAACCTTTATAGTAAGTACTAAAACGTACTTAGGAATTCCATTTCTAACAATGGGATGTTTTACAAGCTCTCCACGACTGTAGACACCCGCAATTCTGGAGGCAGCGTATATCAATCAAAAACTTTTATGAGTAAAGAAGAACCCCAACCTGTGTCCTTCACATGTGAAGAAGAAAGAGCCTTTACAGTAAGTAATAAAATTCCCTTTTTGGATCACTAGCCATTACTAATGATCCAAAAGTCTTAAATAAATAATTTTTGTTGTATTTCCCCCTGTGTCGTGCCTGTGCACAGTGCTCAAATGACCCCAGAGGCTTATACAGGATTTAAAGGATAATTGTAACAACAAAGTTTAAGACTGAGGCAGGAGTTTAAAAAAACAGGCACCCAAGATCAGTTTGTTAAAGTGGACCAACACCCTCCCATGATCGGCCCGGGAATCTATAAGATTCCCGGACCGATCAGCTCCCTGACTGCGGGGCACCCGCGTAGCGTCACATGTATTAATCCAGGCGGCTCAGCGTATAGCGCCGGCGCTTTAGGTTCAGTAGCGGCATGTAGTACCTTTCGCTCTGTAGTGCTCTCCCATATATTTCAATGGGGTTTCATTAGTTGTGTATAAATAGCGTGTTTGGCAATTTATTTATTTTTTGCTCGAATCATTGTGTGACCTCTCCTGGCTGCAAACAAACACTTTTAGAAATTTTTTGGATGCACTGAGCTGGCACTACCTCTCGCTGGCTCCAGCATTGTCTTCTTGTTAGATGTGGTGTAGGCTTCGGTGCTCTAGCTCGGAACACCGCCTTGCGTTCGCGGCGGCAAACAGGGAAGAGCAGTATTAATGCTTAAGAGTTAGGAGCCTATTATTACAGTAAATGGAGCACATTTGGGGAAAGATAAATAAATACAAATATTTAATATATATTTAATGCTAGACAAACAGTGCTGTTTGTTATGAGGTACTGTAAGTAAAAAGCGTTAGCTGTGGCGTTCTTCTCTCCTGTAGATGTAGCGCAATGTTGTGCGCTCTGGTCTCGGGGCGTTCTATAGCATTCATACCTAGCCTCGGGGCGTTCCATAGCATTCTTACCTTGCGACGGGTTCAAAAGTCTTGCTTTCGGTTTCGCTTTATGCACTTCCGGTTTGACTGTGCGGGACGATGGCTCCCCCGAGACGTCGTGTGGGCCGTTTCCCCAGGCAGCTCCTCATCCTCAGATGAGTGAATGGGCAAATAGTTAAGATAAGTTTTTGGTTTAATTTTTTCATAATGGCTTTTTTACTGTGTTGTGGCCTTCTTTCAATGTGTTATCGTTTCTGGCTGGTTTTACTGTTTTTGCGTTAATATGTTTGCTGTAATTTTTACACTTTAGCGTTTTTTCTGCTAAGTTCACATGTATTCTGGTATTAATTCGGGTAATTTTTTTGGGGGGGGTTCATGTAAATGTTTTAATAGTACTGTTAATAAAGGGGATCCCAAACCATGGAACAGATATTAGTAATATATTATATTACTGGGATTTTTATTTATTTATACCCCAGGGCATATTAAATTGTATTTTTATTTTTGTGTTTAACAACCTGGAGGATTTCATATAGTGGCACATCCACAATGCCTTTATGGCAGGTTAAAGGACCTGAACCCTGATTTTTTAAATAAATTTGTATTTTTTTATTACCTCCTCCAGCATAGTGGAGGAGGTGAAGGCCACTGTGTCCCAGCACTTCAAAACAGACTTAAGGGCCAAGTCCATCAGGCAGCGGTGGTCAGACTTTCAGCGCCGCGACAACGAGGGAGTGTATCGGCTCTATGATGCCTACGCTTCTGGTAAGTTCAATACACATACACTATTATTAGATATGTCCATTTTATCCTGTTGTATTTCTTATTTTCCTCCACAGATAAGCGTCCTTCCCTGGGCAAGCCTGGGAAGGGTGTTCTCCCCCGCACTAGAGTCCGTGGTTCTGATGACTCAGCCGGGGTGGGGCCCTCTCAATGGTCCCAAATCGAGGACCCTGGAGAGGAAGGGGATGATGAAGTGGAAGTCCCAGTGGAGCCTGCTGCTGAGGTGAGGGTGGTGGGGAGCCTCAGCTCCTCTGAGTCCCACTGGGGCCACTCTCAAGTTGAGAGTCCCATTGGGGAGGAGGAAAGGGACTCCACCACACTCCCTGAGGGTTCAGGGGGTGAGAGGGAGGAGGGTGGCCCCTTGGATTTTGACTCTGCTGGCCGGAATTGGAGAAGTAGAGGCACCCCACCTTCACCTCAGAGCCCTCCCTGGGAAACGGCCAACATCTCATCCCCTGGTGAGTGTCCTTCATTGTTTGGATTGTCTGGTCATTTGCAACAGTCTTGTCTGTTTGTTTGTTCAATTGTCCAAAATTATTTTTAAGGGCATCATGGAGCCACCACCAACCTCATTCATTGTATGGCAGCTAATCACGTGACTGCCTGGAAACAACTGGGTTTGGGCATGCACATTAAACCTGAATGGTTGCTGGTGATTCACATGACTGGCTACCAAACATGTGAAAAAGTAAGTGATGACTTGACGGTAGTGCCCCTTTATTATCAATTTGGTTATTAAAGCGGACCAACACCCTCCGCTATCTGACAAGCTGGACCCCCCACACATAACCCCCCAGAATGCCAATAAATCTTCCCTTTCTGTCACTCCCCCACCAGGAATCTAGCACCACGATTGGCTGCCCGACACCCAGCACCAGGCAGCCAATTGTGGGGCTACATTCCCGGCGGGGGCATCCTCGGTGGTTATGTGCGGGGGGGGGCCTCAGGCAGTCTGGATGCTGCCCCTAGCCTGTCACATAGCAGTGCCACTGGCGGCCACCAACACCCTCACGGCAGAGGCTGTTGGTCAGCTTTAAATTCCTAGCAGGATTTGAAGTGTGTCTTGTTTTGCATGGCTTTTGTTTTGTTTGCAATGAAAAGTTTAAATCTTTTATTGGTTGTAGCACCGTCCTTTCTAGTGACTATTGACTATGGTTTGGAGAAACCGGCCTTGCAGTCTAAATGTATCTGAAACACTGGGGCCCCCTCTCCTGGTAATAGCACAGTTTATAACATATGCCGGGCAAACTGCAATGTGCTTTACTGAAAGTAGGAGAAACTTGGGAAATATGCTGCTTTTAATTATTTCATAATGACATCTTATTATCATTATCACCACAAGTGGATGGTCAAATTACTTGCCCTCTTTTCTCTTGGGCTTTATAGACATTTATAGTCATTAGGTTTAAATTAACACATTGCTTAGTGTTATTATTACTGAAGGCCAATTCACTTACATTACTTAGCCCTAGGGTGAAATCACTCTGTACAGTATTTGTGTAATTAGCCACCCTAAACAATGGATGGTCGGTGTGGCTGCACAGGTTAGTAATTTGGGGTAGATAACCACAATTGGATATATACTTTTTTTCATCAGTCATCCATCTTGTAACCCGCAGCTCCAGTGCCAGCTTAGACAGACACCCTCCAATAATTTTAAGGCTATTTCATATAGAAACACTAATATATTCAGTATGGTGGCATAGAAGGAATTGAGCTGGGCTAAATTGATATAGGGCCTTATTCATGAAGGGATAGCACCAGGTAGTGCCTGTGCAACGGCGTACAGCGACGTAGCGGCAGGTGAACGCTGGAGACGGCACGCAATTACACATTTATGAAACCGATTCTGGTGAGCGACTAGAGCAACGTCATGTAGCGTCTGATTCATCATTATCCCAGCCTCAGCGTACAGCGCAGGCGTTCAGATTTGCAGAGCACCACGTCTAACCTGTCGTTACCTGGCGCTCTCCCATACATTTCTATGGACAATCCTTAAATCCCTTTCCTGATCCCATTTTTTTTTTCCTTAAAAACAAAACACAAACCTTCTGACATGTATTCTGGGCAAGAAAATGACATTTTTGAAAACTTTTTGGGATTAATAATATTTTTATGCAGAATTGTCCTTACATGTCTGGTATTAAAGTGTTTATGTTACAATGTTATAACAATGTAATTCCATATTTTTTCGCTTTGTTACTAGTGGATACATGTTCAAAAACAGCCTTTAATCACACAGGCTCTGACGCTATGGGCTACAGTTACATGATTTTGAGCGCAGGTGATGTTTGTGGCTGTTTTTTTGATGAATGTGGTGTGAGTCAGTCGCAATGAGCTGGCCTTACGGTTCGCTCACATACAGCGTAGTACAGCGACTCACATATAATATTCATCAATGCTGGACAGCGACTGAGGCGCTCTGAAACAATGATCCATGGCGAAGCACAGCGACTACTAGCGGGCGCTCTGAAATCCGCTCTACAGATGCTCATCTGTCGCTACCTGGCGTTAGCAAGAAATCAGCCTGCCAGTATAATAACTGGGAAACTGATTTGCTGTATAACAGGGAATATACAAATTAGAATCTCATGTTGAAAAATGGTGAAGGGGAGCGGTGCCAAAACTAGATAACATCACATTAAATGAAACAAAATGGAAAAATGGCTGATTGAAAAATGTTTGATGGGCTAACTAAAGAATGAACTAAAGGAGGAGCCCATAGACTCACATATCTTTGGTTATGGGACACTTATTTGGTTTTTATTACTTATATATGAGTGCTTTCTGGTTGGCCATCCCAAATTGGGAGGCCCCTGCTAGGTGAATCAAAATCTGGGAGTTGATACACTTTAATGGTCTTTTTGTTTTCTGTAATTATAAAGTTGAGGTTTAAACAGCTATAGACCTATATACCTTTTAGTGCACCTCTGGGTTTCTGCGAGATACAATGAAAGCAGGGAACAATGGAATTTGACATGATCCTTATGTGCAGTTGAGTGACATTATCATGATCACTTCCTACCTTCTACATTGGGAGCATGTAGCTCATAAAGGAAATGGTGTATGGTGAGCTGGCATGCTGGGTATATAAGGTGTGTAACAGGCCAACTGCACACATATCCCTCATTGTTTTCATGGGTAAAAAGGGTCATATATAAAAGTTGTAAAAGGGGCTAATTGGTTTTCGGGGTGAGGATGAGAGGTAAGCGTCCTACAAAGGTGTGTGAGGGTAGAGCAACACAGTACAGTGGAGCATCTCACTGCCAGAAAGAACCAGGAGGCTATAAAGTGTGTGTCTTAAAATACAGTTCACGTAACCGTACTGTGTATGGGGCGCTGGTCACTGCACCTGCTAACAAAGTTGCATGGGCAAAACAGTTGCATTCATTTTTATGGCAGTATCAGAATTGAAATTTGCTCATTGACAGAGGGTTGCCTTCACCATCTAGTTTTCTGCTTCATGGAACAGATGGACATTGGCGTGTCAGGTGCTAAACATCAGAGAACAAACACCATACAACCATTGCTGGAAAAAAAAGGTTTTAGTGGCAGTATTATGGTCTGGGGAATGTTTTGGTGGCTTTCTCTTGGCCCAAATGGGCCTGATTCAACCTGGTGATGAATCTACCCCAAGGTAGACAATGAAAGTGAATGACACATTTCTCTCCTAAAAAGAACTGAGAATTCTCACCAGACTCTGAATCAATAATTTGTCAATTTGAGGCCGATTCATTAATAGCGCCAGGTAGCGACAGATGAGCGACAGTAGCGGTATTTTCACAGCGCACGCTAGTATTCGCTGTGCTTGGCCGTTGTTCGGCTGTTGACAGCGACTCAGTCGGTGTGCGGTAATGTTGAATACGGGGTTAGGAGTCGCTGTTTGACAGGTTCCGCGCTGTATGGGAGCGCATGACAGCGAATGGACATAGCGAACGGCTCCCAGCATATTCATTAACAAATCACGCTCAAAAAATTCTCGCGCTGTGAAATGCTTGTTTAAACCCCAGAGCGCTGGCGGCGATGGGTTAAAAGTAGTTTTTTAACCCCCAAACAACCATATTTTTTGATAAAAAAAAACATGTTTTTCAAAACATTTTGTAATATGAATACATTAATATCAGACCTGTAATATCAATTCTGCACAAATTTTTATTTATTTTTTTTTACCTTAAAAAAAATATCTAACATTGCAGAAGTGGTCACAGAATTTTTGACATTTAAAAAAAAAAAAAAAAAAAAAAACATTAATAGCAATTAATTAAGAATATTTAAAGATTGCTCCATTGAAATGCATTGGAGAGCGCCAGGTAGCGAGAGGTCATACCTGTCGCTGTTCAAGGTCGCTCGCTGGCGCTGTGGGCTGAGGCTGGAATAATGATGAATGATTCGCTATCTGGCGCTCTGTAAGTCGCTAAGCAGGATCGGCTTGATAAATGTGTGATTGCGGAGGGGAGCCGGCGTACTCGTGGCGGTGACCGTCATTACCGTTTGCTCACCATTCGCTACCTGGCGCTATCCCTTGTTAAATAAGGGCCTTTGTTTGCTCTCTGGATTTTCCAGACACACCCTCCAGCAGCTGCGGATACCGTTGACAACCTACCAGGATCAGGACCATTGGCCTCCAAAACTCCAACCTCTCTAGCTGCTGTTACGATGAATATTAACTGGTGTTAATAATATTAGGACTTGACTGTGTATAAAGGTCTTGTATTTACATGCTGTGTTTATTCGTATCTTTATTTTACGGAGTGCGTCTGCAATCGCTTTTAAGTAAGCCCAGAGAGTAGCACTGGGATTCCAAAGCTGTCTGGCTGGAGAGGTTTAGAAAGTGTTCATTAGGTAGTTGAAATATATTGTAAATGTTATTTACTGGCACAATGCATTACTTGCGTTAAGATACATGACCAGTGATAATGGTGGGGCAAATAATTGTACATGGAAGCCTAGCTGTATTTTAGGATGGGGTGAATTGTTTCAGTAGCAGACATCTGTGCTTATGGCTCTAATTATTCAATAAATTAAATAAGCCATTTTAAAAGTTTTACAATTTAAACCACAAATTGTTTCAGAATATTCTTTTCAAATAGATTAGAAAGATTTGATGTACTTGAGTAACTTCTGAAAATTCCATTAAGCATGTGGGATGGCACACATTAATAATATAGGTGTTTCTGTAAAATGTGCTGACCCTGGGCACAGAAGCGCCTTAGGCACTGAAGGCGAAGACTTGAGAAGGTGGAAGGTAAGTGTGTCCTTACATCTACTTTTAGGCTAGCCACTATGGCTATTTAGACTGGGGTTGGGATCTGTTTCTGGTGCTAACCTACTGTTTGGGTTGAATTGCAACCTGCTTCTAAGTCAATTTTTTACTAAATGCACAAGAAAAAGCAAAAATGTTATCAAGCAAATCCCCTGCACTTGCAATGGAGCTTTTCTATAGGTAAGGGTATTTTAAAGCATTTGGAAATAATTGCAAAAAACATTTTTTGCAATTTTTTTTGCATTTTCTTGTGTGTCAAGTAAAAAGCTGGTTTAAAAGAAGGTTCCAGTTCAAGCACATCAAAAGTTATGTTTGCTTCCCCAAATAATTGGCATGACGCTCATTTTACCAGCAGAGGTAAAGTTACCGTTCATGTTCGACAGGTCCCCTAAACTGGAGGAACGCCCCTTAATTTGCTCAGTTGTAATGCACTGGTCTAAATAAATTTGCATGATTTCTGTTTTTCTTAGTAATGTTATGATGACGTTAACATAAAGGAGGGAATAGTGACAATAGCACATTATTAACACAAATATGATTGAGAGTTACCTAATACTGATTTTTATAAATTGGTTGTCTAGTGGCATGTTTAACATCCAGCGATGCTTTAAAACAATTTTGAAGGTAGGACTGGCTAATCTGGTTCAGAGATTAGGGGGGTTATTCAAGAAACGCTAAGGCCACGTAGCCAGATGAGTGTCAGGTAAATGTTAGGTCCCAGTGAAAATGGTGTATTTATCAAGTCAAAAATCCAGAGCCCCTGTGATAGTGTCAGGTAGTTCCCTACAGTGTCAGATAGGACCAGGCACCCACCCTGCACTGTGTGGACTTATCCCATACATTTCAATAGGCTGTGATGGTTATAATTATTTAAAGGGGGTGCATATGCCACAAGATTCCTGGGCTGGTTGGTATTATTTTTGGTTGAATTTGTTTTAGGAAACTAAGGGGGTTATTTAAGAAAGGATAGCGTCAGGTAGCGCCTGGTTAATGAGAGGTAGCGACAGATAGCAACTGGTCAACGCCGGACACGGCACGCAATTCCACATTTATCAAGCAGAATCTGTTTAGCGACTGGGATAGCGCCATGTAGCGTCTGATTCATCATTTTCAAAGCCTCTGCGAACAGCGCCAGCGTTCAGCCTTGCACAGCGCCAGGTATGACCTCTCGCTACCTGTAACTACTCCATACATTTCAATAAACGAACCTTTTCTTCTCTTTAAACGTTTTTTTTTTTTTAATTTTCCCAAAAATCACAAATAATTCTGTGACCTCTTCTGGCATTGAAAAAGCAGTTTTTTTTCAAATTTTTTACATTTTTTAAATATTCTTCAGAAATGACATTACAGGTCTGGCATTAAAGTGTTCATGTTACAATGTTGCTACAATGTAATTCCATATGTTTTCGCTTTGTTACTAGTGGATAGATGCTTGAAAACAGACTTTAAACACACCGCCTCCTGCGCTCTGGGCTTCAAACAAGTATTTTTCAGCGCCAGAGATTTGTGAGGCTGTTTTTTTTGCTGAATATGGTGTGAGTCAGTCGCTATGAGCAGTCGCTAACATGTGCTCCCATACAGCGCTGTACTGGTCAAATAGCGACTCCTCACAATGTATTCAACATTACTGAACAGCGACCAGCTATAAAGTAGCGACCCACGGCCGAGCACTGCGACTACTAGCGGGCGCTCTGAAAATGCCTGCTACAGACGCTCATCTGTCACTACCTGCCGCTAATGATGAATCAGCCTCTTAGTGTTGAGCTGCAAACTAGTGATTTGGGCTGTGAGAAAGCTATGTCAAGTTTTTTATAGTATCCCTAATGCAATTCTCATTAAAAAAAAAGTTCAGAACCCTCCAGAAACAATAAAATTTGGGATTCCAACAGGTGCTGTGTGCCTGAAATCCATTTTTTATATATTTACAGCTTTCGGTGCTCCCAGCTGGCACTAGGTGTCGCTAGCGCATAGGTATATAAAAGCAGTGCGCTACGAACACTGTCTGGTCAGGAGCACTACAGCTGACAGCGCTGACAGCCTAAGCCAACGTCGCCGTGCGGGCACTGCCGAGCGTCTCGGGCTAGGCGCTCAATTGCCGCCCGCACCTATAATAATAAAGCCTCCCCGTGTCTTTTGAGCTAGTTTAAAATCTCTAAAACCACTGATGACTGATAAGTTTCTGTGGACAGACCTTGCTGCTTGGATAAAGTGCTCTGTTTTTTTCCCTTGAATATAGTTGTCTAGAGCAGCAGTTTTCAACCTTTTTTCAACCACTTAAATTGAATGAACCACACAATAAATAAGGCAGGTTGCCAATCTTCGCCTATGGCATCCCAAAAAGCGGTTGCCCCACTATGTAAACCCCCCCAATCCTGGAAAACTCACCTTCTTCCCAGCTCCCTCACAGATGTAAACACTGACAGCTGCACCCCTGCATCTTTTGGCCATGCGCACCCTCCCGTCCCAGCAATTCAGATGGGGACAGGAGAACACCCAAATCTGGAGATACAGCTGATGCAGCTTTCCCTACTGGTTGCCGTAAACATAGCCGTTTGCCAAGCATTAAAAATACACAACAAATGCCTCTGATTGGACGAGATCCTGCTCATGCGCCATAGGACCGGGAAAAGGTGAGTATGGGATTCTCAAAATCCCAGATTTTGTTCCGCTTTAATTGAATTATAGATGGCAACAGATCAGGTTGGGCTACAGGTCTGCAGCCTTATCGAGTACCACCTGAGGGAGGCTCTTAAGTACCACCAATGGTACTAGTACCACCTGTTGGGAACCCCTGGTCTAGAGCACTGTTTCTCAATCTGTGGTACACATACCCCAAGGGGTACTCATCAGTGTTCTAAGGGACACCAGCAGAGGGTGTCTGACTGGTCAGGTATACTATTTTAACAGTAAAACATTATCCTTCTTGCTTTAAAAGTGCTACAAGGACCATGGCCTACTTATCACTCACTTGGTTGGACTTTTTTGTCGCTAGGGATTTGGGATTTAAGTACAAAGGGTTATTCAAATACGATGAGAGGAAGTTAGTGTGGTTTAGGTATTTTTTTTACATCACCGCACCCAAAATACAGGTATAGGGGTATTTTTGTAAATTAAATGAACAGAAAATCAGTTTATTGTGTGTTGAGTTGAAAAGTGAAAAACTAAACCTCCCAAAAATAGCCCCCATAACATTTTCCCTTGTGAGATTTGTGTCATTTTCGAGGTTTTAAACGAGAAAATGTTGGCTTTCATCCATATGCAAAGTTTCCATTTTGTTTATGAGGGATGCAATAGGAAAATTAAAATGATCTGTTTTGTTACAGGAAGATGATGGGTTTATAAAGAACACATTTTACCTCTGATTTGTATATTTATATATTCAACTCCTCCTGATAACAAACCTAACCTTTAGTATCCATTTCAAATATCCATTTTGTTAATACAGTCTTCATGTACAGTAGGGCCGGCTTCACATTTGCTCACCTGTGCACCAGCAAACTGTGTTGGAATCTCCCCTGACATGTGCTAGGTGACCCCCAGGATGGAAAACCGCTTGCCGGGGTTGAGATCTGGGATTTAACCCCAAGACAGACACTCCCAACGCCCTCTTGTCTGAGGATCCAGTGCTGGGAGCCCCACAACCTGTTCTGGTTCTGTATCTGGCTTGGTGCTAGGACACACAGCGGACCCGTTATGGTCCGATATGTGTGGGCACCGACTGCCTAAGTACCCAGTATGGACATGGTCCCAGAGCCTAACCAGCAAGGGGTCCCTTGTGATTTAATTCAGTTGGGACAAAGGGCTCGGCTCAACTCACAGGCACTAATTCGCCTTCCTGGAGCAATTAGGTCTAGTGCGTGTTTATGGCTGGTAATCCAAATGGGACAAGGGAAAATAAAGGGAAACTCCGGACTGGTATCAGGGGATTCATGGCATTTTTATATGATTATTATGGAGATTCCCTTCACAGTCGTCCTCATCCTTGATCGGCCATTTGCAAGCCATTTGGTTATACGTATCCCTCCAGGTTCCTAATCACTAATCATTTTTTCCTAGCTGAGCTCCCCAGCAGTGGGTGTGGCTGCTGGCCCTGCTGCCGGGCCAAATGTCCTTTTTTATTAACATATAGGTGGTCTGTAAACTAATGTTATTCATGTTCTGGCTGGCAGATCGTGTTTCACCGAAGTGCCTGTGTCTCCAGCTGCTGCTAGACAATGGCTGTCGTACCAGAAGGAGCTTCACTGCCTTATGTAGCCGAAAAGTTTTGGAGCATTTCTGCTTTACGCACACATGCTGCCGTCTGACCAACATGCATTTCCTTATTGAGACCACTATTTCTTTGCTTCCAAATGTGGCAATCCACCTACCTCTCCCCTAATTAGAACAATGAAAAACAATGAAATACATGAAAATCTTCATATATTTATTTATATACTAATACATTTCTGTTTAGAGGTTTATATAAAAAAATTAGCAGTCCCGAAAAAAGAATAGAACAGAACAAGCTAAAAAAGTTAGTGCAGGGTCCAGGCACAGGAGGGCAGGTTGGGAGAGGGGGCGTGACTGAGATAGGGTGTAACTGAGGCACAGAGGGCACTGAACTGCTTATGAAATCTGAAATGAAACCCAGCTGTCAGCATCTCCTGTAAAGTATCCTGCACACACTTGTAATTTAACTCTTGGGTGGAGAATACCTTTAAGTCCCAGTATGAGCCAAGGGGTAATCATGATTATTCAAATGTACAGACAATGACAATTGGGAAACTTTGCTTTGTAATAGGCTAAATAGTAAATCATTTTTAAGAAAAATTAACCTCTCTGGTAAATGTACAGCAAACCTAGAAGTCTTTTGATCTTCTGCAGAGGTTGGTGGTTCCCATTTGTGTTATCATAGTGAAAGACATCCGTTATAGTGTTTGCATGATCAAAAATAACATGTCAAACCTTGAGTTTGATGGGCTACAGCAGCATTTCTACCCTTTATCAGCAAGATGTTTCTAATAAAAAGCTTGGCGGAGTTACTGAAGAGGACCCCCTCTTTACTAAACTGTGCCCATAAACCACCAACCCCTGACGATCAGAGGTTTTTGCTGTTTGAGAGTGCTTAAACCCATGCAGATATATTGGCAGATGCTGTGCTCTTGAACTGCATGGGAGCGGCCATCTTGCCACACAAGACAGGCTGTCAGCAGTAAAGCTTGTAGTTTTGCTATAAGCAGCCCACACCAAACTAGAGAAGAAAAAGAAGAGCACGGAAACCAACATTAAAATCAGCATCTGTAGTAAATCAATGTCCATTGCTGTTGTGCATTTCGTCCTGGATTAACCTTGACGTCATCAGAGCAACCTATTGCTCGTATTGTCTTCCTTCTTATTAATTTGTCCACTTCTTATTTTAATCACCCTAGCAGCAAGCAGCGCTAATTACCAATCAGAAATTTGAACTTAACTAAGAAAACCAGCAGGGATGAAGGGTCCTGGTGTGTGAGCAGAGGCTGTGGGAATGATGCACGTTCGGCATATTACGTCTGCCCCTGGAATGTAGGTTAAATGTATAGTCGGAACACTGTTTTCTGTTATGTTTTAAACTGCGGGGCACCCCAAATCAGGAAGCTTCTTTGTACTCTACGACACCAAAACTAGAGAAACAGCAGCAATGGCACTGGTTCAACTTTCTTCTGTTAAATACAAAATACATAATGATGGCATCCGTCAACTTCAGACCATGGCTCTTCATTTCAGAAAGGTTAGCCTCGCCTCCTCTTAATGATATTGGTTTTGTATTACAGTAAATTCCTACCACTGAGAAGCATAACAGTAAAGAGCTGATATAAATTACAACTGACATAAATTAGAAATGATATAAAGGACAGGACAAGCTTGGATGAACATAAGCAGACTGGAGACCTCAAAAAGCTCTCGGCTGCCAAATGTGTTGATAATGTTAATAAAGATTATCTATTCATAAATGGAATAAAGTAGTTACACAATATACACTGGTGTTAGAATAGCCGCAAGCACGCTGGCTGCATCTTCAAGTCTAAGGGGGTTATTCATGAAGGGATAGCGGCAGGCAGCGCCTGGTGAACGCTGGGCACTGTACGCAAAACCACATTTATGAAGGCGATTCTGGTGAGCGCCTCTAACAGCGCCATGTAGCGTACGATTCATCATTACATTACTCTAGCTTCCAGAGCACCCGGTGGATATGTGTTCAAAAACTTCACACACAGCGTTTGGAGCTCTATGCTATAGCGACCAGACTTAGAGCGTTGACGCTGTGTGTGTGTCCTTTTTTGATAAGTATGGTGTGGAGCGTCGAGATTCGGTCGCACTGAGCTGGAGCTACCTTTCGCTCCCTGCAGCGCTGTACTGGTGTTAGAGCGCCCAACATACATCAGATTCATCAATGCGGGCCAGGTTACTACAGCGACTGAAGCGCTATGTTACAGCGCCCAATACCCGCTTACAGCGTCTACTAGTGGTCGTTCTAAGCGTCGCTATACAGATGCTCATCTGCCGATACCTGGCGTTAGTAATGAATCAGCCTCCACGTCATGTTTACTGCAATCTAAAACATTCAGCTGATCCTAATTTTGAACACATCAATTTTTTTTTCTTTTTTGCTGGGGCGAATTATAATTAATTTTAAAGCAGACTTAACCCCCCCCCCCCCTGTAAATCCACTACACCAGTGAGTCCTGTATTAAAAAGATTGTTTAATGGAGACAGGAAGTTCACTTAACACAAAATCCATGGCAATCAAAGGGAATAAAAGGTGACGAGCAGCATAAATATATTCGATCTGTTCCATTTCAGGTCAGCAGGGCCGGGTTAAGTGTGGTGGAGGCCCCTGGGCACAAAATCTGGTGGAGGCCTCAGATACAGTATTTTTTTTCCTTTGAAATAATGGTCCAACCAAGTAAGTGATTGGTGGTTGTTTGGCACCCGCCCACTTACTGGAACCTCAGATCGAGTCCCTGGTGCCACCCTTGTGCGGGTGCGTGCTGCTTGGGAACTCCTGCTTTGCCATTCCAGGTGAGGGCCGCCAAGGTGATCCAGCAGAAAACAGTCCCCTGCATTGAGCTGCTTGGTGGCTTATGTGCAGTGAGTGGCCGCCAAGCATTGCCTACCTAAGAGTGGCCTACCCATAACTGTAGCGTTGCTGATGCCTTTGGCTGACTAGGCTTGGTTGGGGGGGGGCCCACTGCCAACAATAGCTTTGTTGCTGGCCTGTCAGATCAAAGAATGAAAATCCTCCTGGACCAGATCATAAACCAAAGGTTGGGGGAGGCCCCCTTTGCAGGGCAAGTGGTAGAGGCCCCGGGGCGGCGCCCCTTGTGCCCCCTTCATAATCTGGGCCTGCAGGTCAGTTAAATTCGACCAGAATTTTGTAGATTTATCAAAATTGACCAGGTAGATTTTTAAATGAAATAGGAACAAGACTTGGGGTTTGTTTCTCTGCTGTGTGAAACCCCCTGGAACACCTTTTAGGCTTAGCTCTTACGTGATCCCACGGCACATGCATGGGCTTTTGTCCAATTAGTGTTCTATGTGCATATTAATGTCAAGCATCCCCCTGCATCTCCCCTCCGGTTGTGCATTCCCCTCGGGGTACTCCTGTACCAGGCCTGTTTTAAAGCAGACCAAAACCCACATTCTTAACTAGCATCCCATAATGACAATTCTGCATAAAAGTCAAAAAAGTTTCTAAAAGTGTTTGTTTGCAGCCAGGAGACGTCACACAATGATTTGAGCAAAAAAAAAAAAGTCAAACACGCTGTTTATACACAAGCCAATGAATAGCCAATGAAATGTATGGGAGAGCGACACTGAGCGAAAGGTAATACCTGGCACTCTGGAAGCTAGAGCGCCGGCGCTATATGCTGTGCTGCCTGTAATAATACATGTGACGCTACATGGCGCTGTTAGAGTCGCTCACCAGATTCGCTTTCATAAATGTGGCGGCGTTCACCAGACGCTGCCTGCCGCTACGAGGCGCTACCTGGCGCTATCCCTTCTTAAATAACCCCCTTAGTGTAATTAATCACACATACAATGATGTATTAACATCTACCCCATGACAGTTTATTAACACCTCATAGCTCCATCATCTAATCATCATCTAAGTAGCTGAGTGGTGCTAAAGGGAACCAAGTGTGCCATCGCCCTCATCCCCCGCTGACCTCCTAGCCATCCCGTGTCCATGTCGCACATTCAGAAAGGCCGGGTGAGGGTGTGCACATGGCTAGAAGTGAGCCGTGATGTGGCCACAGCGCAGAGATGTGTCAAGGGTTTCGAGACAAGGTGAGTGAAAGAGGGCTTCTGGGGGGTTTTACACAGCAGGGGATCCTAATTTGTGATGTCCCAAGGAGTGGTGTTCCTCTTTAAATTGATCCTATACCCAGAGGGGAAGTTTATGTCACTGTCACTGGCCCAGTACCTCAAACAGCCTGTGTTTTTTTTTACTAAAGCCTTTTTCCAACATTCATAAAAACACTTAACAGGTTGCAGTATAATGTTTAAGCCATTTGTCTCACCGGCCGTACAGCAGCGCCCCCTGGTGCTTTCTAGGGATGATACATTCAGTTACAAGCTAAACAGCATGTCATGGTTAAACTGCCTATGCACCTGTAACAGCACACAAGGGAGGTGCAACAACAAGCTCAGGGTCGCAACCACAATTTGTGAGCACACGGTTGTGGCAGTGACTGGATGCATGCTGACTTGCCACAGATGCACTTTTGCTGTGTTCTGTGCATGTGCAATGTGACCCATGCACAATGCGCATGTGCTGACTTTTGCGCATCTGTGGAAATCAGCACATGCGCACTGTGCATATCATACACTGCGCATGCACAGAAAACAGCAACCGTGTGTGTGGATACAGATGCGTGTGAAGTATTACCGTGCCTCTGCCGCATGAGATGTGGCAGTTTAGCTTATAGTGCTTTCAGACTTGCAGTTATTAGAACTGATAAAGCTGACCCCCAAAACTGGACTGTGTGTAACTGAATCATTGCTGGAGAACACCAGGGGGGGCGCTGCTCCACAACCAGGGAGAGAAACGGTCACCATTTGAACATCATTCTGCTTCCTGTTGGTGTTTTTATGATTATTGGGCAAAGGCTTTTAGTCAAGCGGCAGGTAGCGGCAGGTGAACGCCGGACATGGCACGCGATTCCACATTTATGAAGCCGAATCTGTTGAGTGACTGGAACAACGCCATGTAGCGTACGATTCATCATTAGCCCAGGCTCAGCGCACAGCACCGGCGTTTAGCCTTGCAGAGCGCCACGTATTGCCTGCTGCTCTCCCATACATTTCAATGGACAATACTTTTATTCACTTTAAACAGGGTTTTATTTATTTATTTTTTTAAATTGTGTGACCTCTCCTGGCCTATTTAAAGTCATTTTTGTAGTAAACTTTTTTGATTTATAATATTTTTATGCAGAATTGTCCTTTAGATGTCTGGTATTAAAGTATTAATGTCACAATGTAATAACAATGTAATTCCATATGTTTTCGCTTTCTTTCTAGTGGATACATGTTCAAAAACAGACTTTAAAATAGCAAACTATGGCCGAGCACAGCGACTACTAGCGGTCGCTCTCAATGCCTCACTACAGGCGCTCATTTGTCAGTACCTGGCGCTAGTTATGAATCAGCCTGCCAGGCTGGTGGTCTTCCATTTTGTGGGGCAAAACCTTCCCATTCCGACGATCCTACTGCATAGGTGCAGGTCCAAGTGGCATCCCTACAGTTGCCACGCACCCTTGCTCCAGGTCTACCTGAATGGCTGATATGGGCATGCACATCCGGAGAGAAGCAGCCTTGGGAATGTTTTCTGCCCTCCTATTATTCAGCATTCTGTCACTTTCACCCAGGCGAAGTGGCGATAGGCCACGCAGCGCGTCGGTGGCGAGCTTTGGGAAGGGATCACTTGGAGGCTGACTAATATGGTGATGTAGAGATTAGTTTCTCCTTATTATTGTTATTATTTGTTTCATTCTTTGATACTTTCTTGCGGCCATTGTCAATAGAATGTCTTTAAATGTATTTCTTGCACTCTGCACTTTGTATCTTTTGCACTTGGCACTTTATTAGATTGTATGAGTTTATTGTTGCACTGTGATCCACAGTTGTTTACATATTTTTGTGAATGTAGGTGTGTATATACCTTTGTATTTTTTGTATCATCTTTTAAGCACTATTTTTGCACCTTAAACATCTTTTGCCATTCATTCCATCCTTGTTCTCTGGCCACATAATTGTATATATAATATTGTTTGCTGTTTCAGTATATCCAGCAATTATTTATTTTTTGTACATCCAGAGCCCCAGTAGGGATCCCTCCCCCTAGATTTAAGTGTGTTTATGTGTTTTTAATGAGTCTTTTATGTATTGTTAGTACGTGATTTTACACTTTACCTAATAAATTCATGTATAAATTTTATCATATGGTATTGGATATATTTACATACATGTGTTAGTGTGCGGCAGCATCATAGGATTTTTTTGGGGGTGGGTCTAGGACCTCCATTCTTGTTCATATTCAGCATTCTATGCCGCTCATTAAAATGCACGGCACAGAATGCTGATTAAAGAGCGCCGGCACATGCACCATGGGGTTTTCACACAGTACGCATTCCAAACCGGAATGCCCCATGAACGAGAAACCCTGGATAGCAAAAATCAGGGCTTTTCTTTCTCTTGAAGCTTCCATTTGTAAATGCAAGACCCCTGTCCATGGGTATTTATTACTGATCTATGTGATTCTTTATAACTTAGAATTTACATTACATTACATTTCAGATCAATGTTGCTAATAAGTAAAGCTGGATACAACTTGACAAATTGGGTTTGGCTACATGGATTGGAAGATCTACACAGGGGTCTAAATCCTAATTCAGATAATATTCTGTATATTTTTATCTCTACAGAAATCACGCACAATGAAGTCCAAATGGTGGAAATTATTGTCAGCCTTTGCCAGTCGCTTACTTTTTGGAATACATGGATCCCTTATGATACTATTAACCTATAAAAAGACAAATAACCATTGGTACCTGGCTCTGCTAAGTTGCGTTATTCTTCTTTTCCTCGAGATGGCCATCACACTTCAGGAAACCAGGAAAGGGGAATGGAAATGGTAACATGTTTTATTCAATTCTACTTTATACACAGATCACATTTATGTAAAGCACAATGTAATGTGCTTCAGAAATTCATCTGCAAATATGAGATTTACAGTCTTAGGGCCGAATCACATAAGCGATTTTCAGGCCCATATTTAACAAGGGATAGCGCTAGGTAGCGACTGGTGAGTGAACGGTAATGACGGTCACCGCCACGAGAACGCCGGCTCCCCACCACAATCACACATTTATCAAGCCGATCCTGCTTAGCGACTGAGATAGCGCCAGATAGTGACTCATTCATCATTATTCCAGCCTAAGCCCACAGCGCCAGCGTCCGACCTTGAACAGCGACAGGTATGACCTCTCGCTACCTGGCGCTATGCATTTGCTCCAATGCATTTCAATGGAACAATCTTTAAATATTCATAATTAATTGTTAATTTTTTTTTTTTTTTTTTTTTAATGTGAAAATTTCTGTTACCACTTCTGGTAACATGGCGTTAGATATTTTTTTTAAGGGAAGAAAAGAAAAAAAAAATTTGTGCAGAATTGATATTACAGGTCTGATATTAATGTATTCATATTCCAAAATGTTTTTATAAACTTGTTTTTTTTGGTTTCCCAAAATATGGTTGTTTGGGGGTTAAAAAACTACTTTTAACCCATCGCCGCCAGCGCTCTGGGGTTTAAACATGCATTTCACAGCGCGAGAATTTTTGGAGCGTGATTTGTTAATGAATATGGTGGGAGCTGGTCGCTATGGCCATTCGCTATCATGCGCTCCCATACAGCGCGGAACCTGTCAAATAGCGACTCATCACCTTGTATTCAACATTACGGCAAATCAACTGAGTCGCTATCAACTACCGAACAACGGCCAAGCACAGCGACTACTAGCGGGCACTGTGAAAATACCGCTACAGTCGCTCAACTGTCACTACCTGGCGCTATTAATAAATCAGCCTCTCAGACTTGCAACCATTGTCTACATTGGCACTAAATAGCCTAAACTTCTGAGAAGCATTACATGTCAAAACAACTACACATACTTGTGACTTGAAATGCATTTAGAATAAGCACTGAAATATCCACACAGACATGGTAGACTTAGAGGCCGATTCATTAATAGCGGCAGGTAGCGACAGTTGAGCGACTGTAGCGGCATTTTCAGAGCGTCCGCTAGTAGTCGCTGTGCTTGGCCGTTGTTCGGTAGTTGATAGCGACTCAGTCGGTTTGCCGTAATGTTGAATATTGGGTGAGGAGTCGCTATTTGACAGGTTCAGCGCTGTATGGGAGCACATGATAGCCACTGGCCCTAGCGACCGGCTCCCACCATATTCATTAAAAAATCACGCTCAAAAAATTATCGCGCTGTAAAATGCATGTTTAAACCCCAGAGTGCTGGAGGCGATGGGTTAAAAGTAGTTTTTTAACCCCCAAACAACCATATTTTTGGAAACCAAAAAAAACACATTTTTTTAAATAATTTAGTAATATGAATACATTAATATCAGACCTGTAATATCAATTCTGTACAATTTATTTTTTTTATTTTTTTTCCCTTAAAATGGCAGAAGTGGTCACAGAATTTTTCACATTAAAAAAAAATAAAAATAAAAATTAATAACAAATAATTATTAATATTTAAAGATTGTTCCATTGAAATGCATTGGAGAGCGCCAGGTAGCAAGAGGTCATACCTGTCACTGTTCAAGGTCGGACGCTGGCGCTGTGGGCTGAGGCTGGAATAATGATGAATGAGTCGCTATATGGCGCTATCTCAGTCGCTAAGCTGGATTGGCTTGATTGGCCGCTCACCAGTCGTTACCTGACGCTATTCCTTCATAAATAAGGGCCTTAGTTCTGAGCAGGATATTCATTTCTAGATTGCAGAGGGTCCCATCACTTGGACTTCACCCTTACTGTAGTATCCTATAAAGCAGTGGTCCCCAACCCCCGGCCTGCGGACTGCTACCGGTCCGTGGCTCAAATGGTACTGGGCCCTGAGGCTATCGCGCCCTGCGCTCCAAACCCCCGCCCCTATTCAACGCGCGTACCGCGGTCTGTTTTGCGAACCGCGGCCGCTAGGCTTCCGGACCCCATGGCCAGAAGGGTGGGTGCAGAGACGGGTGTCGGGGCATACCGGGGCCGGAGACGGGGAGGGAAGGCAGTGGGCGGGGACAGAGAGCGTGAGGGAAGGCAGCGGGGGGTGGGGCCGTCGGCCTGAATGGAAGGCAGCGGGCGGGGCCTGAGACTGAGGGAAGGCAGGGGGCGGGGCCGGAGACCGTGAGGGAAAGCAGCGGGCGGGGTCGGACGGACAGGAGGAAAGGCGGCATGTGCGACGGGTAGGAAAGACAGCAGGTGGGTGATTTATGGAGGGGCGGCCGGCTCAGCTGTCTGCTTCGATGGCAGGAGGCTGAGCGGCGCTCAGTTAAAAGAAGTTCTGCAGTGCACTTTCCAATATCCTCCGGGCTGCAACAAGCAGGACTATGCATTAGTTTCACCCTGCATAGTTCTGTTTGCAGCTGCCCAGCGGATATAAAACAGTGCATGAAGCAGGACGTTTATGATTGTACATCGCTCAGCCTCCTGGGATAGTTGCAGATGTCTGAGCATGTCTTTTATCACCAGTCAGCTTTTCCCTGGGGCATCCTGAATCGGGATGCCCCCACTGTGTGAACCCCCCAGGGTACCTGTAAAAACTCACCTTTCCCTGCTTCAACTCTCTTTTCCCTGCTCTGTCCCATCCCATCTCTCTATTCCCAGCTCTGTCCCATCCCATCTCTCTTTTCCCAGCTCTGTCCCATCCCATCTCTCTATTCCCAGCTCTGTCCCATCCCATCTCTCTATTCCCAGCTCTGTCCCATCCCATCTCTCTTCTCCCAGCTCTGTCTCATCCCATCTCTCTATTCCCAGCTCTGTCCCATCCCATCTCTCTTCTCCCAGCTCTGTCTCATCCCATCTCTCTATTCCCAGCTCTGTCCCATTCCATCTCTCTATTCCCAGCTCTGTCCCATCCCATCTCTCTATTCCCAGCTCTGTCCCATCCCATCTCTCTTTTCCAAGCTCTGTCCCATCCCATCTCTCTTTTCCCAGCTCTGTCCCATCCCATCTCTCTATTCCCAGCTCTGTCCCATCCCATCTCTCTTCTCCCAGCTCTGTCTCATCCCATCTCTCTATTCCCAGCTCTGTCCCATCCCATCTCTCTATTCCCAGCTCTGTCCCATCCCATCTCTCTATTCCCAGCTCTGTCCCATCCGATCTCTCTTTTCCAAGCTCTGTCCCATTCCATCTCTCTTTTCCCAGCTCTGTCCCATCCCATCTCTCTATTCCCAGCTCTGTCTCAACCCATCTCTCTTCTCCCAGCTCTGTCTCATCCCATCTCTCTATTCCCAGCTCTGTCCCATCCCATCTCTCTATTCCCAGCTCTGTCCCATCCGATCTCTCTTCTCCCAGCTCTGTCTCATCCCATCTCTCTATTCCCAGCTCTGTCCCATCCCATCTCTCTATTCCCAGCTCTGTCCCATCCGATCTCTCTTTTCCCAGCTCTGTCCCATTCCATCTCTCTTTTCCCAGCTCTGTCCCATCCCATCTCTCTATTCCCAGCTCTGTCCCATCCCATCTCTCTTTTCCTAGCTCTGTCCCATCCCATCTCTCTATTCCCAGCTCTGTCCCATCCCATCTCTCTTTTCCTAGCTCTGTCCCATCCCATCTCTCTATTCCCAGCTCTGTCTTATCCCACCTCTCTTTTCCCAGCTCTGTCCCATCCCATCTCTCTTTTCCCAGCTCTGTCCCATCCGATCTCTCTTTTCCAAGCTCTGTCCCATTCCATCTCTCTTTTCCCAGCTCTGTCCCATCCCATCTCTCTATTCCCAGCTCTGTCTTATCCCATCTCTCTTTTCCCAGCTCTGTCCCATCCCATCTCTCTTTTCCCAGCTCTGTCCCATCCCATCTCTCTTTTCCCAGCTCTGTCCCATCCCATCTCTCTTCTCCCAGCTCTGTCCCATCCACTCTCTCTTTTCCCAGCTCTGTCCCATCCCATCTCTCTATTCCCAGCTCTGTCCCATCCCATCTCTCTATTCCCAGCTCTGTCCCATCCCATCTCTCTTCTCCCAGCTCTGTCCCATCCGATCTCTCTTTTCCCAGCTCTGTCCCATCCCATCTCTCTTTTCCCAGCTCTGTCCCATCCCATCTCTCTTCTCCCAGCTCTATCCCATCCCATCTCTCTATTTCTAGCTCTATCCCATCCCATCTCTCTATTTCCAGCTCTGTCCCATCCCATCTCTCTTTTCCCAGCTCTGTCCCAACCCATCTCTCTTTTCCCAGCTCTGTCCCATCCCATCTCTCTTTTCCTAGCTCTGTCCCATCCCATCTCTCTATTCCCAGCTCTGTCCCATCCCATCTCTCTTTTCCAAGCTCTGTCCCATCCGATCTCTCTTCTCCCAGCTCTGTCCCATCCCATCTCTCTATTCCCAGCTCTGTCCCATCCCATCTCTCTATTCCCAGCTCTGTCCCATCCGATCTCTCTTCTCCCAGCTCTGTCCCATCCGCTCTCTCTATTCCCAGCTCTGTCCCATCCCATCTCTCTTCTCCCAGCTCTGTCTCATCCCATCTCTCTATTCCCAGCTCTGTCCCATCCCATCTCTCTATTCCCAGCTCTGTCCCATCCGATCTCTCTTTTCCAAGCTCTGTCCCATTCCATCTCTCTTTTCCCAGCTCTGTCCCATCCCATCTCTCTATTCCCAGCTCTGTCCCATCCCATCTCTCTTTTCCTAGCTCTGTCCCATCCCATCTCTCTATTCCCAGCTCTGTCCCATCCCATCTCTCTTCTCCCAGCTCTATCCCATCCCATCTCTCTATTTCTAGCTCTATCCCATCCCATCTCTCTATTTCCAGCTCTGTCCCATCCCATCTCTCTTTTCCAAGCTCTGTCCCAACCCATCTCTCTTTTCCCAGCTCTGTCCCATCCCATCTCTCTTTTCCTAGCTCTGTCCCATCCCATCTCTCTATTCCCAGCTCTGTCCCATCCCATCTCTCTTTTCCAAGCTCTGTCCCATCCGATCTCTCTTCTCCCAGCTCTGTCCCATCCCATCTCTCTATTCCCAGCTCTGTCCCATCCCATCTCTCTATTCCCAGCTCTGTCCCATCCGATCTCTCTTCTCCCAGCTCTGTCCCATCCGCTCTCTCTATTCCCAGCTCTGTTCCATCCCATCTCTCTTCTCCCAGCTCTGTCCCATCCGCTCTCTCTATTCCCAGCTCTGTTCCATCCCATCTCTCTTCTCCCAGCTCTGTCTCATCCCATCTCTCTATTCCCAGCTCTGTCCCATCCCATCTCTCTATTCCCAGCTCTGTCCCATCCGATCTCTCTTTTCCCAGCTCTGTCCCATTCCATCTCTCTTTTCCCAGCTCTGTCCCATCCCATCTCTCTATTCCCAGCTCTGTCCCATCCCATCTCTCTTCTCCCAGCTCTGTCTCATCCCATCTCTCTATTCCCAGCTCTGTCCCATCCCATCTCTCTATTCCCAGCTCTGTCCCATCCGATCTCTCTTTTCCAAGCTCTGTCCCATTCCATCTCTCTTTTCCCAGCTCTGTCCCATCCCATCTCTCTTTTCCCAGCTCTGACCCATCCCATCTCTCTTTTCCTAGCTCTGTCCCATCCCATCTCTCTATTCCCAGCTCTGTCCCATCCCATCTCTCTTCTCCCAGCTCTATCCCATCCCATCTCTCTATTTCTAGCTCTATCCCATCCCATCTCTCTATTTCCAGCTCTGTCCCATCCCATCTCTCTTTTCCAAGCTCTGTCCCAACCCATCTCTCTTTTCCCAGCTCTGTCCCATCCCATCTCTCTTTTCCTAGCTCTGTCCCATCCCATCTCTCTATTCCCAGCTCTGTCCCATCCCATCTCTCTTTTCCAAGCTCTGTCCCATCCGATCTCTCTTCTCCCAGCTCTGTCCCATCCCATCTCTCTATTCCCAGCTCTGTCCCATCCCATCTCTCTATTCCCAGCTCTGTCCCATCCGATCTCTCTTCTCCCAGCTCTGTCCCATCCGCTCTCTCTATTCCCAGCTCTGTTCCATCCCATCTCTCTTCTCCCAGCTCTGTCCCATCCGCTCTCTCTATTCCCAGCTCTGTTCCATCCCATCTCTCTTCTCCCAGCTCTGTCTCATCCCATCTCTCTATTCCCAGCTCTGTCCCATCCCATCTCTCTATTCCCAGCTCTGTCCCATCCGATCTCTCTTTTCCCAGCTCTGTCCCATTCCATCTCTCTTTTCCCAGCTCTGTCCCATCCCATCTCTCTATTCCCAGCTCTGTCCCATCCCATCTCTCTTTTCCCAGCTCTGTCCCATCCCATCTCTCTTTTCCTAGCTCTGTCCCATCCCATCTCTCTATTCCCAGCTCTGTCCCATCCGATCTCTCTTTTCCAAGCTCTGTCCCATCCCATCTCTCTGTTCCCAGCTCTGTCCCATCCCATCTCTCTTTTCCCAGCTCTGTCCCATCCCATCTCTCTATTCCCAGCTCTGTCTTATCCCATCTCTCTTTTCCCAGCTCTGTCCCTTCCGATCTCTCTTTTCCCAGCTCTGTCCCATCCGATCTCTCTTCTCCCAGCTCTGTCCCATCCCATCTCTCTTTTCCCAGCTCTGTCCCATCCCATCTCTCTATTCCCAGCTCTGTCTTATCCCATCTCTCTTTTCCCAGCTCTGTCCCTTCCGATCTCTCTTTTCCCAGCTCTGTCCCATCCCATCTCTCTTTTCCCAGCTCTGTCCCATCCCATCTCTCTTCTCCCAGCTCTGTCCCATCCGCTCTCTCTTTTCCCAGCTCTGTCCCATCCCATCTCTCTATTCCCAGCTCTGTCCCATCCCATCTCTCTTCTCCCAGCTCTATCCCATCCCATCTCTCTATTTCTAGCTCTATCCCATCCCATCTCTCTATTTCCAGCTCTGTCCCATCCCATCTCTCTTTTCCCAGCTCTGTCCCAACCCATCTCTCTTTTCCCAGCTCTGTCCCATCCCATCTCTCTTTTCCTAGCTCTGTCCCATCCCATCTCTCTATTCCCAGCTCTGTCCCATCCCATCTCTCTATTCCCAGCTCTGTCCCATCCCATCTCTCTATTCCCAGCTCTGTCCCATCCCATCTCTCTTTTCCAAGCTCTGTCCCATCCGATCTCTCTTCTCCCAGCTCTGTCCCATCCCATCTCTCTATTCCCAGCTCTGTCCCATCCCATCTCTCTATTCCCAGCTCTGTCCCATCCGATTTCTCTTCTCCCAGCTCTGTCCCATCCGATCTCTCTTCTCCCAGCTCTGTCCCATCCCATCTCTCTTTTCCCAGCTCTGTCCCATACTTATTTTTTTCTGTAACTGTATTTTATTTCGAAGGCATGTTTAAATATGTTAACATTAAAATGATTGAATCAAAACAATATTAACAATCAGTGCAGCTGCACCGCCCCCAGCCACACCCCCAGCCCCGCCCCCAGTCAGCCCCCCCCAGTGCCCCACCGGGCCGTGGTAAAATTACCAAATCCTGAACCGGTCCACGGTGAAAAAAAGGTTGGGGACCAGTGCTATAAAGGATCTCAAGCCTCTCAGATTTTCCCATCATGTGAAAGGGGTCTTTGACCACTGATGCCACAAAAGAATTCTACAATTTTTTAAAACCCTGATTACCTGTCTCCTAACTATATATGAATGAACAAATGTGTTTATTCATCTTTCATATACAGTATGCATGCTAGGAATTTTACACAGCAAGAGTCATGGATAAGGTTACAGGATACAGGGAAAATTATTACGAATACACGCTTGTTTTTTAAAATCATATATATCTGCAACTTCGGCTTCTACCTTCAAAAGAAACATTTACATGCTAATGCTATCGTGCAGCAGTTAGTCCTAAGTGGAGCGTTCGAAGATAAAAGTACTGTCACTATTCCCAATAATATATGTTGAACTGGCAGCAGAAAATCATGATTGAACAAAGGGGGGGTGGCAGCTGCTCAGACCATTTTATAACTAACCTGGGAGGTGCAAGTCAGCAGGGCAATTAGGTTACTAAAGACTTAAAGGAGCCGCAGCACTTAACCCTGTTAGCTTGCAGACCAACCTATAATCTGTCTCTAAATCTGGTAAAAACAGAGGCTCGGTCACACACATCTGCAGAAGTATGCTAAGCTGCACCACCGCGCCAAGGTGCCTCTATGGGTGCAGTCCTAACTCTAATCTATGAGAGCCCCATTTGGGACATACAATGCAAGAGATAAAAAGGAAGCAGCTTACCTGAGGTTGCCCTAAACCTCATGTGCAAGCCTTTAAGTCTTTAGTAAGAAAATCATGATTAGTGATGGGCTTCAGATTTGGGTTGAAGCTAGATTCGACCCAGATTTCGGTCTACCCGCAAGATGCTGGCAACATCCGGGTCAAATTATCTGGCATGCCACCTGTCGGTGCTGGCAGGTGGCATGCTGGCCACCACTACATGTGAACAGGTATAGGGGTCATTTGGACACCTCAAAAGTTCACATACAGTATGAAAAAAAAACTCACCTGTGCCGCATCTTCCTTCCCAAGGAAGGTGGAGGGGGACCTGTGCACTCCCTTACTACAGATATCTGGTTCATATGCCCCCTGGCTATATTGACCCCAGTGTGGGCCATTCGGTACTCCAAATTCCGTATACAATATTTTCAGCTCCCACTACCCTTTGAACTGGTCTAGGGGTCCCTTGGGTAGAGACCCCTCTCCCACCCCCCAGAATTACCACTAAGGTACCTTTCCTGACTGATCTCCCTCTATAGGGTCGATTCATGGTTGGTGCTCAAAAACGCCCAGGAGGAGTATAAATTATTCCGCATGTGCTTAGGTGCATGATTCATGGCTGTGTGCACATGCCAGACACACATATGAAGCACACCAAACTAAGGGGCTTATTCATCAAGCCATAGCGACAGGTAACGACTGGCAGCGGTAGGTAGCGCGAGGTAGAGAACGGCGATCGCCGGGCGCTGTACGCAATACCACATTTATCAAAGCGATTTCGGTGAGCGACTCTAACAGCAACATATAGCGACCGATTCATTATCACAGACGGCTCAGCATATACTGCCGGCGCTCTGGTATTGCCTGTCGCTACCTGTCGCTCTCCCATACATTTCAATGGACGTTCCATTTCTTCTCTTTAAACAGGGTTTTATTTTATTGTTTTATCTTTTATTATTATGAAATATTTGTGTGACCTCTCATGGCCTATAAAAAGTCATTTTTTTAAAACTTTTTTGATTTTTAATATTTTTATGTAGAATTGTCATTACAGGTCTGGTATTAAAGTGTTCATGTAACAATGTAATAACAATGTAATTCCATATGTTTTCGCTTTGTTACTACTGGATACATGTTCAAAATCAGACTTTAATCACACAGCCTCTGGCGCTATGGGCTACAACAACCCGATTTTGAGCGCCGGCGCTATGTGAGGCTGTTTTTTTTATGAATATTGTGTGCGCACTGAGCTGGCGCTACCGTTCACTCCCATACAGCGGTGTACTGGTGTTATAGCGACTCACATACAACATATTCACCAATGCTGGCCAGCTCTGTAACAGTGACCCATAGCCCATCACAGCGACTTCTAGCGGTCCCTCTAAGCGCCTCGCTACAGACCCTCATCTGCTGGTACCTGGCGCTAGTAATGAATCAGCCTGTAAGTGCTTAACTATTCCCGATGGTCCCCCGTGTTTCTACCCTTTCCCTCACTGTTTCTCCATAGCGATTTGATCTCTCCAGCTTCTGTGTTCTCTGTGAAGCTCTGTTTGCTATTTCAGTGTAGTGGATTCTCTGGAGAACCTGTTTTCTCCATTTTTTTGGGGGGGGGGTGTTTGTTTTAAACTCAAACATGCAAATTCAAAAGAGAGTTAACTGTACTTCCAACAAGGTTGCCAGACCTTATGACATGAGCAATGTGCACAAAAAACACAAAAAAAAAAAAAACACAACAAAACACAAAAAACTTTTTGCAAATACCTAGGAGTAATTATACATTTGTTCTATTTCAGGTTCTCCCCAGTGGTGTTTCTCTACTTGTGTTCTGTTATCCCTCCTATTTTTGTCTTAGAACTTGGATCTATAGAGTCCAGGAGAAGAAACGGGACAATTTGCAACTTTAGGAATGATGTATGTATGTGATAATCTGCTTTCTCTACAGAATTCACAGGCCTGAATGCTTAATAAAACATCATAAAATGTCCAGGCCCCAATAAATTGTATAAATACATTAATATGTATAATATGTTAGAGGTGGAGGGGGCAAGCCACAAGGTCCCCCTAAAAGAACTGCTACATATCATAGACACCTTGAATCTGACCTTAACTGAACCTAAAATCTAGGAGTCAATTAGGCCCTTATTTATGAAGGAATAGCGACAGGTAGCGACTGGTGAGCGGCCGGTAATGACGGGCACCGCCACGAGAACGCCGGCTCCCCACCACAATCACACATTTATCAAGCCGATCCTGCTTAGCGAATGAGATAGCGCCAGATAGCCACTCATTCATCATTATTCCAGCCTCAGCCCACAGCGCCAGCGTCCGACCTTGAACAGCGACAGGTATGACCTCTCGCTACCTGGCGCTCTACAATGCATTTCAATGGAATAATCTTTAAATATTCATAATTAATTATTGTTTTTTTTTTTAAATGTGAAAAATTCTGTGACCACTTCTGCCATGTTAGATTATTTTTTAAGGTAAAAAAAAAAATGTGTTTTTTTTGGTTTCCAAAAATATGGTTGGGGGTTAAAAAACTACTTTTAACCCATCGCCGCCAGCGCTCTGGGGTTTAAACATGCATTTTACAGCGCGAGAATTTTTTGGGCCTGACTTGTTAATGAATATGGTGGAAGCCGGTCGCTCTGACCAGTCGCTATCATGCGCTCCCATACAGCGCGGAACCTGTCAAATAGCGACTCCTCACCCAATATTCAACATTACGGCAAACCGACTGAGTCGCTATCAACAACTGCCAAGCACAGCGACTACTAGTGGGCGCTCTGAAAATGCCGCTACAGTCGCTCAACTGTCGCTACCTGCCGCTGTTAATGAATCGGCCTCCCCGTCTAAATGTGACAGGGAGGCTGATTCATCACTAACGTCAGGTAGCGACAGATGAGCGTCTGTAGCAGGCATTTTCAGAGCGCCCGCCAGTAGTCACTATGCTCGCCCGTGGGTCGCTAGTGGGTCTGCTGCTGTGCAGCAATGATGAATACATTGTGATGAGTTGCTATTTGACCAGTACAGCGCTGTATGGGAGCGCATGTTAGCGACTTGTCAGTGCAACCGACTCACAACATATTCATTAAAAAAACAGCCTCACACAACTCCGGCGCTCAAAAATGCTTCTCTGAAGCCCAGAGCGCCGGAGTCTGTGTGTTTAAAGTCTGTTTTTCAGCATGTATCCACCAGTAACAAAGCGAAAACATAGGGAATTACATTGAAATAACATTGTAACGTGAACACTTTAATGCCAGACCTGTAATGTCATTTCTGCAGAAATATATAAAACATGAAAAATTTTTGAAAAACTGCATTTTCAATGCCATAAGAGGTCACAACGTTATTTGAGTTTTCTTAAACAATAAAAAAAAACAAAATCCCAGTTAAAAGAGAAGAAAAGGATTGTCCATTGAAATGTATGGGAGAGCGACAGGTAGTTCCCCTTAGGGCCTTATTTATGAAGGGATAGCATCAGGTAGTGCCTTGTAAATGACAGGTAGCGACAGGTGAACACCGGACACGGCACGCAATTACACATTTATCAAGCAGAATCTGTTGAGTGACTGGCATAACGCCATGTAGCGTCCGATTCATCATTATCCCAGCCACAGCGAACAGCACCGGCGTTCAGCCTTGCACAGCACCAGGTATTACCTCTTGCTACCTGTCACTGTCCCATACATTTCAATGGACGATCCTTTTCTTCTCTTTTTACTGGGTTTTTGTTTTTTTTATTGTTTAAAAAAAATCTTTTTTTTAATGAATATGTTGTGAGTCAGTCGCACTGACCAGTCGCTAACATGCGCTCCCATACAGCGCTGTACTGGTCAAATAGCGACTCATCACAATGTATTCATCATTGCTGCACAGCGACTGAGTCGCTAAGAACTACCGACCCACGGCCGAGCACAGTGACTACTAGCGGGAGCTCTGAAAATGCCTGCTACAGACGTTCATCTGTCGCTACCTGGCGTTAGTGATGAATCAGCCTGTATGTAAGAATTGCATATACTTGGCAAAAATATAAGCAATCCTCATTCTGGCTTCAACACTTATCTGTAGAAAATAAAAACTTCTGCTTCCTCCACAGCACCAGAGTGACCTTTATGAAATGTACCTTGAAGCCATGGAAGGATTCATAATTCTGGTCCTGGTGATAGGACGCTGGTTGATGCCAAAAGGTGAAATGAACAGAATTCAGCTCTCTAGGCTTCTCCTGATCTACCTCACATTGGGGGCAGACATATTGGATATTTTAGAAATGATCAAGAATGATGAATTTCTGGGCCCCAATTTAACCCTTATAGGCATGTGCCTCTTTTCCTGGGCAACTCTGCAGTTCACGATAGTGCTCACCCAAACGGCATCACCAAAATCTAATATAAGCATCACAAAGGAGCCACCGGATACGACAGCGGTCAAAGAATCCTTGTGCTGCTCTAATGAGATATGGAACGTGATTATCACAATCGGGATGCATGATGGACCATTTCTATTTTACCGAATTTATATCATTACTACAACAGGAAGGTTTAACCAAAGCAACATCTTCTATGCTTGTAAAAATGCTTTGACTGTTGGCATAGAGATATACAAGGTTTTGTTTTTCTGTGTGGTGAAAGATGAAACAGTAAAACAATGATGCAAAAACATTAAATGATAAGAAATTTGTAGGGGGACTTTATAGAGAAAATGGAACATTCCAAAAGAATGGTTTATTGGCTGGACAGGAATGGTACCCCAGCTGTCAACAGAACCAAATTCTCAATGTTGTGTTCATGTGACTCTTGTATGTCTGAAGCCAAAAAGCCACTACGACGTATATGCTCACCTACAACTGTATTTACCCTCTTGTGTCCTCTCCTACATCTACACACACACACACACACACACACACACACTATCTGTTTTCCCATCCCAACACCCTCTGCCCCTCCCCACATACACACAGTCTGCATCTACACACAGGCCATTTTCAGTGCTGGGGACACATATGCTGCATTTTCGTGTTACAAACAGAAGGGGGCAGCCAGGGTTGTGATTTTATTTTTTTTTCATACTCATGGACCAAGACCTTATTCTACTAAAAGGAGCGCACTTAAAGTGGACCAACACCCGCCGCTGATCAGCCTGGGAATCTTTAAGATGCCCGGGCCGATCAGCTCCCTCCCCGCGGGGCATCCGAAATCGGGATGCCCCACTGTGTGAAACCCCCCTGGACGCCCACAAACCTTACCTTCTCCCCGTTCCAACGGCGCATGCGCAGGCCGCCGCCCTCTCGCGCATCCCTCTAGCAGGGCGCGCACATGCGCCAGCCGTTTGTGAATGGCCGGCGCGGGCGCGCTCCCTGTAAGAGGGACACGCGAGAGGAGGCCTCCAGCGGCCTCAGCTTGTCCGTCGCTTGTCCGTCGGTGGTGAGGTGCGTTTTTTGGGGCTTTCTGGGGGGTTTCACACAGCGGGGCACCCCCGATCAGGGTGCCCCGCGGAAGTGGACCAACACCCAGGATAGTGAAAATCCTGGGTGTTGGTCCACTTTAAAGTACCTGGGGGTCTGGCGGTAACTGGTAGGATAGATGGGATTGCTATGAGCATTTTACTGTGTGCTTCTAATCCCAGCTGCCAGTTTGACAAATAAACTTAAATAATACCAAATGCTATTCTTATTAAATATCTATATTATATCATGCTGTCCCTATTAAAGCTGGCTATTATTATTAAGTATGTATAGTATTTAAATTATGCTGCCCCATTAAAGATGGCCACAGACACAAACAGTGCCTTCGGGCACACTGCATTACTTATCCTCCAGCATTAAAAAATTGGGGGGTACCCCACTAGCACAATCCCCCCAGAAGGTGATTAACAGAGTCTTATAACTGCACAACACCAAAAGGTACAGTTAATGTATAATTTTATTATTCTCAGATATTAAAAAGATCCATTTTTTACAAACAAGACAAACTATTTAAAAAACATATAGACACCATGTTAAAATACATACTGCCAGGAGGCAGTATGTATTTTAACTACCCAACAAAGATAATATACAATGTGACAACCTATCTATCCAAAAATTCATAAAAGTGCTAATGCTTAGTAAAGTGCTAAATATTTGACCCCACAAGTGCATCAATCAATAATAGAACTGCAAGTATATAAGAGGATATATAAGAGGACACTCAATCAATGACCAAAAAACAGTGCAGAGTAAAATGGAACCATTACTTATCCCTCCAAAAAAGTGCAGAGTGGCAGCGAGCGTCCCCCCCGTGTTGCGCTAGCCCACGCGTTTCGAGACGTGGGTCTCTTTCTCAAGGCAGAGTGCGTGGCAGAAGGTGCTGAGGGAGCCATTTAAATACCCACCTGCCCCCGTTCCACCGCCGCGCTGAATGGTAGAACGCCGGTCAGCGGATGCGCTCCGGCCGGAAGCGCGTCACGCCCGGCCAGGCGGAAATGATGTCACTCGCGCTCCAAGTTGGAGCGCGGAAGTGCGTCTGAGTAAGTCAGGCACCGTATTGCCGTGTTGTCTCCCACTGCAGATGGGAGACACCGGCTGCGGCACCATGCGAGTGCAAGGCGCGGGACTGGCGGAATGGTTCAGGTGAGTATTACCTGGCGGAACCCCTCTCTGCACCTAATGAGCAGACAAACAACTTGGAAAAAATGTGTATCTTGACATCCTTACTTCTATATACAGGTATAAATCAGATTTAAGTACATGATACATACAGACAATCAATAAACTGTGGTATATCTATGTATACATCTAAAAAATTAACCTATATCAAGGTGCAGTTTCAAATCTATTCTTTATATATATTTACATGTATCTCTATTATTGACACAGGGGCAAAACAATATGTCTCCACTACTTGTTCACAGCATCTCCCCTGTTTATCGCTGTACCCCGCTCATGTTATTGTAGGTATGTGTACAAGAACTAAGAACGGGGAGGGGGGGGGGAGGGGGGCAAAAAAGATTGGAAAGCATAAGAGCGGGAAGTATGGGGTATGCCCAATGCCCATATATAGGGGCATTACGGGGTTTTATATAGGAGGCCCGTATTTTTTCCCCCGTGGGAAAGCCGTGACATAATTCCTCGCCCGGTGAAAAACACGCATTCATGGATTATCCACATATTGTGAGAGAGGAGACCCTCCAAAGGTCCCGGGGGCAGGCTTCGCCCTATAAGGGGAGGGGGTACTCGCCCCTCTATCTTAGATGGAAAATGGAGAAAGGGAGGGGAAAGGGGAGATGGGGGAAGGGAGGGTGGAGGGGGGGGAAGGGGGGAAAAAAAGGGGGGAAAGAAAGGAAGGGGGAGGAAAAGGAAAGGGGGTAAGGATAGGGGGGGAGGGAGGGGGAAAAAAAGAGGGAAGGGAGGGGGGGAAAGACCCTTTCTCACACCTCCCAACCATCACCCCTATAGTGGAAGGCCTATTAAATCTAATGGACCTGATTATGCATCAGGCCCACCCTCCATATGGGGGAACCTGGGGCCGCAAGCCCCTTCTCAGAAGCCACCCAATAGGGGTCATCGAAAATCCTCTTCAAGGCCACAACATTCCCAGAATCTTCCGCCATCCACCAGGGTCCAGACCTTATCCACTGGAGATGCTGTGAACAAGTAGTGGAGACATATTGTTTTGCCCCTGTGTCAATAATAGAGATACATGTAAATATATATAAAGAATAGATTCGAAACTGCACCTTGATATAGGTTAATTTTTTAGATGTATACGTAGATATACCACAGTTTATTGATTGTCTGTATGTATCATGTACTTAAATCTGATTTATTCCTGTATATAGAAGTAAGGATGTCAAGATACACATTTTTTCCAAGTTGTTTGTCTGCTCATTAGGTGCAGAGAGGGGTTCCACCAGGTAATACTCACCTGAACCATTCCGCCAGTCCCGCGCCTTGCACTCGCATGGTGCCGCAGTCGGTGTCTCCCATCTGCAGTGGAAGACAACACGGCAATACGGCGCCTGACTTACTCAGACGTCATTTCCTCCTGGCCGGGCGTGACGCGCTTCCGGCCGGAGCGCATCCGACCGGCGTTCTACCATTCAGCGCGGCGGTGGAACGGGGGCAGGTGGGTATTTAAATGGCTCCCTCAGCACCTTCTGCCACGCACTCTGCCTTGAGAAAGAGACCCACGTCTCGAAACGCGTGGGCTAGCGCAACACGGGGGGACGCTCGCTGCCACTCTGCACTTTTTTGGAGGGATAAGTAATGGTTCCATTTTACTCTGCACTGTTTTTTGGTCATTGATTGAGTGTCACTATATCCTCTTATATACTTGCAGTTCTATTATTGATTTATGCACTTGTGGGGTCAAATATTTAGCACTTTACTAAGCATTAGCACTTTTATGAATTTTTGGATAGATAGGTTGTCACATTGTATATTATCTTTGTTGGGTTTTTAGGCATTTTTTTCCATTGGACATTCAGTGGGGTTTGGGACTCCCCCGGGTCCTGCACCCAATTTGGTCTCGAGTGCGGCTATAACCCTTGCTTGTTTAATTACGTATCTTTGTCCCATATAACTGCACAGGGATCATCACCCTTTATAGCATCCAAGGACGATTTTTGAATTTGATCTTCCTGTACTATGGCAGCCCCCTTAGATAACCCGGATGGATGTCCTGATAGGGACTATATTTTTTCAGACAAACGGAGGCGACTAGCCCAATTGGACACTTTTTCTGCTCAGAAACCAGACAACCTGGACTCATCTCACTCCAAAATGGATTTGCATGCTATGTTTAAGTTACACGGCGATCTCCTTAACAAGGAGATGAGAATCTGGTGGGACATGTCTACTCTATCTAAGTACATAGATGAGAAGATGATCCCTAGGGGACTAAGAATTAAAAAATTCCCCACATTTGAACTTCCAGAGGATTTCAAAATCAGGTGGAACAACGTATTGACTGAGGCATCCATTGCCCTTATGAGCATACTGGTAGAATACCAGGGTCAAAGGCTCGATGACCTCCAAGCTTCTCTTGAAACTTCCTCTATTGATCTGGAAGCCCATAAATCTGCACCCTCGTTTGATAAATTGTACAAACAGATGTTGGATACTCATGAAAAACTGGAGTCCAACGTTGTGAGTACTAAGAAAAGGAAATTTCAGAGGGATATGCAGGATTATTCTAATAACCGTGTCTATGATTGGCAATCTCAGGATCGGAGAAGATCCACTCCCAAATCAATATTAAAAGGGAGTTATAAGCCCAGACGTGTCACTTTCCTAACTACGGACTCGGATTCTGATCAAACAGACACAGAACAAGTAGCTAGATCGAATCCAGTGTACCATAAGAAGGATAATAGGATGAGACACTCCCCCAATACACGGGATAATGGTCAAGACTGGGCTCCGGCCTCTTCATCTTCATCTGCCTCTAGATCTTTTTTAGCCAATCGCAACCGTGGCCAGAATTCTCAAATTGTCACACGGTCAAAATTCAGAAACCGTGTCGACGTGCAGGACGAAGACATAAACGCAAAAAGACAAGGCTCCCGCAGAGCCCAATTTTAGAACCTCAGAATGTTTTGAATTTGTCCAGTTATAAGCTTTCCCCGGGAGAACTATCTTTACTCACCAAGGGTTTATCCTTTGTCCCGGATGTACATTTTGACTCTTTTAGGACACTATTAGATGTCAATAAGTTTGTGCGTGCACTAACGTTAAAACGCCATTTTGCAGTGACACCTCCCGTCGAGGAGGTTCCTACTAACCGTACTTCTTCTTTTTCAGGTATCGATACACCGGTGGTTAAGGAGGGGATCTCGGACGAGATCCCACACTGTGTTGAATCTGCAGTTACTCAATCTTTCTCTACTATATGTAGGGATACCGATATAGAACAGTTACAACAGGAATTGGGTCAAAAATCGGGTTTGTCATGTGTGTCCATACCAGCTCCTCTTAGGTTATTAAACCGGGATTTCTACCCGGTTAATTCGCGAGGGGATGTCTTAACCATGTTTCAGGAGGCTTTAGAACGTGATATTTTGTCCTTAGCAAAAACTATGAAGGAAGCTAAGAACAGCAAACATAACTCCCCCTTAACCAATATTGATTCTCCTTTTTTGGAGACGGCAATAAATTATGGTAAGCGACAACACTCTAATTTAACTAAAAAAGAGATTGAAGCCCTGTCTACTCTGAGAAAAAATGATATCATAATTAGACAGGCAGATAAAGGTGGAAAGGTAGTCGTCCTGGATAAATCTATGTATAGAGATGAGGCCCTTAGGCAATTGAATGATACAACCACCTATAGAAAACTGTCCAATGATCCTACTCATTCTTTTCAGATCAGTCTATTCAAATTGATAGACGAAGGTCTAGCGCTAGGTGTTTTGTCCAATAAGATGGCTGAGTATTTGAGAGTAACTAATCCTATAACTCCTTTATCTCCCTAAAATTCATAAGGAAGATTTCCCCCCCAAAGGGAGACCCATTGTAGCGGGGATAGGAGGCTTGAATGAACCCCTGGGGAAATGGTTAGACAATATGCTACAACCCCTGGTATTGAGATTGCCAGGTTTTCTAAGGGACACAGGCCATTTAATATCTCTTCTTGCTAACACTCAATGGTATTCAGGTTTACGGTTTTGTACCATGGACGTTTCGTCCCTATATTCTTCTATTCCCCATGATTTGGCTATCAAAGCACTAGAATTTCATTTACAGTTGTATACTGATTATGATTTTGATCTGTGTTCATTTATTATTTTGACTACGGAGTATCTGCTAACACATAATTTTTTTGTTTTTGACAACACTTTTTATTTACAGTTGAAGGGGGCCTCCATGGGCGCCCCATTCTCCCCCACCTTGGCCAATCTTTATATGGGATGGTGGGAACACCATTTCATTTTTGGGGAGAAGAATCAATGGCGGTCGGTTATCACTAGTTATTTCAGATACATTGATGATCTGTTCTTAATTTGGTCATCGTCCCAGGAGGAATTATTGTTGTTTATTGAATATTGCAACACCAATAGCCTCAATTTGCTTTTTTCTGCTAATATAAATACTGAATCTATAGAATTCTTAGATCTTAAAATTACGAGTGATAATGTGACTAAACGTCTACTTACCTCTACTTACAGAAAACCCACTGCAGGAAACAATATCCTCCGTGCGTCTAGTTGCCATCCCCGCCATACAGTGAGGTCTATCCCGGTTGGTGAAATGCTTCGGAGTAAACGCAATTGTTCCCAGACTAGTACTTTTCAGGAAGAATCAATTCAAATTGAACACAGGTTGAGGGATAGGGGGTATCCTCCCTGGATGCTTTCCCATGCTAGGTCTATAGTCAGTAACAAATCTAGGGAATCACTTTATGGGGTGAATACTAGAAATAAACAGAGGACTCCTTTCCATGGGGTCACGTTTAGTACTCCTTACACTATGGAGTTCGGTGAAATCAGTCGCATTCTTAAGAAAAACTTACCTGTATTAAATGCGGATCCGATCCTCCGGCATACGGTCGATCAGGGTATACGGATCGTCAGCAGGAAGTCCCCCAGTCTAGGCAACTTACTATCACCTAGCTTTTTCAGTTCTGCTAGCACATGTCACACTACGTGGTTAGCCACATTGGGTTTTTTTCCTTGCGGCTGCCAACGGTGTGGTATGTGCAAATTTGTTAACAAAGGGAAATATTTTATATCTACCAACACAGGAGACAGGTTTGCTATCAAGTCTCTCCTCAACTGTAATTCAAAAATGGTAATTTACTTGATTACTTGCGGTTACTGTTCTATCCAGTATGTAGGTTGTACCACCAGGAAGCTCAAAGTGAGAATTTCGGAACATTTACAAGGGTTTGGGAGACCCAATATATTAGGAATTTCCAATGTGGCAAAACACTTTAACTCCCATCATTTGGGAGAGGAGGTGTCTTTAAATATCAGTGCTATTGAGAAGGTCACCCTGGGACCCAGAGGTGGGGACATTAGACGCAAGCTTCTGGCACGAGAAGCATACTGGATCTTGAATATGGGTACCCGTTCTCCGCAAGGCCTGAACCATAAGTGGGACATATCATTCATAACAGACAGATAGGTATTACCTCTGCTCCCGGGGGGGTCTCCTTACACTAATCTGAATGGTGTGGCCGGTCACTAGTTTTCATTACTAATTTATATATCCTATGACCAGTGGAATGCAGCGTTTGCACTTTCAACTTGTGTATTCCATTAGCAATGATATACAGCTTTGATATATTTTTTATTACTGCCTCCATTTGCATATGCTTGCATTGATGTGTATTCCCTGTAGTGTCTTTCCCCCCCCCCCCCCCTTTTTTTCCTCTTGGGGCTTGACTTAAAGATGTGTCACTACAGTAGTTCATATAAGGTTGATATTTTTCATGGGCTGTCCCGCTATTAGTATTATAAGCATCTAAAGTCTGCACTGTTATAAGTTTCTATTGTGATTATTTTGTTTGTAATTATATATGAAAACCTTTTCTATCTTCATTTCTTTATTGTCTGAACTGTCTTTGCTCACCTCCCCTCGGTGTGTCTCTTTTCCGGTTTCCGTGCTCTTGGCTGGTGTGTGGCGTCCTGGTTGTCTAGGAGACCGCCCGGGGTTGCGGTCACGTGGCCTGCTGTGATGCGCTTCCTTTCCGTGTTTGAGCCTATGGCTTTCCTATTGGCCAGTGCGCCTGTCAGGTTGATGGGCTCTCACGCGGTTGGCTGCGGTCTCTTGCGGCTTCCGGGGGTCGCGTCCTGGGCGTCTTCCGGCCGACGAGCTCGCCGCGCGGTCAGCGGGGGGTATGCGGCGCCGATTTCGTACACACACCGGGTGCAGGTGAGTAATTTTGATGCTTGCTATTTAAACCCGTTTGTCCATTGCCTCATGTATCTATGATTAAGGACTGTTCCGCGTCCGAAACGCGTTAGAACGTGAGATTTGCACATTTCCTTCTTGGGTCTATTATTTGTTTTTAGCTGCCATTTTTTGATTACCTGGATGTTTTTATTTCTTAGTGATTAAAGTATGATGTTTTAAGGAGTGCTGACCAACTACCATTTTTTCCATTGGACATTCAGTGGGGTTTGGGACTCCCCCGGGTCCTGCACCCAATTTGGTCTCGAGTGCGGCTATAACCCTTGCTTGTTTAATTATGGGTTTTTAGGCAGCCAGACTTATTCAGCGCCCCCTCCTGGCAGTATGTATTTTAACATGGTGTCTATATGTTTTTTAAATAGTTTGTCTTGTTTGTAAAAAATGGATCTTTTTAATATCTGAGAATAATAAAATTATACATTAACTGTACCTTTTGGTGTTGTGCAGTTATAAGACTCTGTTAATCACCTTCTGGGGGGATTGTGCTAGTGGGGTACCCCCCAATTTTTTAATGCTTGTCCATATTTGGTTAAAAAACAGAGCATTGCACCACAATTACCAATAATATTGCTTACTGGTGCCAGCAATTTGTATCATAGTTACTTATCCTCCAGGTAGACTGATTATAAACAAATGCCCCATAGGAAAAAAGAGTACTTGCATGTCCCATGCGGCCAAAATGGTTTTCCGGGTTAACATGCACAATATCACGCATGCCACTTGCACATCCATCCAGTAAACTCTATTGATGGAAACACACTAATCAGATAGGATAACACTGACCTATGGACCATTGTGGCTTTAGGCCTGCTTTAATAACTAGGGGAAGAAAACAGTATCCTTTTTATTGACTGTATAACGCAGGGGTACTCAACTGCTTCTCGTAAAGGTCCATTTAAAGGCATTCCATAAGAGGTGAAGGCCCGGACGGGGGGCAGAAATAGAAAGCAGCACACTGGGGGAGGGGCTACAGATTCCCCAGGCAAAATTAAAAAATGGTTGCTTGCTGCACCAACCCCAACCTAAAAAATCCTATTGGGCATTGGGAAAAAAATAGGAGCTTTCTATTTTTGTTTGGCCCCACAGAACCTACAGCTCTGTCCCGTGACACACTGCCTTAACCCCCCCCCTGCATTCTGTGCAGAGGTGGACTAGGGTCCAAAGATAACTATGTCTGGTAGCAAGGATGGATAGATAGGGCTAGATAGGGGGAGAGGGATGAATGGGAGAGATCTGGGAGAAGAGATTGATAGGCAGAATTAGAAGGACAGAAATGAATGGGCAGAGCTGGGGGGGTAGATGGACAGAGTTGGAAGAAACAGATATTGATTAGCAAAGCTGGGAGGTCTTGGATTGGAAGGGAAAAACTGGGAGGACAGGAATGGATGTAACATAGAGACTGGGCTGGATGGGGAAGCACTGAGGGGACAGGGATTGGATGGGCAAAGCTGGGGGAATGAGATGGTGGGACAGGAGTAGATGGAGCTGAGTTGGCGGGAGAAAAGGATTGGATGGAGCAAAGAGACTGAGAAACAAAGTTTGCGTGTACCTTGCAATCCCTTTTCCTACTCGTTCAGTACTTCATTTTGCAATGCTAGGTGCCAGGCAGCCATAACACTGGCAGGAAGACTAAGCACTACATCGCCAAGCAAGGGGGCGGCTCTGACCATGGCAACACAGAAGCAACTGAGTGTAGGGCTGTCCTGAGACTGTGACCTTGGTGTGCATGTGTCCTGAAGATTCCATGGGCAGTAAGTTCTATTCAAAAGTAAATGGGATTTCGACAAACACCTTCCTTTATAACATTACCGACTGCTCCATTCATTCAATAGAGGAAGCTTGCTAAATCAATACCTGGCACAACCCCACAATTGCAGTGACAGGTGTACAAGGCTTTGGGAGACATGTTTGATGCAGGGGGAGCACTGGGGGAGTTTTATAGTGCTGGAGCAGCTGTAGAGGAGATGCAGTTTCGGGGTTTTGTTGCACACGCTGATCTTTAGACTACAAATAGAGTTGTAGTTGTTGCAGTTTAGTTGGAACGCAGCAAGCTGGACTGAATTTTGTTTATTATGTTTCAACCCCAATGTATCAAGGCAGACCAAAAGAGATGCATTACACAACCTTTTCCTTATATCCTGTGCATTTAAATAAAAGGCTGTGGTATCAGGTATGTCTGGGAAGGTTCCCATTGATCCAGGTCATGGTATATCTGTAGGAATGAATCAGGGCAACTGGAGTTTCTGTTTAAATTTCTTGAAGATGTTTTGCTAGTCATCTCAGTTTCTCAATTTAGAGTGACTTATACAGGAATGGCAGCAATAAATGGTAACTCCAATCCAAATTCTCTGTCTATCGCAAAAAGTAGGAAGAGGATGTATTGATTGCATTAGCATGGTTGGGGGTATTGGGTGTTACTAGCTACTTTTGTTGTTAACAACGCATTGTAAGTGCCGGTGTTGTACTTTTGCAAGTTCAGGTATTTTGCCTTTTCCATTTTCTGCTTCTCCACGATTACATAGGAATGGTAGTAATATTGGATTTGTAATTTAATCCAGAAAAAAAGACAGGGACAGGGACAAGTATGCTACTTCTAGTATATGCTATTTATTCAGTAAAACACAAGAAATATGAGATCACAAATCCCGACAGCAAGAACTGATAACACTTCTGGGAAGCATTTTACAACTATTTTATTTTTGAGCATTTTTTTCGATGGCAATGATTTAAAGTGGAGCTGCTGAAGCAGGATGGGAGGGTTACAAATAAAAAAAACCATACCTTAGTTAGGTGCCCGCATTGCTCCTTTGGTGCTCTTGATCCTGGGCACCCTGCCTCCCGACTCAGCAACAGGGTAGGGTGGCAGGGCAGGGGGTCACTTTTAATTGAAGTTCTGCTTTAACAACATACCGTATTAAAAGTATTATCTGCTTGTCAGGTTTCTTTTTTTTATCAACCTTTTGCACATTTGGTTCAGTTAAGTTAGGTGAAATTGTAACCAAAAGTTAGACAAACTTTTGGTGACAATTGTACAGCGCTATATTTAATATAAAAAATGAATTTTTCCTTTCTTTGCCATTTTGCATCTTTTTTTGTCATTCACATTCTCATTGGCGCTTCGGCCTTCTTTTTTTATGTGGCGTTGTTACCTTTCTGTAAGCCTGCATTGAAGGCCACATTCTTAAATAATCAGTTTGCATTTGTGCACTCAGTTTCACTCTATAGACCTGTCTGTGTCCGTGCCTGTTTGTGTACCTATTGGCCCTTATGCTGGATTTAATAACGTGAGAAACATAAAAGGTTAGTGGCCGAAGGAGACCATATGGTCCATCTATTCTGCCTTTATGTGTATACGGGCAGGCTGATTCATTACTAGCGCCAGGTAACAGCAGATGAGCGTCTGCACAGCGGCACTAAGAGCGACCGCTAGTGGTCGCTCTAATCGGCCGTCAGTCGCTATTACAGAGCGCCTCAGACGCTATAGTAACATGGCCGCCATTGATGAATGTGATGGTTGTTAGTCGCTATAAAGGCATTATACAGTCGCTCACCCAAATCTAATGGTGTCTGGGTGTTTCTATGCTGATTTATTTGATTTAATGTTATATTGCCAATGATCACATTGGCAATATAAGTTTATTTTTTTTATTTTTTTTTTGTGTGCGTGTGTGTGTGTGTTGAGTGAGTCCTAATTTTTGAAAATTAAAACCAGACACAAATGTATCTTAAAAAATACAAACTTTTTAATTTTTGTTTAAAAAAATGCCCCAACATGGGCCAAAATTAACTTGGCCGCACAGCAGCAACCCTAATTCCCCCCACCCTATGGCTTTTTCTTCTTCCCCAGCAGCACTTGTCTTGCCTTTGGACAAACTGCCACAGTTTGCGATGCTCCTGTGTGCAAGCTGTAGGAAAGAAAATACAAAATTAATTTCCGCAGCTCAAAATAGACAGTATGTAACCAAATAAAGCCTACTTGACCAGCGGAGGACTGCACTTTATGTCTTGGTCAATTACTCCTGTGCCAATATGATCTAAAATCCTTCACCTATCAAATTTAATGAATGTTTGTATCTATTAATTAGTGAATGGGGAGTTACTGTACAACAGTAGCAGGATTAGAAACCCACCACAATCATCGGCTGCCTTTATCATGTAGTGTCAAGCAACATTAGCAGGGCCACCAAACTAGCATGCTTACATGCAATTATGATTGATGATTGCAAAAAGAGGGTCTCCATGTCTGATAGTAAACAGTAGACTGTCACTAACATGTGTACATGGTCATGGACACAGACATATGCGTGTAATCAATGTAAGAATAAGAAATTACCGTACTCACCATCGCAGCTGTGGCTTGGGCCCATCCTGCGGGTCCCGGGGCTGGGGTGGGGAAAATTAGAACCGTGTCCGTCTGTGTGGAAACATCTGTTAGGAGCAAAAACACAACAGAAACAATCATAAGAAATATGCTTTTGATGTTGAAACTAGGCCTCAACATGTATTTGTTAGAATGATAACATATAAATACTTGTGGGTATATACTTGGCCATGTGTTAACTAGAAAAAAAACTACTTTGGCTAACACATGGTCTAGCCACATTAGATTTTGAAGTATGTGTACACCAGCAGAGCGGCTACTGTGAAATAGGCCCATGGCCACTTCACAACCATATCAGTTTTTTTGGCCTAAAAAATGCTATATACATAAAACAATATTTGCATATACATTAATTAACAAACTGAAGCAACTCTTACCAAGACTATGCCCGAGTGCCTCATCTGCAGCATAGGTGGAGTAGGTGCCGGCTCTATGATGCCCTAAAAAAACATGTATACAAAGAAATGAAAATTATAATAAGCCACACTAAAAAGTCAACAGGGGATGAGCTGCTGCTACCGTAGTATCCCAGGGAGGGCTATGAGGTGGAGGCGGGGAGCCTCCACTCCTCACAATGGGCCCAGCAGATCCAAAACCCGATGGGCCACCCTCCTCCCTCTCACTCCCTGATCCTTGAGGGAGTGTGGTGGAGTCCCTTGCCTCCTCCCCACTGTGACTCCCCACTTGAGAGTGGCCACAGGGGGTTTGGGACTCAGCTGAGTCAGATTGAGCTGAGACTCCATACTGCCCTCACCCCAGCAGCACTCTCCAAAAACATAAAATAATTGGTTAGACATAAGCAGATTGATGTGCACTTAATCTTGCTGTTAGCTGGGTATTAAAGCGCAAGGACGTGGTGGCCCGCACCTCCGCCACTATGCTGCTCTTGGCACTCAGGGCATAGTCATACTCCTGAATGCAAAAATCCTAATAACAAAAAAAAAATGAACATTAACAAAACAAAATATTGCAAAACATATTGTACAGTTTATATATAAAAAATATAATTGAATAATAAATAATTAAATAAATAATTAAGTTGGCAACAATGTTTAGTAAAAGTCACAATACATATGGACCAAAAATTGCTTATATGTTCCAATATATACCTATTGAAATGTCTATGGATATTGCTTAAAATAAAAGCTAAGAAAAATGTCCTAAACAATTTTACAAATTTAAAACAAAAAATATAACAAATTGAAAAAAAAACAAAAATGTATATTTAAAAATAAAAAATACATTTGTGAAAAAAACATCCTTAAATATCTCTATGGCTGTACATACAATAAAGCATTACATATTTAATTATATATGAAAAACAAACTAAAATCAATAATGACACTACACATTACATCATACATCAACACACATTTTACTTTGACCACTTGGCTATTCACACGAGGATCCACATGATGTCTCTTCTTTTTTGGGGGGGCGGAGGGCGGGGGGGACATCTGAGTCGGAGGAAGTGCTGGGGAGGCGTCTTGTTGGCCTTCTGGGTCGCATGGTGGATCTTCGTAGGTGTAAAACCGGAAGTGCATAAAACGAAAGCAAAAGCAAATCCTTTGACCCCCCTCGCAAGCTAACAACTCAATTAAACAGGAAATATTAAGCTATAAAACGCTACATTAAAACTGCGTACGCAGAGCAATATTCTGCGCTATAGCGACACACGGCTATACCACATTTAACAACGTTAGAGCACTACATGATGCGAATGACAGTGACTGCTCAGTGCAAACGAATCTGAGCTACTCACACCATATTCAATAAAATTTTACTACGACAGAACGCCGGTGTTCTAAATTGTGTGACTGGAGGCCATAGCGCCAGACGCTGTGTTATTAAAGTGATTTTTTATACACATTAACAGCAGTAAGCAAGCGAAAAACCATGGAATGACATTGTTGGAGTAGTGTGACATTAATTCTTTAGTGACAGACATGTAAAAACACTTATGCATAAATGTAAAAAAGCAAAAAAATATATATATATAATTTTTAAGGCCAGGATAAATGTCAGAAAAAATTGAAAAAAAAAATAAATAAATAAAAAAGGAATCAGGAAAGGGATTATATATATATATATAAGGAACGTCCATTGAAATGTATGGGAGAGCGGCAGGTAGCGACTGGTAATACGTGGCACTCTGCAAGCCTGAACGCCGGCGCTCTTCACTGAGCATTGGGTAATGATGAATCGTACGCTACATGGTGTTGTTCCAGTCGCTCACCAGTATCGCCTTCATAAATGTGGTATTACGTGTCGTGGCCGGCGGTCACCTGCCGCTACCTGTCACTTACAAGGCACTACCTGTGGCTATCCCTTGATGAATAAAGCCCTAAATATTCTTTTTTATCTTAGGATAGATGTATGCTTATCCCAGGCATGTTTAAATTCACTTACTGTTGATTTTTCAAATACCTCTACTCTAAATTTGTTCCAAGCATCTTACTACTCTTTCTGTAAAATAATATTCTCTAACGTTGCTCCTGTTCTTCCCTCCAACTAGCTTCAGGCTGTGACCCCTTGTTCTATCATTAAGTTTCTTCTTAAAAACATCTTTCTCCTGAACCTTATTTAATCCTTTCACATATTTAAAGGTCTCAATCATATCCCCTATCTCTCTTCTTTCCTCCAGACTATACAAATTAAGTTTTAAGTCTCTCCTGATATGTATTAAGTTTAAGTCCTCCTGATATGTTTAAGCATTTCCACCATTTTTGTTCAACTTTGGAACTATTCGAGGTAAGGTCTCCAGAACTGCACACAGTATTCTAGCTGTGGCCTCACCAGGCCTCTATACAAGGCATCACAACTTCCCTCTTCCTACTGATGATGCCCCGAGCTATGCAGCCGAGCATCCTACTTGCTTTTGCTACTGCCTGGCTACACTGTCCACTCATCTTGCAGCTTTCAGTAATCACTATCCCTAAATCTCTCTGATTTGAAGTCTTAGCTAACACCATACTGTCCATACGGTGGAGCGAGGATTCCTTCTACCAACGTGCATGGTGCACATCAGACTCATGTTTCCACTCTTTTAGCCATGTATCCAGTAAAGCCAAATCGTTTTCCATCATCTGCTTTAAGAAGAGCTGTTTATTTATTTATTTTTTTGTCCAATCATCTGAAATCTCACCTGTTGATGAGTCAGAGGGGCCGCAATCACAAATCTGCGTTCTATTAGCACTATGAGGTGGATGCCATTTGGATCCATTGCCTTACTTACCATTAAATGTGCCAGCTCGGCTAAGACATCAGCCTCCAAAAACTAAGGAGCTGGATCCTCTTAGGTGGATGCTTTGCTATGGCTGAATGTACTGTACAAAAGTAACTATTCAGATGGGCAGCCACAGCCTTATCTCTGTCAATATAATTATTCTCCCTATTTCTAATTTTCTTCTTTCTGCCTCCAATATATCAGAAAAAGCATTTTATAATCAGTTTTGCTTCGCCTCTCTGTCAGCTACACTTCCACTTCATTATACCTTTTATAGGCAGACTTCTTTTCTTTTACTATAGTGCTGACTTCCCTATTAAACCAGAGTGGTTTCTTCTTCCTATTATTGTTTGACTTTTGTTTGTTTCACGTATTGCTTAGTTGCCTTTAAGATGGCCATTTTTAAACTGGGCACTCACTTCTGGTGCTCTGTTCCACTCACCTAATACGCTTTTTACATACTCCACTATTTTCTTAATTTGTTTTCCTAAAGTCTAGCACTTTGGTTCTAGTGTAGGATTGCACAATGTCTGTTTTTATAGCAAACCATAAGCATTGATGGTCAATGGACCCCATATATTCTTCTACCTTGAGCTCAGACACCATCTGGTGACTTCATAAGCTGTTTTAGAGATGCTCTCCCCTCTTTGCCATTCCACTGATTTCATCTATTAACAGGTTATCTACATCCTCAGATTGTCCAGGGGGGGGGGCTGTATATCACACCAATTCTGACCACAGTTCCCTCCTACGTCTGCGTGATAACCCAGTCATTTTCTAGTTCATCGTGTGTATGATAATTATAGTTTATTGAAAAGTATTCTTGACTTGAATGGCTTCTCCACCGCCCTTATTTTCTAATCTGTCTTTCTGTACATGTATCCAGGTATGGCTAGTCATTGTAATCCTTGAACCATGCCTCTTGTTACTGCAACAGGTTCCAATTTATCTCTGGATATGACAACCATTAACTCACAGAGCTTGTTGCCTAAGCTGCAAGCATTGCTACACATCTTGTGGAAGTTGCAAGTTCCATTCTAGTTTCTAGTTTACCTGTGGCCGCATTGCTTCCCGACGGGTCTCCTCTTCACTGGGGGGGCCTCCGATCGCCCCCCGGCCTCTTCCGTGGCGAGGAGAGGGCAGAAATCGCCCTCCCCCCCACTTCCTGGATTGGGTCTGCTGTGATGTCACCAGCAGCCGGCCTCTTAATACCGGCACCCGAGACTAGGGCCCTTATTTAAGAAGGGATAGCGTCAGGTAGTGGCTGGTTAATGAGAGGTAGCGACAGGTAGCGACTGGTGAACGCCGGACATGGCACGCAATTACACATTTATCAAGCAGAATCTGTTTAGCGACTGGGATAGCGCCATGTAGCGTCTGATTCATCATTTTCACAGCCTCAGCGAACAGCGCAGACGTCCAGCCTTGCACAGCGCCAGGTATGACCTCTCGCTACCTGTCGCTCTCCCATACATTTCAATGGACGAACCTTTTCTTCTCTTTAAACAGGGTATTTGTTTTTTGTTTTTTTTTTCAAAAAAATCACAATCAAAATTCTGTGACCTGCATTGAAAAAGCAGTTTTTTCACAATGTTTTCATTTTTTATATATAACTTCAGAAATGACATTACAGGTCTGCCATTAAAGTGTTCATGTTACAATGTTGCTACAATGTAATTCCATATATTTTCGCTTTGTTACTAGTGGATAGATGCTGAAAAACAGACTTTAAACACACTGCCTCTGGCGCTCTGGGCTTCAAACAAGCATTTGTCAGCACCAGAGATTTGTGAGGCTGTTTTTTTGCTGAATATGGTGTGAGTCGGTCGCTTTGACCAGTCGCTAACATGCGCTCCCATACAGCGCTGTACTGGTCAAATAGCAACTCCTCACAATGTATTCAACATTACTGAACAGCGGAAAAAATTATAATTAACAAACCCGCGCTGTGATCTTCTATATGCTATCTAGGTGAAAAGGATTATGTAAAAATATTACGTCTCTTTGCTCAACGTGCACTAGACCTAATTATCCCAAATAAGGTCAAGACAGAAACAATATGTATACTATATCATTACTGAACAGCGACTGAGTCGCTATAAAGTAGCGACCCACGGCTGAGCACAGTGACTACTAGCGGGCGCTCTGAAAATGCCTGCTACAGACGCTCATCTGTCGCTACCTGGCGTTAGTGATGAATCAGCCTGTAAGAATCAGTCTGCTCGGATGCTTGGAGCAGAGAGGTGGGGAGGGGGAGAGGGCTGTGATCGCCCCCCCCCCCCCCCCCGGGCTCTCTCCTCCAAACACCCGAGCAGACTGTCATCGCAGAGTAAAAAAAAAATAAAGATCTTTTTTTCTCTTGTCTGTGTCTGTGTCTTTTTTTTTTTACATTTAACCCCTTGTGAACTGGTAAGGGGTCCATGAGACCCCTATAGCAGTTCACAAGGCTGTGGGATGGCAAGTCACCTGCGGCTAGCGGGTGACTTGCCATTAACAACCCAGCACCCCCATTACCTGCCTCCCTAAAGCCCAGGGGGGGCAGAAGAGCCCGTGGGCATGGGCTATGCGGGCTCGTAGCCTGCAGGGCCAGGGGCCACAAAAGCTGGCCCCTGCACCCTGTTTCTACAAGCCCTGCATAGCTAGTCCCGGGCTGGTTACTTTGGGTAAGGGGGACCCCATGTAATTTTTTTTTTTTTTTTAAGGGTTTTTAACCCTTAAAAATCCAAAAGAAAATCGGACCCTGTTATTTTTTTTTAAATTAACCCCTTATGCTCTGTTGCCCAGCAGCTATAAAAGGCTTCCAGCAGGTGAGCAGAAGCCAGTGATTGGGAAGGGACACAGTGCAAGATGGATGGGAGGTAAGTATTAAAAAAAAAAAAAATTTCTCTGTGTGTGGTGTGTTTTTTTTTACACTTAACCCCTTGTGAACTGGTAAGGGGTCCAAGAGATCCCTATACCAGTTCACAAGGCTGGGGGCTGGCAAGTCACCTGTGGCTAGCGGGTGACTTGCCATTAACCCCCGGCACCCCCATTACCTGCCTGCCCAAAGCCTGGGGGGGGGCAGAAGAACCCGTGACCATGGGCTATGCGGGCATGTAGCCTGCAGGGTCAGGGGCAATAAAAGCTGGCCCCTGCGCCCTGTTCCTACAAGCCCTGCATAGCTGGTCCCGGGCTGGTTACTTCGTGTAAGGGGGACCCCATGTCATTTTTGGGGGGATTTTTAAGGGTTTTTAACCCTTAAAAATCCCCCCAAAAATGCCCCCCCTCCTCGGAGGGGGGACTCTATGTAATTTTTTTTTTCTCAATTTAACCCTTTGTAGTGTGGATGGTAGTTGTATTTTATTTGTAAATGTTATAAAGTACTTGTTTCAGTTTGGGGGTCTCCTGGGCAGGAACGGGGGGCTACCGATAAATATGTGGTACCGTTCTAATCGGTAGAAATGGGGCTTTCTCATGCAATATGGTTTTCTTTAATAAAATACATCTTTATTTTTTACTTAATAATAATATTGTAAAATAATATTGTAAAAACAGAATTAAATTTACAGACAAGACATTTCATGTTAAAGCCTAAAATCTGCTGCAAAAAAAATATATAATTTTCCTGAAAATTCCAGCAAAAATGGCGTAAAATGGGGAAAAATGACCTGTCAACAGAGGGTGACAAAATCTCAAGTAGGCTGGCAATTAAAAGGGTTAAAAGTAGCTATGCATGTTGGGTATTGTTCTGTTCGGCGGACCTTGCGCTTTCAGACTTAGCTTGTTTTTTCTTGTTTGCATATTTATATTTTAGGAAAATGTGTTTTTTATTCAGCTTTTTTATAAATTTTTTTGGGAAACCCTGCGCAACCAAAGAATTCTTTGAGGGATTAATTACAGAAAGATGAGCCCACTACAACAAGCTGGGTACACTTAGAAAGCTTAACATGTGTACTTTCAGGGAATATATGGTTTATGGAAGATATTCCAAATGTAAAGGGTTGTTTTGGTTGAAAAATCGCAAGGTGCGCACTTTGTCTGCAGAGCTGAAATTTTCAAGTAAAATTGCTGTGACGCACATGCTTTACTTTGTGGTGTTAGGCAACTCTTCCCTTGACAGTAGCTATGCATGTTGGGTATCGTCCTGTTCAGGGGACCTTGCTTTTTAGATTAAACTTGTTTTTTCTTGTTTGTATATAGTTTTTTTTTAGAAAAATGTGGCTTTGATTCTGCTTTTTTATCCTTTTTTTTAGGGAAACTCTTTGCAACCAAAGATTACATTGAGGGATTACTTCCAGAAAACTGTGGCCACATCAACAAGCCTCGTACACCTAGAAAGCTTGAGGTGTGTACTTCCAGAGAATATATAGTTTGTTGGGGGTATTTCAAATGTAAAGGGTTGTTTTTCTGGAAAAACTGCAAGGTGCGCATAACGCAGTTGTATTTTATCTTAAAATCCCCTAAAGCGCTGTTTCAGCTTGGGAGAGTCTCTTGGGCAGGAAAGGGTGTCTACCTATTCATATGTGGTACAGCTGTAACCGGGAGAAATTGGGATTTCACACGCAATAAGATTTTTTTGACAAACTTACATTTTTTTATTACAAAATACACTACAAATTGTAAATAATAGATTTTTTTAAATTTCTTTTCACAGACTATTCTGAAAAAAACAATATATAATTTTCCTGGGAAAGCCCTTAAAAAATCACATTTGAACATGGGGAGCGCAAAATAGTGCAAAATGGTCTGGCAACAAAGGGTGACAAAAACTCCAGGTAGGCTGGCACTTAAAGGGTTAAAGCACTTTATTACATGTTTGCACATGGGGGTCGATTCAGTGACAGTTGAGAATTCTCACTCTTTTTTTAGGAGAGAAAACTGCCACTGACTTTCAGCATCTACTGTAAATTTTCACCTGGCTCTGAATCGGCCACAGGGTAGACAATGAAAGTCATTGGCGGTTTTCCCTTCTAAAAAAGGAGTGAGAATTCTATACTGGCTCTGAGTCAACTTTGTGTTCTTTGGCATCTTGGGCTTCAGAGCCACTAAAAAAGTTTATACAACTGCGCCAGTCTGCTCTGTGAAGAAGGTACGAGTAATAAATTAATCTCTATCTGGCACACACATTGAGCTGACACACGCATTTTAACTGAGCCACGTGAGAAAGGGCTCAAAACGGTGGTGTAATTGGAGCTTAGTGGATCAAATTGGCACAAATTTAGCCAAAGTGTATTTTTAATGAAAAAAATAGAAGTCTCCTTTAACTATAAAACAAAAATCCCCTGAAAAAAAAACACATTTACATTTAACTAATTGTATTTTTACAGTACAAGATGAAGTTCTCTGTTAGTAGCAGTAATTGATTTAGAGATAATGGCTAATACATTTAATGTAAATTCATTATATATAGTTTTTTTTTAAAGATGTTTAAGGGTAATTGTCTTTTGTTTTTTCAGAATACGTTATTTTGTATTATTTTGTAACAAAAACCAACTCACACAATTGCTAGTAACTATACATATAACACAATCAATTCCAAAAATACACAATAACTTTGAATACATGCTAAAAAGACCATACATTCTGCTATACCACATATACATAATCCTCCCATGAATAAAGGGAGTTCCACATAATCCCAATCAGTTTGATATATCATTTCCAATCTGCAAAATAATAACATGCAAAAAGTCACCAAGTGTTTACCAAAAGCTGAATAGTGTCCCAAATGACCACTGTGTTACTAACATCTGGGGCATAACTTTAGGAGATGCAGGGTGTGCGACCGCACCAGGGCCCAGAAGGTTGGGGGGCCCCATCATTGTTACTCCTTCACCTTATTTATCATATTTGTGCTCACTTGGCATCATTTAGAGAAAGGAAACATCATGTTTCTCTGTTGTGTTAGTCGTTAGTTGTCTAGCTGCATCCAACTGAGTAAAAAAGCTGAAAAATGTTACTTGGCCATGAAAGGGCCCCTGTAATGTTCACACCATGGCCCTGTCACATTTAGTTAAGCCACTGACTAACATATATATTATGGGGGTTATTCATGAAGGGATAGCGCCAGGTAGTGCCTTGTAGCGGCAGGCAGCGTCTGGTGAACGCCGGGCGCTGTAGGCAAAACCACATTTATGAAAGCGAATCTGGTGAGCGACTCTAACAGCGCCATGTAGTGTCCGATGTATTATTACAGGCGGCTCAGCGTATAGCGCCGGTGCTTTAGCTTCCAGAGCGCCAGGTATTACCTTTCGCTCAGTGTCGCTCTTCCATACATTTCAATGGTCGTTCATTTGCTTGTGTTTAAACAGCGTGTTTGACATTTTTAATTTTTTTTTTTTTTTGCTCAAATCATTGTGTGACTTCTCCTGGCTGCAAATAAACACTTTTAGAAACTTTTTTGACTTTTAATATTTTTATGCAGAATTGTCATTACAGGTCTGGCACTAAAGTGATATTGTCACAGTGTTAAAACACAAATGTCATTCCCTGTGTTTTCGCTTTGTTACAGGTGGATATGTGTTCAAATACAGACTTTAATCACCAGATCTAGAGCGCCAACGCTGTGTTTGTGTGGTGTGGAGCGCTGAGAGTCGGTCGCACTGAGCTGGCGCTACCTGTGGCTCGCTGCAGCAATGTACTGGTTAGGGATGAGCGAATCGGTTCCAACGAACCTGAATTCGCTACGAATTTCAGGGAAAATTCGATTCAGCACGAAACCGAATTTTTAGTGGTTCGTGCTGACCGAATTTTCCCTGAAATAAAAAAAAAAAAAATGCCGGCATGGTGGGAGCGGGGAGACCGGCTGCGCTGTCAGCGGGCGGTGGAAGCCGGTTTCCTCTGATGACGCGTCCTCTGATGACAGCTGACAGCGCAGCCGGCCTCCTCGCTCCCACCATGCCGGTAAGTGTTTGCTGTAAAAAAAAAATGCCGGCATGGTGGGAGCGGGGAGGCCGGCTGTGCTGTCAGCTGTCATCAGAGGATGCGTCATCAGAGGAAGCCGGCTTCTGCCGCCCGCTGACAGCGCAGCCGGCCTCCCCGCTCCCACCAGAGATGAGCGATTCGCTAAAGTTCGATTCGGACGAACCCGAATTTCTTTGAGAAATTCGGCGAATCGCCTGAATCGAATTTTTGAGAAGTTCGCTCATCTCTAGTACTGGTATTAGAGCGCCCAACATATATCACATTCATCAATGTGGGCCAGGTTACTAGAGTGACTGAGGCACTATGTTACAGCACCCGATACCCGCTTATAGCGTCTACTATCGGTAGCTCTAAGCGCTGCTATACAGACGCTCATCTGCCGATACCTGGCGTGTAATGAATCAGCCTCTATATTATACTAACATACATAACATCATATAGCACTATCATTTAACATAGGTCAAAAATCCACCAAACATCTTGAATAACAGCATACGCTTTTATCATTTAACCACTTGAAACTTATCACCGGTCATATGTGCACCTTATAGTGACCCACATATATACAACAAAGCCCAAGACACAATCTGCACCACTCCGTTTATATGATAACAATAATCACTTTAATTAATTCATCTAAACACTACACAGGTTAAAATACATTAAAAACTGATTGTATGAACATTCCACTAGAGGGCGCTGGTGGTAATGCACAATTTAATAGGTCAGATATTAAGCATATGTCCCTATGAAAACCGAATGGATCCTAGTGCTCCAAGCAAAAGGTGCTATGTGCTATATATGCAGTTAATAAACAACTCTAATGATACTATAAGTGCTAAAGTGACCAAGTGCAAGAAAATTTAAGAAGTGTAAACCTACATATGCATACTTGTTGTATATATGTGGGATTCAGGTACCCAAGCCTGCACACTTCTTTGATTAATTGTTGTTGGTGCCGCCATTTGCTCTGTATTCACCTTATAGTGACCTTATCAAGTAGACTTTGACTCTTCCATGGGCTCCCCTTGGGGTGAGCTAATGCAGCTACATATATCATAATCTAGTTCTGCATGGATTACAGATGCAACCTATCCTGTCAGCTACTCAATATATAATATACAGTACATACATTTTAAAGGGGTTTGTTCACTCTTAATATACTGTACATGATTTGGCTGAGGCTGACTAAATTTGGGGAAAAAAAGGGGGGTTTGGGGTAGTCCTTGTGTTCTTAGAAATTGATTCCCAAGAGAGAAGGACCACCTTTAGGTTGCGCTCTTAAATAAACGTGAATGTGTCAGAGGGAAAAAACTCCAAGCAAATTAGTATAGTAAAGATATATACTAATTTGCTTGGAGTTTTTTCCCTCTGACACATTCACGTTTATTTAAGAGCGCAACCTAAAGGTGGTCCTTCTCTCTTGGGAATCAATTTCTAAGAACACAAGGACTACCCCAAACCCCCCTTTTTTTCAATTGAAACAATATAAGAACACGGTCACTTATATTCTAGGTTGCAGCACTTCCATTAAAACCTTTCCCCTACCAGCTTTCCAGCGCTTGATACCATTCTATAAATACCTTCCCTTTGTTTGACCGACATCTAAGCAGCAGGAAAGAATGGATATTTCACAGATCCGAAAGGAATTTAATAAATCAAATATTGTTATAGAGGAAGAGGAAGATATGCAAGAAATAACAGATAGTTCTGACGACCTATTCAAAACAGTAGATGGCCTACTGCATAAAGAGATGGCCATCAGATGGCACATAAACACATTAGAAGCCTATTTAGCAAAGGGCCTTATCCCTAGAAGTTTGAGATGGGATGTGGCACCAGAGAAAGAAACGGGTGGACTGATCTCGAACGAAGAAGAATGGCAAAATTTCTTTAATGAGTGCAGCTTTAATCTGATAAAATTGATAATTAAACGAAAAAGAAAGAAATTGGAAAAAATTGTAGAAAAAATAGAGGAACTGCAGGTAAATTTAGCACCATGTAAAGAAATTACTGAATATCAAGAACATATACAATCTATTAAAGAAAGATTTAAAAAGTTTGAAAGAGAACAAAGAGATAAAAAACAACGCAAGTTTTATAGGGACCATGCAGATTTGAAGAACAACAATATCTATAAGTGGCAGAGAAAAAAACAAATCACACATTCACCCAATAGAGAACATGCTGACACGGTAAATGAGCCAAATACAAACACAAGAACTCCCAGGAGATATGAAGACAGAGACAATCGGTATAGAACAGACTATGAACACCATTACTATGAGCATCCAAAATTACCCTACCACCGCTATAGACAGTACAATACATGGGAGAATAGAGGCCCAAGATACCCAAAGGGAGAATGGAGAAAGAACCATCAAACAACAACTGGTTCATACTATTATAACTCGGGGAGAGATCAGTTTGAGCCCCGCTCAAGAGCTACAAGTCACAAGAGGCCATACCAAGATAGAACTCCTACCAGACCTAAAACATCCATAAGAAGGACACTACACACTCCACAGAAGAGTTCCACATACACCAGAACATTCTAGAAATCAGGCCCAGAGAAGCACAGACCATTCCAGCTATCTTCCAGTACATAAAAATCAGGGGCATAGAACAGGCTTCAGATCCAGTCTAAATGACCGTCCATTTAGGATCCCAGATATGGACCAACAACAACTACCTGAACCACTGGCACGAAGCGATTTTTTAGACTTGGATCATCATCACACACCCAAACGAAAACTAAACAGAGATGAAACCGAGCAGGAGTCAAACTACAACACAAAAAGAAGAAAAGAACAACTAGACCAGTGCGATTAGACACAGATGGACTGTATAACCTAAGTGATATCAAATTAGATAAGGAAGAAAGCGCCCTCCTCAATAAAGGTCTCAAATATGCACCGCCAACAAAACTTAATAAATTTAACACATACATTGATATATTAAAATTCACGAGAAAACTACATTTAAAAAGATTTTTCGCAGAAAAATCCCAACATGCAACATTGACACAGACGACACCTACAGAAGACCAAGGACTTAACGGAGACGCAGATGATACACAATTTAAACATAGTCAATTGAAAAATAACTCTACCTTTAACCCACAAAGCAACAATGGAGCAATAAAAGTCTTTAGAGATTTGGTCATCAGAGACCTTAAAAAACTAAAACCTAAGAACAATCATATATTAGAGAACAGAGAAAAAACAGATTTAAAAGCCATTAAAAGGTTAAAAAAGAAAGAAGATTTAATAATCAAACCTGCAGACAAAGGAGGAGGGATAGTGATCTTGAAAAAAGAAAATTATATTAAGGAAACTGATAGACTTCTATCGGATACAGAAACGTATGAACAATTGAAAAACGACCCGACCCACCCCTTCAAACAAAAATTGAGAGAGCTTCTGGACAAAGGAAGAAGAGAAGGCATTCTAACAAAGAACGAATACAACTATCTCAACCTACAAACACCAAAAATTCCTACATTATACCATTTGCCAAAGATCCATAAGAACAAGGAGGCACCGCCTGGAAGACCCATTGTTAGCGGCATCGGGTCTGTCACTAGCAGACTAGGAGAATATATAGACTCTTACTTGCAACCAATTGTTCAACAAACTCCTGCATATCTAAAAGACACAAACTCACTTTTACAGCTACTACAAGCATTTAAACATAACTCCAATCTTGTTCTAGCCACTGCGGATGTGAATTCTCTGTATACCATTATCCCGCATCAAAAAGGTCTTGAAGCCACTCGTTTTTTCCTTGAGAAATCCTCTACACTACCAACCTCACAGATACAATTCATATTGGAATGCCTTGAATTCGCGCTCCTGCACAACTACTTTTGGTACCAGGGTAAGTTCTATCTTCAAACAATAGGAGTAGCTATGGGGGGAAAATTTGCCCCGAGCCTAGCAAATCTATTTATGGCCCAATGGGAAAATGAGGTACTAAAAGCAATCACACCACCACAGCTGGTTTTCTATAAACGCTACATAGACGATTGCATATTCCTCTGGGATGGACCAACAGACCAACTACAGCTGTTCCTTACCTCCCTAAACATGAACAACTGGAACATCAGATTCACCCATGAGATAAGTGAGAAAGAAATCAATTTTTTGGATATCACAATCTACAAAGAAGACAATCAGATCAAGACAAAAACGTTCTTCAAGCCCACAGACCGAAATAGTTACATTCCCAAGGAAAGCTGTCACCACCCGAAGTGGCTAAACAACATCCCCAAAGGCCAGCTAACCAGAATACGAAGAAACTGTACGGACGAAAGCCAATATAGAGAACAGGCGGCGATGCTAGGTGAACGTTTCATTGAAAAGGGATACCCCAGAGAGCAGATTGAAAAAACAATTGGAGAAGTCAGCAAAATGAAACCCGAGTCCAAATCGAACCAACCTCGACAAACAACTAGAAAAGATGAACAATTTCAACTACCATTTATCACCCAATTTAATAACAATTACAAGCAGATGGAAACCATTATTAAAAGACATTGGAGCATTCTACAAACAGACCAGATCCTAGAGAAAATAATCACTCCCCAACCAAAATTTATATATAAAAAACCACAGACGTTATCGCAGCATTTGGTCAAGAGCCACATCAATCCACCTGGGACCAAAGAAATTTCCAAAGGAAGGTTTACTAAGTGTAGAGACTGCAAAGCATGCAAAAATTCTTTGAAACGTGCAACTATTGGGAATAATTTAACATCCTTTATTAACCCATTAGACCAAAAGGAATATGGAATCAAAGGTGTGACATCCTGCAATACCAAGGAAGTGATCTACTGTTTCAAATGCCCCTGTAATAAGCTCTATGTGGGCTGCACCAAAAGACCCTTCAAAATACGACTATCAGAGCATATCAGAAATATCAGCAAAGGTCTCAAGACACACAATGTCTCCCTCCACTTCATGGAAAAGCATAATCAGGAACCAGCTCAGTTGGAATATTGGATCATTGAGAAGATCGTCCCTACCTGGAGGGGCTCAAATATAGACAACATACTAGCACAACGAGAAACCTATTGGATCTTTACATTAGACACTTTGACCCCAAATGGCCTAAATATAGAGATAGATTTGAACTGTTTTCTGGAAAATAAATAATTATGTACGACCAGAGAAAGATCTTCTAATACCCAGCAACAGTTGTTGATTATCAGCTTGATCTGACCAATACTATAAATGTACCATCATATTATATCTAACCAATCATCCTGTGGGATTAAATGTAGTAAACTCATCTAGCCCGTTCTTAATTAGCAATTGTCTACTAAATATATATAATAATTTTTATATATTTATATTTTTATATATTTATAATTTTTCATATTTCAATCATTTTACCTTTAATTTAATTACTTCTTTGCCGTCAAGGAACATTTTTTATACTCACCATATGTATCTCCATCTGTCATAATTATTTATTCACTTATTTACTCATTTGTATTTATATTTGAATCAACTTTTATCTATATATATTTACATCAGATTTTATGCCACTTTAAATTCATTGCTTTTATTGATTTCAGATTCTATAAATCTGTTTCTACACATAATAAATGCAGCCGCTAAATTCATTTCCTGCCCTCTCCCTCTAGCATACACACAGCATTCCCCTAAGGCGGACACACTTCTTGGCCCTTTATTTAGCTACTATCCCCGCAGATTATGTAGCTACTTCTCTAAGCTGATCTTACTTTCGCCCATAAATTACATTCTATATATTTCTCTCATGCTTCTACCATTCTCAGAAGACAACATGTCCAGGTCAAACGTACATGCAGCAGTCACATATTTCTCTTTCTACTAATATTTTGTATCCTTTCTTGGCACTATATTAATTAACGCACCACTGCAGCAATTACATTTTATTGATTAATCTCTGCAGCATTTGCACTGCCTATCTTAATAGATTCTCCATACTCAGCCCCTTTTTTATTTTTACTTTTATAATTGTAGATATCTATTATTTATTTTGATTGATAAATGTTTATTTTAATTGTAATATGTCAAGTCTAACAAACAATGTCCCACTCTCTCTTTAACTGGCCGGCTGGAGAAAAGAACAAATATTCAACAACAATTGAAAATAACCTGCGCCTCTAACTGTGACAGCCGGCTCTCTCCACCCCTCCGAACTACGATTCCCAGCATGCACAAGGAACTTACGTCATCCCCCTATCTTAAATGAACGCTGAAGCGCATGCTCTCCCCACACCCGGAAGACGGCTCAAGCCGAAACGCGCGTCGGTGATTGGACTTGTTTTTGAAGATAGGAAGCAGTGAAGACGCCTAAGCGCGCCCCCACGAATGGATTAATGTCTGCTACTCTAGGTAGTTGACGGAGCAGGGGACGTAATAAGTTACGCCCTTGCAAGGGACCATAATCTTTCTTTCACTAAGAACTTCTCCTAGGACTTAAACTCTGCAAGCGCACAGAGGCGGCACCATACTGACAGCCCCCAGCGACAGCTGAATCACGGAACGCCGCTACCACCAACTTCCTTGCAAGCGAACTCCTAGGAGGTCCCCTTCCCTCAAGCACTAACTTTTATTGGTTTTATCTATTACAATAAAAGATTCTTTGTTTTACCCTGAACTTTGGAGGACCGCGGTTCTTTGTTAAACAACACAGCCTGGACCAGCTTCGTAAGTTGACAGCTGCAGTGCAACGATTCATTGACGTGATTCTTAAGAAAAGATCTTCAGGGGCCCTGGGTAGGTTTAGCACCCCCGGGCCGCGGCGGTAAGTGCCTTTCTTTTTCATTACTGACACTGGATTTCGTAATTTGCTGTTGCTATTGGTTACATTTAAAAACACCTAGCATATATTAACTAACCAGGGTGAAAAATTATTATCCAAGATATATACTAATTTGCTTGGAGTTTTTTCCCTCTGACACATTCACGTTTATTTAAGAGCGCAACCTAAAGGTGGTCCTTCTCTCTTGGGATTCAATTTCTAAGAACACAAGGACTACCCCAAACCCCCCTTTTTTTCAATTGAAACAATATAAGAACACGGTCACTTATATTCTAGGTTGCAGCACTTCCATTAAAACCTTTCCCCTACCAGCTTTCCAGCGCTTGATACCATTCTATAAATTTGGGGAAAAGTCCACTTTCGTGGCGTTTTCCAAAGACCTTGGATCAGGAGAGTGCCAAGGGGGTGCAAAACAGACCACATACCATAACCACACAAAGCTTAGGTTTGTGAAGCCAGGAGCCATGCTTTCAAGTCCAGGCTGGCCAGTGAGCATGGACTGTACGCGGATGTCTCTCATTGAAAACAATAGGCTCCTCGATACAAAGCAGTGTATTCTCAACAAAAAAAATTCTCCAGAGTTTGGTTGTCCTCCAATGCAGTTTATCTTCTTTACAGGGACCAGAAACTTAAATATGGGAGGGTTGCACACCACATACTTGTGTAGCTTGTGTAGCTACCCCCTAATGGGATGCTGGTGCAAAGTCAACCAATTAATTATTACTACTGCAGTGGAGATAGCGTTTGATTACAGGCAAACACCACCAAAACTTCTCCCACTATTTAATGGACAGATTGGAGGTATGAAGAATAGGAAGCGATAAATTCCTAGGTACAGTCAGGATCTCAAATAGATCAGAGTTTTGGTCTGCTTTAAAATGCTGCCTTTACTTTACGCTGAATTCCTTTTACTGACCAACTTCTTCTTCAGCTGCTTTTAGAAATCTTTCATGAGCTGTACTACAATCCAAATCACTAATCATTTATTCTAAGTATACAGCACGTCCTGCTCCAGATATAATTCCTTACGTTTGGATTATACCTCCACAAGATGGCGCTGGACTGCAGAGACAGCAAAAAAGTAGCTCCTCCCGGCCCCTTATATTCCAGGGACCTCCCACAAATTCCCCAGTTCTTCTCTGCAGTCGGCGCTGCGATGAAGATGGCTCTCTCTACTCGCAGGTGGGCGGGGCTATTAGCCTGCGGCCCTGTAGGACTATTCCCACCCGTTCCTCTTTTCTCTGCCTCCCAACTTTGGCTGCACTGGTCGGGTGATGGTAGGCAGCACTGCTGTCAGGTGCTTAAGGAACGCTGCTCCGACCGCAGTCCCCCACCAAAGGGTAGGCGGTATAGGCCCATGGTGAGCCTTATGGGATGCCCCTCCCGCGCCCCTCGCCCCCTGTCCATAGATGGGCTCCTGTTAGGTTGGCCGCTGCCGCCGCTACGAGCGCTTGTACGGCGGCGACTTTGCCTCGAATGCTACTGTGCCGTCATTGGCTGGGTATAGTCACGTGGGTGCCTTCGCGCTCTTTGGGGGGGCGGGCCTTGCGGATGGCGCGTTCTGCATCGCTGTCTCCGCGGCCTGCCCCTCGAGGTACCTGCTGGCGCCATTTTGCTCTCCTCGTGCTGCATGGCTGGCGTTTACCTACCACGGTCCGTAAGTGCCCCTGCGGGCTGGCTTATTTTTTGTATTTTATGTACGCATACCGCTTACGGGACCTTTTTTTTTGTTCATGTCTTGCAGGCGGATGAAGCTTAATTGTGGTTTCTCCCGGCCTATCCCCTCTATTTAGTTTGCTATTACAGGCCTATTCGGCCTTTACCTCCCACTTCCCTAGCGGCCTATTGGGGCATCGCGGGTGGCCTTATAGCGTAAATCCCTATTGGCTGGTTGGGCCGCGATAATCACCATATGGAGGCTTCTCAGGATAATGTGCTTGGGGTTCCTTCGGGACAAGCCCGGCTGTGTGTGGCATGTGGAGTGTCCCCTACGAGTGATGACAATGTGCGGGTTTGTGTACCCTGTGCCCAGCAGGCGCTTGCGCTGCAATCTGGGTTGCCGGTGGCTGGACCTGTGCCCCGTATGGCTTCGCCTACTCCCCCACGCTTACATCTGACTCCCAGTGAGGGGCATACCAGTGGGGAGTCTCAACCTGATTTGGCTTCACGGGTGGCCAGCATTGAGAGACATATTGCTGGGTCTGGCCCTCGTAAGGCTTCTGCTAAGAAGCGGCATTTATCACCTGGTGTTTCCCTCTTTCCCATGGAGGCTGAGGAATTTTTTGATGTTACCGGTTATACCCCCCTGGAAGAGGGGGAACTATTTTCGGATTTAGAATCATCTGATGAGCAGCCTAGGGGTTATGCTGATTCTGGCTCTGACCCATGGGCTCCAGATGATACTGAGCAGCAGGGGGAGTTGTTTCACACTGCTAAGCCTCGTTTGGAGTTTCCTGAGCAAACTCACTTTAATAATCTTGTGCTCAAAGAGTGGGAGCGTCCTAGCAGGCTCCCTGAGTTACCTAAGAGTTGGGATAAGAGGTATCCCTTTCCTGCTGATGTGGTTAAGCGTTGGTCGTCCCCTCCTGAAGTGGATGCACCTATTCTGGGTTTGTCCAACACTTCTGTTATGCATTCCCCTGACTCTACTACCCTGAGGGATGGGGAGAACCGGCGCATTGACCAGTTGGCTTCCCATGCCTTTGCCTGTGTGGGGTCTACGCTGCGTCCGGTTTGTGCCTCTGCCATTACAGCTGTGGCTATTAGGACTCTGCTCAGGAGTATTTTAGATGGCGCTCCTGATGAGGCAGCTAGTGCAGAGTATAGTGCCCTTCTGCGTTGTGAGGAATTTGTTGCATATGTCCTCTCTGCCTTGGATGAAACCATTCGAATGTGTGGCAGGGCTTCTGCTTCGGCAGTGGCTATAGATCCTTTCTGGCCCTTTGCTGGGAGACAGTCACCAAGGATGGCAATCTGGTTGGGGGGGCTTCTGGAGATCCCTAACATTCCAGGGGCAGTGGGGCCCTCGGGAGGCCCACACCTCTATCAACATTCTGGAACTGAGGGCGATCAGGTTGGTTCTATCCCGCTTGACCCCGCACCTTCGGGGTCAGGCTGTTCAGGTACGCTCAGACAACCAGACGGCGGTTGCCTACATCAATCATCAGGGAGTGACCCGGAGCAAGGGGGCCCTCAAGGAAGTGTCTCTGATCTTGTCCTGGGCGGAGGACAATGTTCCCTGCATCTCAGCTGTGTATATTCTGGGGGTGGAGAATCTGGAGGCAGAGCAGGGGGACTTCTCGCCTGGGGGAATGGTCCCTCAGCGACAGGATGTTTCACTCTCTGTGTCACCATTGGGGTCAGCCAGATGTGGATCTGTTTGCGTCCCATCACAATCACAAGCTTCCAATCTTTGTGTCTCTGTCCCAGGACCCTCTGGCCTTAGCAGTGGATGCTCTGACAATGCCCTGGCGGGGTTTTCAGCTGCTGTATGTCTTTCCCTCGTTTCCCCTGTTGGGCAGGGTTCTGCGAAAGATTGCTCAGGAAGGGGTGCCAGTAATCCTGGTGGCCCCCCATTGGCCAAGAAGAGTGTGGTTCGCAGACATCGTGCATCTGGAGGTAGATCAGTACGACCTGCCCAAAGATCCAGACCTGCTCACTCAGGGGCGGCTACGCTACCCCAATTTACAAACGCTGGCTTTAACGGCCTGGCTGCTGAAACCTTAATGGAAAAGGGGCTGACTGCCTCTGTTGTTAACACCTTGATCAGGGCTAGGAAAAAGTCCTCTTCTTTCATCTACTATAGGGTTTGGCATACCTACATTGACTGCTGTGAGGCTAAATCTCTTCCCTGTCGTGTGTTTTCTATTCCTAGGATTCTGGAGTTTCTCCAGCATGGTTTGGATCTGGGGCTTCAACTCAGCACTCTGAAAGGTCATGTTTCTGCTTTGGCTATTTTCTTTCAGAGTTCTTTTGCTCAGCATCATCTGGTCAAGACCTTTTTCCAGGGGGTTGCTTATGTGCGCCCCTCACGTAAGCCTATGTTACCAGTCTGGGACTTGAACTTGGTCCTATCTGCCTTGCAGGGGTCTCCTTTTGAGCCTGTGCATGAGGCTGCTTTGTCCATTCTTACTATTAGGGTAGTCTTTTTGGTGGCTATCACTTCTGTTAGGCGTGTGTCTGAGTTGGCGGCGCTTTCCATCAAGCCCCCTTACTTTGAGAGACACCAGGACAAGGTGGTATTTCGCTTTAAACCAGATTTTCTGCCTAAGGTTGTGTCTGCCTTTCATCTCAATCAGGACATTGTTCTGCTTTCTCTGTGCCCTAATCCTAGTAACCCTAAGGAGAGGGCTCTACATTCCTTGGATGTGGTTAGGAACCTGAAGTTTTATTTGGTGGCTACTGCACCCTTCAGGAAGACTGATGCTTTTTTTGTGGTCCCTTCTGGTCCTAAGAAGGGTCTGGCTCTGGCTAAGTCTACCATTAGCAAGTGGATCCGTCAGGCTGTGATTCAGGCCTATTCTGCTAAAGGTAAGGATCCTCCCTTCCGTCTTACTGCTCATTCCACTCATGCTATTGGTGCATCTTGGGCCTTTCAGCCCCAGGCTTCTGTTGAACAAGTTTGCAAGACCGCTACTTGGTCTTCTGTTCATACTTTTTCTAAGTTTTACAAGGTTGATGTTCGGGCTTCAGCTGATGCTGCTTTTGGCCGCAAAGTTCTGCAGGCGGCAGTGGTTTGATCTGCATATGGTTGCTTTTGGGGATTCCACCCTACCTTACTGACACTGCTATTGGATGTCCCAAACGTAAGGAATTATATCTGGAGCAGGACGTGCTGTATACTTAGAATAATACAATTCTGTGATTACTTTCCTGTAGAATTGGTATTATACGTATACAGCATGTCCTGCTCCACCCCGCCCTTGTTTTCATTGTTCTGAGTACCTCTGTATGGTGGTTGTAATCTGGGTTAAATTTGTTATATTATGGTTGTTATTCTCCCGGCTTCTTGCTAACTGCTTGTAAATACTAGGGAATTTTTGGGAGGTCCCTGGAATATAAGGGGCCGGGAGAAGCTACTTTTTTGTTGTCTCTGCAGTCCAGCGCCATCTTGTGGATGTATTACCCAAAGGTAAGGAATTATATCTGGAGCAGGACGTGCTGTATACGTATAATACCAATTCTACAGGTGAGTAATCACAGAATTGTCTTTTTTCCACCCTCTCCAGATTGCCCCAGCTTACTAGTAGCACAACTGCAAAATTTGGTTGACCACAGCTTGCTTTTTTATAGCTTAGGTAGAATAAAATAACAGGCAATGCAGGCAACCAATAGGATACTTGTTGCTTGTTGCTAATTGGCTGTCCAAAGCATTTCCACTGAATATTGTCAATATTTGGTTTGGATCAAACCAAATAGAATTGCCAATATTCATGTAAAATCTACCCATGATCCCACTCGAAACTGCAACACTTCCCCTGGAAAAACAAATTCTAGGAACATCCAGAATCTTTAGGAAAGGCCTTTGAGTATTTTTATCCAGCTAGATAAGTGGGGACAGACAACAGAACAAATTTGGGATAACAAATGAAGGCAGACAAGGATGCTCACTTTACCAGAATGATATAAAAGTGCAATTTTTCTATGAGACTAAAAGGGAAGGTGTCCTGCTATAAATCATAACTCACTTTAGGTCATTATCTGATATCACTGTAATTACTTTGAGTGGTTTCATCCCTCTTGTGGGTTGTTACTAATTCAAAGTAGGAGTGCTGAGTGCTGAGAGGTTGTGAGGGAGATGTTCAGAAGCGAAAACTGACCCTGCTCAATAGAAATCACAATAACCAGAAGACTTTCACTAGGAAAGGAAAGGGTAAGCTGTGCTCTTATCATGTCTGCTATGAATATCTTTAGATATCTGAGATCCTGTTCCTAATATCAAAAAACAGATGTGCTTAGCATCAGATTTAAAGTTTAATTTAATTAAAAAAATGTTTCCTACATTTTTCAAAATCGGAAGCATTTTTACAATATTTATTTAAATGTAAATGTTGTACAGCATATAGGGTATCAAAAGATTAGGTGACTGTTATACATTAGAATTTTATATACAGGGTTGGGTTACCTGTTTTGTAATAGTATGATAACCAAAATCAATTATTTGATCATATTAATTATGGTAAAATATTATTTTTGTTGTAAATGGAAAGGAAAATTGATTAGTGTGAAATAATATGTTGTAATGTAAAGTATATAAGCTATGTTTTAGTAAGAGAAGTGTATATACAGTAGTGATACAGAATGTACCACAAAAGCTGCCCATGGGCTAAAATAGTTTCTGAATATTTTATATGCACTTTATGTATTTCACATATTAAAATATTATACTGTACTTTATTGCTGCATTGGAACAGTAAGACATGTGTACTTCATTTTGTAGTTTAATAATTAGCATTGATACATCACCATATATTATATATAAATATACTTTGTGGTATTATTTTTGTTTCTGATTTGAAGGATGTTCATACTCATTCTTGTTGCCTACATGCAAAGCCTATTTTTCATTTCTCCAGCAGCACCTTACTGTTTTTTGGGGGTTTGATTTGCTGAAATCATCCAGTTATACTTCTCAGCTATTCCGGATTAACTGGAATGTTTAGTATAATTTCCATGGTCTTGTTTTAAGTCTCATATTATCACCACTGGCCAGGCTGTGTAGCTGGTCCCAAACCCAAACATTTTCATACTTGAAGTTTTACATATGGTATTAAGTTCTTTGATGATCTTCTACATTATTAAACATGTCTGATGCTATTTCAAATAACAATTTGCCTTATACATCCAGAGCACATTAGGTCAGAAGACCTGTTCTCAGTCTTACAACTTATTCCTTATGGTAGACACATGTACTTTGACGTTTGGTAAAATGTCAAAGTTATATGAAGTTCAATTTCGATGCTTTTTTACCAAGGCAAGTCACAGAAACTTCCTACAGTATATCAAAAACAGAATGCAACAGACTTTTTAAGATGCCAATAGGATTAGAAAAGCTCAATGCAGGTATCCAGAAGCATACTGTATAATAAATCCATGGCAAAGATCAATGTGAGCGTGAGACACAACAGCTGACCTTGCTCACTTCACTAGAGACTGGACGGAGAGTTCCCCCTAACAATTTTAAATTGAAATATTTTAAGGTAGGCAATACATTTTGTTTTCAATTGACCACTGCACTAGTCCCACTACTTTATGACCCGATACCTTCAACCAAATTGATACAGTGATTTACTTTCAGGCTGATTCATTACTAACGCCAAGTAGCGACAGATGAGCGCCTGTAGAGCGGATTTCAGAGCGACCGCTAGTAGTCGCTGTGCTTGGCCATAGATCATTGTTTCAAAGCGCCTCAGTCGCTGTCCGGCATTGATGAATATGATGTGTGAGTTGCAGTACTACGCTGTATGGGACCCAACGATAGCGCCGTCTCAGTGCGACTGACTCACACCACATTCATCAAAAAAACAGCCTCAAACACAGGCGGCGCTCAAAAACGGGTCGTTGTAGCCTACAGCGCCAGAAGCTGTGTGTTTAAAGTCTGTTTTTGAACATGTATCCACCAGTAACAAAGCGAAAACATATGGAAATGCATTGTTATTACATTGTAACACTTTAATACCAGACATGTGAGGACAATTCTGCATAAAAATATAAAAAAAAACAAAAAAGTTTTAGAAAATGGCATTTTCTAGGCCAGGATACACGTCAGAAAGTTTTGAAATTTTATAAAAAAAAATTGGGATCAGAAATTAAGGATCGTCCATAGAAATGTATGGGAGAGCGACAGGTAGCGACAGGTAAGACGTGGCGCTCTGCAAGGCAGAATGCCGACGTTGTACGCTGAGCCTGGGATAATGATGAATGGTACGCTACATGGCGTTGTTCCAGTCGCTCACCAGATTCGGCTTCATAAATGTATAATTGCGTGCCGTGTACGGCGTTCACCTGCCGCTACCTGGCGCTACCTGCCGCTGTACAGGCACTACCTGGCGCTATCCCTTCATGAATAAGGCCCTTTGTTGACACTGGTGAGCGGCCGGTAATGACGGGCCCCGCCACGAGAACGCCGGCTCCCCACCACAATCACACATTTATCAAGCCGATCCTGCTTAGCGACTGAGATAGCGCCAGATAGCCACTCATTCATCATTATTCCAGCCTCAGCCCACAGCGCCAGCGTCCGACCTTGAACAGCGACAGGTATGACCTCTCGCTACCTGGCGCTCTCCAATGCATTGCAATGGAACAATCTTTAAATATTCATAATTAATTGTTATTAATGTTTTTTTTTTTTTTTTTTTTTTTTTAAATGTGTTACCACTTCTGCCATGTTAGATAATTTTTTTAAGGTAAAAAAAAAAAAATGTACAGAATTGATATTACAGGTCTGATATTAATGTATTCATATTACTAAATTCTTAAAAAAAAATTTTGGGGGGGGTTTCCAAAAATATGGTGGTTTGGGGGTTAAAAAACTACTTTTAACACATCGCGTCCAGCGCTCTGGGGTTTAAACATGCATTTCACAGCGCTTGAATTTTTTGAGCGTGATTTTTTGATGAATATGGTGGGAGCCAGTCAGTCGCTCTGACCAGTCGCTATCATGCGCACCCATACATCGCGGAACCTGTCAAACAGCGACTCGTCACCCCGTAGTCAACATTAATGCACACCGACTCAGTCGCTATCAACAACCGAACAATGGCCAAGCACAGCGACTACTAGCGGGCGCTGTGAAAATACTGCTACAGTCGCTCAACTGTCGCTACCTGCCGCTATTAATGAATCGGCCTCCCCATGTTGATTTATCTTGTTGACTCTTTGTTGAATACATTTATTCTTTTAAAAAAACGTCAAATCACATTAATACATGATCTAACTACAAGCAACAACCACTGACGCACACATACATTATCCAAATCCCACATGTAAATTCCTTGAATTAATTAAAAGTGGATTATATAATGGTAGAACTGGCCAGGCTGTGTAGCTGGCCCCAAAACCTAACATTTTTATACTGCATGTTTTACATATGGTATCAAGATATTTGATGATCTACATTATTAAATAGATGATTCAACTACAAGCACCAACCACTGAGGCACACATGCATTATCCAAATCCCACATGTAAATTCCTTGAATTTCTTATTATTAAACAACTTGGCCTTAGTAACAAGAATTGTATGATGGTTTATCCTCACCAATGTGAAAATATTAAAACTCCTTCTAATAAAGGATTGTTTATTCTATATGACAAGGAAAGCCCCCCTTAAAGGGACTGTCCAGGCAATGGTATTTACAAGGCAGCAAGCAGCTCACCTGATGCCTCTCCCACGTATCTCTCCTCCATTATCTGCAGCGCCAGGTAGAAGCCATAACAGGGATTCAAAGTTTGCCGTATTTCTAATTCCATTTTTCCAGGACCACCAAAAAAAGTGGTTTAACAGACACTCTAATTTTCATTGTTTCTAAGGGGGATAAGGTGAGATGACAGCGCCTGGACAAGGTCATTAATTAGTGTACTTACAATTTCTAATTAAAATGTCCCTCTGCTGTTCGGGTATGTGCCTTCTGGTGACTCCTGCATCCTCCATCTTAAGCCCAAAAATACCGTACCATAAATATACTATAACCAAGGTCAAAATATATTCAGTTAAAGCAGACCAACAACCATGCGGCCTTCAGGTTGTTAGACCCCAAGTGCATGACTTTATTTTTCTCCACATTGAACTTCATTTGCCAAGTGGATGCCCAGACACTCAAAGTGTCCAAGTCAGCCTGAAGCTTGTGAATATCTACAATAGACTGCACTGTGCTACATATCTTTGTATCATCTGCAAAAATAGAGACGGCGCTTCTAATTCCATCTTACGTTAAACTTGTTCCTCCGACAGGAATCCAGTGCTGCGATTAGCTGTCTGGCGCACACGTGGGTAGTGAGCGCCACCATAGTTGCAGCTGCCAGAATGTTCTGCCCATGTGAGCACCAGCGGGCAAATAGGGTGCTGGATTCCCAGTGGAGGTTAAGGTAAGCTTTACGGGCGTTCTGCAGGCTATGTGCGGGGAGACACCAGCGTACTGAATGCCCGTCTCCTGGACATTCATTTATGTGTCGGTACCACTATGCGCCCGCACAGGTGTTGGTCCATTTAAGGACATATCTCTCTCTCTCTCTCTCTCTCTCTCCCCCCCTCTCTCTCTCTCTCTCTCTATATATATATATATATATATATATTTCCTTGATTGTGTTAACACAAGAAGACTTATAAATTTATATTACTGGAGTAATAAATTATCCAGATGAACCAATTATCTGGTGGCATGATGATAGCCACTAATTGTGAAACGTGTCCATCTAGCATCAGAAATTATTAAAGAGAAACAATACACAGGAATTTCACTTTCTCATGTGTTGTTCCGGATTGGGATGCCCCACTGTGTGCAACCCCTCAGGTCGCCCCATACACTCACCTTTCTTCTGCTCCCATGGCACAGACTTGGGTGAGAGTGAGCACGCCGCTTGCCATTACTCAGCTCACTCCGGCACCACTGACAACTAAGCTTATGGGCAGCTAAGCACCCAGGCGGCACCGAAGGGAGCTGAGTGTGCCACCAGCTGCATCCCCTGCGCACCTAGCAGCCTTGGCGTGTAGAGGTGTGCGGAGTTGTGCCTTCAGCAGGGTTCGGGAAAAGGTGAGTGGATCTTGGCATCTGGGAGGTTTCACACTGTGGGATATCCCAGTTTGGGAAGCTCCAAGGACAGGAATTCGGGCGGCCACGGAGTCTTTTAGACTCATTGAGGTAATTAACATGTATAATATATCTGTGCATCTCTGCATTAGTGTGATTAAAAATGTAAAAAATATAGTGTGACTAGGGCAGTGGTTAATTAAATATTAATATTCCATATCACCCTATACCCCATCCCAATTCATTAAAGCAGACCTCCTAAAAAAAGATTGCTCCCCTAAACACCCCCTCTGATGATCAGTGACATATGCTGCTTGAGAGGGCATGTTGTGGAATATATTTGCAGATGCTGCTCTCCAAGACAGCATGAGTGAGGGGGAGAGCCTCTGCTAGCACACAGACACACTGCAGCTGAGTGGTGAACTTTCATGCATGCTGAGGGAGATAGAATCTTTCCCTAGCCGATTGGACTAATGAAAATAAAGTTCCCAACATTTAAACAGATTGTTTTACCAACTCCAAAACTTATCAACCAAACAACATAATGCTCAGTGATCTTTTTGGAATAATATGAATGTTTATTGCTGTTGCCATGACAATCGGATAAAATGTATAATGTACTTTTGTTCTACGTGAAAATTGAATATAACATTTGAAACAGAAAAGAAAGTTCCCAACTGGGCTGAAGGGTACCTGTGTCATTCAGTCTCTCCACACAAGCTTGGAGTTTTAAGATAACCAGTCAACAGCAAACTGGGAAAGATATATGTCTCAGAAAAAGGGGCAGCATGACACACACACACTGAATTAACAGCTGGTGAAGGAGAGGAATGCATATGTAATGCTATGGGCAGCAGCCACTGAGCATTGAAACAGTTGCTACAATGTTTCTAAGAGCTTCCTGAGCAATGATGAGTCAATTGATGGATTTCTACATATGGCTAGAGATAAGTGATGACTGCACAGAGATTTAAAGCAATTTTGACTGTGGGACTGTGCTTTTCAGAAGCAGTGTTATCAGCTGTGTAGCAAGATGGCAGCTCCCATGCAGTGCAGGAACATAACATCTGAATGATATTCTACAGCATCTACACAGGGATAAGTCCTCTTAAATTGCTAACACTCACTGATTACCAAAGGGGGTTTAGGGGAACAAGTTACCTATCTTTTGACTTGAGGTTCGCAGGAGTGAACGCCAGGTGGAACATATCAGTCTTTTGTGTACAAAACAAAATCTATTTTTTCCTATTTTAAGACAAAATCAATTGGCAATATAAAAGCTCATAAGTAGGCATTTTATTATGTATTTATTTGACGAGTATACATTGTATATATCAAATTACAGGTCTTCAACGCAATAGTGACTAAAATAAAGCAGTTGGTTCAGGTAAGTAGACCATGTCCTGTGCACACAAATTTGAAATGTTATGACCTCATGTTTGAAACTATCTGATGTGATTCTGTGTCTGCAGAATACAGGAAGCAGCTACAATGAACTCCATGGGCTGGAAGATTTTGTATGCCATATTAAGTCGTTTAGTCTTTAGCCTGCATGGGATCTTATTGGTTAGCTTGGTTGTATTCATCAAGAAAAGTTATTTCTATCTGTTTCTGCTCACTGGCATTGCATGCTTCCTTCCGGAGATGATCATCACACTTATAAAAACGGAGAAAGGAGAATGGAAAAGGTAATATGTGAAGCTGCTTTATATACACTGTATACACATTCCCATGTAACAGCCTATGAGATTTTCAAAAATGACTTTGGTTGGTAAGAACCAACAAAGCATCAGTTCATTAGCAGCACATTATATACTGTAGGGTTAAAGCGGGGCAAAACTCGGGAACTTGAAAATCCCAGGTTTTGATTTGTTTCCTCAGGACATCCAAAATCTTTTGCAAAACCCCCCAGAACGCCGCTATTCACTCACCTTTCCTTGGTCAAACGACGCATGCTTAGGCTCTCGTCCAATGAGAGCCATTTGCTGTGATTATGTAATTTGGCAAATAGCACTCATTGACTTCAATAGGGAGCGTAAGCTGGCGCCCCCCCCCCCCCCACATCCCCAGCAGCGTGCATGCTGCATGGCTGGACACAGCCTGAGGATGCAGAGGATGCGTCAGCTTGCGTCTTTGAAAACAATGAGAGCCATTTCCCAAATGACGTAGTCACAGCAAATGGCTCTCTTTGGAAGAGACCCCACCGTTGGACTGAGCAAAGATGAGTGAATAGTGGCGTTCTCTGGGGGATCATACACTGGGGCATTCAATATGCAAAAGCATGTTGACATAATTTAGCATCACCTGACCTTTCCCATGCGATAAAAAAGGTGCCAAGGTATGCGGAAATTGCTCTCCACCATTTACCTGGTGAGTGTGGCCTTTTCTCATTTGAAAATTGACTCTTCCACACATATGTTGTGCTACTATTCTCAAATTACATAAAAGGTAAGTAGCTAGGGAGAGCAAACAATGACAGCTCCTAATTAGGGATGAGCGAATCGATCCGGACGAACCCGGATTCGATCCGAATTTCAGGAAAAATTCGATTCGGATCGAATCCGAATTTCCCCGCGATTCGATCGCTCGAAGTTTTCCTTTAACATCCATTCATTTACATTACAGGCATTCTAAGATGGCGGACGGGACATGTCCAGACATGTAAGCTGGGGCAGTGTATGCTGGGACAGTCACATGCAGCCTATCAGCAGCCAGCAAGCCCGGTGACGTCACAGCGGTATTTAAGGCCGGCCATCTTGCTTTCCTGCCTCATTTCTCTATTGCATTCGTGAGAGACAGAACGCTGTGTAGCTGAGGGAGAGACAGTTAGACAGTTAGACAGGCAGGGACAGACAGGGACAGGCTGGAGACAGGCAGGAGACAGACAGAAAGTCAGCGGAAAACAGGGAAAGGAATGGAAAATTTTTTTTTTTTTTTTCATCCAGCCTGACAGGCTTTGTTAGCGTTTTCAGGCTGCTTATACTAACTAACTGTGCATATATACTGAACTGATCTTAAGTCTGCTGTGAGGCATCCCATTCTGTGACTACACCAGCCTCTGTTTAAGACCATATAAGCATTTGCTCTTATTATATTTGAAATTAGGCCTGATAAAGACACTTTTGCTGGGCATAGCACTACTTGTCCCTGCCAGGGCATCCCATTCTGTGACTAAAGCAGCCTCTGTTTAAGACCATATAAGCATTTGCTCTTATTATATTTGAAATTAGGCCTGATAAAGACACTTTTGCTGGGCATAGCACTACTTGTCCCTGCCAGGGCATCCCATTCTGTGACTAAAGCAGCCTCTGTTTAAGACCATATAAGCATTTGCTCTTATTATATTTGAAATTAGCCTGATAAAGACACTTTTGCTGGGCATAGTACTACTGGATCTTTTTTGGGGGCATCCCATTCTGTGACTAAAGCAGCCTCTGTTTAAGACCATATAAGCATTTGCTCTTATTATATTTGAAATTAGCCTGATAAAGACACTTTTGCTGGGCATAGCACTACTTGTCCCTGCCAGGGCATCCCATTCTGTGACTAAAGCAGCCTCTGTTTAAGACCATATAAGCATTTGCTCTTATTATATTTGAAATTAGCCTGATAAAGACACTTTTGCTGGGCATAGTACTACTGGATCTTTTTTGGGGGCATCCCATTCTGTGACTAAAGCAGCCTCTGTTTAAGACCATATAAGCATTTGCTCTTATTATATTTGAAATTAGGCCTGATAAAGACACTTTTGCTGGGCATAGCACTACTTGTCCCTGCCAGGGCATCCCATTCTGTGACTAAAGCAGCCTCTGTTTAAGACCATATAAGCATTTGCTCTTATTATATTTGAAATTAGGCCTGATAAAGACACTTTTGCTGGGCATAGCACTACTTGTCCCTGCCAGGGCATCCCATTCTGTGACTAAAGCAGCCTCTGTTTAAGACCATATAAGCATTTGCTCTTATTATATTTGAAATTAGGCCTGATAAAGACACTTTTGCTGGGCATAGCACTACTTGTCCCTGCCAGGGCATCCCATTCTGTGACTAAAGCAGCCTCTGTTTAAGACCATATAAGCATTTGCTCTTATTATATTTGAAATTAGCCTGATAAAGACACTTTTGCTGGGCATAGTACTACTGGATCTTTTTTGGGGGCATCCCATTCTGTGACTAAAGCAGCCTCTGTTTAAGACCATATAAGCATTTGCTCTTATTATATTTGAAATTAGCCTGATAAAGACACTTTTGCTGGGCATAGCACTACTTGTCCCTGCCAGGGCATCCCATTCTGTGACTAAAGCAGCCTCTGTTTAAGACCATATAAGCATTTGCTCTTATTATATTTGAAATTAGGCCTGATAAAGACACTTTTGCTGGGCATAGCACTACTTGTCCCTGCCAGGGCATCCCATTCTGTGACTAAAGCAGCCTCTGTTTAAGACCATATAAGCATTTGCTCTTATTATATTTGAAATTAGCCTGATAAAGACACTTTTGCTGGGCATAGTACTACTGGATCTTTTTTGGGGGCATCCCATTCTGTGACTAAAGCAGCCTCTGTTTAAGACCATATAAGCATTTGCTCTTATTATATTTGAAATTAGCCTGATAAAGACACTTTTGCTGGGCATAGCACTACTTGTCCCTGCCAGGGCATCCCATTCTGTGACTAAAGCAGCCTCTGTTTAAGACCATATAAGCATTTGCTCTTATTATATTTGAAATTAGCCTGATAAAGACACTTTTGCTGGGCATAGTACTACTGGATCTTTTTTGGGGGCATCCCATTCTGTGACTAAAGCAGCCTCTGTTTAAGACCATATAAGCATTTGCTCTTATTATATTTGAAATTAGGCCTGATAAAGACACTTTTGCTGGGCATAGCACTACTTGTCCCTGCCAGGGCATCCCATTCTGTGACTAAAGCAGCCTCTGTTTAAGACCATATAAGCATTTGCTCTTATTATATTTGAAATTAGGCCTGATAAAGACACTTTTGCTGGGCATAGCACTACTTGTCCCTGCCAGGGCATCCCATTCTGTGACTAAAGCAGCCTCTGTTTAAGACCATATAAGCATTTGCTCTTATTATATTTGAAATTAGCCTGATAAAGACACTTTTGCTGGGCATAGTACTACTGGATCTTTTTTGGGGGCATCCCATTCTGTGACTAAAGCAGCCTCTGTTTAAGACCATATAAGCATTTGCTCTTATTATATTTGAAATTAGCCTGATAAAGACACTTTTGCTGGGCATAGTACTACTGGATCTTTTTTGGGGGCATCCCATTCTATGACTAAAGCAGCCTCTGTTTAAGACCATATAAGCATTTGCTCTTATTATATTTGAAATTAGGCCTGATAAAGACACTTTTGCTGGGCATAGCACTACTTGTCCCTGCCAGGGCATCCCATTCTGTGACTAAAGCAGCCTCTGTTTAAGACCATATAAGCATTTGCTCTTATTATATTTGAAATTAGGCCTGATAAAGACACTTTTGCTGGGCATAGCACTACTTGTCCCTGCCAGGGCATTCCATTCTGTGACTAAAGCAGCCTCTGTTTAAGACCATATAAGCATTTGCTCTTATTATATTTGAAATTAGCCTGATAAAGACACTTTTGCTGGGCATAGTACTACTGGATCTTTTTTGGGGGCATCCCATTCTGTGACTAAAGCAGCCTCTGTTTAAGACCATATAAGCATTTGCTCTTATTATATTTGAAATTAGCCTGATAAAGACACTTTTGCTGGGCATAGCACTACTTGTCCCTGCCAGGGCATCCCATTCTGTGACTAAAGCAGCCTCTGTTTAAGACCATATAAGCATTTGCTCTTATTATATTTGAAATTAGGCCTGATAAAGACACTTTTGCTGGGCATAGCACTACTTGTCCCTGCCAGGGCATCCCATTCTGTGACTAAAGCAGCCTCTGTTTAAGACCATATAAGCATTTGCTCTTATTATATTTGAAATTAGCCTGATAAAGACACTTTTGCTGGGCATAGTACTACTGGATCTTTTTTGGGGGCATCCCATTCTGTGACTAAAGCAGCCTCTGTTTAAGACCATATAAGCATTTGCTCTTATTATATTTGAAATTAGGCCTGATAAAGACACTTTTGCTGGGCATAGCACTACTTGTCCCTGCCAGGGCATCCCATTCTGTGACTAAAGCAGCCTCTGTTTAAGACCATATAAGCATTTGCTCTTATTATATTTGAAATTAGCCTGATAAAGACACTTTTGCTGGGCATAGTACTACTGGATCTTTTTTGGGGGCATCCCATTCTGTGACTAAAGCAGCCTCTGTTTAAGACCATATAAGCATTTGCTCTTATTATATTTGAAATTAGCCTGATAAAGACACTTTTGCTGGGCATAGCACTACTTGTCCCTGCCAGGGCATCCCATTCTGTGACTAAAGCAGCCTCTGTTTAAGACCATATAAGCATTTGCTCTTATTATATTTGAAATTAGGCCTGATAAAGACACTTTTGCTGGGCATAGCACTACTTGTCCCTGCCAGGGCATCCCATTCTGTGACTAAAGCAGCCTCTGTTTAAGACCATATAAGCATTTGCTCTTATTATATTTGAAATTAGCCTGATAAAGACACTTTTGCTGGGCATAGTACTTCTGGACCCTGCCAGGGCATCCCATTCTGTGACTAAAGCAGCCTCTGTTTAAGACCATATAAGCATTTGCTCTTATTATATTTGAAATTAGGCCTGATAAAGACACTTTTGCTGGGCATAGCACTACTTGTCCCTGCCAGGGCATCCCATTCTGTGACTAAAGCAGCCTCTGTTTAAGACCATATAAGCATTTGCTCTTATTATATTTGAAATTAGCCTGATAAAGACACTTTTGCTGGGCATAGTACTACTGGATCTTTTTTGGGGGCATCCCATTCTGTGACTAAAGCAGCCTCTGTTTAAGACCATATAAGCATTTGCTCTTATTATATTTGAAATTAGCCTGATAAAGACACTTTTGCTGGGCATAGCACTACTTGTCCCTGCCAGGGCATCCCATTCTGTGACTAAAGCAGCCTCTGTTTAAGACCATATAAGCATTTGCTCTTATTATATTTGAAATTAGGCCTGATAAAGACACTTTTGCTGGGCATAGCACTACTTGTCCCTGCCAGGGCATCCCATTCTGTGACTAAAGCAGCCTCTGTTTAAGACCATATAAGCATTTGCTCTTATTATATTTGAAATTAGCCTGATAAAGACACTTTTGCTGGGCATAGTACTTCTGGACCCTGCCAGGGCATCCCATTCTGTGACTAAAGCAGCCTCTGTTTAAGACCATATAAGCATTTGCTCTTATTATATTTGAAATTAGGCCTGATAAAGACACTTTTGCTGGGCATAGCACTACTTGTCCCTGCCAGGGCATCCCATTCTGTGACTAAAGCAGCCTCTGTTTAAGACCATATAAGCATTTGCTCTTATTATATTTGAAATTAGCCTGATAAAGACACTTTTGCTGGGCATAGCACTACTTGTCCCTGCCAGGGCATCCCATTCTGTGACTAAAGCAGCCTCTGTTTAAGACCATATAAGCATTTGCTCTTATTATATTTGAAATTAGGCCTGATAAAGACACTTTTGCTGGGCATAGCACTACTTGTCCCTGCCAGGGCATCCCATTCTGTGACTAAAGCAGCCTCTGTTTAAGACCATATAAGCATTTGCTCTTATTATATTTGAAATTAGCCTGATAAAGACACTTTTGCTGGGCATAGTACTACTGGATCTTTTTTGGGGGCATCCCATTCTGTGACTAAAGCAGCCTCTGTTTAAGACCATATAAGCATTTGCTCTTATTATATTTGATATTAGGCCTGATAAAGACACTTTTGCTGGGCATAGCACTACTTGTCCCTGCCAGGGCATCCCATTCTGTGACTAAAGCAGCCTCTGTTTAAGACCATATAACCATTTGCTCTTATTATATTTGAAATTAGCCTGATAAAGACACTTTTGCTGGGCATAGTACTACTGGATCTCTTTTGGGGGCATCCCATTCTGTGACTAAAGCAGCCTCTGTTTAAGACCATATAACCATTTGCTCTTATTATATTTATATTATAAGACACTTTTGCTGGGCATAGGCTTACTGCTGCCTGCCAGGTGCACTTCTGTTGAGGCATCCCATTCTGTAACATAGCATACCCCTCTTTATTTACACTAAGCAGCTCTCTTATTTACACTAAGCAGGCCTGTTGGAGGCTGAGTGTTACTGCTCACTTTTGGTGTGCATTATATTCTGTTTCATATAGACCCACCGCTGCCCGGGGGATCTTAAAATATCACCTACTACCACGCCAGTTAGACTATGTCGGGCAGACAAGTGCCTGGAAGTGAAAAGAGGAGTGGCAGAGGCCAAGATTCCGCAGGCAGAGCTCGCATCAGACTGGGGGCCAGTAGCAGCAGGAGTCACGCTGAGAGACCTAATCTGCCAGTATCTGCTAGCGGTCGGGTCTCCACCAGTAACGCATCTGCCGTGGTAGATTGGTTGACGCGCTCATCAACAACATCATCACAACTTACGTCTGAGACCCCCAGTCTAGGGTCGGTAGGTTCCTCTGACACAACCCTGAGTTGGCATGCCCCGAGAGCAGTCCCTGTCCTCCCATTGCCTCTGTCCTACGCCGTTCCCTCCCCCTGCGACGTATCCTATGCTTTGGGTTCAGCTCCACTCTTTAGTGAGGAGGACGATCAGATACAGGAGGACAGTCAGCAGCTACTGCCCAGCCAAGAAATGGAGGTGGCTTCTTTAGCTAGGCAGACAAATAGTGATGTGGACAGTGTCGTGGGTGCTGCGAGCGTTCCAGCTCCTGCGCCAGACACTGTTGACGAATCCACGAACATCAGTGACGTACAGCCACAACTCGGTGATGATGATGATGATGACGATGAAGCCGATCGCACTTGGGAGCCGGGTGATGAAGGGGCTTCATCGTCATCATCAGGAGAAGAGGGGCGCAGGTTGCCCCGGAGTCAGCAGCTGAGGCAGCAAGGTGGTAGCAGTCAGCATGGGGGCACAATTCCAAAGGCTGGAGCCGGCCGGGGCCGGGGCCGGGGTAGAGCACCTGCTGTGCGGCAGTCTACCTTATCGGGAGGTAGTGGAGCAGGGGTTCCTGGAGTTGGCAACAGCAGCAGTGAATCAGTGAGGCCAGGGGGTGGGAAAAGTAGCTACTCGGCAGTGTGGCAGTTTTTCCTGAGGCATCCGCAGGAGGGTAACATGGCCACATGCAAGATATGTAGGCAAAAGGTGAAGCGTGGCCAGGGTCCAAATGTTGGCACCACGGCCCTGCGTCAACATATGATGCGTCACCATAAAACGACCTGGGAGAACCGAGGCTCCCAAGGGGTGGTCCAGTCTGCTTCCTCACCAAGTGAGCTCCCAATTTCTGCCAGCCAAGGCTCCAGCACCTCAGCCGAAGGCAGCTGTGCGTCATACCCATCCTCTGTCGCTCCTGCTCCTCCTCCTCCAAGTCATGCATCCCGCCAGCAATCCATCAGCGAAGCCATGTCCAAGAGACAGCAGTATGCGCCCACTCATCCTACGGCGCAGAAGCTGAATGTGCTCCTGTCCAAGTTGCTGGTGCTGCAGTCGCTCCCTTTTCAGGTGGTGGAATCTGCACCTTTCAGAGAACTGATGGCTTGTGCCGAGCCGAGGTGGAGAGTCCCAAGCCGTCATTTCTTTGCCAAGAAGGCAGTACCAGCGCTGCACACTTTTGTTGAACAGAAGGTGGGCCAGTCCTTGAGCCTGTCGGTGTGTAGCAAAATACATGGCAGCGCCGACATCTGGAGCTGTAACTACGGTCAGGGGCAGTACATGTCGTTTACGGCCCACTGGGTGAATGTGGTCCCTTTGCAGCAGCAACTTGGACAGGTCACGCCGCTTCGGCCTCCGCGCTCTCTGCCCATTGGGCCTGTGACACCGTGTGACTCGGCCTCCTCATCCTCCGCCATCTCCTCACCCTCCACTGTAGGCTCAAGTCTCAGTGCCCCTCCAGTCTACCATGTGTGCAGGGCACGGAGGTGTCACGCAGTGCTTCACATGGTTTGTCTTGGCGAACGGAGTCACACAGGGGAGGAACTGCTTAAATGTATTCATCAGGAAATCCAAACATGGCTTACTCCGAGAAAACTTAAAATGGGAATCATGGTTACCGACAATGGGAAGAACATTTTGTCTGCGCTGCGCCAAGGAAGCCTGACCCATGCCCCCTGCATGGCTCACGTCTTCAATCTGGTTGTCAAGCGGTTTCTGAAGTGTTCCCCCCATCTGCAGGACATCCTAACAACTTCAAGGAAACTTTGCATGCACTTCAGCCACTCCTACACCGCCAAACACACCCTTCTTGAGCTACAGCGTCAGAATGGTATCCCCCAACATAGTCTGATTTGCGATGTTTCCACCCGTTGGAATTCCACCCTTCACATGTTGGACCGATTATATGAACAGAGAAAAGCCATCACGGATTTCCTGATGATCCAAGCAGATAGGGGGACTCCCCTGTGTAACTTCAATGTCAACCAGTGGCAGCTCATACGTGACACCTGCCGTTTGCTCAGGCCCTTTGAGGAAGCCACTTTATTTGTCAGTCGGCAGGATTACGGGATGAACGACGTGATTCCACTGCTTCATGTACTACAGCACATGTTGGAAACCATGGCTGGTCAGGGCACTGGAGACATGGCGTTTACATCTTACGGCCACATGAACCCCGTTGGAGCTGAACTGGAGGAGGAGGAGGAAGAGGAGGAGGAGGAGTTGCCCAGCGAAACACAGTTTAGGCTTGGCGAAATGACTGGTTTATCTAGTCAGCGGACAGGAGAGGAGGAGCAGGAGCAGCCAGAGGAGCTAGAGGTTTTTGAGGAAGGCGAGACAGAGGACCCGGGCACACCGTGGCAGTATGCAGTGGAGATGGAGACAGGTAGTCCATCCGAGTCACTTGCGCAAATGGCACGAAGCATGCTCACGTGCTTGCGTAGTGACCCCAGAATTGTTTCCATCTGTCGGGATGACTTCTGGCTGTCCACCTTATTGGACCCTCGCTTCCGGCACAAAATGGGGGCATTTTTTAAACCCATCTGTCGGGATGACTTCTGGCTGTCCACCTTATTGGACCCTCGCTTCCGGCACAAAATGGGGGCATTTTTTAAACCCACCGAGAGGGAGGACAAACTCAACTACTACAAAGACATTCTACGTAGGCAGTTGGCCGATGCCTATCTGCGCCATGGTCCATACTCTCGCAGGTCTGACTCGAGGGGACCTCTGCGCTCACCTTCCACTGCCATGGCCGCTGGGGGGGTTGGCAGGAGCAGCAGCAGCAGCTCCATCAGCAGCAGCAGCCTCAGTCTTCAGTCGCTAATGAGTAGCTTTCTACACCCGCATAGTGAGGCTACTCATGAGCAGCAGGAAGACCTGGAGCAGGACCTCAACCAGCAGGTCATGTCATACTTTGACATGACCATGCCAACACACCTTGAGGATCCGCTGGACTTCTGGGCAGCCAAACTTGATTTGTGGCCGCAACTAGCAGAGTTTGCCCTGGAAAAGCTGTCCTGCCCGGCAAGTAGCGTGCCATCTGAGCGGGTGTTTAGTGCGGCGGGGGCCATAGTTACGGCGAGGAGAACTCGTCTGTCAACTAAAAATGTGGAGAGACTCACCTTTGTCAAAATGAATCAGGGATGGATCAGCCAGGATTTCCACCCACCAATGCCTGATGCATGCGACTAGATTCAGCATGGTGCCACGTTTTACACTTTCCAAATGGTGCAAAACATATTTATGTCTTTAGGCCATTTTTTGGGCTCCTGCTGCTGCTGCTGCCAACTTCTGCCAACTCCAGGGTGTGATTCATCCAATTGTTGGGCTCCTGAAGCCAACCCCAGTGTCACTTTAAAGTAATATTTGGGCTCCTGCTGCTGCTGCTGCTGCTGTCAACTCCTGCCAACTCCAGGGTGTGATTCATCCAATTTTTGGGCTCCTGAAGCCAACTCCAGTGTATATTTGGGCTCCTGCTGCTGCCGCTGCCAACTTCTGCCAACTCCAGGGTGTGATTCATCCAATTTTTGGGCTCCTGAAGCCAACTCCAGTGTATATTTGGGCTCCTGCTGCTGCCAACTTCTGCCAACTCCAGGGTGTGATTCATCCAATTTTTGGGCTCCTGAAGCCGACTCCAGTGTATATTTGGGATCCTGCTGCCAACTCCAGGGTGTGATTCATCCAATTTTTGGGCTCCTGAGGCCAACACCAGGGTCTCTTTAATGTAATATTTGGGCTCCTGCTGCTGCTGCTGCCAACTTCTGCCAACTCCAGGGTGTGATTCATCCAATTTTTGGGCTCCTGAAGCCAACTCCAGTGTATATTTGGGCTCCTGCTGCTGCTGCTGCTGCCAACTCCAGGGTGTGATTCATCCAATTTTTGGGCTCCTGAGGCCAACCCCAGGGTCTCTTTAAAGTAATATTTGGGCTCCTGCTGCTGCTGCTGCTGTCAACTCCTGCCAACTCCAGGGTGTGATTCATCCAATTTTTGGGCTCCTGAAGCCAACTCCAGTGTATATTTGGGCTCCTGCTGCTGCTGCTGCCAACTCCAGGGTGTGATTCATCCAATTTTTGGGCTCCTGAGGCCAACCCCAGGGTCTCTTTAAAGTAATATTTGGGCTCCTGCTGCTGCTGCTGCTGTCAACTCCTGCCAACTCCAGGGTGTGATTCATCCAATTTTTGGGCTCCTGAAGCCAACTCCAGTGTATATTTGGGCTCCTGCTGCTGCTGCTGCCAACTCCAGGGTGTGATTCATCCAGTTTTTGGGCTCCTGAGGCCAACCCCAGGGTCTCTTTAAAGTAATATTTGGGCTCCTGCTGCTGCTGTCAACTCCTGCCAACTCCAGGGTGTGATTCATCCAATTTTTGGGCTCCTGAAGCCAACTCCAGTGTATATTTGGGCTCCTGCTGCTGCCAACTCCAGGGTGTGATTCATCCAATTTTTGGGCTCCTGAAGCCAACTCCAGTGTATATTTGGGCTCCTGCTGCTGCTGCCAACTCCAGGGTGTGATTCATCCAATTTTTGGGCTCCTGAGGCCAACCCCAGGGTCTCTTTAATGTAATATTTGGGCTCCTGCTGCTGCTACTGTCAACTCCTGCCAACTCCAGGGTGTGATTCATCCAATTTTTGGGCTCCTGAAGCCAACTCCAGTGTATATTTGGGCTCCTGCTGCTGCTGCTGCCAACTTCTGCCAACTCCAGGGTGTGATTCATCCAATTTTTGGGCTCCTGAAGCCAACTCCAGTGTATATTTGGGCTCCTGCTGCTGCTGCTGCCAACTCCAGGGTGTGATTCATCCAATTTTTGGGCTCCTGAGGCCAACCCCAGGGTCTCTTTAATGTAATATTTGGGCTCCTGCTGCTGCTGCTGCTGTCAACTCCTGCCAACTCCAGGGTGTGATTCATCCAATTTTTGGGCTCCTGAAGCCAACTCCAGTGTATATTTGGGCTCCTGCTGCTGCTGCTGCCAACTCCAGGGTGTGATTCATCCAATTTTTGGGCTCCTGAAGCCAACTCCAGTGTATATTTGGGCTCCTGCTGCTGCTGCTGCTGCCAACTCCAGGGTGTGATTCATCCAATTTTTGGGCTCCTGAGGCCAACCCCAGGGTCTCTTTAATGTAATATTTGGGCTCCTGCTGCTGCTACTGTCAACTCCTGCCAACTGCAGGGTGTGATTCATCCAATTTTTGGGCTCCTGAAGCCTACTCCAGTGTATATTTGGGCTCCTGCTGCTGCTGCTGCCAACTTCTGCCAACTCCAGGGTGTGATTCATCCAAATTTTGGGCTCCTGAAGCCAACTCCAGTGTATATTTGGGCTCCTGCTGCTGCCAACTCCAGGGTGTGATTCATCCAATTTTTGGGCTCCTGAGGCCAACCCCAGGGTCTCTTTAAAGTAATATTTGGGCTCCTGCTGCTGCTGCTGCTGCTGTCAACTCCTGCCAACTCCAGGGTGTGATTCATCCAATTTTTGGGCTCCTGAAGCCAACTCCAGTGTATATTTGGGCTCCTGCTGCTGCTGCCAACTCCAGGGTGTGATTCATCCAATTTTTGGGCTCCTGAGGCCAACCCCAGGGTCTCTTTAATGTAATATTTGGGCTCCTGCTGCTGCTACTGTCAACTCCTGCCAACTCCAGGGTGTGATTCATCCAATTTTTGGGCTCCTGAAGCCAACTCCAGTGTATATTTGGGCTCCTGCTGCTGCTGCTGCCAACTCCAGGGTGTGATTCATCCAAGTTTTGGGCTCCTGAGGCCAACCCCAGGGTCTCTTTAATGTAATATTTGGGCTCCTGCTGCTGCTACTGTCAACTCCTGCCAACTCCAGGGTGTGATTCATCCAATTTTTGGGCTCCTGAAGCCAACTCCAGTGTATATTTGGGCTCCTGCTGCTGCTGCTGCCAACTTCTGCCAACTCCAGGGTGTGATTCATCCAATTTTTGGGCTCCTGAAGCCAACTCCAGTGTATATTTGGGCTCCTGCTGCTGCTGCTGCCAACTCCAGGGTGTGATTCATCCAATTTTTGGGCTCCTGAGGCCAACCCCAGGGTCTCTTTAAAGTAATATTTGGGCTCCTGCTGCTGCTGCTGCTGTCAACTCCTGCCAACTCCAGGGTGTGATTCATTCAATTTTTGGGCTCCTGAAGCCAACTCCAGTGTATATTTGGGCTCCTGCTGCTGCTGCTGCTGCCAACTCCAGGGTGTGATTCATCCAATTTTTGGGCTCCTGAGGCCAACCCCAGGGTCTCTTTAATGTAATATTTGGGCTCCTGCTGCTGCTACTGTCAACTCCTGCCAACTCCAGGGTGTGATTCATCCAATTTTTGGGCTCCTGAAGCCAACTCCAGTGTATATTTGGGCTCCTGCTGCTGCTGCTGCCAACTTCTGCCAACTCCAGGGTGTGATTCATCCAATTTTTGGGCTCCTGAAGCCAACTCCAGTGTATATTTGGGCTCCTGCTGCTGCTACTGTCAACTCCTGCCAACTCCAGGGTGTGATTCATCCAATTTTTGGGCTCCTGAAGCCAACTCCAGTGTATATTTGGGCTCCTGCTGCTGCTGCTGCCAACTCCAGGGTGTGATTCATCCAATTTTTGGGCTCCTGAGGCCAACCCCAGGGTCTCTTTAAAGTAATATTTGGGCTCCTGCTGCTGCTGCTGCTGTCAACTCCTGCCAACTCCAGGGTGTGATTCATCCAATTTTTGGGCTCCTGAAGCCAACTCCAGTGTATATTTGGGCTCCTGCTGCTGCTGCTGCCAACTCCAGGGTGTGATTCATCCAATTTTTGGGCTCCTGAGGCCAACCCCAGGGTCTCTTTAATGTAATATTTGGGCTCCTGCTGCTGCTACTGTCAACTCCTGCCAACTCCAGGGTGTGATTCATCCAATTTTTGGGCTCCTGAAGCCAACTCCAGTGTATATTTGGGCTCCTGCTGCTGCTGCTGCCAACTCCAGGGTGTGATTCATCCAATTTTTGGGCTCCTGAGGCCAACCCCAGGGTCTCTTTAATGTAATATTTGGGCTCCTGCTGCTGCTACTGTCAACTCCTGCCAACTCCAGGGTGTGATTCATCCAATTTTTGGGCTCCTGAAGCCAACTCCAGTGTATATTTGGGCTCCTGCTGCTGCTGCTGCCAACTTCTGCCAACTCCAGGGTGTGATTCATCCAATTTTTGGGCTCCTGAAGCCAACTCCAGTGTATATTTGGGCTCCTGCTGCTGCTGCTGCTGCCAACTCCAGGGTGTGATTCATCCAATTTTTGGGCTCCTGAGGCCAACCCCAGGGTCTCTTTAAAGTAATATTTGGGCTCCTGCTGCTGCTGCTGCTGTCAACTCCTGCCAACTCCAGGGTGTGATTCATCCAATTTTTGGGCTCCTGAAGCCAACTCCAGTGTATATTTGGGCTCCTGCTGCTGCTGCTGCCAACTCCAGGGTGTGATTCATCCAATTTTTGGGCTCCTGAGGCCAACCCCAGGGTCTCTTTAATGTAATATTTGGGCTCCTGCTGCTGCTACTGTCAACTCCTGCCAACTCCAGGGTGTGATTCATCCAATTTTTGGGCTCCTGAAGCCAACTCCAGTGTATATTTGGGCTCCTGCTGCTGCTGCTGCCAACTCCAGGGTGTGATTCATCCAATTTTTGGGCTCCTGAGGCCAACCCCAGGGTCTCTTTAATGTAATATTTGGGCTCCTGCTGCTGCTACTGTCAACTCCTGCCAACTCCAGGGTGTGATTCATCCAATTTTTGGGCTCCTGAAGCCAACTCCAGTGTATATTTGGGCTCCTGCTGCTGCTGCTGCCAACTTCTGCCAACTCCAGGGTGTGATTCATCCAATTTTTGGGCTCCTGAAGCCAACTCCAGTGTATATTTGGGCTCCTGCTGCTGCTGCTGCCAACTCCAGGGTGTGATTCATCCAATTTTTGGGCTCCTGAGGCCAACCCCAGGGTCTCTTTAATGTAATATTTGGGCTCCTGCTGCTGCTGCTGCTGTCAACTCCTGCCAACTCCAGGGTGTGATTCATCCAATTTTTGGGCTCCTGAAGCCAACTCCAGTGTATATTTGGGCTCCTGCTGCTGCTGTCAACTCCTGCCAACTCCAGGGTGTGATTCATCCAATTTTTGGGCTCCTGAAGCCAACTCCAGTGTATATTTGGGCTCCTGCTGCTGCTACTGTCAACTCCTGCCAACTCCAGGGTGTGATTCATCCAATTTTTGGGCTCCTGAAGCCAACTCCAGTGTATATTTGGGCTCCTGCTGCTGCTGCTGCCAACTCCAGGGTGTGATTCATCCAATTTTTGGGCTCCTGAGGCCAACCCCAGGGTCTCTTTAAAGTAATATTTGGGCTCCTGCTGCTGCTGCTGCTGTCAACTCCTGCCAACTCCAGGGTGTGATTCATCCAATTTTTGGGATCCTGCTGCTGCCAACTCCAGTGTCTCTTTAAAGCAATGTTTGGGCTCCTTCTGCCCCTCATAGTGATGCCACTTCAACTCTCTGCAATTGTGCCGCTCTGCGATTCTATTAGCGATGCCTCTGATCTGCATGTGATATTTCTTCAAAGTATTATTTAACTAACCCAGCACGCATCCTGCGCGTGTTACAGCAAGGCAGAATGGTTTACAACCCTATTGAGGCTCTAGGAGGCTCAGAAATAGCCGTTTTTAATAGCGATTCGTCGCGAATTTATTTGGGTCGAAACGATTTTTGTCGGAAAATTCGGCGAATCAGTCGAATCGAATTTTTCAAAAGTTCGCTCATCTCTACTCCTAATGTACTTAGGCTAGGCACACATTGCAAACAAGGACACTACTTACCCAAATACTTACATGCTAACACACATCTGCAACAACCTCTGTTTGTCTGTGTATATAGTTCTATTTATTCTTATATTTTATTTATTTTGAACATAAGGGCGTTGATTCAGCACCAGGAGAAACAGTGTGCTACTTTTTAGGAGATAAAACTGCCATTCACTAGAGTGGGGGCATAGGTTAGCTAGGTAAATTCCAGGTCAACGTTGGATAAGTAGAGGGGGACTTCTGGGTCAGTACAGGAGGAAAACAGAGGGGTGATCATTGATAAATGTAACATACAATAGCATTTTAAATGACCACTAGAAAAGTCAAAACAGAAATAACAATTTAAAAATAGATACAACAGAGAAATATTAATATATAATGACACTATATAAATATACAATGATAATAATAATAATATATCTAAAAATAGTTAAATTGTGGTGAAACAAATAAGAATAAACATTATACATAAAACTTTATTCATGCTAGGGCTTAATTCAGGGTAGGTCTTATTTTCAGGGAAACGGGGTTTGTGCAAATAGATGTATGCTTTCTTCTCTTAGCAGATAAGCATTCATAAGCATCCATGCATGTATGTCTTCTCTCTGCCTTTTTCGCAGAGATTTTGTGGCATTCCTCACCTAGATGCCACTCCTTTTTCATGTGTAAGCAAACTTTTGCTTCCATGCAAATATAGAATGGAATCAACTGAAGTGCTAATGCACATGCATTCGAACGTAAAGAGTCATTTAGACTGCAGGGCCAGCCGAGTTCCACTCCATGGGGCATCTGGAATTTGAATGCCCCACTGTGTGAAACCCCCAAGATTGCCCGTTTCACTCACCTGCTCCCAGAGCTCTCGCCCCTGCTCACCTCTAGTTGTGTACATTCCCATGCAAGACCTTTCTGGATAGCAGGTGCGGACACGCCGTCAGTACCGCGTCAGCGCCGCACTTCACTCTGCTCAGCTCCATTTACCTCCCTAGTTGCTGAGGGTGTCGTAGAGCCAACAAGTAGAGCAAAACCGAGCGGCCATTCAGCCAATCAGGACGCTCAGTTTCAGCTGTGCCTGCGCCATGGGAGCAGCGAGAAGGTGAGTTGCCTGCACAACCTGTGGGAATCCACATCCGGAATACCCCGCCTGAGGGGAACAATACATGGGAAAGTGAAATTCCTGTGTGTTGTTCCTCTTGAAGCCGCATATATACAGTACATCATAAGAATATATAAGCAAATGGTGCTGAATCAGCCCTTATTTGTTGAGGGTGCCATTTAAAGTGCACATATCCCAAGTTTTGGACCTTGCCCCGGGGCAGCCTGATTTTGGATGCCCCGCAGTATGAAACCACCCCAAGTCGGCCAGTAAAACTCACGTTTCCCCGGTTATACGCAGATTGGTCGCATCAATCTTGGCTAAGAATCGGCTAAGGGCCAAATCTAGCTGAAAGCAGCCAAGAGGAGCCGAGGCAAGCGCAGGCGGCAGCACCACTACTATCATGGTGCGTGCCCTCACCAGCCACTCACAAATGCCTGCCGCAGACAAGCATCTGGCTAAATAGAGTATTTCCGCTGCATGCTCCGTTGGATCGAGGAGAATGTAGGTTTTACAGAGGAATCGTTGGGTTCCAACAGAGGGGCATCTGAGTCCCCTGGGGGAAAGGAATCATGGGACCCTGGAGTCTTTTTTTGAAGTCAGATTTCAGGGCCACCCATGTTGGGTTTTGGTCCAGGTGAATTGAGAACTCATGTGAGTCAGTAAGGAGGTGGGTAGCGTTATATTAAGGCGTGCTGATTTGGTAGTTAATTGACAGTTAATTCATTGATAGTTAATTGTCAGATCAGAGGCTACAGCAAATTGATTCAAGATGTCAAGGAGGTTAGGGATGCTATAGTTAAAGGCTGGATAATTATTAGCAAGATGTCATCAGCAAACAAGCTTAGTTTGTTGTGCATACCTGCGACTTCCACCCCGTTAATGTTATCATTGGCTCTAATCGCCACAGCCCTTTTTAATTTTAAGATTATGCCATATATTTGTATTTATTGTTCCAAATTTTATAATGTAACATACTTTAAAGTGGACCAAAGCCCAGACTTTTTTTTTTAATTACTGGCCAATATGCCCCAGGACCCGGTTAAGCTATTTCAGCTAATAAAACTAACTTTAAACCTCCTGCATGGCGTTGCATCCATTTCTTTTCGTCGCCGCCATCTTGGATTTTGGCTTAGGCTTCCCTGTACCAAACAGCGGCGCTACTGCGCATAAAATCCCCTATTCTTAATAAATAATAAAATATTCCCCTCCTTATGGGCTGTGAACTCGGCACACCAGGCATGGAGGCTGGCAACCAAGGGCTCAGAGGCTGAACAACCTTTCAGTACAGGTCCGGTTCTCTTCCAGGGGAGCCACACGGTGCCACCCGGCTCGTCCGCACCCCCGATACCCAGGAGAGTGAGCGGGTAATCGCTCTTTTTTTAAAGTGTCATAGGATGGGAGGAACATAGAGAGGATACCCTTCCCCCAAAAGCAAAAAAAAAGGTGTCCGCCCACCAAAGCTTGCTGAACTGATGCACCAAGCATATTATTCGGTAACCCAGGACCAAGCTGTCACCCCCTTTCAGCAATGGCCCTGTGCTCTTCCAGGAGTATCCCTGGCACCCTAGAAGAACACTGGACCCATGCAAAGGGGCACCGGGCTCATCCACACTTCCCTGGTCGGTGGGAGTGCACTTAATGGGACAGGTGGTATGAATAAGTCACTCGCTGTCATGTCAGGCAGGTGGATAGCAAACCCCACTACCCTTTAAACTAGTATAGGGCTAGTAGCGGCAGGTAGCGTTAGGTGAACACTGGGAGTTGTATGGGAAAACCACATTTAAGAAAGCAAATCTGGTGAGTGACAGCACCATGTAGCATCACATGTATTACTCGAGGCGCCTCAGCGTATAGTGCCAGCGCTCTAGGTTCAGGAGCGCCATGTGGTACCTTTCACTCAGTAGCGCTCTGCCATACATTTCAATGGGGTTTCATTTGGTTGTGTTTAAATAGCGTTTTGCTATAGTAAACTTTTACATTTTTGGCTCACATTCATCAATGTTGGATGGGATAGTACAGCGCCACTTGTCCGCCCGCTAAGCTAGGTTATAGCACCCGACACCCGCTTACGGCATCTACTAGTGGTTGCTCTAAGCGCTGATATACAGATGCTCACATGGCGATATGTGGCACTAGTATTAAATCAGTCTCCATATAAAAAGTCAATTTATTTAATCCAGGTTATGTAATTCAAGGCAGCTGGACTTTTTCTTGAAGGCGTTTCACTAGCTGTCTGACTGGCACTGATCTAACTCTCGTTTCAGAATGACTGGCACTGTATATTGATCCATTCAGTATGATCTATTACCATAATCATCATAGGACTTCTTTGGGTTGATTGCGCTTACACAATTAGAGCTATAAGGTGATTTTAAGCTGCTGGTGGATATACAATAGGGTCATGCTAATTATTTGGTAAGGCAAGTGTGCTTTTGGGCAGAGAAGTAGCTAGGCTTTCTAACACCCGGGGCAAAGATTCAAAATGGCACCCTCCACCTGTGCTCAGGTCACCCTTTGGCACCACCCTGACCTGCTGCACCCAGGGCACGTGCCCCCCCCCCCCCCCCCCCAGCTGCACCCTTGCTTTTGGGTGTGAACTAAAACTTACATCCGAGTGAGCTTTTTTATTTTAACACAAAAAAAGCAATAATAAAACTTTGTTCTACTTTTTCCCCAAAAACCTGCAATGGGGCATTTTTCAGGATTGGGGTAATTTATTAAACTTTTGGAAACAACAACTTCCTATGGTTATGCTAAAGAATTTGCCAAAATAGAATAATCCAGAAGGCGCAGTTGTTTCCAAACTTTCAAAAATATAACCTTACCTCACTGGAAATAATGATGAACCTCTTCTGTAAAAATGCCTTATTGTAGGTCAAAGGGAAGGGAAACTATTGGCCTGATTCAGAGCCTTCCCCGTGAATGCTCCTTTTTTTTGCTGACTGATTTTTGAAACCGAGAAATTGTGAACACTCGTATGATTCACAGCAGCGTTCCAATAAAAGTTTGTTCGTGTGTAAGTGGACGTATTTGCTTAACGTACGTAACGTAGCCAAGCATTTACGTTATTTGCCGCCAAAGTAGTCTCGGAAGCCGTGTTTTTACCTGTTTTCAGATGTAACTTGCTGTGGATCCCATGTCCTTTAGTGGTTTTCGGGCGTACGCCTTCCTTAGTTTTTCCCAGCTATTTTAAGGTGCTTCCCGCTGTCCCCCGCCAGTGTACCCATTGTAGTTTGCATGTCCTTGAACATTCTTACCTTTGTCCACCCTACTGGCATCTAGGGCATCCCATGTACTCTGCATATCCTTGCACATACTTAGCTTTATATCCCCTGCTGGCATCTAGGGCATCCCATGTAGCCTGCATGTCCTTACACATACTTAGCTTTGTCCCACTGCTGGCATCTAGGGCATCCCATATAGACTGCATATCCTTGTACATACTTAGCTTTGTATCCCCTGCTGGCATCTAGGGCATCCCATGTAGTCTGCATATCCTTGCACATACTTAGCTTTGTCCTCCCTACTGGCATCTAGGGTATCCCATATAGTCTGCATTTCCTTGTACATACTTAGCTTTGTATCCCCTGCTGGCATCTAGGGCATCCCATGTAGTCTGCATATCCTTGCACATACTTAGCTTTGTCCTCCCTACTGGCATCTAGGGTATCCCATATAGACTGCATATCCTTGCACATACTTACCTTTGTCCTCCCTACTGGCATCTAGGGCATCCCATATAGTCCGCATATCCTTGCACATACTTAGCTTTATATCCCCTGCTGGCATTTAGGGCATCCCATGTAGCCTGCATGTCCTTACACATACTTAGCTTTGTTCCACTGCTGGCATCTAGGGCATCCCATGTAGTCTGCATGTCCTTACACATACTTAGCTTTGCCCCCCTGCTGGCATCTAGGGCATTCCATGTAGTCTGCATGTCCTTACACATACTTAGCTTTGCCCCCCTGCTGGCATCTAGGGCATTCCATGTAGTCTGCATGTCCTTGCACATACTTACCTTTGTACCTTGGTTGCCATGTGCATCTGCTTGTACCTCACCTCCAACTTCGGCCACCTTCTGTGTTGGTGTTCTGTTGTACATTGCTGTTTGTTTGGTCTGTGTCTGCCTTATGTAGTTGCATAGAAAACGTGCCACCACGCAGCATATCATTTTAAAACTATTGTTTTATTAAATTTTATATAAAATAAAATTACAAAAATTATATCAAACTTTTTCCTGGGACCAACATGGCACCTGCAAAGAGAAAAACATATACATTACCACTTGTTTGCCCACATGTGTGCCTGTACATGCACACACATTTTTACATACTTACCCAAACTGGTTGACGCATACTTTTAAGGAGCCACCCTCCTCTGCAGCACCATCCCTTCTTCAGGGTCTGTAGAGCGAGGGAAAGAACCTGAGTTAGTATTTATTATGGGCATGTGTTGTGTGTGTAATGCTTGGGTATTGTTCTGCTTTACTGGCTTGACACCCACCTGAGTCTTGCACCACTTCTGTATCAGGTGGCCCCATCGCCGCGTACTCACCCTTTGATGAATCTGTAGGGGCAGAGAAGCACAACACACCAGCACTTAGCAAACATGTTATTAGACTTTACATGCAGCACAACCAGTTTCTTTTGGGTATTCGCCTACCAGAGTGTACAGGTGCTGTGGATGACTCCCTCCTCTTCAGCAGGCTCCATGGCTGGTGGTGGTGCTGAATCCGAGGAGGAAAGGGACATTGGCAGGGTTTGGAGCCTCCGCCTTACACCCACACTCTGTCTTCTTGACCCCACTGGTCAGACCCCTCATCTCTGGGTGGGCTTGATCAGCAGCCAGAATGCCCCAGCTACAAAAGAAAATCTAATGTAAATCATGTTACTCATAACCATGATAGCTTTACTTCCCAAAACCTTTCAATTTACACATGCCGAGGGGCGGTTTGTGGGATGCTGCATCCCAACACCTACCCAGGGGTGCCGGGGAGTTGCGACACTGATCGCCGGCATGTGCCCAACAGTGATAATAGTTGGCTGCAATATGCAGATTTGCACAGGGGGGTAGGGGAGGAACCCAAACAAAATAAAACAACATGACTATCCACAGGGACGCAAGTTGGAGGGCTGGCCTAGGACACACATGGTGGGCAAAGTAACACACAAATGTTGTGGGCAACTGTTTCGATGTTAGGCGGACTATTGAACTCACAGCAAAGTGGTTTGGGCCCCACATAGATGTGGTGCCCAGGGTGTAACCCTGGTGGAGTATTGGGAGGAGTCCATACAAGTTATGTTGACCTGAGAATTTAGCCTGACCCCCACCAAAACTAAATATTGCACCATCACCATACCATATGTCACTTACATATACATATATGTGATATACATATATTGCTTCCATTATAGCCAATTCTTCTTCATCTGTCCTCAATAGTTTGGCCTTTTTTCTTTCTTCTTTTCCCCTACTAGGGAAGGTGTCTCTTCTATGGGCTGTGATAGCTATTAAGTGTCTTGATTTTACAAGTCTTGTGTTTTAAAACTGGGTCTTGGTTGCCTCGATGTGTTATTGGGTGTAAAAGGGTGTGCTGGTAATTTATTTTTTTAAGAATCTTTATGTTAGCATTTTCAAATAACAGTATGTTAAAAAAGGTACAGACTGCACACAGATAAAGGCAGGATACAGTTATTAGACTGGGTTAGACTGCTAGGGAAAATAGCATGTTGTGTCATATCCAGCATGTTTCTAATGGTTAAGTAGCATGTAGCCTATAACATTAAACAATTATCTAGTAATAGAGCTAGTATGGGACCACGGGTGAGCAGTTCCCTTTATTCTAAGTATACAGCACGTCCTGCTCCAGATATAATTCCTTATGTTTGGGTTATACATCCACAAGATGGCGCTGGACTGCAGAGACAGCAAAAAAGTGGCTGCTCCCGGCCCCTTATATTCCAGAGACCTCCCACAAAATCCCCAGTTCTTCTCTGCAGTCGGCGCTGCGAAGGCAAGAAGATGGCTCTCTCTACTCGCAGGTGAGCGGGGCTATTAGCCTGTGGCCCTGTAGGGCTATTCCCACCGGTTCCTCTTTTATTCTGCCTCCCAGCTTTGGCTGCACTGGTCGGGTGATGGTAGGCAGCACCGTTGTTAGGTGCTTAAGGAGTGCTGCTCCGACTGCAATCCCCCACCAAAGAGTAGGCGGTATAGGCCCATGGTGATCCTTATGGGATGCCCCTCCCGTGCTATTGCCCCTCGCCCCTGTCTATCGGTGGGCTCCTATTAGGTTGGCCGCTGTCCTCCCTCGCTCTCCCTGGCAGTTTTCAGGAGGGGGTGTGTGTGTGTGTGTACCTGTATTCTTCACTCCTTGGATTGTATTATGTGGTATGCTTGGCTTGTATTGCCGCGTGTTTGGTATGCATTTGTTGCTTTTTAAAAATGCCGCCGCCACCACGCGCGCTTGTACAGCGTTCCGCTGCCGGCGGCGACATTACCTCAGGCGCTGCTGCGCCATCATTGGCTGACGTGGTCACGTGGGCACCTTCGCGCTCTCGGGGGGGGGGCAGGCCTTGCGGATGGCGCGTTCCACATCACTGTCTCCGCGGCCCGCCCCTCGAGGTATCTGCGGCGCCATTTTGTTCTCCTCGTGCTGCGTGGTTGGCGTCTACCTACCGCGGTCCGTAAGTGCCCCTGCGGGCTGGCTTATTTTCTATATATATTATGTATGCATACCGCTTACGGGACCTTTCTGTTTATGTCTTGGAGGCGGGTCAAACTTAATTGTGGTTTCTCCCGGCCTATCCCCTTTATTTAGTTTGCTATTAGAGGCCTATTCTGCCTTTACCTCCCACTTCCCTAGAGGGCTATTGGGGCCTCCCGGGTGGCCTATAGCGTAAATCCCTATTGGCCGGTGGGCCGCGATAATCACCATATGGAGGCTTCTCAGGATGCGCTTGGGGTTCCTTCCGGACAAGACCGGCTGTGTGTGGTGTATCCCCTACAAATGATGACAATGTTCGGGTTTGTGTACCCTGTGCCCAGCGGGCGCTTCCGCTGCAATCTGGGTTACCTGTGGCTGGGCCTGCGCCCCCTCTGGCTTCGCCTACTCCCCCACGCTTACATCTGACTCCCAGTGAGGTGCATACCAGTGGGGAGTCTCAGCCTGATTTGTCTACCAGGGTGGCTAGCATTGAGAAGCTGATTGCTGGCTCTACAGCGCGTAAGGCCTCGGCTAAGAGGCGGCATCTGGCACCTGGCGTTAACCTCTTTCCTATGGAGGCTGAGGAATTTTTTGACCTGGCTGGCTATAGCCCCCTGGAAGAGGGGGATTTGTTTTCTGATTCAGAATCATCTGATGAGCAGCCTAAGGGTTATGCTGATTCTGGCTCTGACCCATGGGCTCCAGATGATGCTGACAGGCTTTTGGCTCATATTTTTGAAGTACTTTCTATCTCTCCTCCTGCCGCGGCTCCTCGGCAGCAGGGGGAGTTGCTTCACACTGTATTTTAGATGGGGCTCCTGATGATGTGGCTAGTGAAGAGTATAGAGCCCTTCTGCGTTGTGAGGAATTTGTTGCATATGTCCTCTCTGCCTTGGATGATACCATTAGAATGTGTGGCAGGGCATCTGCCTTGGCGGTGGCTATACGCTGCTCGGTTTGGCTGCGTCAGTGGGCAGCTGACAACGCTGCCAAGAAGGCTCTCACTGGGTTCCCCTTTAAAGGACTGCGTCTAATTGGGGATCGCCTGGACCTGTTTGCTAAGGGAGGCAGGTTACCCCAGCGCAGGAGACAGTCTCGGCCCTTTCGGGGTTCAGGCTCCTTTCTTCCCTCCTACCGTGGGTCCAGAATGGGAAGGGGAGCTTCATTTGCAGGGACCCGGGGAGATTTCTGGGGCAGGGGCAGAGGACGTGGCCGCACTGGCCCCTCCTGGGGTTCCAAGTCTAAGTCTTCCCCCAAGCCCCCTCAGGCATGAAGGGGCGCCCTCACCCATCCGGGAGGGGGGACGGCTTCGGCTCTTTGCTCACGTCTGGAGGCGTCATGTCTCAGACCGGTGGATTCAGGAGGTAGTGTCCTCCGGTTACAAGATAGAGTTGGCAGCCTGGCCGCCCCCAAGATTCATCAGATCCTGGATGCCTCAAGACCCCCTGTCAGCTCAGGGCCTGTTGCTTGCTGTGCAGAATCTTCTGGAGCTGGGGGTCATCTGCCAAGTGCCCTTAAGGGAAAGGGGCAAGGGCTATTATTCCAACCTTTTCACCGTTCCCAAAAGAGATGGGTCTGTCAGACCCATCCTGGACTTGTCAGAGTTTGTCAGATCCAGGTGTTTTCGCATGGAGACTCTGCGCTTAGCTGTAAGTTCCCTGCGCCCAGGGGACTTCATGACCTCTGTGGACATCAAGGATGCGTACCTCCATATTCCAGTCTTTCCAGGTCATCAGAGATTACTCAGGTTCATTCTGGAGGATCAGCATTACTAGTTTGTGGCATTGCCCTTCGGTCTCACTTCGGCTCCCAGGGTATTCACCAAGGTGCTGGCGGGCTCTGCTGAGAGCTCAGGGCATTCGCATTCTTCCCTATTTGGACGACATTCTTATCACTTCTCCGTCCTTCCAACAGGCAGAGCTGGATACTCAGCGGGTGGTGACCACACTGGAGTCATTCGGCTGGGTGATCAACCATTCCAAGTCTCCCTCTTTGGTGAAGCCATTTCTGGGCATGAATCAGGATACAGCTCGGGCCAGGATCTTTCTTCCTCAGCAGAAGCTGGAGAGTCTGCAAGCGCAAGCTCAGCTCCTTCTGTCCTGCCCTCATCCTTCCATCAGGCAGGGAATGCAGCCGGTGGGCCTGATGGTGTCCTGCTTCGAGGCAGTTCCTTATGTTTCACATGAGGCCTCTTCAACTCCACCTCTTGTCTGTTTGGGACAGGGACCCTGTGTCCCTGGATCAGGTGTTGGTTCTGTCCCCCCTAGCCAGGCGGTCCCTCTCGTGGTGGCTGGACTCAAGGAACCTGTTGGTGGGCAGATCCTTTCTGGCCCCTTGCTGGGAGATGGGGGGGGGGTTTCTCAGGAGGCCCACACCCCTATCAACATTCTGGAACTGAGGGCGATCAGGTTGGTTCTGGCCCACTTGACCCCCCCACCTTCGGGGTCGGGCTGTTCAGCTACGCTCAGACAACCAGACGGAGGTTGCCTACATCAATCATCAGGGAAGTGTCTCTGATCCTGTCCAGGGCAGAGGACAATGTTCCCTGCATCTCAGCTGTGTACATTCTGGGGGTGGAGAATCTGGAGACAGACTCTCTGAGCAGGGGGACACCTGGGGGAATGGTCCCTCAGCAACAGGGTGTTTCGCTCTCTGTGTCACCACTGGGGTCAGCCAGATGTGGATCTGTTTCCATCCCGTCACAATCACAAGCTTCCAGTCTTTGTGTCTCTGTCCCGGGACCCTCTGGCCTTAGCCATGGATGCTCTAACAATGCCCTGGCAGGGTTTTCAGCTACTGTATGTCTTTTCCCCCGTTTCCCCTGTTGGGCAGGGTTCTGCGCAAGATAGCTCAGGAAGGGGTGCCAGCAATCCTGGTGGCCCCCCATGGGCCAAGAAGAGTGTGGTTCGCAGACATCGTGCAGCTGGCGGAAGATCAGTACGCCCTGCCCAAGGATCAGCCTGGCTGCTGAATCTTAATGGAAAAGGGACTGCCTGCCTCTGTTGTTAACACCATGATCAGGGCTAGGAAAAGGTCCTCTTCTTCCATCTACTATAGGGTTTGGCGTACCTACATTGACTGGTGTGAGGCTAAATCTTTCCTGTGGTGTGTTTTCTATTCCTAGGATTCTGGAATTTCTCTAACATGGTTTGTATCTGGGGCTTCAACTCAGCACTCTGAAAGGTCATGTGTCTGCCTTGGCTGTTTTCTTTCAGAGATCTTTTGCTCACCATCATCTGGTCAAGACTTTTTTCCTGGGGGTTACTCATGTGCGCCCCCCACGTAAGCCTATGTTACCAGTCTGGGATTTGAACTTGGTCCTATCTGCCTTGCAGGGGTCCCCTTTTGAGCCTGTGCATGAGGTTGCTTTGTCCATTCTTACGCTTAAGGTTGTCTTTTTGGTGGCTATCACTTCTGTTAGGCATGTTTCTAAATTGGCGGCGCTTTCCATCAAGCCCTCTTATTTTGAGAGACACCGGGACTAGGTCGTGTTTCACTTTAAACCAGATTTTCTGCCTAAAGTTGTGTCTGCTTTTCATCTCAATCAGGAAATTGTTCTGCCTTCTCTGTGCCCTAATCCTTGTAACCTTAAGGAGAGGGCTCTACATTCCTTGGATGTGGTCAGGAACCTGAAGTTCTGTTTGGTGGCTACTGAACCCTTCAGGAAGACCGATGCTCTTTTTGTGGTCCCTTCTGGTCCTACGAAGGGTCTGGCTCCGGCTAAGTCTACCATAAGCAAGTGGATCCGTCAGGCTGTGATTCAGGTCTATTCTGCTAAAGGGATGGATCCTCCCTTCCGCCTTACTGCTCATTCCACTCGTGCTATTGGTGCTTCTTGGGCTTTTCAGCACCAGGCTTCTGTTGAACAAGTTTGCAAGGCCGCTACTTGGTCTTCTGTTCATACCTTTCTAAGTTTTACAAGGTTGATGTTAGGGCCTCAGCTGATGCTGCTTTTGGCCGCAAAGTTCTGCAGGCGGCAGTGGTTTAATCTGCATGTTGTTGCTTTTGGGGATCCCACCCTACCTTACGGACACTGCTATTGGATGTCCCAAACGTAGGAATTATCAGTGGAGCAGGACTTGCTGTATACTTAGAATAATACAATTCTGTGATTACTCACCTGTAGAATTGGTATTATACGTATCCAGCACGTCCTGCTCCACCCCGCCCTTGTTATCATTGTTCTTGTGCCTCTGTATGGTGGTTGTTATCATGGTTTAAATTGTTTGATTATTGGTATTATTTTCCCGGCCTCTTGCTAACTGCTTGTCAATACTGGGGATTTTGTGGGAGGTCCCTGGAATATAAGGGGCCGGGAGGAGCCACTTTTTTGCTGTCTCTGCAGTCCAGCGCCATCTTGTGGATGTATAACTCAAACGTAAGGAATTATCTCTGGAGCAGGACGTGCTATATACATATAATACCAATTCTACAGGTGAGTAATCACAGAATTGAATTATTGGTCATTTGGGGTCTGTAGTGTCCTTGTTATGTTGTTAAGATGAATAATAAAGAAAATTCCTCTTGGGTTATGTCCTGTGGGTAGATAGGAAAGGATGGATATAATAGAGACAGGCAATATATTGGGTTAAATAGTAAGGTAAATATATGAGAAGAAGGGAGACGTGGGGGGGGGGGGCTTGCTGTGTAGTCTAGGGGGGTTTGGGGGGAGCTTGAGCGAATAAACTTTTGTATCCCTCTGATTTCTGATACTTCAACCAAGGGAGCCATACTTAAGTGAATTAAGTGTCTCTTTTGTAAATTGAAATTGTTAACTCTTCCATATATTTTATGGAGACATTAAACAGTCTATAAGTGGAGGTATGGTTCAGTTTCCAGAATCTCAGGATAGTTTCGCTGCATTAAGCTGGTGAATGAGTAGAGATTTCCTATACTTAACAATGGTTTTGAGGTGAAGTAGGGTGAAGAATGGGTCTGTTGGAATCTGATTATCTGTGCCCGAAGAAATTATTAGTAAGATTACATTCCAGTAGGATGTGATCTTAGGTCAAGTCTATATGATGCGTAGTAATGTGTCTTTGCCAGCATTATATCTCCAACACCAGTTGCTGGAAGATGGAATATTTTATTGATACCATCGGGATAGAATCTTATAATTTATTTCCTGAATCCGGGTGGTCAGTGGTGCCTTATTGGCTAAGATGCACATTGTTTTATTGAGGTTTCAGTAAATGTATGATTTAGATCTCTCTCCCATTCCAGGAAGAATGTGTGGGAGTCTGGAGTGTTGTCAAGGAGCATGAAGTAGATAGTGGACAGCAAATGGTAGGGGGTGATGTTTTTCTAGACAACTCGGATGGGGATCTACTTCTGGGGCCCAACATCAGCAGAGATTAATAAAAATGCAAAAAAGTTTAGTGGTCTAAGTTGTGATCTTGCCACTAACTTTGTAAATTCTTTGACCCAGCCTTTCTGGTTGAGGAGATGTATACATCAAACAGCCCCTATTTTCCCCCAATTCCTTCTCTTACTGGGTGCTCATTGAAAGTGAGGGGTTGTTTGTATGCGGGACCAGAGGGGATGGCCATGGGAAAATGTCGGTCTAGGATCTCATTTCAGAGAAGACCTTTAAAGAAGCATTGACTGTGGGGTGGTTTGGGGAAAGTAAAGTAGAAGCTTTAGTCAACCATTGGATGGAATCCAGAGGCAGTCTGGCAAAGAAAAACTCTAAATCAACACCATCTCTTTCTACCCAAACCACTCACATATTCTCTATAAGTGGGCAGCGGCCAGATATAATTTGATGTTGGAGACTGCCAATTCACCGTGGTACTTAAGGACATGTGATGTTTATTTGAAAGTCCTTCTAAATGTTTACACACACCTAACCTACATACAAAATTACCATATTGTTTTGCCCATCATACCTCCCTACTTCACTAGTTGTCTTGGTATGCTTTGCTTTTCTTCTTTCTGTTATTACAAAGGCCTGGTCTGGATTGCTGTGAATTCTTCACCTTGGCTGCTCAGTGGTGAAGGGTTGCTGATGACCCCCACTCTGTGATATAAAGAAGAGAGGTGGGATTAAAACAGGAGAGGCTCTTTTAAAGAAAGGTACCCCTAAATACATATCATGTGTTATACTTTAATACTGACATCAAGTTTTGAGAGGCCTGGAAACTTGGCCACTATAGACTTTTACATTTTGTTAGTAATGCTCTCTTTATGAGGATACTGTTAAAGCTCTGGTTACTGGACACATTGAGGCAGAGAAAATACAAAATGGGTTAGTGGGACACAAAAAGAAGATGCTAAGCGCTAATAAATAGACAGGTGGGCCAGCAGCGCCGCTGGAGGGCATAAACAGAACATGCTTGTGCATGCGTGCGTGCACGAATGCTGGGAACGTCGGCTGAGGAGGGGGCGGACGCAGGTGCGCTTGCAGAAGCATGAGCAGCCGCCCGAACGGGCGGAAGAGCGGCGGAGACATCGCTGGAACGTGGCGCAGGTAAGCTAGTTATGACACTACCCCCCCTTCACGAGGGGCCTCCGGACCCTTACCAGGTTTCCCTGGATTGTCGCGATGGAATTTCTTAATAAGAATTTTAGCATGTACATCCTTTGCTGTAACCCAACATCTCTCCTCTGGACCGAAGCCAACCCAGTCAATCAAATGTTGCAACGAATTACGAACTTTACGCGAGTGAAGAATCTTGTTCACTTCATATTCCGGTTCGTTATCAACTAGAATTAGTTTTACGGGGATGGAACTGGTGCATTCTTAGCTGGTTTTAGCAGCGACACATGAAATGAGTTTGGGATTCTCATGGTTTGTGGAAGTTGGACCTTAAAGGTTACATTGCTTAATTTCTGAGTAATAGGGAAAGGGACAATAAACTTGGGTCCCAATTTACTGAAAGGTTGCCAGAGAGAAATGTTTTTAGTAGAAACCCAAACGAGGTCCCCAACCTGAAGTGCGGGTTCTTGAGACCTGTGGCGATCAGCGAATCTTTTGAATTTCCAGAGTCTCTTGGACGCGGGTCCAGATGTTCTTCTGTTCTTGGAGCCACTCTTCCAATGCTGGTAACTCGGAAGGAGACCCTGAGAGAGAAGAACCTCTGGGATTTCCCAAAATTGCAGAAAAACGGGGACACTTTGGTACTCTCACTCGGCGCATTATTGTACGCAAATTCAGCCCACTGTTCTTGAGCGTCAGAAATGTAACACCGCAAGTACTATTCAAGACTTTGATTGGTTCTTTCAGTCTGCCCATTGGTTTGAGGATGGTATGCAGACGACAAAGATATCTGAATGCCCAACCGCGAACAGAAGTTCTTCCAGAAACGCGAGGTGAATTGTACGCCTCTATCGGAAACTATGTTAGACGGTATGCCATGGATACGAAAAATATGTGAAACAAATAGTCGCGAAAGCTCAGGAGCCAACGGGAGTTTAGGTAAAGGAATAAAATGTGCCTGTAAGGAACTTACCTGGGTCTGGGGCCCCATCCCGCGGCGCCTCTGCACGGCTGGCTCCGGTCTTCCGGCGGCTCTTCGGCCGGCGCGGCGTCCCCTCCTCTCCTGTCGGGGGGCGCGCCCGGCTTAATGTCACGTGCTCGCGGGCGCGTTCCTCGTATGCCCCCAGCGGCGCTGCTCCCAGTGCATTCGCCGGGGGAAAGTTTGAATAGGCCAATCCTGTCCTGGGGTCTGTGTTGGGATGAACCCAGGGACTGGTCAGCCTGACTGGCCAGGGTGGTCCAGTCCCTGGGGATGCTCCTATTAACTTCCAGATCCTAGTTACACCAATCCCCTTCACTAGTTGCACCAATCACTCTTCCCCCCCTCCTATTGGTCAGTTCCCCTTTAAATATGTTCTTGTCCGGTCCACCAGTGCCCAATATAGCCATTATTAGCTTGAGTGTGCTGTTGGAATTGCGTTTAGTGTGTTTGATCCGGCTTCGTTTTTAACCATTCCTATGCGCTGCCCGCACCGACCTCCTGCCTGTTTGACCTTACTTCTGCTTACGCCTTGGATACCGCCCCCTGTTACCACCCAGCTTTGACCCCTGCTTGTCTCAACTATTCTCTGCCTAACCCCTTGGATTGACGTTTCGGACTCTGTTCGCTTTAACCCCTGATTTGGGATACCCCGCAGTTCACCCGTCTTTACCATAAGCCAGCAATCTTTGCGCCAGTAAGTCCTGGGGGCAACCGAGTCTGGAGAGGCATAACCCGTGTCTCCAGCGAGCGGGCGCTTGTCTATAGGCACAAGAGGCGGTGGAGATTGGGGATTGTTGGCTTACTCAAGAAGGGTGTCCGGCGATCCCTGACAGTGCCATCTTACTAAAACGGTCGACGACCACCCAAACAACAGTGTTTCCATGTGATTGTGGCAAATCAACTATGAAATCCATAGAGATATGAGTCCAGGGTTCTTTAGGAATCTCTAATGGAACCAAACACCCACTGGGGGCCTTATGTAACCCTTTACTTTGCACACACACAGAACATGCACCGACAAAGGAGGAGATGTCGCGCCGCATAGTTGGCCACCATACCTGGCGTCGGGCTAGAGTAAACGTTTTCCGATTTCCCAGGTGACCAGCAGTTTTTGCATCATGAAACTCGCGGATAACATCAGTACGCAAGTGCGGCGGAACAAACTGACACCCCAATGGAACATCTACCGGAGATTCGTTCTGGAATGGTGCCAAGGTATCTGATAGATCAGAAAGTAATGCCCCCACCACGCAACTAAGAGGCAAAATTGGTTCATCCATATCACTCCTATCTTTACATTCCCCAAACATGCGAGACAGAGCGTCTTCTTTAGTATTTTTAGCTCCTGGCTTAAAAGTGATTATGAAGAAAAATAATGCCCAGTGCGCCTGGCAAGAGTTTAGTCTTTTTGCTGAACTGATGTATTCAAGGTTCTTGTGATTGGTATAGACCGTGATCGGATGCAGTGAACCCTCCAGCCAGTGACGCCATTCATCAAAGGCCAGTTTTACCGCCAATAATTCCCTGTTCCCCACATCGTAGTTCTGCTCAGTGGCATCTACTTCAATGACAAAGGGCTTGTTTATGTTAGGGTGAATCAAAACAGGCGCTGAGGTAAAAGCCTGTTTCAAAGTCAGGAAGGCCTTATTGACGGACGGTGACCAGTTTTCAGTAAAGGCGCCCTTACGGGTAAGGTTAGTAAGAGGTGCCACGATATAAGAAAAACCCCTGATAAAGCGTCGATAGAAATTTGCGAAGCCTAAGAAACGCTGTAACTCTTTGAACCCAGTCCCGCACTGCCGAAATCTTAACAGCATCCATCTCCAGACCCTGGTTAGATATTACATACCCCAAGAAGGGAACAGTGGTGACCTCGAACATGCATTTAGAAATCTTGGCATACAAATTATTCTCTCTTAATTTTTGAAGAACCAATTTTACATGATGTCTATGCTCAGACAATGAATTAGAAAAAATGAGGATATCGTCTAAGTAAATGACCACGAATCTACCTAAATAATCTCGAAAAACATTGTTTACGAAGTCTTGGAAGACGACTGGAGCGTTGCAAAGGCTAAAGGGCATGACCAGATATTCATAATGGCCGTCCTTTACGTTAAATGCCGTCTTCCACTCATCCCCTTGCCGAATACGGATCAAGTTGTAGGCCCCTTTTAAATCTGATTTGGAGAAGATCCGAGCACCAACAACTTGATTAAATAAATCCTCAATCAAAGGTAAGGGATACCGGTTCTTTATAGTGATCTTGTTCAAGGCCCTGTAATCTATACAAGGTCTCAAACCGCCATCTTTTTTTTCCACAAAAAAGAACCCAGCCCCCGCAGGCGATGTTGAGGGGTAAGGTTGTAGATTTTACCTCTAGGTGGAATGGTTCCAGGGAGCAAGTCAATGGGGGGCAATCATAGGCCCTATGTGGGGGGAAAGTGTCAGCAGAGCGTTCGGAAAAGACGTCAGCCCAATCAGCGTGCGGCTGAGGTAACCCTTGGGGTAACATCTGAAAACTTCTGAGGGCAGTGGAAAAACAATGACTCATACAGAAGTTACTCCATTTCACCAATTCCCCAGCCTGCCAGTCTAAAATGGGGTTGTGGAGTTTCAACCATGGGTATCCCAAAACCACCGGTGTTTCAGGGCAATCAAAGACGAAGAATTCAATTAACTCAGAATGGGAGGACCCAACAACTAATTTGAGGGGTGGAGTCTTAGTATTGACCGGACCCCCTGAATGGCCTTCCCATTAATGGCCAGGACCTGAAGAGATTTCTCAAGGGGCACCAATGGAATCCCCAAGGTGGAGATCATACTTCTATCCAGGAAGTTGCCTGCAGCTCCACTATCAACAAAAGCAGATACTGACTTTCTAGAAGAGCCGCAGGAAAGGTCTACAGGGATTAACATTTTATTCAAGCAAGAGTAGCAAACAGACTCACCTAGACCAGCACTCTCCCCCTGATCTAGGCGTGAAAGTTTCCCGCCGAGTTCCCCTTGTTAGGACAGGATATAGCAACATGTCCCTGGTTTCCACAATATAAACATAACCCCAGGGAGCGTCTACGCTGCTTCTCATCTTGGGAAAGGTGAGTTCTCCCAACCTGCATGGGTTCATCCTGAGAGGAAGAACGTATATTTTCCCTAAGAGAAGACGGTGGGTTAGGATTTTGGAAGGGTCTAAAGGACGTGGGAGCCCTAGCTCTCCCCCTAGCTCTCTCCCTAAGGCGACGGTCTATCTTGATGGTGACCTGCATTAACTGGTCTAGATCTGAAGATGGAGGGAAATTCACTAGTGCATCTTTGATGCTCTCAGAAAGGCCAATTCGGTATTGGCTACACAAGGCAGGGTCATTCCACCTGGACTCTATCGCCCAACGGTGGAACTCAGAGCTATAGTCTTCCGCCGTATTCCGCCCTTGCTTCAGGCCCCGGAGCCTGTTTTCAGCTGTAGACTGTTGGTCCGGGTCAGCATATAACACACCCATAGCTAAAAAAAAAAGCAGTAACTGAATGCAGGGCGGCGTCATTGGGAGGCAAACTGAATGCCCAAGACTGAGGGTCTCCTTGTAGCAGGGAGATTACCAAACCCACCCGCTGGGCTTCAGTGCCTGAAGATACGGGTCTCAACTTAAAATAAAGTTCACATGAGTTTTTGAAATTGGAGAACTTGGCACGGTCTCCATAAAATTTCTCCGGTAGCGGGACCTTCGGCTCCGACACATGAGGTGGTACAGAAGATGCAGGAATTTGTCTGGTTTCTTGTGTGGCCACTCTTTGAGCAAGTTGATTTATAGCAGTGGCCATGGCCTGCACTTGCTGTACCAGGTCATCCATGGTTGGGCCTCTGATATGTCACGCTCAGGTAACTCCAATGTCACGCTCAGGTAACTCCAGCCCTCCAGGTAAGCCCTCAACCCCCAATCTCCGCAGCCAGCTTCACCTGTAGGAGCCCCCGCTTGCCGGGACGCAGTACATGCCTGCCCGGGATCGGTTGCCCCCAGGACTTCAATGGCTCAAAGGATGGGAGCTTACTGGGTGGAGGTCTGGAGAACTGATAACGAGTAGCGGAATCAGAGCGAGCCCCAGAGATGCAGCAGGAATCACTAGGAAGTCCAAGACAGGCCAGAGGTTCAATACAGTTGGATGAGGCAGGTCGAGGTAAAGGTACGGAGCAGGGGTCAAGGCTGGCAGCGGTCAGGATGGTCGTGGGTAGCAAAAGTCGGCAGCAGAGATCAAATCGGAGAGTAGTCGGTTCAGGCAAGGGTCGGCAACGGGAATCAATCAGAGTAGTCGGTTCAGGCAAGGGTCGGCAACGGAGATCAATCAGAGAATAATTCAACAGATAAGCAAGGTCCAACAAGGCTCTATCAGAGGCACTGAGCAACTGACAAGGTGAAGCCTTTATAGGATTGCAGATCTGATTGGAGATGGGAAGGTGAGTGCGTGATTGGTGCTATTTAGAACTCTAACTATTATTGGTTCCACAAGAAAAAAGGGCGTATAGCTCAAAAGCTCCTTTGGGCTAATTGGCCCTAACAGTACAAGGGGCGTTCTTCCTTCCACACACTTTGGACTCATTGGCCCCTTTAATTTTTCCTCCGGCGGCCACTTTGAGAGCAGTGCCGCCGGAGGGCATAAACAGAACATGCGCGCGCGCACATGCACGAATGCCGGGAACGCCGGCTGAGGAGGGGGCGGACGCAGGTGCGCTTGAAGATGCGCGAGCAGCCGCCCGGTGCGGCCGCGGAACAGGCGGAAGAGCGGCGGAGACATCGCTGGAACGTGGTACAGGTAAGCTAGTTATGACAGGTGCATTGTGAGGCTGCAAACTGATCTGTACTCCAAACTAAAGCTATACTTTACTCAACCTTGACTTTCTCTATAGATAAAAAAAAACTTTTGTTGTTCTGTGCATTTTAACACAGTTTTAGGTGACTGACAACCCATACTGTACATATCTATACAGGTACTTGAGATCATTTAAAAATGGAAGATAGTACTTGATAAAAAAAACAAAAGGTCTGGGAACCCCTGACCTAGGGGTTGTGAAATCTTGGCCTGCTGACACGGGGTTAAAGCATGATTAGAAGCTGTGGTATTAATCTTTATTCTGTCTTTCAGGTTCTCACCCATGGTGTTCCTTTATTTGTCCACTGCTATTCCATCTATTTTTATTATGGAACTTGATTTCCTAGATCACAGAATACATGGCAACAGCACAAACGGCACTAGTTCCCCTTATCAGAAAATGGTATGTAGCCTGCAACAAACAGATAGATGCTATTTTTGCTCTAATCATAGACTAATCTAATTGTTTACTTACATTAAATAATGTCGCTCTACTTACAGAATCCTATTGTTCTTTTGATGTCAACTTAATCGCATCCTGGATATTTTTAGATTTGGAAAAATATAGACCCTCTGGGTCACAACCATAAATAAAAACTGTTCAATGTAACAACTATAACTAGCTTACACAGAAAGTTCTTGGGTCTTTAGCAGGGCCAATACGATTAATCATTTAGCTGTTAGTCCAGCATCAACACCCTGATCAATCCCTTGAAACTTCAGTTGGAGAGCCAGGTTACGTTATCCCCGCTCCGCACCAGAGCCCCTGGTCGCATTGCTGCCTCCAAGCTTCTTCCTGGCATTGACACGATGACTGGGCACACCCACTCCATTTATTTCAATGGAGAGGGCATCTTGAGAGCTGGTACACCCCCTCCATTGTAGTATATAGAACAGGCACGAACACTCATCAGAAGAAACACACGGCGGGAACGAGTTAGTCGATGCTGGTAAGTTTCAAACCAATGCCATTGCGCAATTGCGGGCCTGTAGGTGAATATATAATGTTTATAATTTTTGCCCAGACAAGGCCTTTAAGCCAATTTTGGGCATTTGGTAATTAATGGCAAATAAGCATCCTGCCAAAAGAACACATATTAGAGAAATGCAGTGCAAGCCTAGTCCCAGTAGCTTATTAGCGCGCTGGTTGAGGAGCAAGTTCCCTTTTCAGGTGTTGAATGAGTGGAACGATTTTCATGAATTTTTTAAATATATTTTTAAACACTTAATTTTTGCAGTTTCCGTACCAATTGAAACAGCTTTTTCCATACTTGCCAGTTTCCAATTGTAAAAGTGAAAGTCCAGTCACCATTGGACTCTGCTGCTGTCTGCCCCCCCCCCCCCCCCTTTTTTGCTGAGGTGAACCACTCATGACTGGAAATAGAACCCTGGTTCCCTTTCAGTTGGCACTCCCCCTCCACTTAAAGCGGCACAAAACAAAGACCAGGCACCTCACATTTCTTTCACTGCCAAGGCCAAACCCACCTGACAGTTCCAGCTGGTGCAGCAACTCAGAGCATAGGAAGCAGCAGGGGAACTGGCGTTAAGCACTGGTAATTTTTAGACTAGTTTTTCATTCCCATAGCCATCTAATCACGACGAAAGGGGTACACCATGTGCTGCTCTCAAGGTTGTAGGGCAACCTCAGGTAATCTGCTCCCAATCTAGGATTGTATTGTATGTCCAATAGAGAGCTCTCATAGATTAGAGTTAGGACTGCACCTATACAGATGCACCTTGGCGTTTGGTGGTGCAGATTAAGTATACTTCTGTAGATATGTGCCAACCGAGAACTTAATTATAGGATTGGTTAAGAGCTAACAGCGTTTACTGTGGCTCTTCTAAGATTTGCGTATTCTTATTGCCCTGCTCACGTGCACCTCCTAGGTTAAGTAAAAATTGGTCTGAGCGGCTGCCACCCCCCACTTTCTATAGACCGGCTAAATCCAGTGGTTACTGGACTCCTGCATTAAAGTCAGTTCTTGACCGTCTCTGACATAGTCTTCTACCATGTTTTCCTCCTCTTGGATGGGCTGCTTCACCTGCAACAGTCCTATGCCCCCGATCTTCTGGGTAGGTACAGCCTGTCGATGTCACTATATGGCTGTAATGCAAAGTGAATGCTCATTTGTTTCCTGGTTTTCTGTCCATATCAGCTAGCACCCAGCCATAATTGTTTCTGTTATTATTGTTATTATTAATAATCCTTTTGTTAATTTAAAATAGCTGTATATTATGTTCAAGGTAATCTTTAACAAAAGAACAAAGGGGGGTGGGAGCAGCTCAATCACTATTTATACAAAATTATCAACATTATTATTCAGGGCCTGGGAACTAATTTACCGCCCAGTTTAACCCTCTCATCAACTAAATATCAAGCAACAAACATGTCTAGCTATGTGGAAAGACAGATATTTGGTTGCATATATCTGCAGATACATGTGGAAGTCACACTGCCCCGGCAAGGCACTCTGTGTTTAGTGTGGTCCCTACTCTTAATCCTGAGTCCCCAAAGTTGGGACATGCAATGCAGACAAATATCTGAGAGCTACTCACCTGGGAAGCAGCCAGCCTCCCTTTAGAACACTTCACAGGGAGAAATCCATATTAGCTGAATTCCTCCCTGCTTGTGCTCATGGCAATTCAAATGAACAAAGGGGGGTGGGAGCAGCTCAATCACTATGTATACAAAATTATCAACATTATTATTCAGGGCCTGGGAACTAATTTACCGCCCAGTTTAACCCTCTCATCAACTAAATATCAAGCAACAAACATGTCTAGCTATGTGGAAAGACAGATTTGGTTGCATATATCTGCAGATACATGTGGAAGCCACACTGCCCCGGCAAGGCACTCTGTGTTTAGTGTGGTCCCTACCCTACTTAATCCTGAGTCCCCAAAGTTGGGACATCCAATCTTTAACAAATTAATAGTAGGAAGGTGAACCAGCTCCTGTTTTTGGTACACACAACAGGACAACAACACAACTTAACTCACAAGTCCCTTGGGTGCTGCAAGTGCATCTCCTTAGTGGAAAAGTGTCCTTTGTACTTTCCCTGTGCACAGGCATACTTTAGAGGCAAAAGGTACAATGTTAGCTTTTGAACTTTGCCTTTGAAAAGTTTCTGTTTGACACACTAAGTTCTGAGTGGATGATCTGTGAGGAGAAAGATTGGGCCTAAGTTGCTTGCTGGTGACTATTGTGCCGAGTACATTTTGTGTGGGACTGTCAAGTGTTGTGGGCCCTGTTGTGTACAGAAATGCAGGACCTGTCGGCAGATAAGTGTCTTTAACGTGAGCTGTCGGTACAGACTCTGCTGTGGATGTAATGTGGACAACTTCAGAGGAAATGTTCGTTTCCTGGTGTCCTTCTGTGATCTGAGTGTCAATACACTTCAAGTGATCTGTGTCCTCTTTGTTGGAGCAGTCTGTCGTGCAACTAGCCAATGTTGTGTCAGGATGTACTAAATGATCAAGCACAAAGTCAGTAAGCTTCTCCTGGCTGACTAGTGTGTTTGGGCAGAGTTGGAAATGTGCTGGTTGCCTCATGTTTAGTATGTTTGTGAATAGAGTTCACAGTGTCTGGCTTGTTGGCATTACCTTTACAGATATCTCTTGTGATGGCTCATCCTAGATCTAACCTTTGTGCAAAAGGAGCATTGTGAGGACCATTGAATTGTTTTCTGGTCTTGTGGACCCTAATGAAGTCTCTCCTAAGCATGCACATTATTTGAACTTTGAGATGAAATATGGTGTGTGTGGTGATACCCTGCTTTAGTTGTAGGAATTTCTCACCTGTTGTTTGGGATGTGATTGCACTCGATAAGTATAGGTAGCAGCAAAGATGTTTGCCCATTGCCAATGGCTTTTCTCCCGCTGGGCCATAGGTGCCTGCACAGTTCTTCAGGGAGTAACGAACTAGAGCCCCTAATGTTGAAAGTGTCAAAGAAATCTGGACTGGCAAGTGATCTATTACTCTGATGATTTATGATCGCATACATTCTGACAGCTTTATCTTCGTGTCCTATAGGGTAAATTGTAACCAGACAAATCTTAGAGCAGGACCTGCAATGGATACCTACTCCGCAGATCTTAGTGCACTGGGGTGTCACTTCCGGAGTTGTCGTGTTTTCCTCCCTACCGCCATGCTCTGCTGCCTGATTTAAGGGTGCGAGTAACCATGGGGCTGGCCCTGGATGTAGGGATGTGTTGTGTTCCTTGCTGTCGCACTCTGAGTCTCTAGCTAAGTGAGATATAGATTGGCAACATTTTAGGCAAATGCTGTAAGGAGGGCTCTACGATCCCCAAGGGGTTTCTTTCTGAAGCCTCTGCACTTCAGTAATTATGTTTTTTGTGTATAGGACACTCTCGGTCTGGTTCTTCAGTATCTTCTCAGTCTCTTAGGTAGAGGATACTGAAGGAAACACATTTGTCTTGTGTACTACAATATGTGTGTTTTCTAATAGTGTGAGCTAAAGCAGGCTTACTTTGTTTAGGACAAGCATTGTCAAATGATGTCAAAACTAGGATCATTTCTAGTCTTTGCCTGTTGGTGCACAAACAATGGGAAGGGCCAAACAAAATGCCATATATTTCTTTGTAGCTGAAGAATTTGAGATCCACTTCTCCTGTAAGTTGGATAGTAGGATAGTTTCTGCACAATGGGTTTAATACCTTGAGCAGCGTCCAAGACAGTGAGGCCTTGCAGGTACAGCTTGAAGTTCCAACAGCAGGTCACCCGACTCTCTGAGTTCCTGTTAGCCTTTGTTAAGAATTTTAGGAAAGTTCTCAATTCTTTGAGGGGGAACGTTGTGATGATTGCACGGGTTGATCAGACCTCTTGATTGTTCACCTGATCAAACCGACCAATCGTACTCCACGTGTGTCACTGCAACGTTAGATGTCATTCAATTGGCAACATGCGTTGCTATACAATGCTGCCACCAGAACACAAACAGTGTTCACCTATATCTAAGCCACACACAACATAATCAGATTGAATAAATCGATCGACCCACAACCACTTCCAGGCAGGGGGTGATCAAGTGACCTAGTAATGTAGCCAGGCTATTCTAACTAGCGTGAGCTTTTTAGATCCTTAATTCAGAGCATCAGTGGCCCTCTGCTGTATTTTCAGAATTTATAAAAAAAAACACAAAGACAACGAGAAAATCGGTGCAAGATGATAACACAGGATTAACTATAAAACATATACTAACAAATAGATACCAATACAAATAAAAAAAAGGAAAAAATACTTAAGAGTCTGGGCTGCGGTTCGATCAAATCAATTGTCTCCTCACACGTCTCCCAAAGACCCATGGTTCCTGGTCTCCTCTTTAGATGTTAAAAGGGAGCGGGTGTCACTCTTGATGGTAAGATTCGAGTGTCCCTGGCCATTCTTGCCAGCCATGCTTATGGGCCCTAGAGAGGGGGTCTCCCTACCCCTGCTACCAGGGGAAAGCCTGTTCTGAATATTCCAATCTCATTTCTACTATATGATACCGACTGAACACATTCCAAGGGGGGGTGACACAAGCAGGAGAGGAACTTTGGGACTTTTGATCTGTTGATGTGATTTGTTTATTTGGTTTCCAACCATGCTGGGGGTTTTATTACCCCAAAACCACTCTTAAATTATTACTAGGTGGGAGGGGGGAGGAAGTGAGTAGGAGAGGAAACATTTGAGGGGTTAACGCCATTGACCCAGCATGTATATCTGTGAGGGTGAGATGAAGATGAAACCCAAGTGGGAGGGGGGTTTACACCAAACAGGCAGGTCAGCCAAGGTATATATATATATATATATATATATATATATATATATATATATAATCTCTATCTATCTATCTATCTATCTATCTATCTATCTATCTATACACACACAGACATATTAATTACCGGTTTGGTCACAAGTGTGTCCTCTGTTACCTCTGGGGATCCGTAACACATTAAATAGCCATTTAACCATCAAATCAGTCTCTTCACTTGCAGACAGGTCTAGGCCTTGGTTTGTGTTTTTGAATGAAGATTCCAAGCATTGTAGCTTTCTGGGCAATCGTTAAACTTTAGGAGTCCTTTAGTCAGCAGCTCTCTGCAAGCAAAGAACTTGAGAAAGTCTGACATCCCTTGTTCCTTGTGTGTGCGATCTAGCAATGCTTGGTTAAAGTGATTGTCTTTATGGTAGCCACCATGTGGTGTTTTCTTTTTAAAGGGGGTGACTGGGCTGTAGGAGTATGCTGGTGCTGGTGCAAGTTGCACTGCAGATTGACTATAGAAGAAACTGTTCTCTTGCCAATAGTAAGGTGCCCACTAATGAATGTTTTGTAACAGGGTTTTGCTGTGGCTCATACAGGCTTGGCATGTTGCAATGTTCAGCAATCTCTGACCCAAGTATGTTGCCACATCTTTCCATGGTGGGGTATACCTCTTCTGCCACGGCATCTGCTACAGCAACCGCTGCAACTGCTTCCTTCTCCACAGTCAATTTCTCAAAGTCAGCTTCCAAGGGTGCTCTGATAGTTCTCTTTCTGCCTCCTAATGGGCCCTTTCAACTTCATGTATTGCAGCCTGGTGGGCCCTTTCTTTCTTAATCTGGGTTTCCCTTTCGGTGAAGAAAGCTTTTTACTCAGACTTTTTCAACTCTGACATGAGCCATGGTCACTGTTGCACTGCTTACTGACCTCTTTGAACCTTTGGACTTTGCAGAGACATAATATCGTGTCTCAATATGCTCTGACTCCCTGTCTGACATGATGTCTGCTGCTTAGTGACGCTGTGTGAAGTCTGTATGCTAGTATGTAGCCAGTGGGAGGCGCTGTTCCACTGCGTGAACTCAATATGCTGCAGGGGAGCCTGAGCAGGAAGCCTGTCTCGCTGATCGGGAGCTGTGACTGGCTGTGTGGCCCAGGTTACTGCTACTTTGCAAGAGTCACTTGGATGTGTAGAAGTCCCTGTTATTGCTGTATGCAGGCGACTGCACTGACAATAGTGATCCTCTGTATGGTCAATCTTGCTGATCAGAGATCAGTATCCTGTGTTTCAGCCCGCTTTACAGTAGCTGTTTTACTGATCGTAGATCAGTATGCTGTGCTTCAGCCCGCTTTACAGTAGCCGTTTTACTGATCGGAAATTAGTATCCTGTGCTTCAGCCCGCTTTACAGTAGCTGTTTTACTGTTCTGTCACCCTCCCCTCATGAGAGAGTGTGGCAGCAGCCAGCTAAACTCCAAAATTCAGTAAATGGAAGATCACTTAACCTTTTAATCAAGGGGTAGGATAAAACAGTGGACAAAACAAGTACATTATAGTTAATAATGCATTGTAATAATATTAGCATAGCAAAATACAGTGAAGCTGCAAATTACAGTAATTGTGAACTGCAGCGGAGGATGAGGAACACCTTAGGAAAATGGATGCAGCATAGCATGAGCTAGTGAGCTACACAGCTCTGATTAGTGAGGGGTGAATAAAGAGGCCAATGTACTTACCAGATGAGCTATGTGAAGGGTTGAGTGTTAGAATCCAGCAAGCATGGTGTGCTTCTGCAGATGGCTGCTGGTAAGCAGAGGGGTTGGACTTGTAGCCTACGGGTCCCTGTGGGGTTCAGCTCCTCAGGCGTATGGGGAGTGGGTTCTTTGTTAACGGGCTTGGGGGACCTCCTGATGTGGGCTTGCTTCCAATAACTCCAAATGAGACTGGTACAGGTACACTTCAGGTACACTTTAGGCTTCACAGCAGGTCATACAGTATTTCCACAAAAGTTCCATTAGCAGTTTCCATAGCACAGCATTACATCCAGGTGGATTTCAACAGGTGGTGGGCACTCATCCTGGTCCCGTAGAATACTGCGGCCTTAAGCTTCCTCCATCAGCATCTCGGGTGGAATGGTTCACCTTTCCTGTGGTCACTTGTTAGGTATGAATGTGGCTTCTCTGCTCTCTCTTCTCACACTTCTGACTGTTCCCAGTTGACCCTGCTGGTACCTTTCTCACTCCCTGTTACTACAATACATTTCTAGACTTCACTCAAGTTTGTTCGTTCGTTCTGAGGTAACTCTAACCCATGGCCTCCTTATATAGATTCCCTTAGACTGCTTCCAGAACCTTCTCTAGCTTTTACTCAACTTAGCCAATGGCAGCTCCGTTGTACTCCTACGTGGTTAGGTTTTAGCCAACAGTTTGGTAGACCTGCAGTGTCACAATCCATTAGCTATCCAACATCTTGTGGTGATGTAGTGCAACTGCAGTACAGATATGAACTACCACACTGAAGAACCACAAAGATAATGGCTGAACACTTTCCGCCGGCTACAGGACTTACAGCACAAGAGACACTGGGTAATTAGGCCAGAGGTGTTGATTCTAGCTAAAGACTGTAACAATCTGAAAACAGATATATCAATTTGAGTAAATAACCTGCAAGTGACCTGAATAAGGCTGGTATTTGTTAAACCGTCACTAGCATATACAATGGAAGTCTATGTAACTGATTAACTCATTGTGTGTCAGTGGATATTAGTCAAACACATAGAACATATATTTATTAAACACCCGTTTCTCTTCATAGTTAAGAGAGGGGGGTATTGCCTATCTTTTTTTAAATGTATAAATGTCTTTATCTTTTCCAGGGTGATGATTTGTATGCCATGGCCCTTCAAGGTGAGGAGGGACTGATGATATTGGTCCTGTTAATAGGACGCTGGTTGATGCCCAAAGGAAACATGGACAGAGAGCAGCTGTCTTCGCTTCTCCTGATGTACCTTGCATTCGGAGCAGATATGCTGGACATTCTGCAGGTTTTCAAGGAGATAAATGATAGCATTAACCGGTCAGCAGGCATTGTTGGCTTGTGCCTCTTTGGAATTTCAACCGTGCAGTTTACATTAGTGCTTACACAAATGGGGCCGGGTCCAGGATCTTCTCCAAAAAAGAGTGACACAGAGGAGTCGCTGACATCAAAACTGACCCTAGGGCTCACAGGCTGTAATAGCGATGCGTGGAGCACAATTATTTCTATTGGGCTGCAGGATGGCCCATTTCTTCTTTATCGCATTTACTTGGTAAGTATAAAGATGTATTGTACATCTCTGTCCTACTTCGCCTTCAAAAACTTAATGACTGTCATATTACAAATATACAAGCTTGTTGCCATACTGCAAATTAAGCCAGAGGATGGGGGGAACATTTCAAACAAATCCATAAAAAAGGACAGATGTAGCAATGGTTAAATTGACACTTGTTATAATTATAACAGGTATAATATCATTTATTTCTTCTCCCAAACGAGGGATTGAATTAATTTCCAGCTCTAAAACACTACTGACAATATCCAAATGAGTCAGAAAAAGTTAGTTCTCCCGCTACTGAACTATAAGGGATTAGTGCTCTTCTGCCTTCTCCTTCTCTATTTCAAAAGGAACAGTAGTAATGCAGTAAAATATTATAGGAAGGGTGATACTGTACCCTTACCATTCGTCTGGCCCCCACATGACAATGGTTTCCTCCTGGACTGCTCTGTTCTGTCTGAGGCCTGTCACTGTTGTACAGAGGAGACAATCTTTACCATCCCTCAGTACGATGCACACATCACATTAGATAGTAAGCTATCTACATTTTATTCAAAGGCTCATGAATGCTTCAGTATTGCAGATTATTACAATAGAAACATTTAAGATAAATGAATTGCCATTTGGCTTAAATAATTTAACACAATTGACCTCTCAGCAGGGAGCTGGCAGGCTTTTCAGCATGACTCAACTTATTTGTTAAAAGCGGACCTTCACCCTGAATAAGAGTGTATCCCCCACCCCGTATCTACAGATTGCCCACATTAAGAATCATTCTACCTGCAACTATTGCATTTTTTTTTAACCTATTAACATGCGATAGCGGCCCACGGAGTCTCAGGTTGCCTGCAGACAAGTGTCTTCTGACTATGCCACTCTGCATTCTGGGATTTCTGTAATTTTCCTAACCCCAGCTCTGCTCTGTCTGTGCAAAGCACAGCTATAAACCACCCCCCTGCACTTTTAACCCCCTTCTCCTGTCCTCAGTATATGATGCTTCTGAGGCAAAATGGCAGCACCTGTATCTTAAAGTCCTGAATAGAGTTGAAGCCCAGTGGGGGAAAGAATAAAAAGTAAGCTACTAAAAACTTAAAGGAGCAGTATCGCGAATTTTTCTTGGTGACTTATATTTAAATGGTACTTTGAATGTAGGTAAGTGTTGGAGTAAGAATTACAAATGTAGAAAAAAAATGGATGTGTGTGTTGAGCAGCTGGAGACTAATAGCTCATGTTTATGTCTGCTGAGTGTCAGAGCCCGACACTCTGGCCTGTTCCATGCTGAGGAGAGGGGGAGAACAATGTATCAAAGTATCAGCTGTTCAGTGCTGGCAGCCGTCCAGCATAAGATAACAACATTGCAACATTGCCTGGCCAGAACTTATATATCTAAAACAGAGAGAAAAGCTCTAGAAGTCATTTAGCTGATTTTGACAGTTTTCCCTTCATGTTGGCTCTGCTGCAGAATCTTTCAGTTTACCATTTTCTCTTTCATATTCTTATTTTTCATTTTTCCATATGATCTTTCTTTCAGCTTTGTGTGTTTTGAGCAAAGCCCAACCCAGGATTTTCCCTATCTGGAGTTTTGTTTTGTGCCCCTAGGGGCATCCCGACTTGGGATGCCCTGATATGTGAAATCCCCAAGTTCGCCTGTGAAAACGTACCTTTCCCTGTCCCACAGCGCTCTCATCCAATCAGCTCTGTTTGCACGCAGATGAGGAGCCTGAGCAGTAACCTTCCTGGCCGCCCGGCCTGTCTAAATGACTATCTGCGTGAGTGCACCAGAAAAATGGGGGGATCTGTGGTTATCCAGGAGTTGTTTCACACAGTGGGCATCCTGATTTAGAATGCCCAAGGGGCAAGGTCAATGGCCGGGTCTTATAGACTTCAGGGTCGGCAACTCAGGGTTTTGTTCCACTTTAATACCTTTAGATTTTCCTGCACAGTTATTCAAAGAAGAATTTCAGTTATTTTCAGTCAGTTTAGTTTATTTTGTATAGATTTTACACATTTGAGTCACCTGGTCTCATAACAAAAGCAGCACCTCACACACACACAGCCGTTACCACTGATTACAGTGTCAGCCTCTGAGGTAAAGTGTTGCTAGGAGACCAGTGGGCTAAATGAAGCAGCTCACTAAATACAACCCAGCAGATCCCCCTATTCAGCAAATGGACTGAGCCATTGTCATTATACAATTTAAAAGAGAGGCATATATTTTTTCCTTTTTCTATCGCCAGATTATTTATACACATGTTATAAGCTATTGTGTGGCTATTTAATTATTTATCTTTTTTTAATGCAAATTTCGCGATACTGCTCCTTTAACATATATTAAACTTGCTGGGGAATAGTTTTTTAAGGGTTTGGGCTTTTTATTAAATGATGCTGAAGGTCCAGTTTAAGTCCCAGCAGGAGGGATAGCCCATCTCAAGGTTTTAACTTCCATCCCAATATCTGGCTCCCTGAGCTTTTTTGCCTCTTTAATGCATTGTTTTATTCATTTAACAGAAGTTAATTTTAACATGTGATATAAGCAATGTCTATATTTTGCAACAGAACCTGGAGGCACAGTTACTGGGGCAGCTTTGTATATTTTCTATTAAAAGATATATACGAGTAGCAGGAACATGTATCGGCAGCAGCCCATGGATGGAATGGAGTACCCCAGGAAACCCCAGGATCAGGGGGAATCCCTAATGGGTAATTCACAAGACATGCACCATAGGGTCTGGGCCCTACTGTCGCGGGGGCCAGACAAATGGTAAGTATCACCCTTCCTATAATATTTTACTGTGCCCTTCTTTTTGAAATAGAGGTAGGGAAGGCAGATGTGTGTTTATTCCTATATAGTGTGGTAGAGAGAGGAGAACTATCTTTTTTGACTCATCTGTATATTTTGTTTTATTTCGTGGAAGTTCTTTGATCCTATGTTCAGGAGATTAAATAAATTCTAATAATAACTTTTAACATTGGCATGGAATGTTGTCTTGATAACTTCAAAGATTTTCAATGGCTTTTGTGCAGAAATGACACAGCTCAACAAGTTATTGCCGGTGTTAAGTTAGGGATTTCTACAAATGTAAATTGTAAGTGTAAGCAATTGTATAAAAAAACATCACCTAAAAACTAACTTATTATAAATTGGAATAATAAAAAAGAAAACTACTTTTTTTCAATCTTTTTTTTATTGTTATTGTTGTAATTATAGAAGTATAATTAAATAATACAGTATAATTAAAGTATTATTATTATAGAAGTATAATGCAATAAACAATGTTATTACAAGACCAGTTGAGTTTTTACATTATTTGTCATTATAAGTAATTTTGCCCAGTCCTGTTGGACATTGTTAACAGCTACAGTACTGTATACAGAAAAATACACCTTTAGTCATGCAGTATGACAGTGACCTTCACAGTGATCATAACCATCTCGGTGGAGTGGTGAGTAAATGGCTAGGTTGCTGACCCAGAACATGGGAAGGGAAAGTGGAGAGAAAAGGGAAAAGAGGTCACCAGGGGGTAAAGAAATGAAGGGAATAGTAGAGCTTGCAGGGGGTTTTCTAACTATTCCTTCTCAAAGTATCATAGTAGTTCCCAGGTGAGGAAAGGAATATTCATTATATAATGGCTCAGTCACCCTCAAACACAAATGGAATGAAGTGGCAGAGAGCTAACACCTCAAACAAAGTTGAGCTAAAAGCTCAAAGTATGTCTATGCTGGGTCATTCAACCTTTTATTTGAAGAACAAAACCCAGGGAAGACAGCCCAGAAATCTAGCCGGCCTGGCCGCTGGCCTTCCTTTGGGGCATCCCAAATCCCAAAAGCTTTCATTTTTAATCCACTAGCAGGAGCACTTGCCAAACAACAAAAGAAAACTGTAAAAAACTAAAAATGCATGTTTTTATTAAGCTATAACACACACGGGCACACACCAATTTTCTACATAATGGGTGTGAGGCTACATTGTGTCTTGGGGGCACCCATATTGCTGGAGGCCCCCACGCATAGACACCCGCAATCTTTAACTGAACCTCAATCCCCCAGCCAAAATGCAGCCTTGGGTTTGGCCACCGGTGGTCACTTGGTCCTGGCCTGGACCGACAGCCAGGAAAGAGAGCACAAAGAGGGCTTTTTGAAGTTCAGATCTGGATGGTTCGACCCCCCCCCCCCCACCCACAATGCAGTCACACACTCAATATGTAAAAAATAGGTGTGGGGCTGCTTTAAGTGTTCTAGGACACTGTTTCTCAACCTGCAGCATACATACCCCAGACAAGGCTGTATTTACCATAAGGCAACCCTAGGCCTGTGCTGATGCGTGCTATTACTGCTGTACTTGCTGGCACATTAGTGCCCCCTCTTGAGTGTCCACCCAATCCACAGAAAGACACAGTGTGTGTTTGTAGGGGGGAGAGGGCGCAAAGGGTTAAATCTAGTCTGTCGACAGAGCCTCTCCCAGCTGTTAAAAGGATCTGATTTCCCTGTCTCTAGGCTGTGGTCATGTGACTTATGTGAGTCAGGAGCCTGGGAAACCAGTAAAAAGTATAGGGATTTGCATTTAACTTCTTGCGCCCAACCTCTTACCCCATGCACTGCCTACATGTAACCCCTTGCATCCTATCCATCCTCCACACACTGGTTGCATTTAACCCCTTGCACCCTCACCCCCAACACTCACACTGTCTGCATTGAAACCATCTTGCAATCCCCTCCCCCCACAAAACTGGGGTGTAAGTAAAAAAAAAGTGCCTAGGGCAGCCTGGACACCAAATATGGCCCTGACCCCAGGGGGTATGAAGCAGTGTTTCAGGGGGTGTCTCTTGCATTCAAAGTGCCACAAGGCTTGTGGCCTACTTATTTTGGTCGCTAGTCGCTGTTGAGAATCATTGCTGTAGGATTTTAATCACACAGCGTCTGCCGCTCTGTGCTATAGCGACCAGATTTAGAGCGCTGACGCTGTGTGTGTCCTTTTTTGATAAGTATGGTGTGGAGCGCCGAGAGTCAGTCGCACTGAGCTAGCGCTAGCTTTCGCTCCCTGCAGCGCTGTACTGGTGTTAGAGTGCCCAACATACATCACATTCATCAATGCGGGCCAGGTTACTACAGCGATTGAGGCGCTCTGTTACAGCACCCGATACCCGCTTAGAGCACCTACTAGCTGTCCCTCTGAGCCAGGGGTGGGCAATTATTTTTTCCATGGGGCCACATGAGAAACTAAAAATATTGTGGAGGGCCGGGCCAAAATGCTGAACTCAGGCTCATTCACAAATGGCCGGTGTGGGCATGCACCCTGCTTAGAAGCCACAGGAGGCCCCATAGCAGCCTGGCCCCATGGCTTCTGCACGGGTGGTCCCATGGCAGTCTGGTCCCATGAGTGCTGCACTGTAAGGAGAGGCCATATTGTAGGTTGCTGTGGGCCCCACTGTTACACAGCCACAGGGGCCAGGCTGCTATGGGGCAACCTGTGCAGCAGCCATAGGGCCATGCTGCTGCCAGCATCCTGGCCCATGGCTGCTGCTTGGGGGAGCAAAGCATCACAGCAACACAGCCCACAGCAACCTGCAATATGGTTTCTCTTTACAGTGCCAGTCTGTGCCCCCGCTCCCCCGGGCGCCGCACTACATACCTATTGGCAGGGGTTGCAGGAGCTCGGGACACTGGGACTTGCTTGCCGGAACTATTTATTTTCGCTGCACTAGCACAGCTCCTGCCTCTCCCCCCCCCCCATGGAGGGCCTGCGGGCAGAGTGAGGAGAAGACTGCCCCGCCCCCTCACGTCACCCCAGGGCCACCCAGAGCCGCCTCGCCATTGGACAGGCTGTCAGGTGAACTGACCAATCAGACGATAGAGGAGCAGGTGCGCAGGCAAGCAGCCTGCAACCCGTCCCCACCACCAAAGCGACGTACCACAGGGCCCAGCAAGAACGATGGAACGAGGAAGGTAAGCATTAGGGATGAGCAAACTGGTTCGTCAGAAACCAAGTTTGTTCTGAATTTCAGGAAAAATTCGATTCAGCACGAAAACAAATTTTTGGGGGTTCCTGCTGACCGAATCCTGAAATTAAAAAAAAAAACTCACCACCAGCCTTGCTCCAGCGCCTTGTAGAGTCAGCGGGTGGCGTCTCGCACAGCTTACAGTGCAGCCACTGCCCACTCCTCCCATGGGCTTTTGTGCATTCCTTGCCTCAAACAGGGTGCTTCACAGGTTAAATGTAAAGTTATATTTGCAGTGTAACACCTGTTACTTTGTTTATAATATGTAGGTTTTTATGTAACTTTTCCTTTTAAACTCATAATATTTTATCATGTTGCTATGACTTCCTCTGCATCAGCCTAGACACAGTGATGTTTACATTCAGAGGCAGGTGGCTTGACATGCTAGGACAGGCAGGCTTTAAGATTAGGAACCTACTATGATTAAGGACTGGAGATAGGAGTCCGAAACGCGTAAGTCGCCTATACTGCATATATGACTTTCCAGGACTTTGATCACTACTGATTTTATTGGCTTTTGACACACTATGGAGATGATTTTAAACGCATAATTAAAAGTGAAGTTTTATGAGGAGTGCGGACCATTCACTTTGCTTTTCATGCTGTTTAGTGGGTTTGAGACTACCCATGGCAGTGCCCACTCGGGATCAGGTGGTAATCCCATTCCCTATATTATCCCTTTAAGATTAGGAAGCCCGCGGGCCGTACAATGCCCAGGTCTGCTCTAAGCGCCTCTATACAGACGCTCATCTGCCGATACCTGACGTTAATAATGAATCAGCCTCCACGTCCCCAGCCTGGAGCTGGTATAAAAGAAAAAACTACTTCAGCTCTGGACCCAAGATGGGAAAAGATAGAAGACATTTCAGCTTCTATAGACTTACTTCTCTAAAGAAGAATCCTGAGCTAGACAACAGAGGCTGTAACCTATGAAAGTTGCAAATAAAAATCTGGGACATTTTAGTATATGTTACTGGGACCATGTGAGGATGTTCGCAGTCTTTCAGTTCCATGCGGTATCAAAAAAAATGTTGATGTGTATATATAATCGCACTTGGATTAGGTCCGAATGCAAATGCTATTCAGCACCATAGTCGAATGCAACCTGTATGTACACTTCCCAGTTTCGCATGCACAAAAAGTAAAAGGTCTTTGCATGTGGAATACCAAGAAATGTGCAAAGAAAACGCCTGGTGGGAAATAATGTATTGTGTATATGAGGACAAACAAGCTTTTTTTAATTAATATTGGCAACATTGCAAATATTTCTGCTAATATGTATAAAAGCACCATGCCAGTTTGCCTTATTACTCTATGGCTTCTTTCAGACCAAAGCGATTGCTGGATGATCAGGTGCCAAGGCTCCAAAAGGGCAGCACACCGCCCAGTGCATGAGTCAATGTTTGTGTATGTTTCACTGCATGGATATGGACTATGTATGCGCAAGCATACTATGGCAATATATGTCCAAGAAAAAAACAAAAATCCAATCATTTCGAGATTTGAAGAAGTGTGTGTGTGTATATATGGAGGATATTTAAGAACTGATAGCGGCAGGTAGTGTCTGGTGAACGCTGAGTACTGTACGCAAAACCAAATTTAAGATAGCGAATCTGGTGAGCGCCTCTAAGAGCGCCATGTAGCATCACATGTATTACTAGAGGCGGCTCAGTGTATAGCGCCGGTGCTCTAGGCTCAGGAGCGCCATGCAGTACCTGTCGCTCTGTAGCGCTCTCCCATACATTTCAATGGGGCTTCTTTAGTTGTGTATAAATAGCGTGTTTGGCAATAAATTTTTTTTTTTTTTTGCTCAAATCATTGTGTGACCTCTCCTGGCTGCAAACAAACACTTTTAATATATAGTTTTTTAATTTTATATTTTTATGCAGAATGTACAGGTCTGGGACTAAAGTGTCATTGTCACAGTGTTAAAACAATGTCATTCCATGTGTTTTCGCTTTGTTACTGGTGTATATGTGTTTAAAAACAGACTTTGATCACACAGCGTCTGGCGCTCTATGCTTGAGCGCCCAGCTTTAGAGCGCCGACACTGTGTGCGTAGTTTTTTTGTTAAATATCGTGTGAAGCGCTGAGTGCTGGACGCACAGAGCTACCTCTCGCTCGCTGCAGCACTGTGCTGTTGTTAGAGCACCCAACACACATCATATTCATCAATGCCGGCCAGGTTACTACAGCGATACCCACTTACAGCGTCTACTAGTGGTCGCTCTAAGCGCCGCTATACAGACGCTCATCTGGCAATACCTGGCGCTAGTAGTGAATTAGCCTCCAAATATATATATATATATATATTTATATAACAAACTTGTCACCCTTGATCCTCCTAATGACTTTGTTAGAATCACTGCAGCCAATGGAATTGCCCTGCATGGTTCTTCTTTGTATTTTTAAATGTTTTTGTTCTCTTCAGTTTATTTCTGCTTATAAAATAATACTTTGTGTATGTGATTTTTGTTTTGTTGTTGTTGTTGTTGTGATTCACCAACTCTAGTTGCTCTTAAAGGTTAGTCATTGACCACTCACCAACTACAACCATTTAGCAAGAGGCAGGATGGGCAATTCTGACAGCACTGAAGAAAAATGATATTGACTGTTTGCTAACCACTTGCTCCCTACAGGTTCATTTTAATGGGACAGTTCAGGCAATAGAAATAATAAGGCAGCAAGGAGCTCACCTAAAGCCTGTCCTAAGTGTCTCTTTTTACATTTCTGCAGCGTCAGGTAGAAGCCACAGGTGTTCTCCAAATGTTCCCCCCCATTCCTTTCCATTTTTCTAAAACCGTGCTCCAAATTTGTTTACGTGGCTGCTCCTGTTCCTTAGTGCTCCCAGCATGAGCAAGCGCAACCATGGCTTTCCAGATTGCTCACGCTGGGAAGAGCTGAGGGACAGGAGTGGCCATGTGACAACATTTGCAGGTAGTCATTGAATAAAATTGAAAAAAGAGGTACAGACTTTGGACACTAGCTACTGTAGGCTGCAGGAAATGAAGGAGAGGCACATGGGACAAGCTTGAGTTTGCTGGTGAATGCGCGTATGGCAGGGGATGCAGCAGCATCCTGAATGCATGAATGTCATAAAAATGTGGGGCACGAGTCCTTACGCCAACCAGAATGTCACATATTCTACTATCCTGAAAAGCAAAATCAGGAATTGAGAGGTCCTCAAACCAAATGGGTTGTCAAATAATCTGGTGCCTCTTGCACAGTGATTCATAGGCCCTTATTTAACAAGGGATAGCGACAGGTGAGCGGCCGGTAATGACGGGCCCCGCCACGAGAACGCCGGCTCCCCACCACAATCACACATTTATCAAGCCAATCCTGCTTAGAGACTGAGATAGCGCCATATAGCGACTCATTCATCATTATTCCAGCCTCAGCCCACAGCGCCAGCGTCCGACCTTGAACAGCGACAGGTATGACCTCTCGCTACCTGGCACTCTCCAATGCATTTCAATGGAACAATCTTTAAATATTCATAATTAATTGTTATGAATTTTTTTTTTATGAATTTTTTTTTTTTGTTTTTAAATGTGAAAAATTCTGTGACCACTTCTGCCATTTTAGATAATTTTTTTAAGGTAAAAAAAATAAAAATTGTACAGAATTGATATTACAGGTCTGATATTAATGTATTCATATTACAAAATTATTTTAAAACTAGCCAGTTGCTATCATGCGCTCCCATACAGCGCGGAACCTGTCAAATAGCGACTCCAAGTCAACTACCGAACAACGGCCAAGCACAGCGACTACTAGCGGGCGCTCTGAAAGAAATTTAGGATTTCAACCCAATCAAATCAGACAGGATAAAAATGACAGAGGGCCAAACTGTCCCCTTTTATTCAAGTTTTATATAGCCCCTATAATTGAGCTGGGGTAAATCTTAGAATCAAATGGCAACTCCCCACTAGTATGGTGTGGAGGCTGATTCATTACTAACGCCAGGTATTGGCACATGAGCGTCTGTACATCAGACGCTACATGACGCTGTTAGAGTCGCTCACCAGATTCGCTTTTATAAATGTGGTTTTGCGTACAGCACCTGCCGTTCACCAGACACTGCCTGCCGCCATGAGGCACTACCTGGTGCTATTCCTTCTTAAATAACCCCCAAATTATACTTGTGGTTTAGACACCATCCAAATGGAAGTGTCTGTTTTACTGTAACTCTCAAAAGAAACTTTGGGAGGTTGGGTGGTAATTGTATTTGACTGCTAGGCCAGTTGATTTCTTAACATTAGGAATAATAAACCTACTGTTCTATGAAATTGCTAAGGCCTATATTGAACTCCATTAGGTGTAAAGGCTGCTGTCTGGGTTAGTTTGGAATTGACCCAAAGAGAATGTACATTTCCTACCTCTTCCTTTATTACTTATGTAAGTACTTCCAATCACATATTAAATATTTGCAACTTTCAAGCAAACCAATTGGCTCCTATGTAGTTACATAGTTAATACGGTTGAAAAAAGACATCAAGTTCAACCAAGGGTCGGGTTGGAGAAGGTAATTTTTTGTGTTTCAATATTTTTATTGAAATTTCCAACAATACAGTTCTGCAAGACATACAGCAGTGTAATGCCATCCCACGCAGGGGAGGTGTATAGGAAAAAAACGGCGTACGTTTTTACAGTACAGCAGGTGAACCCAACCAATGTTTTAACAATTCTCATAGTAACTGTAAGCATGGAGAGGCACGGAACATGAGCTTGATACTACCAGTGCAATTTACATTACGTCATGACCGTGTCCGGGACCGTGCGGACCACGGAGCCCCGCGGTATCCGCGACCAGCACCGCCCTCCGCACACCCGCGATCTCGTGCTAGCCATACCATGACCATTGAGGTATGCCAGTAGGCTGTCCCACACAATCGTGCGCACGCACAGAAAGAAACCGTCAAAAAAACATCAATAAACATTAAAGCTATTGTGTTGCAAAAAAAGAAAGGAAAAGAAGGTGACCCCACGCGTGGGCCAAAGTATAGAGAGGGGAGGGGAAGAGAAAGTGGGGGGCAGGGGGGGTTGTCGCTCCCGCGTTCCACCAGATGCCACGTATGGTTATTATAGTGCCCGCAGAGATTCGCCAGGCCAGGTAAATCTTATCCGTGGTTCCCACACCGAGAGGAATTTGTTGTGGGAGTCGGTCAGGATACTAGACAGCCTCTTGTTGATGAGAAAGACTTTCATTCTATCCGACACCTCCGAGATTGGGTAGAATTGCTTCTTCCAGGCCTTAGCTATGGCCTGCTTGGCCGCCAGGAGAAGGTAGACAAAAAGTCTGTGTTGCTTATTGGACAACTCACAGGGCTTACAGTGCAGGAGGGCCACCCATGGATCCCTCCTCATGCTAGATCCGAAGATTTCATTGGCCATCCTGAATACCTGGTTCCAAAAGCAAGCCAGCATAGGGCAGGTGCACCAAATATGCATAAAGTCCCCATCTGCACTGCAGCCCCTAAAGCATGACCCAGCCTGGCCCAGAAACATCCTGCTCAAGCGGCTCGGCACAAGGTACCAGCGGAGCAGCACCTTATAGGCCGTTTCCACTGTCAGGATGTCAATGGAGCATTTTGAGATACGAGACCATATCTCTGTCCACCCCCTGTCTTCGCCAGGTGGACCCAGATCCCTTTCCCAGCTACTCACATATGCATGGGACTCTAGCTTAGTTACATTTAGCGCAGAATAAATTAGGGAAATTGTTCCTCTTTGAAAGGGGTTATCAGCGCATAAATCCTCAAAGGGGGTCTTCGCCCAGGAGGAAGGACACAGTTTTGTCAGGGGCAGAATCCAATGCCTTAGTTGAATATAACGGAAAAAATTCCCTATGGGGGATACCGTATTTCTCCTGCAAGTCGCGGAAAGACCCCAGGCCTCCCTCCATGAGTAGGTCATATATTTTATTTATACCCCGGTCCTGCCACCACTTAAAAGCTAATTTGTTCTGCACACCTGGGGGGAAACTTGGGTTATCCCATAAATGTGGGGGGACATCAAGGGGAGAAGGTAATTTTTATCATTTACTGATAACAGTTAATAGTAACTGTTATTTTCCTCTAAAAACGCTTCTAAGCCACGTAAATTCTACGTTTCTGACTTTCCCACATGCTATCAAAGTAAACAAAAAAAGCCACTTACCTGACCCCTCGTTCGATCTGGCCGGGTCTCCTCTTCACCTTGGGGGGCTCCGATTCCGTGTTTGGGCTCCTCCGGCTGCAGGGGAGTGCCCGGAATAGGCCCCCCCCCCCCCGTTTCAGCAGCTGTCGGAATTTCCTGTAAAAAATAAAAAATAAAATAAAAATTACATTTACTCACCTTCATGCCCGATCCCGCCCGCCGGATCTCCTCTTCATGGGCCAAACCAAATTTACAAGGGTCATAAAAAAGGGGCACAACTCCACAAATACCATAAAACAATAATATTTTATTAAGTGTTACACTATAGCAAAAATAAAAACACACATGCAACACAACGACACTGTTAAAATCAATTCATCCACTATTCCTGTGATGCTAAAATACTTAGCAATCCATATTATAGAAGACCACAAGGTATCAAAAAGTACAAATAGAAATCAGTATTAAATAGCCCTCCTCTGCATCCAGGGGGCCTCCAATCCCCCCTGGGGCTCTTCCGATTTCAGGAGAGGGCCCGACAGCCCTCCTCCTTCCGCTTCTTTTACTGCTAGCCCCGCCTATTTGGGGGTGGGGTAGATGATGTCACCCTGTGGGCGTCATCACGGCTTCAGGCCTCTCAGCTCTCAGATGCCTGGTGATCGCTGGGCAGAGGAGAGAGGCAGGCGATCCTCTGATCACCTCTCTGGGATCTTCCCCTTGTGACTTACACATCCTGGGAAAACCCCCTCCATGCCCCTCCCCTTCTGTAAAGTATGTAGTCACTTGGCGGAAATCACAGAGAGGCTCCTCGTACTGCCTAAAGCTCATTCCCCTCGCTGGTAGCGAGGATGAAAGAAGGGAGAACATGCCTCCCCTCGTTCTCCAGAAGAAGGGTCCAGTTAATAGCCACATTTAGAACATTGAAATTTATTTTAAAGGCGAGTATACTCTTTATTTTTCTTAGAGATACTTTTTAAAGTGGTCCTAATGTAAATAAAAAGACTCCTTCCCCCTTTTCTATTTTGGACAACCCTTCATTTGAAAATTGTTAGGAAGCACAAAAACTGTATTTGCACTCCTGCTCTGTTGTGAAGGCTGATTCACTACTAACGCCACGTATTGCCAGATTAGAGTCTGTACAGCAGCACTTAGAGCGACCACTAGTAGACGCTGTAAGTGGGTATCGGGCGCTGTAACCTAGCATTGCGGTCGCTGTAGTAACCTGGCCAGCATTGATGAATATGATGTGTGTTGGGCGCTCTAACAACAGTACAGCACTGCAACGAGCGACAGGTAGCGCCAGCTTAGTGCGTCCAGCACTCAGTGCTCCACACCATATTTAACAAAAAACTACACACACAGCATCGGCACTCTAAAGCTGGGTGCTGTAGCATAGAGCACCAGACGCTGTGTGATCAAAGTCTGTTTTTGAACACATATACACCAGTAACAAAGCGAAAACACATGGAATGACATTGTTTTAACACTGGGACAATAACACTTTAGTGCCAGACCTGTAAACAGAACTCTGCATAAAAATATAAAAAGTCCCAAAAATGTATAAAAGTGTTTGTTTGCAGCCAGGAGAGGTCGTACAATGATATAGGCAAAAAAAAATGTAAATTGGCAAACATGCTATTTATACACAACTAATGAAACCCCACTGAAATGTATAGGAGAGCGCTACAGAGCGACAGCTACTACATGGCGCTCCTGAACCTAGAGCACCTGCGCTATATGCTGAGCCACCTGGATTAATACATGTGACGCTACATGTCGCTGTTAGAATCGCTCACCAGATTCGCTTTCTTAAATGTGGTTTTGCGTACAGTGCCCAGCGTTCACCAGACGCTACCTGCCGCTATCCCTTCTTAAATAATAAAAGGGGGTGTCCTTTGGGTAGTTGGTTAAGCAGACCTACATTCTCTTTTACTTTAGGTAATCTTACAGTTTGAGAGAATCTCCAATCTTACTCAAAGAAGGTTTGGCATGTTACTGTGTAGCGCCATTGTTTTGTTGAATTGGCCCGGAAGTAAGCTTTGGAAATATTCATCTGAAGTTTTATGGAGTGCAGCAGAGGAAAGGCTCCAAGAAGCTAGAAAAGCCTCCAGCAGCACCCACACTGCAACGCCGGCGCTCTCGGCTGTATCGCTCCCGGACAGTCAGTGTTCGCAGCACACAGCTTTTATATGCCCGTGCGCTAGTGACACCTAGTGGCGGCTGGGAGCGCTGCAAGTTGAAAGTATTTAAAACGGACCTTCACTCTGAATAAGAGCCTATCTTAGATGTTTCCCACACCCTGTACATACAGATAGCTCACATTAAATATCATCCTACCTGCATCTACTGCATGTTATGAGCCTTTAAACATCCAAGATGGCAGCTCATGGAACATCAGGCAGCCTGCAAACAGGAAGTGCCCTCTGACTGTGCTGCTCTGCATTCTGGGACTGATGACCTTTTCCTGACCCCAGCTCTACTCTGTCTGAGCAAAGCACAGCTATAACCTGCCCCCCTGTATTTTATCCCACTCTCCTCTCCTCAGTATATGGGATGCTTCTGAGTCAAGATGGCGGCGCCCATATCCTAAAGTCCTGAACAGAGTTGCAGCTCAGTGGGGGAAAGAATAATAAGTAAGTGACTAAAAACTTAAAATATATTAATTTTAGATGCTGGGGAATCGTTTTTGTAAGGGTTTGGGCTTTTCAATAAATCATGCTGAAGGTCCGGTTTAAGAAAAGGATACATAGGGCCAGAGGAATTCCAATCTTCAATTTTTTAGGGTCATGTAATTTTCAAACCCATTGAAATGTATGGGATAAGGCCACACAGTGCAGGGTGAGCGCCTGGTCTTATCTGGCACTGTCAGGAACTCAGCGGTAGCACTCATCCCATTGCCGGCACTGATGATAGATGGGACACTACCTGGCACTATCACAGGAACTCTAGATTTTTAACTTAATAAATACACCATTTTCACTGGGACCTGGCATTCACCTGACACTCATCTGGCACTATGTGGCCTTAGCGTTTCTTAAATAAACCCCTGTAAGGTTACCTTCTGCACACTTGTATACACTGAACATAACTAGCTGATGTTGTAAATGTAAAAAAATAGATTCTTAGTTTGCAATGTATGTTTAGCTTGTAATTCCCGACAGTGTTGTCTGTCAAGTCCAAACAGCTGCAGCAACTTTTACAACTCTTGTGATCTAATTATACTCAGTTGGATTTCTATATTTAACTAAAGCTGTAAACAAGAGCTGCATTTAGGTAGATATCTACCCAAGCGGGCTGGATACTATGAGCATGAATCAGAAACCAGGCCGTGTGTTAGGGCAAGCGCTGCACACCCATCTAGCAGCACTTCACTTACCTCCATGGCTGCATCCAGCCATCATCCATTTTGCAGCACTTCCCTCATGGCTGTTCCCAGCTGTCTCCCTTCCCCCCATGCTTCCTTCTCGCATGCTCAGGTGCGCGCACGTCTCCGTCCACTAGAGGGCGAGCGCAGTGGATTCCGGAGATTTAAAGGGCCTGTACAGCACTGATTGGTGCTTGGTCATCCAAGCCTGCATCCACTTCTCCTATTTAAAGAGGCACTTCCTTCCTTCAGTGCCGGATCTTGGTCTCTCCATGCTTGTTGAAAGTCAGACATTCTTGGATTGCTCACCCGTGTACCGACCTCTGCCTGTCCCCGACTCTGAACCTTTGCTGCCTGCCCCGACCTCGGCTACTCACCTTTACTGCGAACCTGTGCTGCCAGCCCCGATCTCTGCCTGTACTTACTATGCCTTTTGCCTGCCACTTGTGTACCTCGCTGAACCTCGGCTGACTGTGGGACTGGGCCGCTGTTGGGGGGTAGCGACCTGGGGGTCACTCGCCGCACAAGACCAACCTGCCTTGCGGTGGGCTCTGGTGAATACCGGTGGCCCCTTAGACTCCGCTCCCCTGACATGGTACCTGCCATCGGTCCCACAGTTAAAGCGGATCCACACCCGAGTCCGCTCCACCCAGTCCGTGACACTGTGCAGTTCTTTTTCCAATACAGTATTAAAGGTTTAAAGGTTTGATTCCTTGTCAGCAAATATTTCAACAAAAAACAAAAAATCTATAAATCAAAGAGTCACAGGCAGAGCCACTCAAGGGTACAAGTTAGCAGTTGCTATGCAAAACTTACTATAAGGTGTTGCATAGTGTTTTGGTACACAAATAATTGTTTGCTGTATAATTTATTAGGTTGTGTTTACAATGGCTACCAACTGATTTTGTAGCCTTAAAAACCCTCAGTCCTCGTTCACACTTGTTTGACACATCGGATCCACAAAATCGTTTCTACAATGGCTCTTCTATGGCCACTTTCATGCCTCTTTATTGCAGCTAAGCAAATAAAATTGAGCAGCAAAAAGGCTTGCATGCTGCACCCATGTTGCAAACAGAACCCAGCCGGGGCCCCATACATCTATTAAGGCGCAAAGCAAATGCATGGAAAATGCTATATTTGCATTTTTTAATTAATGAAACAAAATGACATGGGGTCCCCCTCCCAGAGACTACCAGCCAGTGCACCAGGCAAAGGGACTAGGATCCCCATGGCCTAAAGGCCAAAAAAGCCATGGCAGTATACCGGCCCCTAAAGCAGAACAAAACCCAACCGGTTGGCCTCAATGAGAGTTGACTGACATAGTCACAGCTGTTAGAATAATGAAGAGGTAAGTGATAAGGGGGTGTTCTGGAGGGTTTCAAGCAGTAGGGCATAGAACAAACCCAAGTCGAATTTCCAGGTTTCGTTCTGCTTTGAACCCTTTGGCACTGGTCCGGTGCTCTTTCACCTCAGGAAGGAAACTGAGCCCATGTCAACTGGTAAGAAGTCCATACACTGGCTCAAAGGGGAAGGGGGCTTCTTGGTGGCAGGTGACTCAGACCGCAAGCATATTTGATTCACTGATACTTGAGATATTTGGGTTCTGATACCTTACCTGACCCAGTCTTTTCCTGCCCTGCCATAAGTTGTCTATAAACTATGTTCGAAGTCATTCCAGTAAAGAAGGGTTAAAATTTATAGTTTTTACTTTAATCTTAGAGAAATGTTGTAGAACTGGGGGTTCCCAACCAGTGGTACTGGTACCATCGGTGAAAATCAAGATTCTGTCAGATGGTACCAAACAAGGCTGTAGACTGACCTGTACCTCCCCTGTACCTTCTCTGAAATATACCCACACCTATATAAATACAAAACTGCACATAAAGGTGATAAAACTATTAATGTGCATTTAAGGGTTTTTCAAGGGTTTTCTGCACAATAAATGGCTGTTTTAGTTGACTGACAACCCATACCTACCTCCCAGGTGGTACTTGATTTAATTAGAAAATGGAGATTGGTACTTGATTGAACAAAGGTTGGAAACATCTGTAGAAAGGCCTGAAGCGAGCAGTTCATGGGAGGAAACCAACTAACATAACAGAGTTAAAGTGACTGAATTATTGCCTTTGCCGCTGTGCAGAACTTATCAACAATTGCCAGAAACATGTATGTGTTTGATGTGAATTTCTATCTATTTTCAGGAGTGATGTACTATTAGGTCAAATGTATTCAGAAATATAAACGTCTAAAGGGTTTACAGGGTTTAGTACCTCTTGTTGGCATTGTGTTCCGTTTTTACATCGGGGTTGGTGTGTTTGTTGAAGCTTGGAGAGCTTATGATTGTGGTTTCATCTCTATTTGTTGCTATACTAACATTTGTATCTAACAATGGGTTGCCAATATATTTGCTCACCTGGGTCTGTCCTTCCTCTATGCAGGAACACAGTTTATCTCATCTAGCCATTATTCATTAGAAAGATGATTCATCCAATTCAAATACCTGAGATTACCCCAATTATCTTAATATTCAAGTGGTTTAATGACCCTCTATATGGGCTAGATGTCTGCTCAAGCCCAGTTTAAAGTGGACCAAAACCCCTGGGTCCTCCGATTGGGGATGCCCCGCTGTGAGAAACCCCCAGGTCACCCGATCTCACGCACCCTACCTCGGTCCTCTGGTGCATGCGCAGCCTCTCGTCCAGTCATCGCGTTCAGATCCGCTCCCGCCCCTTCGTCCAGTAGCTCGTCTAAAGCAAGTGGAGCTGAACATGCTGGCGGCCGCATCCCCTGCTACCCTTTATCAGGGAGCGTGCCCGCACACTCGACAATCACGAATGCCTGGCTCCGGCACACGTTCTGCTAAAGGGATAGCGGGGATGTGGCCGCTGCTCATGTACGCGCCGTTGGAAAGAAAGTGAGTTTTCGGGGCAACCTGGGGGGATTGACACAGTGGGCCATCCTGAATCTGGATAGTTTCATAGACTCCAGGGTGGGTTTTGGTCCACTTTAAGTCAAATAATACTTTACTTTCCAATATTGCTTAAGGTTTCTATTACCCAAAGTTTTGGGATTAGCATAGTAACTAAAACACTGCCTCTATAACTTTAGTCATACTTTTCATACAACTTGGGTGCCAAGGGAAAGCCTTTCATGCAGCTTAAGTACCCAGTCCTGGATCAGTTACAAATGCTCATTGGGGATGCTGGGTGCTGGAGGATGCCGTGAATATAAGAATTCAGGCCATGTACAGTATTCTATATAATGCTGCTGGGAGCAATAAAGTGCTTCCCCCGTTTTGTTTGACTTTTACCAATTTCACTTATTCCGTTTAATTGGTAAAAGTTCTGAAATTTGTGGACAACACTGGTTATTGGACTTATTCACAATAATGAGGAAAATTGAGCTCTCCCCTCATCACGAAAGTTGTTTATAGTGTACGCATGACTGCACGGCTTTGTCGCGGTGGCGAGAGAGTCACTATTGAATACATGTGATATACACACTGCCAGAAGTTCACATGTCAAGAAGAGGACTGAGTGGAAACATCTGCTGTGGGGAGCCCCAGCAGCATAAAAATAAGGGGAAAATATTAAATCCCCACAGCCCACAGTGAATCAGCTCCGGCCCACTCAGAAGCTGAATCGATGTCAAAGCTACACAACTTGGGTGAGTCTCCACCCGCAAGTCTAGCGACTGCATGGACTTGCTGTTGCCAGTGGAATTGTAATGACCCTGCCGGGGGAACAGTGATTAACTGTGGCGATCTGCCTTTCTTATGGAATCGGCAACCCACAGGTACAGAAGTAACCATTCCACCGTTTTAAAAACCGCTTTGCAGATGGGATTTTTTTTTGTTATTGAACTGTTGGTTCACTTGAGTCACTTTTGATGTTGATGGATGTTAATTAGATTTTTGATCCTGCACACAAAAAGGTCATCTACAGTTGTGAAAGGAGCATCAAATATCCTCTCCGCAGCTCTTGGTCTTTCTATTAGCTCCACCACACCAGATAGAGAACGTAGCACTAAAAAATACAATTCTGTGAAATACTCACCTGTAGAATTGATATTATTTGTATACAGTACGTCCTGCTCCAGATATAATACTTACACTTGGGTTATCCTCCGCCAGATGGCGCTGCACTGCAGAGACATGGAAAAACAGGCTCCTCCCGGTCCTTCAAATACCCAGGGACCTCCCACAAATCCCCAGCATTGAAAAGCAGTGAACAAGAAGCCGGGAGAATTAAACCAACCAGAACAACTGGTAATGATAACAATGATAACAATCACCATACAGGGGATCCAGAATAATGCAAAACCAGGGTGGGGTGGAGCAGGACGTACTGTATACAAATAATATCAATTCTACAGGTGAGTATTTCACAGAATTGTATTATTCTTAGTATACAGTACGTCCTGCTCCAGATATAATACTTACACTTGGGACATCAAATAGCAGTGTCCAGAAAGTAGGGTGGGATCCCCCAACAAAAGGTGACAACAGGCAGTTTAAACCACTGCCGCCTGCAAAACCTTGCGGCCAAAAACAGCATCAGCTGAGGCCCTAACATCAACCTTGTAAAACTTTGAAAAGGTATGAACCGAAGGCCAAGGAGCGGCCTTGCAAACTTGTTCAACAGAAGCCTGGTGCTGGAAGGCCCAAGAGGCACCAATAGCACGAGTAGAATGAGCAGTAAGGCGGAAGGGAGGATTCTTCCCCTTAGCAGAATAGGCCTGAATCACAGCCTGACGAATGCATTTGCTAATAGTAGACTTGGCAGGAGCCAAACCCTTCCTAGGCCCAGAAGGGACCCCAAAAAGAGCATCAGTCTTCCTGAAAGCCGCAGTGACTACCAGGTAATACTTCAGACACCTGACCACATCCAATGAATGCAAAACCCTTTCCTTAGCGTTGCTAGGGTTAGGACACAATGAAGGAAGAACAATACCCTGATTCAAATTAAAGGCAGACACCACCTTTGGCAGAAAATCTGGCTTAAAGTGGAACACCACCTTGTCCTGGTGTCTCTAGTAGTATGGGGGCTGAATAGACAGAGCCGCCAGCTCAGACACACGCCTGACCGAAGTAATAGCCACCAGAAAAACAACTTTGAGGGTAAGTACAGCCAGAGCAGCATCCTGAATAGGCTCAAAGGGAGCACCCTGTAAGGCAGACAAAACCAGGTTCAGGTCCCAAACAGGGACCTTAGGCTTACGTGGGGGACGCACGTGAGTGACCCCCTGAAAGAAGGTCTTAACCAAGGGATGCTGAGCAAAAGACTTCTGAAAGAGGACAGACAGGGCAGAAACCTGACCCTTCAGAGTACTGAGTTTTAAACCCAACTCCAATCCATGTTGTAAAAACTCCAGAATTCTAGGGATTAAGAATTCCCTGCAGGGAAGAGACCTAGACTCACACCAGTCAATGTAGGAACGCCATACCCTATAATAAATGGCAGAAGAAGTTTTCTTCCTAGCCTGTACCATGGTATCCACCACTGAGGCAGACAAGCCTTTCTCCATCAAGATGGAGGTTTCAGCAGCCAGGTCGTCAAAGCCAGAGTTTGTAAACTGTGATGGCGTAAGGAGCCCTGAGTGAGTAAATCTGGCTCCTCTGGCAGGACGTACTGGTCTACTGCCATTTGTACCACGTCTGCGAACCACACTCTTCTTCGCCACCTCGGGGCCACCAGAATCACTGGCACCCTTTCCAGGGCAATCTTGCGCAGAACCCTGCCCAGCAGGGGGAACGGGGGAAAGGCATACAGGAGCCGAAATTTCTTCCATGACAGTGACAGAGCGTCCGTGGCCAAGGCCAGAGGATCCTGAGACAGGGAGACAAAGACCGGGGGCTTGTGATTGTGACGGAATGCAAACAGATCCACATCCGGTAGGCCCCACCGGTAACACAGGGACTGGAATACCCTGTTGCAGAGGGACCACTCCCCCTGAAGGGAAGTCCCCCTGCTCAGAGAGTCTGCTAGAAGATTCTCTACCCCCGGGATATAAACAGCCGAGATGCATTGAACATTGGCCTCCGCCCATATCAGAATCCGCGACACTTCCTGGAGGGCACCCTTGCTCCGGGTCCCTCCCTGATGGTTGATGTAGGCAACCGCTGTCCTGTTGGCTGAGCGCACCTGCACAGACAGTCCCTGCAGGTGATCGGTCAACTGCTCCAAAACCAACCTGACCGCCCGTAGTTCCAGAATGTTGATAGGTAAATGGGCCTCCTGAGGGCCCCACCTCCCCTGGAACCTCAGGGACTTCCAGAAACCCCCCAACCTGACAGACTGGCATCCGTGGTGACCGTCTCCCAGGAGGGGGCTAGAAAGGACCTGTCCTTTAGCAAGTTCTTGTGGTCTAGCAAACACGAGAGGGACCTTCTGACCAATGGGGGAAGCACACAAACCCCGTCCAAGGACGCGGGGTCCTTGTCCCATACTGATAGGAGGTAAAGCTGCAGAGGCCTCGAATGGAACTGAGCAAAGGGCACCGCCTCGAAGCTCGCCACCATCAGGCCCACCAGCTGCATTCCCTGTCCCTGAGGGAGAGCTGGGGGCACGAGAGCAGGGTCCGCACCTGCGCAGTCAGAGTTTCCACCTTCTGTTGGGGAAGGAATATTCGTGACTGAACCGTATCCAGAATCATCCCCAGGAATGGGGTCACGGGTGAAGGGGACAGGGAGGACTTGGGATGATTGATCACCCAGCCGAAGCACTCCAAGGTGGACACCACCAGCTGAGTGTCCACCTCCGCCTGCTGTAGAGGCCATGAGGCGATGAGGATGTCGTCCAGGTAGGGCAGCACTCGAATGCCCCCTGACCTTATCAAGGACATCACCCCCGCCAATACCTTGGTGAACACTCTGGGAGCTGAAGTGAGGCCAAACGGTAGAGCCACAAATTGGTAATGTTGATCTTTCAACTCGAATCTGAGAAACCTTTGATGTCCTGGGAACACCAGGATGTGAAGGTAAGCATCTTTGATGTCCACAGACGTCATAAAATCCCCTGGGCGCAGAGAGCCATGCGAAAGCGCTTGTTCTTGACAAATTTGTTGAGGATCTTTAAATCCAGAATGGGCCTGACTTACCCATCTCTTTTGGGTACTGTGAAAAGGTTGGAGTAGAACCCTTCTCCCAATTCTCTCAAGGGAACCTTGCAAATAACTCCCAGATCCAGAAGTCCTTGTACTGCCTGCATCAGGACCTGAGCTGATACCGGGTCCTGGGGGATCCGGGTCCTGATGAATCTTGAGGGGGGCCACACAGCAAACTCTATCTTGTAGCCGGAGGTAACTACCTCCTGAATCCACCGGTCTGAGACTTGGCGCCTCCAGACGTGCGCGAAGTGCTGTAGCCGTCCCCCCACCCTGGCGGGCGAGGGCGCCCCATCATGCCTGAGGGGTCTTGGGAGGGGCTTTGGGTTTGGTCCCCCAGGAGGAGCCAGGACATCGCCCCCTGTTCCTATGCCAGGAGTCTGCGCGAGCCCCCGCGAAGGACACCCCTTTTCCCTGCTTAGCGCCTCTGTAGGGGGCTGAAAGGGGGCCCTGGCTGCGAAAGGGCCGAGGCTGCCGCCTGCACTGTGGTAACTTACCTCCTTTAGCAAAGAGGTCTAGGCGGTCCCCAAACAGGCGTAGTCCCTTGAATGGGAGCCCAGTAAGGGCTTTCTTAGCAGCATTGTCGGCCGCCCACTGGCGCAGCCATACTGTGTGGCGTATAGCCACCGCCAAGGCGGAAGATCTGGCACACAGCCTAATAGCATCATCCGATGCAGACAGGATAAAGTTCACAAATTCATCACAGTTAGACAGTGCATTAATAGTATCAGTAGGCAACTCGTCTGGGCCGTCAAGTGCATTCCTGACCATGGCCCTGAGCGCCACGGCAGTAATGGCAAAGGCATGGCATGGCACGCCAATTGGTCAATGCGCCGGTCCTCAGAATCCCGCAGTGTAGTAGTGTCGGGGGAATGCATAATAGAGGTGTTAGACAGCCCTAGAATTAGAGCATCGACCTCGGGGAGCGATGACCAGCACTTGACCATGTCAGCAGGAAATGGATACTTCCTGTCCAGACTCTTAGGGATCCCGGGAATTCCACTGGGATGTTCCCACTCCTTAAGCACGAGGTTATTGAAATGAGCTTGCTCAGGAAATTCCAACCGAGCCTTAGCAGTATGGAATAGCTCACCCCTTTGCCTGGGAGCCGCAACAGGGGGAGAGATGGACAAAACCTCAAAAATCTGAAGCAGTAGTTTATCAGTATCATCCGGGGTCCAGTGATCAGAACCAGAATCGTCATGGCCCCTAGACTTCTCATCAGATGACTCTGAGTCAGAGAGCAGCTCCCCTTCGTCCGAAAGGGTATGGTCATATAGATGCGTAAACTCATCAGACTCGTAGGGAAAGGAGCAGAGTCAGGGATTATGTGCCGCTTTTGTGCGGTGGCCTTGCACGCTAGAGTACTAGCAAGCAATTTTTCAACACTGGCCAGTCTAGTAGCCACATCAGGGTGAGAATCCCCGCTTGTATTGGGGGTTAGACTCAGGCTTGGGGGGGTAGGTGAAGTGAGGCGAGGTGCAGGCCCAGCCACAGGAGGGGCGGGAAGTACCATTAGCGCCTGCTGTGCACAAGGGACGCAGACCAGTGCATTGTCACCATTGATAGATGAGACCCCACAAGCTACACACAGCCGGGCTTGTCCGGAGGGAACCCCGTTCACAATATCCTGGGATGCCTCCATATGGTGATTAATAGGCACAATAGGCCAGTAGGGATTGACGCTATAAGCTACCCTGGATGCCCCAAAGACCCGCAGGGAAGTGGGAGTAATTATACTAGGTCCAACTGGCAATTACACCGGTCCAGGAGAAGCCACTGGATTCGACCATCTGAAAGATGTAATGGGAATAGGGATGTCAGAGCCATGCGCAGTAAGCAAGAAAGATGAAAATCGCCCGCAAGGGCACTTACAGATCGAGGGAGGAGGAGGACCGTTACCACGCGCGCGCGCGATGAGCATCTGAATGGCACCAAGCGAACCGTGAAATGCGGGCCAGAGCGGGCTGTGACGCGGAGCGCGCCAAGCCAGGTCTCCGCCCCCCCCGAAGAGCGCAAAGCTCTGAAGACAGTAGTCAGCGCAGACAGTAACAAGCGAGTGTATGACACACTATAGAAGGAAAACGGGGATTACTTCCAGATGCGCCCGACAACGTTTACCAATGAAGACACTGCAGCGTCTGAGGCGCCGCCGCGGCCGATAGACAATAAAAAACCAAACAGCGCGGCTCTGACACCAGGTGTATGAGTCAAGGACAATACTAAGGCCATAACGTGTACTGAATACACTAAGACCACCACACACACACACCCCCCCCCCTTTCTTTCCCCCCAAGCTACGGCGGGAACGAGGGAGGATGGCGACCCTTTGAACAGGGTCCACCGCTACACGGGGTATGGGGCAATAATGCAGAAGGGGCATCCACTAGAGGCTCACCATCAGCCTAAACCGCCTACCCTTTGGTGGGGGACTGCGGAGAAGCATGGCTCCATGAGCACGCGTAGTGCTGTCTACCTTCACCCGACCAGCGCAGCCCAGGCTCGGAGGCACATCACGAAGAGGACGGGTGGGAGTAGTCCAACAGGGCCGCAGGCTTTAATAGCCCCGCTCACCTGCGAGAGAGTGACACATCATGTCTTCGCAGTCAGCACTGCAGAGAAATCTGGGGATTTGTGGGAGGTCCCTGGGTATTTGAAGGGCCAGGAGGAGCCTGCTTTTCCATGTCTCTGCAGTGCAGCGCCATCTGGCGGAGGATAACCCAAGCATAAGTATTATATCTGGAGCAGGACGTACTGTATTATTATTTGTATTATTTGTAAAGTATGCCATGTGTTCTACAGCAACTTACAGAGAACCACTTAGATGCTAAATTAGAAGGGTGCGTATTGAAGGTTCAGGAAGTCCCGCACTGATTATATGTGTCTAATCTGAATGGCCTGGAGATATTCCTTGGGTTTACCAATTTTTACAGGATATTCATGAAGAACGTTTCTATCATTGTTCCACTTTTGCGTAGTCAGAAAATACCAAAGGTACTAAGAGAATAAACCCAGACCAGCATTTGCACTGGATTTACTTTTGTAATTACCTATAGAACAGTACAGTAAAGACAGTGTAACTATAGGGGTAGCAGGGGTGTGGCTGCACCAGGGTCCACAAGGTCAGGAGACTCCATAAGTAGCAAGGGCTAGAGGGCTGCAAATTGAGAGGAACGTCAGGGTGATTTCCCTGCACAAAATAGGCTAGAGAAGGTACTCAAACAATAACAGAAAAAAAATATAAACAGAATTAAAAGAAAAAGAAATATTAGCTTTGTTACTGGTGCGGGAGACTAAATTGGGGGGGGGGGGGTAACATCTGAGTGATTGACCTGCACAAAATATGGTAGGAAAAGTAGTCAACAGAAAATGCAAATATTAAGGAAATACATACATAAAAAAAAAATTCTTTTTTTTTACCGGTGTCAGAGGACAAGTCCGGGGGGTAACACCAGAGAGATTGCCCTGCACAAATAGGGTGACGAAACGCGTTGGAGGTTTTTGGACATTTTCTATCCTGGATCTGGATCTTTTGAAGACTGATGATACCTTGGGGCGGCTGGCGGTGAGAAGTTGCTGTTCCCCTCATTGTTTTCATGTCTATCTACATACATTGTTTGTGAGTGCAATTTTAATAAATTTATCGTTTTAAACTTTTATTGGACATACTGCACTATTTTCTGCTCTTCTTGCTTTACATGCAAAAAAACTGTCATCATATGCAATTTTTCTAAACGAATTTGAGTGTTGGAATTCTGTGGAGGATTGCTACATTTGGAAAGCAGTGGAGATTAAGCATGTGTTTATGCTCTAAAGGCCAAGTAATCATTTTGTTCTGGTAAGCGTGCTGGCACTATATTGGGTGTGCGTCCCTGATGGTGGTGGAGCATGCGCCGTGGGATCACACATCTATGATATTGAACTAATTTGAGCTCTGTGCTTCTTGCTTTTTGTAATAAATAAATATGAACAACAAATAAAAATAAACATAAATGCGTATACATAAATTAATTAAATTAAATTATTACATTTTTGACAAGTGTCAGAGGTCCGGGGGCAGGGGGGTGGGGCAGGAGAATGTGGCGGGGGTGGATGTGTAAGCGGAAGAGACAGAGGAGGTGGATGTGGCAGTGTGGGTGGAAGAGAAGGAGGAGGTAGCAAACACTTTAACCATTCACTTGTGGGATCCAGGCTTGGTTCATCTTAAGGAGTGTAAGCATCTCCACATTGGCTGTGGATAGGTGGATCCTCCTGTCAGTGATGACACCCCTGCGGTGCTAAACACGCATTTTGATAGGACTCTTGCCGCAAGGCAGGTCAACACCTCCAAGGCATAGAGAGCAAGCTCTGGCCACCCGTCCAATTGAACAGGGAGGACCCACTGCTCAGTACCAGGAGACACGATGACAGGTAATCATCCATCATGCGAGTCAAAGTCTGCCTCCTGGCACTACGAGCCATATCCAATGGTGGTGGGTGTGGCAGACAATTATTTAAAGTGTTCCACATTGTCGTCACGCTCCCCCTCCCCCTCCCCTGTGAGGTACTGCTAGTGCCCCTGCTGCATTGGTGACTTGCTCCTCCTCAACCTGGTGCAGCAACTAAAAGCCCTCAAAGTCAGCTATGAACTCCAGTAGTGCGTCCACCAGCATGCATTTGTACTCTCTCATTTTTCAATCAGTGCTGGAATCAAGGAGGTAATGTTATCCTTATAGCGGGGATCCAGCAGGGTGGTCATACAATAATTGGCATGTAGCATGTAGTGGCTCATGTACATCAGGCTGTCCTGAGTCAACGAGAAGCTATCCTCAGTATCAGGTGTCTCCTCCTCCTGCCCCTTCCTCCAGCCATAATCCAGTGATGCCTGTGAGCTGTTCTGGGTGCCACCCTGCTATGAGAAAGTCCTCCTCCCCCTCAGAAACCTGTGACATGGAGTACCTGGCCGCTGTTGGCCTAGCAACCCACCCTGCGAGCCACATGTGCACTGCCCTGACACCTGGGAAATGGGCCTTTCCCTTCCTCCTCTGGTTCCTCCTGTGCCACCATCAAATCCATCAAAGTCTCTATCATGGCCTGAAGTTTTTTGAATAATCAAGTTTTATTAGTTTTTCAGAAACAAAAAGATGAGATCAGGGGTACAGAAAGCAAAGAAGAGAAAGGGGTAGGGAAGGTGTCAGCGGGGGAACAGCATGTGCAATCGTATGGTTGAATACATTGACCAAGTCGCCAACCCATCTTCTGCAACAACCCACAGACAATTTAACTGTCAATATTATCACACTTGACCTCCAGAAACCAAACCGTACATCAATAGACTGTGGGGCGTGTACTCGCCGGCAGAGCTTCCCCTACCTATACATAGGTATACTGCCTGCAACAGGCTGCGAACTAGAAGAAGTTTTTTTTCTTAGCAGGCAAAAGAATGGGGATGATAGCGCTTACAATGGCGTCATCAACGCTCATATTATCATTGGTGTACTGGAAGCACTGCAGCATGGCACAAATGCCCCTCATGGAGCCCATTTATTAGTGTTGAAATGCTGTTGGTCAGCGCAGCCCCTGTACTTCGACTCAACCAGGCATTTTGGAGCTGAAACTCCACTATTGACTGCTGCTGCTGCTGCTCACACACCCTTTCCATCATATACAATGTGGTTACACCTGGTTAGCAAGTCACATATGAGGCGGTGGGTGGGAAGTTCAAACTTCATCTTCAGTGCAGTCAGGCGAGCAGCATCAGGATGGACTTTATGCAGCAGCTCCGGTATAATGGGCCAGGAAGCTCCACATCAACAAGTTGAGCACATGCGCCAAGCAAGGGATGTGTGTCAACCTGGTTCGGCCCAAGAATGCTACAAGATTATGCCCATTGTCGCACACCACCTTGCTGGGCTTCAGGTGCAATGGCAGCAGCCACTCACCTGTCTGCTCTTGGATGCTGGTCCACAGCTCCTGGGCAGTGTGGGGTCACCCAGACAGATGAGCTTTAGCAACGCATGCTGCCGTTTCCCCATGCCTGTGCTCAAATTTGTGGTACAGGGGCTGCGCTGACTGCCTGAGGAGGAAGCAGAGGAAAAAGCAGAGTAGAAGGAGGAAGCAACAGGAGGAACCAACTGATTTCCAGAAATCCTGGGTGGTGGAAGAATATGTGCCATGGTGCTTCCTGCCTCAGTCCCAGCTGCCACTACTTTGGCCCATGCTTACTTGTCCATGTGTCAGTGGTGATGTGGACACTGGAACTAATGTATTTCCCCAGTGCATATCTTATTTTCTCCACAACCTGTTGGTGCAGGGCAGGGATGGCCTGGCAAGAAAAGTAGTGGGGGCTGAGAATGGTGTATTTTGGAACAGCCAACTCCATCAGATTTTGAAAACTGTTTGTCTCTACAGGGTGGAGTGGGAGCATTTCAAAGGCCAGCAATTTGGAAATGCTCGCGTTCAGGCCTCGTGCATGAGTTAGGCCCAACTTCTGCTTTCTCTCTAAAGTTTATGGGATGAAAAGCTTTCCTGGGATGGTGTAGACAGGGTGAAGGTGGTGGTCTCACATCCTCCCTTTAAGGTGGCTTTGTGGTTGGGGAGGTGATGCTAGAGGCTGAGACAACTGAAGCAGTAGAGGGAGACTCAGGGGTTTGCAGGTGTTTCTGCCACTGCAGCTCATGTTTTGCTTACAGATGCTTGGTCATACACGAGGTGCTGAGATTATAGGCATTTCACTTGCTTTAGTGACTGTTGACACAGTATGCACTTGTCCGGCATTTGTGCCCTGCTTGAGGCAGCTTTGTTGTGCTCAGTCCCTGGGCTTGGTGGGCAGTAGTCGCAACGGGCTAACCGCTGATGGTTTGCACCCTTCTTCTTCTTCTGTTGACTGCCTGGGGCTGTGTGACCTCTTCCCCCAAACTCTGATGGCCTTCAGTCTATGTTGGGTCTAGAACCTTGTCATCATCCCTGGCATTGTATTCCTCCCACTTATCCCCACTAGCCTCCTTCTCAGCCTCATCATTGCAGAAGGCTGCAGCAGTCAGCACTAGGGTTTCATCATCATCATCAAGGCTGTCCTGCGATGGTCTACTGGCCACGTCCTTATTCTCCAACATAAGCTGTTGGGAATCTGGGAACCCTCTGTCTGCAACTTGAGCAGAAGCAGGTTGAGGACCCACTGTATCCCAGCTAGGAGTGTCATCATAGAGCATTAGGGACTCCATGACTTGTGACTGAGACAGCCTTGCTGATTTTAAGGGGAGTGAGGAGGAGCACTCAGCACTCTCGGCAGAAGTGGAGTGGGTGAAAGACAATGCCATGGAACTGATACCATTGCACACCATATAATCTATGACTGCCTCAACTTGTTCTGGCCTCACATTGTGGCCTTCAAAAATATGCTGCAAACCCTGGAGCCTGCTTGCACCAGAAGAAGGTGTAGCAGGCAAAGATAAAATATGTCTTCTCTCTGCAGAACCAGCTCCATCACCACCAGCAGCAGAAGCACCAGGGCCACGCCCCTGTCCATTATTTGCTGCTTTCTGCAATGTTAGACACCTGCAGTTACAGTGGCCGAAATAGACAATTAGAAAAGAAATAACAGGAAAATGACCCTTAAGTGGCCTGACATGGCCTCAACTACAATGACTCTCACTCCAGCCACTAGCCCTAAATAAATGTATTGACAAGGACAGTTTAGTTTTTAACAACATCCAATCTATTTCTCACTCCAGCCACTGGCCCTAAATAAATTTCCTGACATGGAACACAATGTGGCACCTACAGGAAGAATTTCACCGGGTGATTTAAATTAATTTTTAAGCACAGTTTGTGAATTGTTGTGCAACAGCTCTGCCATTTAACACCCTATCTGTCCCTCACTCCAGCCACTAGTCCTAAATAAATGTCCTGACAATGAGAATTTTGTTACAAGCAAAGCCCTATCTGTCCCTCAACAGCAGCCAGCAAGCCAGCAACCTCTCCCTATCTAATACAGAGCACCAGTGAGATTGGCGTGATACAGATCCTGCCTTTTATATGGTGGGGTCAAGTGTCCCACCTATAGGCATGGTTGTGCTTGCTAGGACAGGAAGAAGGTTGATTAGCCACAGGGTTTTGGGTCGAATGCAGACACAATTTTCAGTTAGAAATCCGTGTTCAGGTTCAGGGATATATATATATATATATATATATATATATATATATATATATACTCACCTCATCTCCTGCAGCCTTAGTGCTGCTGAAAATCAGTTCACTCCCAGCCTACTAACTGCATACAAGGACCATCCACCTCTGGCATGACCATCTCAGTGTGTCACACACTGGTGAGGTGGTGTTCTCTTACGCCATTCAACAAGGAAGCCCCCTAAAACAATGTATGGGCTGACAACAGAAGTGACTATTTCATTTTAGAGTTTTAACCAAACAAGGCATGTCATTCTGCTATTGTTCCATTTCTTCCATCTTATCCTGTTCTATATAAACACTTTATGGATAATAACTTTCTTTCTGTCAAACCACCACCCAATCCATCTCATTTTGGGTCCAACTGACTCCTGCTCACAAACACAGTATAATAAGTGATTATTCTATTTGGCAGCAGCAGCCATCCTAAGTGCATCATCTAATGGCTAAATCTGCAGCATTTCCTATATGAAAACTCTTCCTAACAACTTCCTGTGTTTTTGATAATGGCAACCGCAACATCTCTAGCGAGCAAGGTGTGTCACTGCATGGCGTATGTACAAAAATTATTATTTATAATATAATTGCATAAAAAAAATGTGTGTTTTGTAATTTGTTAAAGGTGACTGTCTAAATTACATTATATATGATTAATTACATTTCAGTTTTGTGGCCTTTTTTTGCTTTTGAATAAAAAATAATTCGTTGTTAAAGGTGACTGATACGGCCCCTATAATGAAAATATTAGACAGGTGTGAGCAAGGGGAACTGAAAGGCCAGATTTTGTTTTTGTAATCAGAGGAGCTGTGAATGTGTCATGGCGAAGGACGTCAGGGTGTGCATGACTTAGGCCTGGGGTTCCCAAAAGTTTTAACCCACCACCTCCAGTTCTCTTAATATTTTCAATATACCCCAGTATGCTATATTCACAATTTATTAGGGACCACCAGTACCAATGACACTAGTTTCACCATCAATATATAACTGATGGACCTTCATTTATCAGACTGAATGTCAACTTTTTGAACAGATAACCCCACCATTGGCTTGGGCAAAATTAAAAATCATTAGGTTACAGGGTGAGATAGGAGTGCAGATAATAGCTTAAACTGACCTCTAAGAAGTTATATCCCTATACCTAGGGGACCATCTTAAACCAAATAAAAACTCAATCCCTGGCTAAAGTTTACCAGATATGATCCCGGCCATCAAGCTGCCCTCTTGCAGAATGGGGGTACTAAACCCCCTGTTACCCTTACATCCAAGTCCCCTTACAGCCAAGTCCACTAGCTTTAACTAACTTTTCCCTGTGCTCCTTCCCTGCATACCACAGCTGTACAGCCATAGCCCTTGATGGGAAAATTTAACAGATAATTTCCCATACTGGACTAGATGGCCAGTACAAGCCTCCAGCCAGGGGCAAAGTTTACGCTAGGGTTCACGTGACTAGAGACTACATTAGTAGAAAGGGTATACTTTACTCCCGTGACCAAAGGTATGTCATTGACAAGAAAACACCCATATGATTTGAAGTTTGTGATCTTTCAATCCTGACATCCATAGTTAAACAAATCTCTGGTGATAAAGCAGGAAGTGAAGCTAAATATGCACATTGAAGCCACGGGCCACAGCAATAACCACTCCAAATAACTAAAGTGTTGTAGCCTTAAAGTTCCACTGGGCAAGTAAAAAAAAGTTGTATGGAATAGTATATATGTTCCCCTAGGTCCAGATCTTTAGTAAGTATTCATCCTAAAATGCGGGTCCCTCTATACACAGTGAGAATAGCACTCAGTTCATTTGGGGGAGCACATATTAAGTCCTGGGACCATATTTCTTTAATAGGTAGGGGTTTACATTTTAGACCTGAGTGTTGTGGGTAACCAGAAATGAGTATCATTTAGGGATCCTTTAAGGAAAACCAAAACCTGAACAAACAGGCTGAAATTCTTTCCTGGGGATTGGAACTCCAGCAGTGTAAAACTCACTGCCCAGTAATACTGTATATCCTAATTCTAAGATTAAAACTGCTGCAGCAATAAAAAGCTGCACTGTTGGATCATAGAACAAGGTAAGTATACAGTACTGTCAGTGGATTTTACACTGTGGCTAGGGAAGGGTTTTACCTGGACCTACAATCTTTTAGACAATACCTAGGTTTTGGTCCTCTTTAATAGACATAAATGCTTCCCTTGTCAAACAACATTGTTTGGACTGCAACTGTACAAACAATAAAACAATTTCATATTAAAATATGTCTGTAAGTGTAAAATAAAAGAAACACTGGAGTCAAAGTAAACAACACATTCCTTAAAAAACAGTTGGAGATGGTTACATACCATAAATATAAGTAAATTATAAAAGGTTAAAATGTGTGAGTAGAATTGGCTCCAGCTGGTCATTGTTGAGAAAGAACAGTCACTGCTCCATTAATATAAATATATTGATTGCTTTCATAAAGTGTAAGGGTTGATGTATTCAGTAATTGGAAAGCTATGGGATATAAAGCGTTCAGAAGCTAGAGTATGAATTCTGTAGACTCCATTAGCCTCTGTAACAATGTAATAGGGCAGAGACTGCCTTGCACTTGACATGCAACTTCACTCTCATTGAGAATGTTAAAGGTAAGTTGTTTTTTATTAAGTAGTGTAGCTTGACCATATTCAAGGTTGCATATCACCTTGCAATGTAGTAGCTTCATTAAAGTGGATCTCAATTTTCCCTGTCATCTACAAGTCCCCAAGGCATTAATGTATTTACCTGCTTTCTTGTCCTTAAGTAGTGTATCTTGACCGTATTCAATGTTTCATATCACCTTGCAATGTAGTAGCTTCATTAAAGTGGATCTCAATCTTCCCTGTCATCTACTAGTCCCCAAGGCATTCATGTATTTACCTGCTTCCTTGTTATTTTGTACACACAAGTTAATGTAAAAAACATTTTGGGATAAATCTAAACCAAAGTATGTGTAAGCATTGTTGGGGTGGTTGGGCAGCCAAATATGGTGGTTGTCTGGATAGTGCATCTGCAACTGCCCAACCCTCACTGCTCGCCTATTCCAGCCAACTAATACCAAGAGTGGGAAGCCAAAGCAGAGCAGTGGGAGGCCATCTAGTAGGGTCACCACTGTTAGTCCCAGACGTACTGAATGTCAAGCCAAGAGCTCCTCCACAAAGAGTGGCAAAGCAAAGGAGAGCAGATGCCGCCCTAATACTGGGGCAAGCACTGCTAGCCCCAGACATAGTGCTGGCCCTAGCCAAACATCTACCAAGATTCTGAAGAAGACCAAAGGCAAGGGTAAGGCAAAACACATTATCCCCCCAACAACTCCCTCTCCCACTGGATCGCAGCAGGACAACTCAATCCTGGAGAGCTCCATATCACTGCACCATTCACTCCTGCACCATCATGGCCCACCCAGGACAACACACCCAGCCCACAACCTAGTCCTGTGCAGTGAAACTTGAAAATTAAAAATCAAAGTATATGTAATCATTAGTAGGGTGGCTGGCTACCAAAGTATGCATGTTGCCTGGATTGTTGTAGTGCCATTAGCTGAGACAGGTTGTCATTGAGCATCTGCAACTGCCCTAACAGTGTTTCCCACTGATTTGGTAGCCTCCACCAACAAATGCATATCTTCATGGATCCTGTTTAAATGCTGCTGCAACGGCATTTGTAGCTGCTGCTTCAATGGCATTTGTAGCTACTGCTGCAATGGCATTTGTAGCTACTGCTGCAACGGCATTTGTAGCTGCTGCTGCAACAGCATTTGTAGCTGCTGATGCAGTGGCATTTGTAGCTGCTGATGCAGTGGCATTTGTAGGTGATGATGCAGCAAATATAGGTGCTGTTGCATTGCCATATATTGTTGCTGCTGTGGCATCTGCAGTGGCAACTGGTGCTGCATAGACTGTTGATGCTGCTTTTGTTTTCGAGGTTGATGGAGTGGCACATCCTCCTCAAGATCTTGAATGGCAGCCAATAGTGGGGATGTCTGTAGGGCCAGACAAATCCATTAGATTTTTGTCATTAGATCTACACATTAAAGCTTCCATTTAAATATGCATGTTTTTGCATGCATCAGCAGTCTGCAGCATTACACTTACCATATCCAAATCTTCATTTGCTGCACTCCTTGAATAGCCAATTCTTGAGGTACTTGCACAAGTACATGGTAGTTGGGGTTCCTGGGTGCTCATGTGTAAATGTTGTTGTTGTTTATATGCAATGATAAGAGGAGCTAATGTTAAAAAAAAACTTACCGCCATCCTTGTTCCAGCACCTATGTATTGCATAGCAGTAAGAGAGCGGGGGAAGCCAGCCATGCTGTTAGTTGTGTAACCCGGCTTCAGCCACGCACACCGCGTGCGCAGCTGGACCAGAGCCAGCGAAGGAGGAGCTGTAGTGGGACACTCCAGCACTGAGGATCGGGAGAGAGGAGGTGTGACAGACTCTTGCCCCTTTGGACTTTACACAGGTTCATTACTTTCCTTTTCTTAAGCATGTTACAGACTGCCAGTGTATTGATTCATTGTGACAGACTCTCTGCCCCTTTGGACTTTACACAGGTTCATTACTTTCCTTTTCTTAAGCATGTTACAGACTGCCAGTGTATTGATTGATTACGTTATTCATTGTTCTGACTGCCATTGTATTGATTGATTACGTCACAGACAATGGCATTGTTCGGATTGAGTGTATTACAGACGTCTATTGTATTGCTAATTGCGTCACCGGCAGAGTTGAGGGATTGTGTGCCCTGCTGCTATTGGTCAGTGTGTGTGTCATGCAATGGAGACTTGTGTATATAAGGCCTAGAGTGGCACTAATAAAGACAGTTCATCTTCACCCTCAATACTGAGTTCTGTCTCTTATTGGGGGAAACGCTATATTACAATTCACTAGCCCTTGTACGGGCTGTTCCTGTTTCCTCACGGACGACTCTGGAATTCCAGCAGCACCTCTTACGATTGGGAAAAGGACGTCTCGGGCGGTGAAGCCCTCCGGCGATAAGGGTTATCGCTACAATTGGTGGCAAGCGGTCGGATGGTCCTTTCTACCCAGAGAGAGTGCTACCCTGACGGAGAGTCGGTAGGACAAGTTGAAAAGGCTGACCCTGAAGGAACTACTCGAGAGCCGGGGAAGGTCAGCTAGGAACCGCCCACGTCGGGAACTGATAGCCGAGCTGATCGAAATGGATCGTGCAGCAGTGAGGACCGAAACCAATATAGAGATCGATGAAGACGCTGCTTTCGTTCAAGCGGTTCGGAACAGATTGTCGGTCTATGGCCCGAATCCATCACAGGAACTGATCGACCGAGTATTCGCCGCAGCGGAGGCGGAGGCCAGTAAGCGAAGGGAAGATCGGCGACTTTCAACCCAGCAGCCTCTCAGCCTCAGTTACACTGGGGGGAGAAAGATTCCATTTGCAGCATTTAAGTCCTTCCAGGAAAATGACGACGAGATTGACGGATTTTTGGCCGATTTTGAACGGCAGTGCGCTTTACACCGGGTACCCACGGAGGAATGGGTCACCATATTATCAGGGAAACTATCTGGGAAAGCTTCCGATGCTTTCCGGGCCATCCCTAAAGCGGACTTACCACACTACCATCTGGTAAAGGAGGCTTTGTTAGCCCGGTACGCTGTCACCCCGGAGGCCTACAGGCAACGATTTCGGGAATCCCAAAAGAAGGGAGGGGATTCTTACACGGAGTGGGCATGTCGCCTCCATCGTACAGCATCACACTGGGTTACTGGATGCCAAGCCACAACCGCTGAGGATGTACTACAGTTGTTTTTACTAGAGCATTTTCTCAATGCCCTGCAACCAGAGCTAAGAGAGTGGGTACGTGACCGGAGGCCTCTAACGCTACCTGAGGCTGCTCGTCTAGCCGACGAGTACACCGATGCTCGCCGGACAGAACAGTCCGCTCCAAAACCACCACCTCCCATCAAATTTCAAGCACCTGTGGCTTCAGCGCCAACTCGTGACTCTGGGCCACATAGGCCAGCGCAGCAACCGAACCTCTCCACAGTTCAGTGCCATTGTTGCAAACAATGGGGACATTATCGCAGTGATTGCGCCCTAGAGCCTCCCCGAAACACGTGGGGGCAAAAGCAACCGTCCACCTCCCATACTCCTGTGGCACACTGTTTGGAAGCTGAGAGCAGTTCAGAAGAGTATCTGGGGGTACTGTATCTGGGGGTACTGTATGAAGCTGATCCCGTACAAGCGGCCATCCAAGACAACCAACAGCACCATTGCCAGGAGGTACGAGTCAATGGGCGCACCGCGCAAGGATTACGCGACACCGGAGCCACACTTACCTTGCTCCAACCTCATTTGGTCAAGAACAAAGACCGCACTGGACACACCGTTGCAGTAAGGGTGGCGGGGGGAGCTGTGTTTCGACTCCCCACCGCCCGAGTACATCTTGACTGGGGCGCTGGATCCGGCAGGGTACAGGTGGGACTTATGGACAATTTACCAGCAGAAGTACTATTGGGAAATGATCTAGGACCAATGACTTCTGCCTACGCTACCTCTGGGCCAGCCAGCGTCAACCCTGTTACAACCCGGTCTCCAGCCCGAGCTGCCGACTCCAGCCCACTGGTCGGGGAGACCCAGGGGTTTCGTCTGCATCACGTCATGTCTGTTACAAGAGGATCAGCCATCAGGTTACGTCCTTCCAGAAGGGAAACGTATGCCAAACACTATTTTTGTTGGGGGCATTGACCGTCGGATTAATCAGCCTGAAATTAAGGATGTTTTTTCAAAGTATGGCGCTGTAAAGAATGTCAAAATTATTAGGGATGCCTCTGGCATTTCTAGGGGTTATGGTTTTGTCTACTTTTACGATGATGTAGATGTGCAGAAGATTGTGGATTCTCCGATCAGCTTCCATGGAAAGAGATTGAAACTTGGACCAGCTTTAAGAAAGCAAAGCACCTGTGCACACATCCAACCAAGGACTTTGGTGCTGAACTCACTAACGCCACAATATCCCAATGTTTGGACCCCACCCATGACCGATTCCTATGTACAGCCCACGTCAATGTTTAGTCCGGTTACTCACTATTTGCAGACTTGTCCTTACACAGAACTCTGCCCATAACAAGAGTCCGGACAGCCCCACGTTAACCCGAACAGGGTCAATCCGGGTCTGCCGGGTGTTCCACAAAAAGGAGGCATTGTGACAGACTCTCTGCCCCTTTGGACTTTACACAGGTTCATTACTTTCCTTTTCTTAAGCATGTTACAGACTGCCAGTGTATTGATTCATTGTGACAGACTCTCTGCCCCTTTGGACTTTACACAGGTTCATTACTTTCCTTTTCTTAAGCATGTTACAGACTGCCAGTGTATTGATTGATTACGTTATTCATTGTTCTGACTGCCATTGTATTGATTGATTACGTCACAGACAATGGCATTGTTCGGATTGAGTGTATTACAGACGTCTATTGTAATGCTAATTGCGTCACCGGCAGAGTTGAGGGATTGTGTGCCCTGCTGCTATTGGTCAGTGTGTGTGTCATGCAATGGAGACTTGTGTATATAAGGCCTAGAGTGGCACTAATAAAGACAGTTCATCTTCACCCTCAATACTGAGTTCTGTCTCTTATTGGGGGAAACGCTATATTACAATTCACTAGCCCTTGTAAGGGCTGTTCCTGTTTCCTCACGGACGACTCTGGAATTCTAGCAGCACCTCTTACGATTGGGAAAAGGACGTCTCGGGCGGTGAAGCCCTCCGGCGATAAGGGTTATCGCTACAGGAGGTAAGTATCACGCTGGCTCCCCGGTCATCCTGGTCTGGCGACAGTCACTATGCTTTCCCACTTCTCTCCTGCTCTGCAATACACACAGTAGGTGGGGAGTGGGGGGGGGGGGAGCCGACTGCACAGTCAGTACCAGCCGCCAGAAGCCTTCCACTGAACCTGAGAGATGGAGGAGCCAAAGTGCAGGTATGTCACAGTGAATTTCAGGAAAAATTCAGCCAGAACGAACCCCCAAAAATTTGGATTCACACAGAATCAAATTCTAAAGAACCAGTTCGCCTATCTCTGCTGAGGATCCTTCCTTTAAAAGCCCAGACTTCTCGGAATGTATTTCTGTGCAGGGTGAATATATACAGTAAGTATATATGTAGTATGGGGGAAAACAGAGGGTCTCACACAGCATGGTATCCTAAATGAGGATGAACCAGGGGCAAACTTTCAGATGGACCTCAATTCTCTCAGGCCAGCTGATTATAGTTTTGGTCCACTTTAATACCACAAAAGGCTGCTGTTATTTACAGGATTGCTAAGACAGATGGCTACATTCAAGCATTACAGAGATGCTAGATCATACACATTTAACCCTAAGCACACTGTAATACTTGTATTTAATAAGAATTCTAGTTCTGCTTTTTGAATTCCTGGCAAGATACAATAGCAATATCCTGTCAGGCTTAGCTGTTCTTTCGGTCTTGTGAACAGGTAAATTATCTGAACTTTGTAACCAAAGGCTATAGGTTGGTTCTGCAGCTGGGTATTTTATTTTCTTGCTTATATTGTCTGTTCTGTCCTTGTTTGTAATCATGGCTTTGTAAAACAGAAAATAAGAGTCGGTAAGTGAATTGCTTATTGAGAAATTTACATCTGGTTGTTGAATCAGCCCCAAGGTTGACCATGAAGGTAAATGGCAGTTTTCTCTCCTAAAAAAGAAGTGAGTTTTCTCACAGGCTCTGAATCGACTGCATTGTGGTCGATTCAGGTCTGAGGAAAGTCTGGCTTGAAGAAAGAGGGGATTCTTGATTAGCCGAGTCGTAGTTCATCCATGGAGAAGAGGTGCTCACTCTACCCAAAATTCCTGACGAGAGACCAACAACCTCACTGGTTAAGACTACCTAGTCAATTGGGTTGGCTGGATGTAGCATTTAGGGGTTACTAAATTTGCTTCAATTAAATAAAAGTTGCTAAATGTAAGCGCTCATTGACTTCTTTTGTATATATAGTATTTCTATAATGTGATTAGTGGCTTAATTGATTAAAGTCATACAGCAGGGGAAAAATGGTACTTACCTTTTGTTCTGTGTGGCAGGTCACTGCAGGTCCGGCATCCTCACAGGATTGCTTTATCGGGCCCCCGCCTCCCGCGCCACCCAGAGCCAGACCCTGGGGACGGGATTGATGGTGGGATAAAATTGCAACTCTCCATCAATCAGTGGGGTGTGGCCATGCCCTTTCCATTCATTGCAATGCAAGAAGTTAGCGAGGCCCTACACATTGTAGTGAATGGAGGGGGCGTGGAATTATATTAGGGACGTGGTCACGAAAGTGCCAGAGAAAAGGTTCAGGCCACGGGTGGTACAAGAGGAGGTGGCTGCAGCGGGGGCCTGATAAATCAATCAGGTGAGGTCTGAAGTGATGGAACTGCAGTGACTAGCGGTGCAGGATAAAAGGTAAGGACCCTTTTGTTTTTTCCCTGCTGTATGACTTTAAATATTAAGTAATTTGATTACTGTATCACTTGTTATTTTATAATAAAACATATATATATATATATATATATATATATATATATATATATTTTTTTTTTTTTTTTTATTTTATTTTTTTTTTAAGGTGGCAGTGGTTTATCTCTTATCTGACTTGATAAAGCAGTATAACTATAGAATATGTTGAATATAAATGGGACATTTATAGGTAAGGTAAAGTAAAAATGGTACTCCTTTCGGTTAGTACTCTGTTCCATTAGGGTAAACCATGCTTTAGCAAGTATAATACATGGGGTTTAAAGGCAGGCCTCAATCAAGAAGAAAGTTAATTTCAGCCTGGAGCAGCAGAATAAAAAATGTTTGTGTGTCAGTGACATATTTTTTGCTTTGAAGGTAAGGAACTATATGTATTATTAACTTTGTGTTTAGTCACTTTAGACAGTGGTAAAAGGCAAAGCAAGTTTTTGGCTGGAGTCTGGAGTTGATAGACTCCAGCATAAAATAGAACTTTAGTTTAGTTTAGTTAATTTTGCATGATTAATGTAACATACATAGGAAGTTTAGAAATATTAATCATAAATATAGTTTATGTTCGCTCAATCTAAGGCCCTTACTCAGTCATAAGCAGCAGCAGCAGAGTAAACTGTATAGGAATTTAAAGGGATTGTCCGGGCAGAGACAAAGATAACCCCCCCCCCCCCCCCTCCGGCAGTTCCAGTGTTCTCCCACAGCTCCTCCATGCAGCACCAGCATTTTTATACTTACCAATAGCTGCCTCCCATGGCTGCATTCATGGAGCTTTGTCTACGCCCATACATGCCTACTCAATCCATTGCAATAGAGGGGGTGTGTCAAGGCTGGTTCGGCACACCTTGCCTTGACATGCCTAATCCCTTTTGATGGACACCACCATGTCTACCTGGCACTGGAGCATGGAATCACTTGTTCTCCCATTGGTAAGAATGAAGATGCTGGCACTGCCCGGAGCAGCTGGGGGGGTTCTTCAAGTTATTTATTCAGAAATTGTAGAAATATGCTTTATGTTCTAAGTAGCCTAATATATAATTGTAAGATTAAGCGCAATGTTACCATTTTACCACAGTAAACTTGTTATTACTAATTATTAGCCATTAATGAAGGAGTCCGAGTTAAAGCTGGAGTCAGGACTTTGGCTTACTGACTCCACAGCCCTGGTTTATATCATGTCAGCTCTTTGAATATATCCTGAAAACTCTGCAACTGCTCACAGGTTTGGCTTGCTAGGATCACAAAGCATGGTGGGGGGTTGGCGGGTACATGATGCCAATGTTGTCAGCAGCTTTTCCTGCTGTTTCTTCAGTTCTTACATATGCTGTCTGACAGTGCAGGGCACCCAAGTCATCACTTTACAGCTGCTGGCAGAACAAAGAAGATACGCAGAACAGAATATTTAGGGCCTTGTCCTAAACAGCAGCCTGTTAATTAAAACATAAAACATACTTCACGCTGTACTTCTTAGAGGGGGGTTATCAAATGATTTCATATGGAGCTCTGAAAATCTGATGTTCAAGAATGGCATTCAAACCGGACCAACACCCTTACAAGAAACAGTGCTCATATGTTGGTCCGGTTTAATGGATAGCAAATAGATTGGAGTTACAAGCATTTCTAGCTGTTTCATTCTTGGAGGCTAATTCATTACTTACGCCAGGTACAGGCAGATGAGCGTCTGTATAGCGGCGCTTAGAGTGACCGCTCTGTAAGCGGGTATCGGGCGCTGTAGCAGAGCGCCTCAGTCGCTGTAGTAACCTGGCCCGCATTGATCAATGCGATGTGTGTTGGGCGCTGTAACACCAGTACAGCGCTGCAGGCAGTGAAAGGTAGCGCCAGCTCGGTGCATCCGACTTTCAGCGCTCCACACCATACTTTCAAAAATGGAAACACACACAGCGTCGGCTCTCTAAATCTGGTCGCTATAGCATAGAGCGCCAGCCCCTGTGTGCTCAAAGTTAGTTTTTGAACACATATCCACCTGTAACAAAGAGAAAACACATGGAATGACATTGTTTTAACACTGGGACAATAACACTTTAGTGCCAGACCTGTAATGACAATTCTGCATAAAAATATAAAAAGTCAAAAAAAATTGTAAAAGTGTTTGTTTGCAGCCAGGAGAGGTCACACAATGATATGAGCAAAAAAAAAATACAAACACTCTGTTTAAACACAAGCAAATTAACGGCTATTGAAATATATGGGAGAGCGACACTGAGCGAAAGGTAATACCTGGCACTCTGGAAGCTAGAGAGCCGGCGTTATACGCTGAGCTGCCTGTAATAATACATCGGACGCTACATGGCGCTGTTAAAGTCACTCACCAGATTCGCTTTCATAAATGTGGTATTGTGTACAGCGCCCGGCGTTCACCAGACGCTGCCTGCCGCTACAAGGCACTACCTGCCACTATCCCTTGATGAATGACCCCCTTAGTTTTCGGGGCATAACTATAGGGGGTGCAGGAGGTTGGAGGCCCCATCATTGCTACTCCTCCACCTTATTTATCATATTTGTGCTCACTTGGCATCATTTAGAGAAAGGTCTCTGCAGTCTTTAGTCATCTAGCTACAGCTAATTGAGTTAAAAGACTTTTAGAAGAACGTTAACTGTATGCGCCTTAAAAGGGCCCCATTTAATGTTTACATGGGGACATTTAGAGGGCGATTCATTAATAGCGCCAGGTAGCGACAGATGAGCGCCAGTAGCGTGATTTTCACAGCGCCCGCTAGAATTCGCTGTGCTTGGCCGTTGTTCGCTTGTTGACAGCGACTCAGTCGGTGTGCGGTAATGTTGAATACGGGGTTAGGAGTCGCTGTTTCACAGGTTCCGCGCTGTATGGGTGCGCCTGACAGCGAATGGCCAGAGCGAACGGCTCCCAGCATATTCATTAACAAATCACGCTCCAAAAATTCTTGCGCTGTGAAATGCTTGTTTAAACCCCAGAGCGCTGGCAGCGATGGCTTAAAAGTAGTTTTTAACCCCCAAACAACCATATTTTTGGATTCAAAAATTAAACACGTTTTTCTAAACATTTTGTAATATGAATACATTAATATCAGATTTGTAATATCAATTCTGCACAAATTTTTTTTTTTTTTTTTTACCTTAAAAAAAATATCTAACATTGCCGTAGTGGTCACAGAATTTTTGACAGTTTAAAAAAAAAAAAAAAACAGTCATAACAATTAATTATGACTCTTTAAAGATTGCTCCATTGAAATGCATTGGAGAGCGCCAGGTAGCGAGAGGTCATACCTGGCGCTGTGATGGGATTAGCAGCGGCGCTGTTCGTTGCAGTCCGCTACATGATGAATCCCGCGCTAGGTGACGCTCTCGCCGGCGCTAGCCTCATTTAGCGTGATAAATGCGTGATTGTGTCCACCGCCTGGCGTTCTGTAGTCGGTAGCCGCCGATAGCTGGCGCTACCTGGCGCTAGTGAGGCACTACCTGGCGCTATCCCTTGATAAATAAGGCCCTTAGTTACACCACTGTTATGCATAAACCAGAAGCAGAAAGCCATCAGTTGTAATGACTCAGCATTGCTCAGAAGGCTCTTGTATAAAGTGTTTCAATGCTCTGCAGCTCCCAAGACATATAGTAACGTGGAGGCTTATTCATTACTAACGCCAGGTATCGGCAGATGAGCGTCTGTATAGAAGTGTTTAGAACAACCGCTAGTAGGCGTTGTAAGCGGGTATCGGGTGCTGTAACAGAACGTCTCAGTCGCTGTAGTAACCTGCCGCGCATTGATGAATGTGATGTGTGTTGGCACCAGTACAGCGCTGCAGGGAGCGAGAGGTAGCGCCAACTCTCAGTGCGACCGACTCTCAGTGCTCCACACCATACTTATCAAAAAACTACACACACACACACACACACACACACACACACACACACAGTGGGTGCTCTAAATCTGGTCGCTATAACACAGAGCGCTAGAAGCTGTGTGATTAAAGTCTGTTTTTGAACACATATCCACCTGTAACAAAGTGGAAAAACACATGGAATTACATTGTTGTAACACTGTGACATTAACACTTTAATGGCAGACCTGTAATGACAACTCTGCATAAAAAACAAAAAAATCTAAAAAGTTTTCAAAAATCTTTCTAGGCCAGGAGTGGTCACACAATTATTTGAGAGAAAAAGAAGGAAAAAAACCCTGTTTAAACAGAAGAAAAGGAACGTCCATTGAAATGTATAGGAGAGCGATAGATAGCGACAGGAAATACCTGGCGCTCTGGAAGCTAGAGCAACAACGCTATACGCTGAGCTGCCTGTAATAATGAATCACCAGAATCGCCTTCATAAATGTGGTTTTTTGTACAGCGCCCAGCTTTCACCAGACGCTGCCTGCCGCTACGAAGCACTACCTGGCACTAGACCTTCATGAATAACCCCCATAGAGTTACATCCTCAGCATTTTTCTCCTCCACCAGCTGTTGATTCAGTGTGTGTATACGTGCAGATGCTGCCCCATTTTTTGAGGCATATATCTCAGCTTGGTGTAGGCTGCCTTTGGCAAAACCCCAAGCCTTGTTGCTGACTCCACACCGACAGCCTGCCTTGTGTGGAGAGAAGGAATCACACAGGCACACTGCAGCCCAGCTGGGTACTTACTTTTCATCAATCCAACCAGCTAGAGAAGATCTCCTTACAACATTCTGTGTGGAAACAGATAAAAGCTCCCTCTAGCTGGATGTGCATCACACAAGGCAGCTCCTAGCTCAGCAGCAGTGTGTCTGTGTGCTCTCAAGGCTCTTTATCGTCCCCCACCGGCACACTCATGCTCATGTGTAAGCAGTTCTCTCAGATGTGTAGCAAGATGGCTACTCCCATGCTGTCCAGGAGTGCAGCATCTAAAAGCATTTTCCACAACACCTGTTAAAGCCTCTGAAACAGAAAAAAACACAGATTACCTTACCTGATTCCCGGTCCAATGGCGCTTGCGCGGGCAGCAGCTGCATCTCACGCTTCTCTCTAGCAGGGCATGTGCCCACGCCGGACATTTGTGAATGCGGGCGCGCTCCCTGTTAGAGGGAAGCGTGAGATGCGGCCACCAGCTTGCTCGGTGCTGCTGCGGAAAGACGTCTCATTGACACGCATATCACAACGGCTTTGAGTGCGCTGATTGGACGAGCGGCCGCGCATGCATTGTAGGAGCGGGGTGAGATGAGTTGATCTGGGAGTTCTGGGGGGTTTCACATAGCGGGGCATCCCTATTTTGGATGCCCCGTAAGGAGGGATCGGATCCGCCTGGGTGTTGTTCCACTTTAAAAAGCAGGGGGAGGTTCTTTGCCTCCGGGGAAGTGGATCAAAACCCAGGATAGTCAAAATCCTGGGTGTTGGTCCACTTTAACTAAGGAAGACTGTGGTGCTGATCCTTCAAAGTAGGCAGATAACACATTGCCCGTCCATGACAAGAAAGAAGCCAGTAAATATAAAGGCTTTTAAGGTGCTGTTTGGTAATTCGGGAGGAGGATAGGACAAAAAAAAAGGATGCAGGGCCATTATAGTATGACATAACAGAACATGAAGATACTGCCTGTATTGCTCAGGGGATGAAGTCTTCTTCCTGGTAGCATATGCAATTCACAAAGAACTGTGAATCTCATCCAAAAAAGCAAATGTGCAAAATTTAGACATTACAGCTTGACACTAATCTAAATGTTATGCCGTCTTTAGACATGCCCTTGTTTGACTATCACTGACAAAACCATGCAGCTTATTGTTGCTGAATTGCTGAATGCTGGATTCTGCCTTCAATCCTTTTTTCTGGAAACTAGGTGGCCTCTGACCCTGATTTAAAGCACTAGTGCAGCTGGGTTCTTGCCTTGGGATCAGGAAGCAGCCGGATGCTAGGGAGGTCTGTGGTGGTGGTCACCGAAGGCTCCTTGTGCTGGTAAGCAGCTTAGGACTGGTGCCGGACTGGGTGCTGGTAAGCATTCAGGTCAGCTTTGAACATGATCTAACCTGGAAAGTGGTAGGCAGCAAAAGCAACTACTCTAGACAAGTCATATAAGGCACGGGGTCATGGGTACGCACTCAGGCATAAGGCCTGATTCAGAGCCGCCTCAAAACCGTGTCGTATTATGCTCGTTCTGTGTATTTTACACTTTTTTTCCGTATGAGCTTACGCATGATTCAGAGCCTCCATTGAAAGCCTCCGTTTACTGTTCGTAGCTGCGTACGCCAACGAGACAGGACGAGGGTAACGCATACGTTACCCCGTAATCCTCGTATCCTAACGTTTTTCAGCGTTTTCCAATATTTTTATCTGTGAGTTACCAGACAGACCACAGAAACCTCAGCTGCCCAAATAAGATATATGCCGCAAACTAGAAATACTGTATCAATTGTAGTTGTTTATTTAGCAAAATTCTACATAACCCACATATAGTACATACATTTAAAAAACATAAATAAAAGCCCCAGATAGCTGGGGTAGGGCGGACCTCTAATAATCAATAATATTCAAAAATAGTGATATGTTCCCTCAAGGATGTTAATCATGCAATTTTATGATACCAAAAAATAAATAAAAATAAAAAAATAAAAGTGACAGGAGTTTAAATCTCATTCATGTCCCCCGTCTCAACTATTCGCTCACTTACTTATGCTCCAATGCTTACCTCAACTCATTAGCCATTCCACTTTTAGATGTTCTTCCGTTCTTAATGCTTACCTCAACTCACTCGCGGTTCCACTTTAGATGTTCTACCGTCCTTAATGCTTACCTCAACTCACTTGTGGTTCCACTTTAGATGTTCTACCGTCCTTAATGCTTACTTCAACTCACTCGAGGTTCCACTTTAGATGTTCTTCCGGCATTCATGCTTACCTCAACTCACTCGCAGTTCCACTTTAGATGTTCTACTGTCCTTAATGCTTACCTCAACTCACTCGCGGTTCCACTTTAGATGTTCTTCCGGCACTCATGCTTACCTCAACTCACTCGCGGTTCCACTTTAGATGTCCTTAATGCTTACCTCAACTCACTCACGGTTCCACTTTAGATGTTCTACCGGCATTCATGCTTACCTGAACTCACTTGCAGTTCCACTTTAGATGTTTTACTGTCCTTAATGCTTACCTGAACTCACTCGCGGTTCCACTTTAGATGTTCTACCGTCCTTAATGCTTACCTGAACTCACTCGCGGTTCCACTTTAGATGTTCTACCAGCATTCATGCTTACCTGAACTCACTCGCGGTTCCACTTCAGATGTTCTACCGGCATTCATGCTTACCTGAAATTACTCACGGTTCCACTTTAGATGTTCTTCTGTCCTTAATGCTTACCTCAACTCACCTGCGGTTCCACTTTAGATGTTCTCCTGGCATTCATGCTTACCTGAACTCACTCGCGGTTCCTGTTTACATGTTCTTCCATCCTTAATGCTTACCTCAACTCACTGGCGGTTCCTGTTTACATGTTCTTCCGTCCTTAATGCTTACCTCAACTCACCTGCGGTTCCAAATTAGATGTTCTCCTGGCATTCATGCTTACCTGAACTCACTCGCGGTTCCTGTTTACATGTTCTTCCGTCCTTAATGCTTACCTCAACTCACTCGCGATTCCTGTTTACATGTTCTTCCGTCCTTAATGCTTACCTCAACTCACTCGCGGTTCCTGTTTACATGTTCTTCCATCCTTAATGCTTACCTCAACTCACTCGCGGTTCCTGTTTACATGTTCTTCCGTCCTTAAGCTTACCTCAACTCACCTGCGGTTCCACTTTAGATGTTCTCCTGGCATTCATGCTTACCTGAACTCACTCGCGGTTCCGGTTTACATTTTCTTCTGTCCTTAATGCTTACCTCAACTCACTCGCTGTTCCTGTTTACATGTTCTTCCGTTCTTAATGCTTACCTCAACTCACTTGTGGTTCCTGTTTAGATGTTCTCACGGCAGTCATGCTTACCTAATGTACTTCATTTTCTTATTATTTTTCAAATCCGTCTTGATTTCTTATTTTTTGGCTGTGTTCATGCATAAAAAGTGTATCGCTTAACCTAAATTAAACATGAAACATGGGTAAGTTTAATTTAATTTATTTTACAAAAAATTTTTGGGTTTTTGTTTTGTTTAAAAAAAACAATTTTTTTGCTTTTAACAATAAAATTTTGTTTTAGTTTTGTTTTTTAAAATGATTTAGTATTAGTCTTCACTGGTCCCCATTGAAGCAGCCAGCTCCTGGATGTTGCCCACCAGCCGATACACCGTCGCGGTCAGCTGTTGGAGTCTCTCCTGTGGTGTTCCTGTGCAAAGGAAGAAATAATTAATATTTTGAATATACATGTTTCCTAGCTGTGGAATGAAATATTATTAATGCTCCAGCAAAGGGATGAGGCCATAGTTCATTATGCTAATGTATTAGGCTAGGGATGAGGCCATAGTTCATTATGCTAATGTATTAGGCTAGGGATGAGGCCATAGTTCATTATGCTAATGTATTAGGCTAGGGATGAGGCCATAGTTCATTATGCTTATGCATTAGGCTACAGTTTTTAAAGACCTGTGGAATAAGCTATGTTATAGGTAATCAAATAAGTAGACTTTAAACTTACCAGGCTGGTGGGCAACCTGAGGTTGGGGGGCCAGCATTCTCTCTGGGGCCTGCCACTGGACCAGATCTGAGTCTGTTGAGGAAGGAAAAATATGTTTACTTCTAATGTCAGATTAGGTAAAGCCAACATTTGTTTCATAATGTGTGTATGACATCACCCACCTTCGCCATGCACCTCAGGGGCTTGGTTTTCAGGCTTCTCAAAACCGCGCTCTCCACCCTCTACCTCCTCATCTAAAAGAATAGAAGCAGAAAATGAGTGAGTGTTTACAGTGCATGTACCTGTGTGTGGGTCAGTCAGAGAAACATACCGGAGTGTTGTTGCTCCGGCATCTGGGCCGACTCCCTGGAGAGCCGCTGATGCCCCTCTTCTGCAGACAGGTCTAGTGGCTGCTCGGAGCCACCTACAGAGGAGGGGGAGGACCTTGGCCCTGGAGACGCACCACCTTCACTCGCCCCAGATTCATCCCGCACTGGCCTAAGGGCTTTTGGATATCTAACAAGTAATAGTCATGTACTTACTTGGGAAAAGTTGCACGAAGAATCGCCTCACCCGGGGTCTCTTCCTTCGCTTTAGGTCTGACCAGTGTTGGATGATCTGGGTGAAGGTGAAGGTGGTGTCGCTGTCACCTGCTATTTTGGCCACTATCTCCAGAGCCAACATCCTCTTTTGGAAATCACTCGCCAGGTAGTCGTACCTGTTCTCCATCATCATCTAAAAGATACAAGAAAAACACATTTGATTAATGCAAACATCATACAAAGAAAAAGCAGGTTCCTAAATTACATTCCCCATAACATTTCTAGCCTTCAGCTATCCTTGTAGATGCCATCTTGGTGTTGCGCACATGTGCGCACTAACTTTTGGTTGGCACGGCGCACGTACGTACGCACGGTTACGCGTAAGCGTCATACACAGTCCTAACTAATTCAAGGGTACTTGGAGAAACAGCTGAGTGTCTTTAGAGATATCGCTATGCCTGCCAAGAAAGGTAGCCGCAAGACCCCCAAGTCCAAGGAATGCCATTAGCGTTGTGCCGAACGGCAAGAAAAAACCTCCTCGATGCCTGCAACTGGGTCCCACAAAACCAGTGGCCACTCACATTCAACCAGAACATCCACTCGCCACATGAAGGATCCAGTGGACCACACTCCAGCCACCTCCAAATCTGGCCCATCTCGGAAGGCGAAGGAGACATCCTCAAGCAAGAATTCTCCCCAGCCCACAACATCCCAAACACAATGGAGCACTACTAGTAAGGGCAAGGGTAAGACTTGTCCTAGAAGCCCTAGCCCCCCAGCCACACCCTCTCCTGCTCCTTCCCAATGTCACAAATCTAACGTGGAGAGCCCTGAGTCACCGGGCAGCTCATCGGCAGTAACTTCTTTGGGCAGCCAGCCGATGACACCCAGCCCCCATGCAAGTCCAGCCCAATCCATGGTAAGCAAAATGTCTGGCTATTCAATGCCTGCAAGCCACCCAAGAATGTCACCCAATATTCATCCCACCCAGAAAGACCCATCGAGGGCAACATTAGGGAAAAACCTGCGGTGTGGAACGTTGAGCGGACGCTTTAGTGAGCCCCAAAGCATGGCGTTGGTAAGTGGTGTTTCTGAGCTGTATGGGCGAAATTCGAAAGCCACCAGCAAAGTGCGCAAGAACCAAATCTGGGAGGAGATCACCAGACAAGTCAATTGTGCGGGGACGGAAAGGAAAGATGTTGAACAGATCCAGCGGAAATTCTCTGACCTCAAATATGCAGTGAGACAGAAGAGGAATAAGCGCAGGCAGCACGGGTACATATGGGTGTGGGAGTTGGGCTGGTTGTTGTTGCGCAAGACCTTGTAAGTAATTTTTTACTTTTTCTTGAAAGATTGCAAACAGGAGGTGAATTCCCTACTAAACTATAGTACACCGCAGCTGAGGAGCTTGTCCTCGGACTTATACACCCCTCGGCACTACAGGGCTTATCCGGGGCCCTAGACACTGACAACTATGTCATGCCAGAAGGTTTGTATTTTAAGGATTGTTTTATTAGATTTGCCTTTGAAAATGTTTAAAAAAAGCTTACACACACACAGGTCCGTAGCTATGGGGGAGCAGTAGGGGGCCACGCTCACAGGGTGCAGCAGTTCAGGGTGCCGCTAAAGGGTGTATGTAAAACCGGTGGTGGAGTCCATTTAGAAAGTTTGGCCCGGGTGCATTAAAGCTACTCCTATGTGTACCCAAGGTATGTTTATGTGTTCACTTGCCTTTACTGTTACATTCCAGCTCCTCAAAATACTATTGTGACTGCGTAACCCTCCACCTGTTTGCCCTATGCCACCACGTCCCGCCAGCCATTACAAACATATTCTACACAGGACCAGCTGGATCTGGAAAGTGCAATGTGCACTAACTGGTGATGCATGTGAATGAAGATGACTACTTCGCCAAACATATATTTGACCAACTATCTTACATATTTTTTCCATGTCCCTACAGACACCACCCCTAATGGATGCAATACACCATCTGGAGGAGGAGGAGATCATTACCATGGCCCCACTAATGCCTACCCAGCCTCATCATGTGTCACTGTCCCAGCAGCAGCCGCCCACAAATCCTCTGCAGCCAATCAATTAATCACGCCCTCTGCTGGCAGACCAGCATGGCCAGCAGCAAGAGACACAACCAACTATCCCATGTGCTAGCTCAATCCACCAGATTAACATTTAGCATTGTATTTCATCCATATCTTTCCTCACCATTCCCACACTATTGACCTGTCTTGTGATCTACACCCATATTTGTGCATTTGTGCTTTGGCTGGTGGCTTTAGATTTTCACCCATACAGCGCAGGATAGTGCTCAGAAAAACCACTTGCCAATGCCATAGTTTGTGGCTCAGTAAAGCGCCCGCTCAAGCTCACATGCAGCAGGTTTAGGCCTAATGAGATCCAGGCTGCATAATCCTGGGTGGGTGGAATAGTTGGTGACATTCTTGGGTGACTAACACCCCAATAATAGCTCCAACTTTGGCTCTGAAAGTATTGTGTTGGACTTGCATGGGGGCAGGGTGTCATAGGCTGGTTGGCCCTATAACTTGCAGCCGTTGAGATGCACGGTGACTTATGGCTGGCTACATTGTAATGCTGAAATAGGCCACGAGCTGGAGAGGGTGTTGTTGTGGGCCTAGGGATTCCTGCCCTAATGTTCCCCTTTCCCCTAATACTAGTGCTCCCTATGGTTCAGGATGTTGTGGGACAGGGAGCATTGTGCCTTGAGGAAGTCTCCTTGGACATCAAGCCTGTGGCAAATTTAGAGGGGGCAGGAGTGTGGCCAAATGGATCCTTACTTTGCCTACTGGATGCCCTCGTAGGCTGCGGGTGCCCTTCCCCACCTAATTTCTATATTGACGCGTCAATTTTGTTCATGAGTTTGTTCTGTGCTGTGTTATTTGTAGCCATTTCAGATCTCTTTTTTTTACCAAAATATGATTGTTGGTAGATCAAATAAAAATACATTACACTCAAATCTGTACAAAAGTGTTTTTGGATTAATTAGTATTTAGTAATAATGTATTAATTTTGTTTTAAAAAAAAAAAAAAAAACAACATTTGGGTAAAAAAAAAACTACATATGGGTAAAAAAAAACAAAAAACATTTGGAGAAAAAAATTAGAAATTCAAATGATCCCGGACGGCTTGCGCAGAAGCACTCTGGGTGCCCTCATATAATTCGTCCGGAATGTCCGTGGGGGCTGGAGAGGGGGACTTGTCAACATACCGGGTGACCTGCTGCATTAACTCAAAGTTATGTAGGACACAGCAAGCTATTATGATCTTGATCACCTTATTGGGGTCATACTGCAGGGCACCCCCGGTATGGTCCAGGCATCTAAACTTGGTTTTAAGCAGCCTGAAGGCTCTCCACCACAGCCCTAGTCTTTCGATAGGCCCTGTTATAGCCCTCCTGGGCCTGAGTCTGAGGGCGCAGGACGGGTGTCATTAGCCATGTCAGTAGTGGGTATGCCAAATAATAAAAAATAAAGTTAGGGTCTACTTCTTAGCTACATTGTATATCATGTCATCAGAGGGAAAGAACATCCATATGTTGAGACAGGGTTATCCAAAAATATTAATAGTCATACATTGAAAGGCTAATGAAATTATTTCTCAAAACTTACCCAGTTGCCATCCACCAGACAAATCTCCTGATTGAAAACGACCATACAGGCTCGAATTTCTCAGGATATAGGCGTCGTGGGTGGATCCAGGAAAGCCAGCCATCACACTTAGGAACCGAAGGTCCGGGCCAACCACAGCTTGCACTTTATGGTATGGCCCATCTTCCTGTTCCTGTAAGAGCAGAAATACAGGTCCTTAGTACACAAAAACAGTACCCAAAATTAACATGTTACACACACAAAATAAGGTATCCTTATTGTAAAAGTGTATTCTGTAATGTTACAACCCAAAAAAAAAAAAAAAGGTCAGTCCGATTCTAAAAAGGTATACATGATAAGGACTATTAAGGTCTGCATGCAACTGTTTAGTTAAGGGCTACATTGAAATGATTAGTTAAGGTCTGCATGCAAATGTTTAGTTAAGGGCTACATTGAAATGATTAGTTAAGGTCTGCATGCAAATGTTTAGTTAAGGGCTACATTGAAATGATTAGTTAAGGTCTGCATGCAAATGTTTAGTTAATGGCTACATTGAAATGATTAGTTAAGGTATGCATGCAAATGTTTTGTTAAGGGCTACATTGAAATGATTAGTTAAGGTATGCATGCAAATGATTAATTTCTATATACATTACAAGATACTGAGAATCAATTAGTTAATACAAGTCATAATGTTGACCTAAACCACAAACCTAAATAGATATTCCTCATCGGCTGGAGGAACCAACGCAACATGGGTACAATCGATCTCACCCATGACGTTGAGCATGTGACTATATTAAAAAAGCCCAACTTAACCGCATTCCAGGCTAACATGTTGTCTGGGAAATACATGTATTTTGGACACAGGTTAGCCATGCCATCCAAAAACTTGTTTAGTGTGCGGCTCAGCGTAGGCTGGGAGATCCCCACGGAGAGGGCACCCAGCCTCTGGAACGAGCCATTCGCCAAAAATTGCAGGCAGCCAAGCATCTTGGTCATACTGGCAATTGCATGCCCCTTCCTTGTGGTTCGGGCTAACCATGGCCGCAGCTCACTATACAAATTATGGAGGAAAACACGGTTAAGAGCTCAAACAGCTCAACGTCATGCATGTGATCGATGTCCATGCGTGCGCGGTGCGATCTGGCTTCTGCCATTGTGATGCAGAGCATGCCTTTCAGCTGCAGGCGCTCGTACTCCTCCACGTCCTCCTCAAACATCTCAACAGTTTGCTTTCGCCTACAAAATGACCCCGTAAGTTGACCGGAAGCAAACCTATTTTATTGAGCAGCTTGTCATCGGCAATCAAGGCTCAGAATCAACCACCAGCCCATAACAATCACGGAAGTTGGTCGATATAACGGCAAATTGCCGTTAAACATACGCTCATCGAATATATACGCGTTAGCGTAAACTCATATACGCATGAAAAAAGTAACGTACAATCCAAAAAATCAGGTAAAAACTCAAAAAATAAACACAGAAAATACACAGACACATGCGAAAGTGCATGTGAAAGAGGCTCTGAATCAAGGCTATAGTCAGGACTGGAACTCAGATCTGGTTAGGCGGCAGAAGGGTCAGCAGTGCCAGATGTTTTGTGATGTGTAGATCCGGCAGCAAATGATCTGAATGGTTCAGCAGACAAACTAAAGGCAGACTAAAAAGGCATGGCAGACTGACAATACAGTCAGCACCATGCTGTTCCTGAAGATGGCCTTTAAACTGTATGCATCCAAACAGCTTGCTGGAATGTCCCATTGCTCTGGGTTCAAGACACAGGCTGAGCATTAATAATACCATTTTGTGAATACTCACCTTGTAAAATGGTTATTATGAGTATGTCACACACCCCGCTTCAAGAATCCATAACATGTGGGTAATATCGTCCTGAAGAGGCGTTCCTGCAGAGATGATAGCAAAAGAAAGCCCCTCCCTGATCCATAAATACCTGGGACCTCCCACTCATTACCCAGTATACAGAAGCAGTAAGGTAAGGGACCAGGAAGAGGCAAAAATAAACAACAACCACACAAAGTTCGCCATAAAGAGGATCCTAAATACAAAAGGGCGGGTTGAAGCGGGGTGTGTGACATACTCATAATAACCATTTTACAAGGTGAGTATTCACAAAATGGTATTATTCTTAGTATGTCACACACCCCGCTTCAAGAATCCATAACATGTGGGACATCCAAAAGCAGTGTCCATAACAAGGGCGGGAATCCAAACTAGGCAACAATGTAAAATTTAAACCACAACAGCTTGCAGAACTTTGCGGCCAAAACCAGCATCCGCCGAAGCCCGAACATCAACCTTGTAAAACTTGGAAAAAGTGTGAACAGAAGACCAGGTAGCGGCCTTGCAAACTTGCTCAACAGAGGCCTGGTGCTGGAAGGCCCAGGACGCCCCAACCGCACGAGTAGAATGAGCAGTAACACGAAAAGGGGGACTCCTCCCCTTGGCAGAATAGGCCCCAAGGATGGCCTGACGAATCCATTTACTAATGGAAGATCTGGCAGGAGCCAAACCTTTCCTAGGCCCGCAGGGCACCACAAAGAAAGCATCAGTCTTACGAAAGGAAGACGTAACCTCCAGATAATGTTCCACAACGCGAACTACATCCAAGGAATGCAAAGCCTTTTCCCTATCGTCACTGGGATTTGGGCATAGAGAAGGCAAAACAATGTCCTGATTCAGATGAAACTCCGAGACCACTTTAGGAAGAAAATCCTGCTTGAAACGAAAGACAACCTTGTCCTGATGTTTCTCGAAGTACGGAGCTGTAATGGATAAAGCTGCCAACTCAGAAACACGCCTAACCGAAGTGATCGCCACCAAAAAGGCCACCTTTTGCGTAAGAGAAGACAAATCTACCTCATTCAAGGGCTCAAACGGAGGGCCCTGGAGAGCAGAAAGAACCAGGTTCAAATCCCAAACTGGAACAAAAGGCTTCCTAGGAGGACGTACATGCGTAACACCCTGGAAAAAGGTCTTGACTAAAGGATGAAGCGCAAAGGACCTTTGGAAGAACACGGCCAGGGCAGAAACCTGCCCTTTCAATGTACTAAGCTGGAGCCCCAGATCTAGACCATGTTGAAGAAACTCCAAAATTCTAGGTATGGAGAACTCTCGACAAGAGAAAGACCTACTTTCACACCAATCAATATAGGCCCTCCAAGTCCTGTAGTAAATAGAAGAGGAAGAGCGCTTTCTGGCACAGATAAGAGTCTGAATCACCGCGTCAGAAAGACCTTCTTCCTTCAAGATGGCGGTTTCAGCAGCCATGCCGTCAAAGCCAGCGATGGTAAATTGGGATAGCGCAGCCGACCCTGGGTGAGCAGGTCCGGCAGCAGAGGCAGGGCAAACTGATCCTCTACCAGTCTTACAAGATCTGCGAACCAAACTCGCCTTGGCCACCTTGGAGCCACTAGAATTGCCGACGCGCCTTCCAAGGCCAGTTTGCGCACCACTCTGGCTAGCATTGGGAACGGGGGAAACAGGTAAAGGAACCCCAGATCCCTCCAGTTCAGAGACATGGCATCCACTGCCAGAGCCAGAGGATCCTGCGAGAGAGACACAAAGGCTGGGAGCTTGTGATTGTGACGAGAGGCAAAGAGGTCCACCGCTGGGACCCCCCACCTGAGACATATTGAACGAAACACCTTGGGACTGAGAGACCACTCCCCCCGACGAGAGGCGGCCCTGCTCAGCAAGTCCGCTTCCGTGTTCTCCACCCCCGGAATGTAGACTGCTGAGATACACGGGACATGGGTCTCTGCCCAGTCCAGAATCAAGGACACTTCCCTGAGGGCACTCCTGCTGCGAGTCCCTCCTTGGTGATTGATGTAAGCCACCGCCGTCCTGTTGTCCGACCGGACCTGCACTGGCAGGCCCCTCAACTGATGAGTCAAGTGAAACAGAACCAGCCTGATGGCTCTCAATTCCAGAACATTGATGGGTTCGTGAGCCTCCTGTGGGCCCCACAGACCCTGAAACTGGAGGTCCTTCCAAACACCCCCCCATCCTGACAGACTGGCGTCCGTGGTGACTGTTTCCCAGCACGGAACCAGAAAAGATCTGCCCTTCAACAGATTGACAGATCGCAACCACCAGCGTAGGGACCGACGAACTCGGGGGGTCATCAGGAAGGGTTGATCCAACGATCGTGGAGACTTGTCCCAAACCCTCAACAGATGAAGCTGAAGCGACCTTGTATGAAACTGCGCAAAGGGAACTGCCTCGAACGAGGCCACCATGAGCCCCACCAGCCTCATCCCTAAACGAATGGTCGGATGAGGTGCCGACAAGAGAAGCCGAACTAACTCCTGAATCAGAAGAACCTTGGCCTGAGGCAGAAAGACCTTGGCCTGCGAGGTGTCCAGAGACATCCCCAGAAAAGTCAGAACTCTGGACGGAGACAGAGCCGACTTGGGGTAGTTGATCACCCAACCGAACCTCTCCAACGTGGACACCACCAATCCGGTGTCCGACTCCGCTTGGCTGAATGAAGAGGCCATGATCATGAGATCGTCCAAATAGGGCACAACACGGATACCCTGAACTCTGAGCAGAGCCATCACCCCCGCTAGCACCTTGGTGAAGACCCGAGGAGCCGAGGTGAGACCGAAAGGCAGAGCCACAAACTGAAAATGCCGATCCTCCACCACGAACCTGAGAAACCTCTGGTGCGCTGGAAAAATTGGAACATGCAGGTAAGCGTCCTGGATGTCTATGGACGTGAGAAAGTCTCCCTGGCGAAGGGAGTGGATAGCCGAGCGCAGCGTTTCCATCCGGAACTTCCGCGGCCGGATGAACCTGTTGAGAAACTTCAGATCCAAGATGGGTCGGACCGATCCGTCCTTCTTGGGCACCGTGAACAGATTGGAATAAACCCCCCCCCCCCGATCCGAGGGGGGCACTGGGCAAATGACGGCCAGATTCAGAAGATTCTCTACTGCCAACAGGAGCCCCTGCACTGCCAGAGGCTCCGAAGGCATCCGAGACCTGAGAAACCTGGAGGGGGGGCGGAGCTCGAACTCTAGCTTGTAACCGGAAGACACCACTTCCCGTATCCACCTGTCCGAGACCTCTTGCTCCCAGAGCTGGGAGAAGTGTCGCAGCCGTCCCCCCACCCGCATGGGTGAGGGCGCCCCCTCATTGCTGGGCCGGCTTAGCCGCCGGTTTGGGCTTAGAGCCCCAGCTGTATCCAGAGCGGCCACGTCCCCTGCCCCTGCCCCCAGAATCTCCTCTGGAAGAGGGGAAGGCAGAACCCCTGCCAGATCTGGCCCCACGAAAGGAGGGGGTAAATGCAGGCGCCCCCCGAAAGGGACGACGTTGCTTCTTGCGCTGAGGTAACTTACCACCCTTGGTGACAGAGTCCAATGTCTCACCAAAGAGCCGAAGACCGACAAAAGGTAAAGCCGTCAGCGACTTTTTGGACATAAAATCAGCCGCCCACTGGCGCAGCCACACCGACCGCCGTATAGTCACCAGTAGGGCCGACGTCCTTCCGCACATCATCAAGGTATCGTCTAAGGCTGTAAGCACAAAGGATAAAAACAACTCACAACGTTTTAGACTAATGAATTCGTTACTCCCCGGCCGAAGCCCGGAAGAAGTCAAAAGGTCCCTGACCACAGACCTGGCAGCCAAGACCATCAGTTCCGAAGCACACACAGGCCGCATGGCTGCCCCGACGCTAGTGAAACCATGACAAGCCATCTGGTCAATGCGTTTGTCCTCACCATCTTTGAGGGTGGAACAATCAGGCCTATTTAAAACCGAGGAATTGGACAACCCCAAAACCGGTGCATCGACCTCGGGGGGGGAAGCCCAGCGCTTAACTACCTCCGAAGGGAAGGGATACTTCCTATCCCACCCTTGAGGGATACCAGGGAGCCGAGCCGGCCTGTCCCATTCCTTATCAATGATCTTGTCAAAATGCCGTTGTGTAGGGAACTCCAAGCGCGGCTTGGATTCCTCAAACAACTCGTCCTTCTGCTGTGACACTTCCTCAGGAGGAGAAATATTTAAGACCTCCAACATAAGAGCCAGAGCGTGAGGAGTATCCACCGATTTCCTCAGGTCAGCAGACTCGGCCTCAGCAGCAAAGGACAGCTCATCGTCCGAAGCATCTGATGCCTCATAAACCTCCCCTTCCTCTAGCGGGGAATAATCAGACCAATCCAGATTATCAATGTCATCAAGGTCATCCTCCAGCGGAGCCGGCGACAAATGCTTTCTCTTAGTCGGAGCCTTACGGGCGACCGAGCCGGAAACCATTTTCTCAAGATTAGCCAATCTGGCGCACATCTCAGAATGTAGATCCCTGCCCATGACTACGTTACACGGGGCACGAGTCAAGGTGGGAGGAGGAGATGAAGCGACCGGCTGTGCTGACCCCGACGTACGGGGTTCGGACTGCCGCGCAATAGTTTGCCGTGCACATGGAATACACAGTAAAACATCGTCCCCAGTAATGGATACCCCACACAAAATACACTTTTTGGGATGCCCCGAAGGGGTCCCAGTCCTAGTATCCGGGGATGCCTCCATAAGGTGAAATTTAGGTGGTCGCTAAGACCCAGGGAATTACGCCAGTAAGCGACCCGGGATGCCCCTTTAATGTCCCGAGTGGGAGGATTTGTGGTAAATGAACCCAGGGACCCAGGACCAGGAGAGACCTTCAAATACTAATGAGGATCCTCTGAGCAACAAATGAAACCCTAAAAAAAACAGAGAAAACCCTATAAGTGATAGTAAGCTAAACAGACACATAATAAAAAAGGGCCCACTGGGCCACTCACCAAACCTATGGAGCCGGAAAATGGCGCCCGTGCAGCGATGTGAGGGGATGAAGTATGCCACAAGAGAGGGGCGTGGTCAGCGCAGCCCGCGCTCGACCCAGCTCAGCCCCTGTCATCACCACCAAGGAGCAGCCAGCTCCGCATCTGTGCCTGAATAGAGGGGGCGGAGCCGCGGCGACGCGCCGAACGCCCGGCCCCGCCCCCCCCCGAGGTAAAATGGAGGGAGAAGCTCCCTCTGACGGACCCCAGAAGCGGCTTTTCGGCGGCGCCGGCCAAGAAAAAACTCAGACAGAGCCCCCACGCAGACCTGCGGGGCAACCGCCCCACTAGCTGCGGGAGGCATAAGGAACGGGGGCTGGCCGCGGCAGTGCGCTGAGTGCCAGCCCCGCCCCCCTGGAGAACGTGAGGGGAAACAATTCCCCTCACAGAAAAAAAGTAATACCGGCGCCCGGCTGAAATGGCGGCCGCGGCGCCGCACACACACAGTAAAGCACACTGACATAATTAAAGTGACAGCACTATAACCAATTCATTGAGGATTACTTCCAGAAGCTACAACACAGAACAGACTAAAAATACTAACCCTAGAAGGAGACCCCCCCCCAACCCCATTGTATAAGGGAAAATGGGAGGACCCCCCCCCCCAGGGGCAGAATCCAGGGACGGGGCATCCCAAACCGGGATCACCAGACCGGTGTGACCGCCTACCCTCTTATTTTAGGGTCTCACGGTGGAGCTTTGCTCCTAAGCACCAAAGGTGCTGATATACCCTCGCTCGGGCCAACAGCCGGGACTGTGGAGGCATGTAATGTAAATCCGGGGAAAAAAACTTGGGGTCCGAGCGGAAATAATCTAATAACAGGCCGGGAGTTACCCCGGCTACCTGAAAATCCCCCTGTGCAAGGAGGAGCCATCATCTTCTGACTTGCTCGCCGTCTTGCAGAGATGGAAAACTGGGTAATGAGTGGGAGGTCCCAGGTATTTATGGATCAGGGAGGGGCTTTCTTTTGCTATCATCTCTGCAGGAACGCCTCTTCAGGACGATATTACCCACATGTTATGGATTCTTGAAGCGGGGTGTGTGACATACTAAGAATAAGAAGTTAGCATTGTAACCAGTAAGTCAAATAAAACAAGGATTTCTGGTAAGGAATGTTTGGAGGGCAGGTAAGGTAAGAGACTGGTAATCACTTCTTATAAATATACTGAAAAGTGAGCAAACTAAATCTATTATTCAGTAGATGTCACTGACTTGGCAAAGACTTTTAAAGTGGACCTATCATCAGGATTTTAACTATCCTGGTAAATGGTTCTTGTCATTGGTGCATCCCGATTTGGGATGCCCTGCAATGTGAAACCACCAGTTCACTACACAAAGCGTCGTTTTGGACTGAGTGTCAGCATTGGGTGTGGGAGCTGGTGCATCTCCAGTTTTTCTGCGGTGTAACACAAGCATTCTGAATGGAGTCTCAGCCACAGGGATGCCAGGGGCCAGGGGACACAATCGCACCAAGGAACCAGTGGACAGGGAAAATATTCTGAACCACTGTGGGGGATTCCCAAATCGGGATGCCCCAGTACCACTTAGTCAGCCCTCGTGGAAGAGGTGAGTGCATTGAGGGGTTTTACACAATCCCAATTTGGGATGCCCCATACAGAGGTAGACCAACCCCCCAAAAGTATTATACACTACAGGGGGGTGTTACTCCTCTTTAAGAGACAATTGACCAATCAATGTATGGTAAAAGCTATAAAGAATAGAGAGAATCAATTTAATGTAATGTTTACAACATCAGTCAAGATAAAGACATTTGAATTCCCCATTTTGCGGCCTGTTCTTTTTGGATGTGGTTTCTAAGGTCCTGTACAGTGCTAGGCTTATCCACATTTCTGGCAGAAACACATGGGTAGAAACAAAGGCAAACTCTGCCCTAATAGGCTCCAGAACTGACCCTGAGTCTTACTCTGGGGGTTATTTAAAGTGGTCCTTCACCCTGAATAAGAGTCTATCTTATATGTTTCCCACACCCTGTACATACCGATAGCTCACATTAAAAATCATCCTACCTGCATCTACTGCATGTTATGAGCCTTTAAACATCCAAGATGGCAGCTCATGGAACAACAGGCAGCCTGCAAACAGGAAGTGCCTTCTGACTTTGCCGCTCTGCATTCTGGGATTGCTGACCTTTTCCTGACCCCAACTCTGCTCTGTCTGAGCAAAGCACAGCTATAACCCACCTCCTCTACTTTATCCCACTCTCCTCTCCTCAGTAAGTGTGATGCTTCTGAGTCAAGATGGCGGCGCCCGTATCCTAAAGTCCTGAACAGAGTTGCAGCCAAGTGGGGGAAAGAATAATAAGTAAGTGACTAAAAACTTAAAATACCGTATATTAATTTTAGATGCTGGGGAATCGTTTTATAAGGGTTTGGGCTTTTCAATAAATCATGGTGAAGGTCCGGTTTAAGAAGGGATAGCACCAGGTAGTGCTTTGTAGCGGCAGGCAGCGTCTGGTGAACACCGGGGGCTGTACGCAAAAACACATTTAAGAAAGCGAATCTGGTGAGCGCCTCTAACATCGCCAACATTCATGCGCATACCCCCAGACACTCATGCTCAGAACCCCAAAGGTGCTTGCAAACACACTTGCAGATGTGTATGTGCACCCCCCCCCCAGAAGTACATGCCACAACCTCAGATGAACATGCGCACGCTCCCAGACGCACATCCGCACACCCAAAGACATGCATGTACATGTGTATTTTTCTTTTCAAACAAGTAGCCTCAGGGTAATAGGAGCAGAGGGGTTTTACATTTTATTAGCCATGCACTTATTTCTGTATCAAAAACAGTATTACAAATTTTGGAACAGGTTGTTTGACTAGGTGGGGTCATTTAAAGCAGAACAAGCGTCCAACCTTTTAAATTCCAGGGCCAGCCCGGGCCTTCACTTGGGGCATCCCAAATCAGTGAAAACCTCCCGCGACGCCCCAAAACTCACCTTCTTCCTGGCACACTCGGTGATGTAAATATTGGCGACCGCATCACACAGTGGGGCATGCCCCGGGGCAGGGAACAAAACCTTGGATAGTCAAAATCCCAGGTTTTGTGACTCTTTGAAGTTTAAGTCCACTTTCAATGGCATTTTTGAGTGTATCAAGGTGCTGAGCATTTTTATATTATGTTAGCAAATGTGTGTTTTAGGGATGCAGATTTCACTACCCTCAATCTGTTGCCATTGGCAACTGTACACCAAGTCTGTACACCAAGAAGAGAGAAGTGAGCCCTGTACACCCAGAACACTGCTGCTATGGCTGCTGGTGAGGGTAGGGAGTTAACTTAACATTACACATGGCCAGCAGCAGTGTTCTGTGTGTAAAGGACTCATTTATATCTTCTTGTGTATTTTGGTGTACCCACTTAGGGGGTTATTTAAGAAGGGATAGCGCCAGGTAGTGCTTCGTATCGCTGTACTCAAAACCACATTAAAGAAACTGAATCTGGTGAGCGCCTCTAACAGCACCATGTAGCATCACATGTATTAATACAGGCGGCTCAGTGTATAACGCCGGCGCCCTAGGTTCAGGAGCGCCATGTAGTTCCTGTCGCTCTGTAGCGCTCTCCCATAGTTGTGTATAAATAGCGTATTTGGACATTTTAATTTTTTTTTTTTTTTGCACAAATCATTGTGTCACCTCTCCTGGCTGCAAACAAAAACTTTTATACATTTTTGGGACTTTTTAGATTTGTATGCAGAATTGTCATTACAGGTCTGGCACTAAAGTGTTATTGTCCCAGTGTTAAAACAATTTAATTCCATGTGTTTTCGCTTTGTTACTGGTGTATATGTGTTCAAAAACATACTTTAATCATACAGCATCTGGCGCTCTATGCTACAGCACCCAGCTTTAGAGCGCCGACGCAAGTGTGTGTAGTTTTCTTGTTGAATATGGTGTTGAGCGCCGAGTGCCGTATGAACTGGGCTGGCGCAACCTCTCACTTGCTGCAGTGCTGTACTGGTGTTAGAGCTCCCAACATACATCACATTTATCAATGCCGGCCAGGTTACTACAGCGACTGAGTCACTATGTTACAGCGCCTGATACATGTTTACAGCGTCCACTAGTGGTCGCTCTAAGAACCACTATACAGACGCTCCTCCACGCTAGCAAATCTGTGTTTTAGGGATGCAATTTTCACTACCTTCAAGCAACTGTACACCAAGTCTGTACACCAAGAAGAGGGAAGTGAGCCCTGTACACCCAGAACACTGCTGCTGTGGCTGCTGGTGAGGGGGGAGCTCACTCAACCTTACTGTTCTGTGTTCTGTGTGTACAGGTGTCATTTCTATCTTTGGTGTGCAGACTTAGTGTACAGTTGCCAATAGCAACAGATAGTGAATAGTGGCAACATATTTGCTTCTGTAACAAAAAAAATACTAAATCAGCTCACCACCTTGTGGACCTCATTTTGGCACACCCTTTCAAAGGTAATTCCACTTTTGATGACATTTTTATTATTGTATGCCAAAAACATGCCCTCAAGGTGCTAAACTTTGTTTTGTTTTTCTTTTATATTTGTTTCCACTAGCAACAAATGTGTTTATCTTAGCAATGTACCCCAACAATGTACTCCCCTTCCCTCTCTAACACGTCTATCACTGTCAACAATTATACAATAACTGCAATTCCCCAAGATCAGTGCCTGGGAGTCATTCTGGACTCTTCACTCTCATTCAAACTGCATATTCACTCCCTGGCCACCTCCTGTTGCCTCCAACTTAAAAACATCTCGCGCATCCATCCTTTCCTCTCACTTGACACCACGAAAATGTTAGTGCACGCCCTGGTCATATCCCGACTGGATTACTGCAACATGCTTCTTTGTGGCTTACCAACTAACAGACTGGCACCCCTCCAATCTATCCTGAACTCTGCTGCTCCTCTCACTCATCCAGCTCTGCTCCTCTCTGCCAATCCCTCCCCTAGCTGACAGTCCCGCGGTGAATCATATTCAAAATGCTAACACTCACCTACAAAGTTCTCTCCAGGCCCCTCCCTACATCTTATCCCTAATCAAACAAAATCAACCGAGGCGCAGCCTCCGCTCTGCTGCCGACCTTCTCCTTTCCTCCACCCTGGTCACCTCCTCTCATGTCCACCTCCAGGACTTCTCACATGCTACTCCAATACTCTGGAATGCCCTCCCGCACCCAATCCGCCACTCCACAACTCTCAAAGCTTTCAAAGGTGCCCTTAAAACCCACCTATGCAGACAAGCTTACAAGGGCACATGCCACAAAGCTCAATACTGTTTGTGATCCTTCCCCCTCATCTGCACCCCTCATCCTTTAGACTGTAAGCTCACAAGGGCAGGGCTCTCTCTCCTATTGTATCTTGTATTCAGAATATTCATTCTGTAAACTCTGTAACACTGCATTTGTAATAGTCTATGCACTGTATATTTCTATCCTGCCTGTAATTACTACTTTGTAAAGTGATACGGAAAATGATGGCGCTATATAAATAAACAATAATAATAATAACTAGGGTGTTTGGTGTACAAAACAGAGACTTCTTGACTCTGGCTTGCTAATTATCTGATTGGCTGAGGCAGAGAACACCAAAAATCTGCCAAAAAGTGTCTTTCGCTCCCCATTTACTGTGTTGATAGGCTCAAGAGTCTGGCAATAAGAATATTTCTTTAGAAAGAACAACGTTTCAGTGTAATTTCTTTCACATTTATAAAAGCTATGTTTCTTACACACATATGCAGATATGTTACTTTTTAGACTGTTCACATGTGGAATGTGCTGCTGGAAACTGGGAGTTTTGCTATTGAAGGAAACTCCACCCTGAGGTTCACGAGGCGGGTATGAAAGAGGCTTGTTTATTTTATCTCCTATATTTTACGCTCCCACAGGCGGCATCATATGGGAGCAAGCAAGATTGGCAGAGACCGCCCAGTCCCTCACAACCACAAGAGACTCCATTTTCAGGTAGGATCTGGCATCTAGCTTGTTACTGCATTCCATACTTTTTGTAGCTGAAACTATTAACAGTTTACTGTCCTGGTATGATGAAGACTTACTCTGTGCAAACAAACTGAACGCTGCAAAGCTGCTTGAGCTCTGTTAGTCTATGTGGTGTCCCTGTTGGATTTCTTATTACAGTTTATTACCATTGAAAATCTTTGTCCGAGGAAGCCGGATCATCTGAAGATTGTATACAGCTGTTTCCCCTCATTTTCTGTTTTTGCATTTGTAGGGGAATGTTGTACTAAAGAAAGACGATCACGTCTCAGATATCTGGATGTGTCATGCGGGCTATTCATGTTTATATTAAGGTTAGCTACTTTTAACTGCTGCCGAGGTTGTTGTATACATCTTATGTAAAGTGTAACAAAAATACACTCTAGGAAAAATAAAAGGACTAAACTGCAAATGTGAAAAAAACAATGCGGGTGGCAAAGCATGCAATCTACACAGTGGGTTTAACACTAAAATGAAAGGGTTTCTAAAAAGTAGAGTAAAATAAAACAATGCCTGATACAACACGGACGACAAACTGTGACAACGTTACTGAATTAGAATAGAACAAAGATTTTCGGAATAAAAGGAAATGTAGGAGGTGAATTGGAAATGAAAAAAAGTTTAGTTAGTTTAGTGAAATTTGGACTTTCAGGCAGCTGTCAGCCCATTAAGAAATAACTGACAGGCATGTTATATGAGATAACTGAGGGTGAACGTTTTGAGATGGGATAAGACGTGTACATGCACATCTGTGGTACTTCTGAGAGCGTATTCATGTATGTCTAGATGTGTGTTCATGTGTGTCTGTGGGCGTGTGCTCATGCTAGGTGCATGTATGTGTGTACACATCTTGGGGGAGGGGTGCATGTGCATCTGGGGGTGTACACATGCGTCTTTGGGTGTGTACTTATGTGCGTCTTGGGGTGTGCGCATGCGTGCTTGTGGGTGTGTGGCTTCATGCATGTCTGTATGGGATAGGCACATACACATCTGTGGGGGTGCATGTGCACCTAGGGTTGTGCACACATGCATCTGTGGATGTGTGCGTGCACATTTGGGGATGTAGGTATGTGCGTCTGGAGGTGTGCGCATGTGCATCTGGGGGTTTATGCATGTGCACCTGGTGGTGTCTGTGGATGTTTGCTCATGTATATCTGTAATTGGGGGTGCGCGCATGTGGGGGTGTACGTGTGTGCACCTCGGGGTGTGTGCATGCATGTCTATGGATGTGTGCTTATGCATGTCTGTTTGGGATAGGTGCATGCACATCTGTGTGGTGTGCATGTGCATCTGGAGGGTGTGCACATCTGCACCTGGAGGTGTACACATGTGAATCTGGGGGTGTACGCATGCGCGCCTCAGGGTGTGTGCTGATGCATGTCTGAATGGGATAAGTGCATGCACGTCTGGGGATGTACACATGTGCGTCTGGAGGCGAGTGCATGCGTTTGTGTAGGGGTGTGTGCATGCATGACTGTATAAGAAAGGGACAGGTGCATCTGTGGGGGGTGAATGCGCATGTGTGGGGGAGTGTGTGCATGCATGTCTGTATGAGACAGGCACAGTGGTATCTGTGGGGGGTGAATGCGCATGTGTGGGGGAGTGTGTGCATGCATGTCTGTATGAGATAGGCACAGTGGTATCTGTGGGGGGTGAATGCGCATGTGTGGGGGGGCTGTGTGTATGTGCATATCTCAGGATGCTTGTATTAGCATCTGTTGCAGTGCACATCTGTATGTATGTAGGGCTTTTGTAAGTGTGAGAGGAGGTGTGCTTGGTTTCCAGTGTGAGGGGTTATGCAGCTGTGGGTGTGTGAAGATGTGTGTCAATCCGGCATGCCCCTGCTGGTGGGAGAGACTACAGGGGGTTTATTTCAAAAGGGAATGTTTAACTTTGTAACCAAAATGTATTTTATTTATTAAATCAAAATATACATAGCCCACCTCTCAGAGCGAAGAGCAGATTTCAGTATAGTGCTTTTTCCAAGCTCTATAATTAAAGGTCAGTGGATGAGTCAGATTACACAGGAATGGCCGCTACATGTCCAGAGACATTGTGCTAATTAAATAAAAGGAGAAAAATGTATCTCTTACCAGACTAGAATGGCGTCACAGAGCCCTCGAAGGCTCTAGTACATTTAATAGCCATGCATTTATTTCTCTATCAAAAATGTTATTACAACATTGGCACAATGGTGAAAAACGCTTGTTTTACCAGTTAGGGGTATTTCAAAGTAGGTGTATCACGAAATTGTGTAATATTAAAAATCTATATAAACACGTCGGCTCATGAGAGGAGGGGGTCACTTTTACAGGCTTGGGGATGCAGTTAGGATATGGAACTCATAGGGATATAACTAAAAGTCCCATAGAGTAAGACGCAGACGTAGACAGCATGTGTACTGCTATCATGTTACATATGAATGTGGTAATAGGGTGGTGCAGTGGAAGAACATAAGAATACGAAGAATCTCATTAACCCTGTTCATGCTCAGCCAGAGAAATGGAGCTCCCAACTTATTGTAACAGGGAGCCAACCCGGCAAGTTAGTAGATATGTGTGATTTGAATGTGTATGGGATTGGTGTGTGAGAGATATGAGGGGGGCAATATCGGTGTCTGTTTTTGTAATTAAGCAGTAAGTATCTAGATTCAGAAGCAGTTGTGACCGGCACACCAGTAATAAGAAATCCTCATGTGTGAAAATACGTGTGCGAACATGTATGGATAAAACAGAAGCAGTCCATAAGGTCCATAAAGTCCAACATTTCGGGGGATTGGCGCCCCCCCTTCCTCAGGGTCAGACTGCAAGCAGAACACCGTTCTTAAAAGGGTTAAATTGTGAAGGAGCTGGAAATTCCCCCCTGATATCACCAATGACATCACTACAGTAAATATTAAGTGTACACAAAATAAAGAAAGAACATCAATTAAAGTAAGCAATTATGAAGTTGGACCAAATAGGTCAAAAACTGCATCTTTATGAGGTCCCCTGGGGGTGTTCTAGTGCCATTTGTGGTCATCCCCGCCGCTGCCACTGAGAGCAGCGTGCTTGTTATTTAAGCAACACGCTCAGGCCTCCGCCTGCCAGGGAGGGGGACGCAGTGTAGATAGGGCTAAAAACCTGCCCAGTAACAGGTGATACATAGGGGAACCGTCCCCCATTGGCAGGAGGGTCCTGTTGAGTCCCTCCGCAGTGCAGGCAGCGTTCTCCCTGTCAACCAGGTCAGTGAATATCTGCCAAAATGGTCGACAGACTTGACCCTGGAGACAGGGGTACACTCTCCGCCCTACACAGTGTCCCTTGGTGGCATGAGCACAAAGAGCTCGGGAAAATGTTAATGACACAAATAATATAGTAATAAAAATTGGGAATCGAGGTATCTTTCATTATCATCAAAAAAATGTGTGATAGTCAAGATATAAAAAAAAATTCTGAACCATTTCATTTAATTGCAGCCCTGATCAGTTACCACTCCTGCTTTAAACTGTAAAGGAAAGGAAATTTTAATTGCATGTAAACCAAATTGTGTATATCATTTTGTAAATGAGAATGGACATAATTTAATGGCCTTGGTTTCTTTGACAATAATCACACTCTGTTTTCCTTCCTGTGTGGTTTGTAATCTGCAGCTTTATAAACTGCCTTTGCATTATCATTTATGGGATCCTATCTGTGTCTGTAGATCTCTATGACTCGGCTTTTATGTTTCAATAATTGTTTTTTTGCATAGATAAAAGGCAAAATCAACAATGTATAAAAGACAACATAGCCTTTATCAAAGTAATTGAAAAACAAAATTTGAGAATTAACTTCACCAAAATCTATAAAACCATGCTTCTGTGTCTTATTATAAGGATCACTCATAATGACATGTAACTAAAATACAGCATACTACACCAAACACAGTATTACCCCCAAGCATGGTAGAGCATGGTCTGCAGTCACACGCTATTTTCAACATAAATCAGACTTCCAGATAAATCATATAAACTGTACAGCTACACTTTGCATAGAGGAGACTGCTCTACCGACTCTAGAGACCATTGACAGTTACTTGATGAACAGCTTGAAGAAATAGAAATAGCGGCAGCAATAGCGTCAATCCCAGTGGGCAAGACTTCAGGCCCAGATAGCTTCACCCCTAAATCCTATAAAACATTAAAGATCAACTAGTTCCTACATGACAAAAATAATTAACAGTAGCAGGGCTTCCCTGGCCAAGCCCTGACAGCTTATATATCTGTGCTGCCCAAACCATGTAGGGACCCGGCATTGTGTTCAAACTATAGGACCATCGGCCTGATTTGACCGTGTTTGGTCTATTTTCCGTGTCGGGTGATTCAAAGCCTTGTTTTTGTGGCCGAGTTGTCCTTTTTACGGTATGCAAACGCCAAACTGCGTGCTCGCCGTATTAATACGGCTAAAGACGTGTGTCCATAATTTTACGTGTTTTGCCTGGGCGGGATTCAGAGCCCTGATTTGTGGGGTTTTCGGACCTATAAATGCTGTAGGTTTCTGGTTCAAACTTACACCATCTTTTTGCTAGGGGGAATATTTAACTGGTCTTTTTTTTTGCTAGTGAAAATACAGCCTACATCCACCGCACCTATGGTAGAGCCCCTCTTTTATTATTATTATTATTGTTTATTTATATAGTGCCATCAATCATCTTCCGTAGCATTGTACAGCGTAGTAATTACAGACAGGGTAGAAATATACAGTACATAGACTATTACAAATACAGGGTTACAGAGTTTAGAATAAATATTCAGAATACAAGATATAATAGAGGAGAGAGCCCTGCCTTTGCGAGCTACAGTCTAAAGGATGAGGGGTGGAGACAAGGGGGAAGGATCACAAACAGTCAATATTGAGCTTTGTGACATGTGCCCTTTAGAGAATTGCTTAAGCCAGGTTGTATGCTTGTCTGAATAGGTGGGTTTAAAGGCACCTTTGAAAGCTATAAGGGCTGGGGAGAGGCAGATTGGGTGGGGGGGGGCATTCCAGAATATTAGGGTAGTATGTGAAAGGACAGGAGAAGGTCAGCAGGTTAATATTGTTGGATTAGAGATGAGATTTAGGGAGGGGCCTGGCTGGAGAATTAGCATTTTGAGCAGGATTCACTGTGGGACTGGCAGTCAGTGTAGGGATTGGCAGAGAGGAGCAGAGCTGGGTGAGTGGGAGGAGAGATGGATGTGGGGAGCAGCAGAGTTCAGGATAGATTGAAGGGGTTCCAGTCTGTTAGTTAGTAAGCCACAAAGAAGGATGTTGCAGTAGTCCAGTCGGGATATGACCAGGGCATGCACTAACATTTTAATTATGTCAGGTGAGAGAAAGGGACGGATGTGCGAGTCCAAAAAGACTCTCAGGCACCGAGCTTGGGGAGTTGCAGTTGTTGTATAATTGTTGACATGTTAGAGAGGGGAGGGGAGTTAGATGGTGGGAAAATGACCAATTCTGTCTTGTTTAGCCTCAGTTAGCGAGATGACATGAATGAAGAAATAGCTGCAAGGCAGTTGGGGAGCCGATATAAAGAGGAGAGATTGGGGCCAGAGAGGTATATCTGGGTGTCATCCGCATAGAGGTGATATTGACATCCTAGTGAAGTTATAAGTTTTCCAAGACCATAAGTGTAGACTGAGAAAAGAAGGGGGGCTAGGACAGAACCTTGCAGCACACTGACAAAAAGAGAATTTGAGGAAGAAACTCTGTTAGAGCAGGATATACTGAATGATCTGTTAGAGAGGTAAGTCAAGAGAGTGCAAGACCTCAAACCCCAAGAGGAGAGAATATCAAGAAGCAGTGAGTGGTCAACAGTGTCAAAGGCTGAGGTGAGGTCAAGAAGGATGAGAATGGAGAAGTGACTTTGGTTTTAGCAGTAAGTAGCTCATTAGTGACTTTGGTGAGGGCAGTTACAGTAGAGTGGTTATGGTAGAATCCTAATTGTAGGGGATCAAGTAAGATGGTAGATAGGTATTGTGCCAGTTGTTCAAGAAGTATGAGGAATAAGGTAAGATAGAATCGGATTGAGGGAGCACGTAGTCAGATGGGCCCTAGAAATGAGAGGGGTTAGTCCAAGTTCAGTTATTGTAGTGAAAAAAGTAAGAGAGCAAGGCAGGCTGTTGTTTGGAATGGTGAATGATTCTGAGGGGCAAAGCCAAGTCGGATGTTGTCATTTTATTTTCCTTGAAGAATGTAGAAAATTCTTCTACTTTTATTTGGGAGGTTGGATGAGGGGGTGTTGGGCAGAGGAGGGAACCGTAAGTGTTGAATAGTTGTTTGGGGTTCTGGGCCTGTGCTGAAAAAGCAAAGAGAAATATGCTTGCTTGGCTGATGAAAGGACAATCCTGAGTGCCTGAAGGGCATGTTTATAGAACCAATAGTCATGACTGGCTTTTGTTTTTCTCCATTGCCGTTCAGCAGCTTGAGACAGCGGTTTCAGTCTGGCCGTGCTTGCATTTAGCCGGGATTGGCATTTTGTTGGGCTGGGGTAGCTATAGGTGGGGGGCAGCAGAGTGTAGAGCTGAGGTAAGTGTATTATGGTAGTGTGATGATTCAGCTTCCATGTCCGTGAATGAGGTCAAGGTCTGAAGAGGTTGAAGTGAGAGGGACAGAGACTGAAGATCAAAGTTTCCTAAATCCCTGCTTTGAATTCTAGGTTTGTGTGTGGGGGGGTTGCAGGAAGGAGTGAAAGGGTGAATGTTAGCAGATTATGTTAGCATGATAACTGTGGGGATGTCTGTGGACAGAAACTGAAGGAGCCAGGCAGAAAAGTGGTCAAGAAAAAAGGGTAGTAGTTCCAGGAGGGTGATAGATGACAACAATTTTTAAGGTTACAGGGATAATATAACCAGACACAGTAAACTTCGAAAGATGAGAAGGATAGGGGTGGCAGGGCAGGGATTGGGTTAAAGCGTTCGGATAGAAGAATGCCCACACCCCCGCCCTGTTTGTTGTTGGCTTTTGGGGTGTGGCTGAGATGTAGTGCCCCATGTGAAAGTGCAGCAGGTGAGGCTGTGTCTGAGTAAGCCATGCTTCTGTAAAGGTAAAAGTGTTAGAAAGAAACAGGTCAAGGATATAGGCAAGGTTATTGCGCACTGTTCATTCCGCAGTGCACAGGTGGCAGTGGCAGGAAGATGTTCCAGAAGATTCCAGATTTAACACTGTTGCAAGTATTTGGATTTGAAGGAAGGAAAGCATGCTGGAGAAGAGGGGTGGAGACAGTGGGCCCGGATTAGGGCTGAGGTGACCAGCAGCATGTAACAGTAAAAAGAGGGAGAAGAGATGGTTGTGGCTTTTGAGGGTGGCATAATGTGACTTGTGCTTGGATATAGAGGATATAGAGTAATTTTGCCTGCGAGCAGGGAGGGGAAGATATATAGGGACTTACCAGGAGTAGGGGGACATTGTGTGGCTAGGATGAGGGTAAGAGGAAGTAGTATGATGAGATAAAAGGTAATCATTGTTGTTGATGCTGGGCTGTGCTGACACGCAGAATCTGGTGCAGGTTCCCCTTCAGGCTCAACTTGCTGACTTAGAAAGTTTCTGACTTTGAAAGGATTCTGAGCATTGCAGCCACTAGCACTCAATATAAACTGTTTCTAAATGCCTTTGATTAGCTCAGGCTCAGCAGCTGGGCCTAAAGGGTGGGGCTCAGGTGGGGTCAGTGAACACAAAATATGCCAATAAAAGCATAACAGAAATTACCAAATATAGATATTATCAAATATAGATATAGGATGGAGGCATAATTATATAATCATATAACATTTAAAAGAGCACTATTGTATTATTAAAAATCCAAATAAACAAGTTGGCTAATGAGAGTTGGGGTCACTTATACACCTGAACTAAATAAATCTCCCACCAAGCAAAATCCAGGGGTGACAGGTGTAGTCTATCAGGGGTGTCTAAGCCTTCCACCCCGTATGCCCTCTTCCTTTCATCAAAATAAAAAAAGCAAGCCTGGCTGGATACTTTTTGATGTCAGTTGTATAAGTGACCCCTCCTCCCTCCATTCAGCATAATAATATGGGTATTTTCCATTGGCCCATTTTTTCGTGATAGTGCTCCCTTAATTAAGATAGGTAATACTAAGGAGGCAAGGAAAGAGATATCATTTAAAGTTGTGGATCTACCAGTGCATACCAAAAAGAGAGAGGCAGCTGGTTTTGCATGGAGAGAAAGGGTTTTTTTGTTGCAGAGTGGATAAATCGATGAATGCATACCAAAAAGAGAGAGGCAGTGGGTTTTGCATGGAGAGAAAAGGGTTAATATTGCACAGCTTTCCTGTGTCTCAGTCTGTTTAGGTCCATATTATTCCTCCATGTAGCCAACTCTCCTCTCTTGAGGCTAGCCTAGCTTTCCCCTTCCACAAACAGCTTCCCTGTATCTCAGTCTGTTTAGGTCCAGTCTGTTTATTGCTGGAGTGGATCTGCCTGTTTATTATGTTATATTTGCAATGTGTTTTTCTTTTGTTATATGTCTCCTTTTTGAAAATGGTCCAAGTTTCTTGTGTTGGCCAATTACTCTCCCTGCCCACCATCATTTCGACTGTGCTCGTGCACCTCTTTGAATTTCCCCTTCTCCCTGTTGCAGTTACAAATGTTTAGTCTGAGCGCCCTGCCTTACCTTTTCTTAGCCCTACCCTTTTGTAATACTTGGTCTAGGCTGTTTTGATGTTATGTTGCCTGTTAGATTGTCTTTTTTATGTAATTTGTCTTTTAGGTGATTCTGGTTATCCATTGTAGCCCGGGCTCCTGACGCCCTTCTTAAGGCCCCTGACACCTGGCCAGGAGGCTTATAATGGGGCCCACCACCGCACACCGGCTGTTGTTGAGCGTGCCTTCAGGCTGCTGAAGGCCAGATTTCGCTGTCTGGACCACACAGGGGGCGCCCTTCAATACAAGACAGAGAAGGTTGTGCAAATTTTTGGCATGCATCAGCCTTCATAACTTTGCCTTGAACAAAAGGTTGACAGTATATTTGGAGGAGATTCCAGAAAATCTGTATGCTGGCAATCAGAGCCAAAGTTGGTGCTGTTGGTCTGCCAGTTAGCCTCCATGATTTGGCACTGCCTTACCAAATACAGGTGACGCCTGGCTGCAGGCCCGGGCTCTCTTCCTCTTAGGTGCTCTGTGGATCTGGTGGGGCTGCTACTGGCAGAATGAAGCTAGAGCTACAGGAAAGACATGGTGTTCATAGTGCTGGCTGGGAGGCCCCCACCAGTTTTCAAGCTAGATGGAAACAAAGGAAAGGGTGGCTTTAGTGAATTGTCCAATGTTTCCTGTAGAAGCAGCCTGCTAGATGTTCCGCTCTTACCCCTCAGCCCATCTGGGGCGGAGTTTCCGACGAACCACCACCTTCAGGTCGTTCCCCTTTTTTTTGCCTGAGCAAAGAATCCTTGGGTTCTGGCCCCACCCTCGTCATATTGCGGGCAATCTCCAACCATTACTGCTCCTGCAATGCTTTGTGGGTTGAGCAGGACCGGGATCCAGCCAATTGATCCTAATTTTTGGCAGCACCATCCAGCAGAACCTCCAGCTGGGCATCATTAAATCATCCTTTCAACTTGCCCCTTGTTAGTTTGCGCCCAGTGTGAGTGGCCGATGCTGTGGTCTGCTTGGTGGTGTCTTGGCTGAAGGGGGAGTCACTATGCCCACTTCCATGCCCAGAATGGATGGATTCCAGGCTACTGGCCGGGAAAAGAGCAGGACTGGGGTCTGCATAGTGCTCCTGTGTCCTGACTGTTGGTCGGACCACAGTCCGACCAACAGTCAGGACCACAGTACACAGGACCAACAGCCAAGGGCCACAGTACATTGACCACTCTGGCATCTTTGTGTGTGACGCATGCCTGAGTGATTTAAGTTTGACATTTCTATGCAATTTGATACTATTGTGGGATGGGAGAGCTGGCTTTGTTGCTGGCCTTGGTCAGCGAGCCCTAAGCAACAGTAGTAGCGGAGTGGAGAGTTAGGCGCGCTTTTTGGCCTAAGTGCGTCTGCGCTTGCAATTCCCTACTACTGTGGGATAGGAGAGCCGGATTAGTTTGCATTAGCATACACTAGTGTATACGGGGCTTGGGTGCTTTCACTGTCCCTGAAAATGACAGGCTGGGGCAAGCATGTGGAGCTAAAGGAGACCAAAACAGAGGACATAAGTTAATAATGCACATCTGTTAGTTCTTTGTACCATGGGTACAAATTCAAGCCCAACACAAAAGGAGGATGTTGGCAGAGGAAGTGGCAGCCCATGTGAGTGGCAAGGGGACATCGCCTTACACCTTCACCCAAATAATGCAGCACTGGGCGGACCTCAAACTGCGAAAGTAGCCCTGGGTGCAGAGGTTCTACAGCCAGAACTTCCCAGGTAAGTGGATGAAAAACACAGAAGGTGAGCTATCAAGGAAATGAGTAACATGTTTTACAAAATTATATTTTCTTTTGTAGCTGGGTAGTTCTGGATGTGGATCAAGCACACCCAGAGGCGAGGGGTCCGACCAGTGGAGCCCAGAAGACAGGGTGTGGGTGTAAGGCCGCAGCCCCAAACCCTGCCAACGTCCTCTTCCTCCTCTGAAGTAGCACCACCCACAGCCATGGAGCCCGCAAAAGAGGAGGGTGTGTTGGGCTTGGAGTCACCCACAGCTCCTGCACTCCTGGGCCAATACCCCAAAAAACAAACAGGTGTGCTGCATGTAAAGTCTAATAACATTTTTGCTAAGTGCTGGTGTGTTGTGCTTCTCTGTCCCTACAGATTCATCAGAGGGTGAGTACGCAGCGATGGGGCCACCCGATACAGAAGTGGCACAAGACTCAGGTGTGTGTCAAGCCAGAAAAGCAGAACAATACCCAAGCATTACACAAACAACACATGCCGATAAATACTAACTCAGGTTCTTTCCCTCTAAAGACCCAGAAGAAGGGATGGCACTGCGGAGGAGGGTGACCCCCTAAAAGTAAGTATGTAAAAATGTGCATGCATGTACAGACACATATGTGGGCAAAAAAGTGCTAATGTATATTTTTTTTCTCGTTGAAGGTGCCATGTTGGTCCCAACAAAAAATTCAAAAAATATTTTATATCTTGGTTTTAATTTTTGTAAATAAATTTGTTTAAAAAAAGTTTTAAATAAACCAAGAGTTTTAAAGTCATATGCTGTGTGATTCCCTGTTTTCCATGCATAAAGCAAATTCAAAGCAAACAAACTGCAGTGAAAAAACAACACCAAAACAGAAGGTGGACAAAGTAGGAGGAGAGTAACAGTGGGTAGAAGCAGATGACCTGCACAAGGAAAAGACAACATGTGCAAGGACATGCAGGGATTCCCTAGATGCTAGCAGGAGGCACAAAGGTAAGTATGTGTAAAGACATGCAGACTACATGAGATTTCCTAGATAGAAGCAGGGGGGACAAAGGTAAGTATGTGCTAGAACATACAGACTACCATGCGTGAACTGGCGGGAGATGTAGGAAGCACATTAAAATAGCTGGTTATAACAAAAAAAGGCGTACGTCGTGAAGCCACCGAAGGACACGGCACACCGAGAACAATGGGGATCTACAGCAAGCTACGTCTAAAAAACAGGTAAAAACTTGGCTTCCGAAACTAATTTGGCTGAAAATACCGTAAATGCTTGGCTAAACCGTACATGTACGCAAACGTGGCTGTGAAGGATACAAGTGCTTGCAATTTTCCGGTTACCAAGATCAGTTCCTGCAAAAAACAAGCATTCACAAGCAGGCTCTGAATCAGGCTGCATATCTTTAATCAATGTCATTGTGAAATTATAGGGAAAAAGAGAGATTGGAATATATGACCATATATGCTTGTTTAATGGTGTGGTTGGCAACCATTCCTTCTTAGCAGCTCCACGCTGTAGACATTTGCACTTCTTTCTAAGGTGAATGATCCATATATGTTTTCTTGTGATTCACTGTGAAATTATACTTAGAATTAATAGCAAATAGGCTACAACATCTAGTGTCATCACATACAGACCAAGTCAGGTTTGTCAAAGGCAGAGAGGCCAGAGGCAATTTTACAGAAATTATTATGTTGAACATCTATGCTAGAACCAAGTAGGTCCCTATGTGCCTGTTAACAGTCAACGCAGAGAAGGCATTTCACAGGATCAACTGCAATTTCTTTAAGCACACTTTTAAACAGATGGGAATGGGACCTGTCATGAGGAAAAGGACACAAGCCCTATATAAAAACTCAACAGCCAGGGTCAGGGGCAATGACATGATCACCTCACCACTCCACATACAAAATGGGATGCAATCTTGGGATCCCGATCATCCTTATAATTCTCACATAACAATTAGCTACTGTTAAACAAAACCAGCAGCATATTTTAATAAATTATGTCTTTGCTTATTATTGGACCTCGTTTCTGTCTCCTCCTCTGGTTCTGGTGCCATCTTGGACTGACCCCTCGTGAATGACCTCGGCCTGTCACAACTTCCCTTGCCCATCATGCCCTGAGGGTTACATCTGTCTTTGTTGCCACAACTGAGTGCTGGTTGAGCCTTTGGGAGCCAAATTATAGGTGAAGACGGGGGTGTTAGATTGGGGGGTGCCATCTGTACAACGACTTGACTAAGAATTCTACTATAGGACTCCAGTCTTAACCAGACTTGTGGTTCTACAATTTAAACTCTAAATAATGGACTGGGCATAAAATTGACCATCCAACACTTAACATCCATGCGTTGCCTTGGAAAGCCCCTGCCTTAAGACCTACAAGGATATGGGATGAGACCATTAGATGGGTGCTTCAACCTATAAGGGGACACCCAATGACCCCCTACAGGAGTAGGGGTTTAAAGGTTTTTGATATGGGAGACCTCTCATAAAATTCAGCTTTGCCATGTCTTACATCAGGTGCGTGCATAGACACCCAATGACGCCCTACAGGAGTAGAGGTTTAAAGGTTTTTGATATGGAAGAGCTCTCATAAAATTCAGCTTTGCCATGTCTTGCATCAGGTGTTTGCCTAGACAAACACAGAATTACAGGCCATGTGTGGTAGGGAAAGAGTATCTGGCTAGGGGTGAGTCACCTACAAACTTTCTACTGAAGATTCAGAGGCAAGATAGCTTCAGCCCCTCCTACTCACTGTGGTAAGGTGCAAGGTGCGGTAGGTATGTGGCACCAAGGTTCCTGGCCTTGGTGCAGTAAAGCTATGTAGTTTTCTCCAACATCAGCTGCTAATGGCAGTCTGCTGCTAAAATTTTACTATAGCCAAAAGGCTAACCCGGGACGGCTTTACTGGGATGGAGTAGAGCAGGGTGGGACTCCATCCCCCTACCCAGGTCCGGGTTTTGCGGGCCGCATAAATAGCCTGGGGAGTCAGATGTGCACTGGCTGCATCTAGAGCTCACTTGTGGAGTGAGACTCTGTGTGCCTGGCTGGAAGCTCTTATACAGGCTATTTCATGTGGACCCGAGGTGGATTCGGCTACAAGTGTGCTAGCTTGGACAAAAACTAAAAAGGGCCATTGCCTGTCTGATGCAATTCGGTGGTATTTTTTCCTGAAGAGGTGATGTAACCCAAAAAGGATATTTTGTGTTATGGGCTTTTTGTGTGAATAAACACGGACTTTAAGTTGAACTTTTCGCCTCTGAGCCTCTATACTGCTAACCTCCTGCTGTCTACCAGAGCTGATCCTCACATCACATACACAAAAATATGATATTCTGATCAACAACACAGGGATAGATACATTAGACTTTTCTTGCAAAATGGGAGAAAGAATTGGGGCAGCCTCAAAAATATAAAGTATAAAAATGATTGTCTAGATGGTAAAGAAGTCCAGTTGTTGGAGATGTATGACATCTATCCAAATGCTTGAAGGTCAGAATAATCTGAAATACTGTACAGCTGTATAACTGCCATGGCCCAGAGTAATGCATTATTATGCCTCAGTAGTTTCTCTTTTCACTTTACCTTTACAGTCCTGCTTGATGCTCCAACCTACAGATGAACAGATTAGAAAGCTATTGGAAGGAGTCTGCTACCACATCAAGGATCTCTAACTTTAAGGTACTTTACTAAATTTCCTACCGTTTAAGGCAAAGCGACAAGTGTCCTGTGTCTATCTTTATCCATAACCCAGAGCAAGTTTGAGAACTGTCTGAAGTATGTGGAGAAGTCAGATCATAAGGAACATATGATTAAACATTACTCTTATGGTTACCTAGTAAACCATTTAACTCTACACCTAAGAGATGTCTCCACTCCGCTAAGGCCAACTAGATGGCGAGTAGCTTCCGATCGCAGAGGGAGTAATTCCTCTCTGCTGGAGAAAATGTCTTCGAAAAGAATCCGCAGGTGAGAATTCTGCCAGTAGGAGATTTTTGTGTGAGCACAGCTCCTGCTCCAATGGAGGAGGCATCCACTTCTAGGGCGAAGGGCCTGGCAGGATCTGGCCTAGACAACACCGGAGCGGAGGCTTTTTTTAGGGTAATAAAGGCCTCTTCCGCCTGAGGGGGCCAAGAGGATTGGCGTTCTTCTTCGTGAGAGCCACTATGGGCGCGACCACAGTAGAGAAGTGAGGAATAAACTGTCGATAGAAATTGACAAATCCCAAGAAACGCTGAATAGCACATAGGCCGGAAGGTTGTGGCCAGTCCAAGACTGCTTTCAATTTGCTGGGGTCCATCTGGAGACCTCGAGCCGGATCTATGTACCCTAGAAAAGGTGGTACGGTCAAAAAGGCACTTCTCCAGCTTGGCGTACAGGCGGGGTTGACGAAGGCGAGACAGGACTTGCCAGACGTGACGGTGATGTTCTTCCAGATTGTACGAAAAGATGAGTATATCATCCAAATATACGACTACACAAGAGTAGAGCAAGTCTCGGAAAATGTCATTCACGTATTCTTGGAAAACAGCGGGTGCATTGCAAAGTCCAAAGGGCATCACCAGGTATTCGAAGTGGCCATCGCGGGTATTGAAGGCGGTCTTCCATTCGTCGCCCTCACGTATACGTATCAAGTTATAGGCCCCTTTCAGGTCAAGTTTGGTGAAGATCTTAGCCCCACGCAGCCGGTCAAATAATTCAGAAATCAGAGGTAACGGGTAACGATTCTTTATGGTAATCTTGTTGAGGCCACGGTAATCTATACAGGGGCATAGAGAGCCGTCTTTTTTGGCCACAAAGAAGAAACCAGCGCCTGCTGGAGAGGAAGACCGTATGAACCCTCTTTGAAGGTTTTCTTGGATATACTCCGACATGGCCTGTGTCTCAGGAGCCGAGAGGGGGTAAATTCGGCCACGAAGTGTAGAGGTACCCGACAAGAGGCCAATAGGGTAATCGTAAGGGCGATGAGGCGGAAGTACCTCCGCTTGTTTTTTGCAGAACACATCAGTAAAGGCCTGGTAGATCGCAGGCAGGCCAGGTAGTGGGGTAGAAGCAGATATAGGTCGGACAGGAACAGACTTTAAACACCCCAAGCAGTACTCCAAGTCTTGATATCACCGGTGTTCCAGTCAAGAGTGGGATCATGACGTTGAAGCCAGGGTAGGCCGAGTAGAATCAATTTGGGAGGACGTAAAACTCAAGATGGAACAATCCAGTCTTTAAAAGGAGGGGAACGGTGCGATAACGCACGATACAGTCAAGCCTGTCTCCATTGACCGAGGCGATAAATAAGGGCTTGGCGAGGCGGTTCACGGAGATATTATATCTATTAATCAAGGAGGCCTCTATGAAGTTTCCTGCGGAGCCCGAGTCCAGAAAGGCAGACAAATTCAAAGAGGTGAAAGGTGCAACGGTAAGTTGCTCAGGAACCGTGAGACGTGGAGAGGAAGCACATACACCCAGGGACGCCTCTCCCACATCCACTAGGTGCGCCCGTTTCCCTGACGTGGGGGGCGAATAGGACAGTCCTTCAAAAAGTGTTCAGAGCTGGCACAATACAAGCAAAGGTTCTCGTTCCTTCTACGAGTTCTCTCTAGCTGGGTCAAGCGAGATCGGTCGACCTGCATGGCCTCTTCACTGGATGGCATATGCACGGCCAAAGGGTGTTGAAACACGGGAGCCAGACGGGGTGCCTTCCTAGGGCGCTGAGAGTCTCTTTCCTGGCGGAGTTCCTCACGCCTTTCAGTAAAACGCACATCAATGCGTGTAGCCAAATGGATGAGGTCAGTAAGAGAAGAAGGCAAATCGCGTGCAGCTAGAGCGTCTTTAACTTTGCTGGAAAGTTCCTTCTTAAAGCAGGCACACAAGGCCTCATTATTCCAAGACAGTTCAGATGCTAGAGTACGGAACTGAATGGCGTATTCACCAACAGACGACTCGCCCTGGACCAAATTCAAAAGGGCCGATTCAGCAGATGAAGCCCGGGCTGGTTCCTCAAAGTCTTGGCGAAACTCTGAGACAAAAGTGTGGATGTTGGAAGCGACTGGGTCATTGCGATCCCACAAGGGAGTGGCCCAGGCCAAGGCCTTTCCAGAAAGCAAACTAATGAAAAAGGCCACCTTAGCTCATTCAGTGGGGAATTGATCCGCCAACATCTCCAAATGCAAGGAACACTGGGCCAGGAAGCCTCGGCACAACTTGGCCTCTTCGTCAAATTTAGCTGGCAAGGAGAGACGGATTCTAGCTGTAGATGCTACAGGAGTCTGTGGCGGCAAAGCTGGGGCCGGTGGGGATACTTGCTGTTGCTGAATCGATAGTAACTGCTGCACCATAGCCGAGATCTTGTTAATTTGGCGGGACTGCATAGCCACAATAGCTGGCAATTCAGTGGCATCAGGCAACGGCCCCTCAGCGGGATCCATGGCCGGATCTTACTGTCACGGACCGGGTGGAGCGGACTCGGGTGTGGATCCGCTTTGACTGTGGAACTGATGGTGAGTGCCGTGTCAGGGGAGCGGAGTCTAAGAGGCCACCGGTATTCACCAGAGCCCACCGCAAGGCAGGTTGGACTTGAAGCGGCGACTGACCCCCAGGTCGCTACCCCCCAACAGCGGCCCAGTTCCGCAGTTAGCCGAGGTTCAGCGAGGTGCACAGGGGACAGGCAAAAGACGTAGTGAGTACAGGCAGAGGTCAGGGCTGGCAGCACAGGTTCGTGGTAAGGTGAGTAGCCAAGGTCGGGGCAGGCAGCAAAGGTTCGGCGTCGGGGACAGGCAGAGGTCGGTACACAGGTAGGCAATCCAAAAGCAACTGATTCAGCAACTGACATGGAAGACCAAGGTCCGGCACAGAGGGCAGGGGAAGTGCCCCTGAAATAGGGGAAGAGATGCAGGGATTGGATGGCCGGGAACCAATCAGCGGTGCACCGGCCCTTTAAATTTTAACAGTTGGCGGTCATGGCCCAGCCGAGGAAGAGGTAAAAGGGAAGCGCTGCGGGAAGAGGCAGCACTCGCCCCAACAATGGGACCAGAGGGAAGGAGAGCGCTGTGAGGCAGGCACGCAGCGCTCGCCCTAACACCCCCACACATACTCGATCTCCATCCAATTAAGGGCAAGCTAAAGTGGGTTTCTGTACCCATAAGGGAAGCCAAATAGTTTGATACAGTTCACTGTGTGATTGGAGGATTTCTACTTTTTAAATAGATCCCTCACATATATAGAAATGCTAGATACCAGCTACTTTGCCATTCAGTATTAGTCCAGTGATTTTCCAAGGGTGTCTCCAAAAATGGTCACCCTCTCCAGCAAACAGCATCAGATCGATGCTAACATGCATCAAGCTCATTCAGAGTGGGGCTAAGTGGACTGATCCGATAAGCAGCCAGTCTCCTTTTCTTCTCCTCTGCTTGCAACCAGTGAGCTATAAAAAAATGAAAACATGGGATATTTTATGAAAAGTGTAGTCATTATATTGTGCAGAGATTTGTGGCTGATTCCGAGCACAGACAGGTATAATGAGGAAGGTTTCTGCTACACAACTTCATGGGATTAAGAGAACAGCTGCCATAAAAAAATTAGCAAACAGGAATTTGAAGCTGCTGGTGCCTCTGGAGTGCCAAGAACCTCAACTTGCAGAATCCTCCAAGGGCCAGCAGTGGTGTATATTCCAACAAACTGACCACACCTAGCCAGTGCTCACAAGCAGAAATGGTTGCTGTGGGCCTGGACATACATGAAAACTCATTTTCAAAATGTCTTGTTTACTGATGAGTGTCATGCAACCGTGGATAGTCCAGATGGGTGATGTCGTGGATGGCCACCATGTCTGAACAAAGCTGAGACTTCAGCTAGGAGGTGGTGGAGTAAAGTTTTTGGCCTGAATCAAGAGAAGAGAGATGATAGGCCCCTTTAGAGACTCTGAGCATGTGGAAATGACCCCTGCAAAGTAAAGAGAGTTTCTGACTGGCCACTTTCTTCCATGGTACAAAAAGAACCATGCTTTCCATAGCAAAATCATCTTCATGCATTGTTTCTTTCTGCAAAGAAATTATGAGGCTGGGAGGCAGTTCACATCAAAACAGCAGCTCTGCGATACTATTCTGACACCCTGCTATGAAATTCAAGAAGGGTCCTATGTTAAATTGTAATTTGGCCTGTTAAGATGTTTTTGAAATAGCTTTTAATTTTAAGAAATGTGACCTTTCAATGCTGCAAATTCAACAAATTAGCATGTTCAGTTTTTTTACAACATACAATACATAAAATGTATTGTGCATTGGGAGATTTGTTTAATAAAATTTGATTTATATTGTCAGTGGCGTACACAGCTCTGATGGGGCCCCATAGTAGGGCTCCATCATGGGCCCCCATTAGTACCCCGGTGCACGATGGGGTCAAACATCAGCGCACATCTACTGGGGGTGTGGCTGGGGCATGTAGGGGGTGGTACCAGAACAACTGTTGGATGATGAAGAAGGCAGCCTGGCTGAGTAGGTAAGTATAATGAGGGGGAGATTGTGGAAGGAGGCGGCATGGTGGCACCACATGCTACTTCTTCAACCAGCTGCTGGCAGCATCTGGCAGCATACAAACTATAGAAGCAGTAGAGGCTTGTGCCGGGCCCCCTTCTGCTATGGGCCTGGGGGCAGCTGCGTTCACTGCCTCTATGGTATGTATGTACCTGTAAACTGTTGATTACTTAAAGATTATACTGAATGCCATGTGTATTGATCATTTAGAAAAATCTGAAAAAATATATTATTTGACTATCCTAAGTGATGGTCTCACCCCGATGTGTAAAACCCCCCCAGTTCGTCCGAACAAACTCACCTCTTCCCGGTCCTACTCCGCATGCACAGTCGCTCGACAAATCAGTCCGCTAAGATCTGCTCAAGCCCCTTCGTCCAGGAGCTTGTTTATTGCGAGCTGATCGGAACGCACTGGCGGCCGCATCCTCCACTACCCTCTAACAGGGAGCATGCCCACACCAAAGGGATAGTGGGGATGCGGCCGCTGCTCGTGCATGCACCGTTGGACCGGGAAAGAAGGTGAGTTTTCGGGCGACCTGAGGGGTTTCACACAGCAGGGCACCCCCATTTGAGGTGCCCTGGGGGGAGCGTGTATGCCTGCCCTGGAATCTCATAGAATCCAGGGTGGGTTTTGGTCCTTTTTAAGGCGAGCATAGCATTTTTTTTAATGGCAGCGATATGCAACGGGACTGCCGGGGTCGCGCTGCCCCACTGCTAAGTAGCACTGCGGAACTAAAGTCATTTTTGTCTGAAGTTCCGCTTTAAATGATTGACATGCTTTGTTCAAGTTTCTTATAGTCCAGTGGATCTGTCTTTTAAGTGACTCCAACCTAAATTGATTGTCCAGGCACACTCAAAAGTATTCCCATTGTGTAGGACTACACATGGCATTTTTTTTATATTGCTAGAGTTAGTTATGAGCAGCTTTAACCTATTAAGTTCAGGCCTGTACTGAATGTAGGTTTTCAGGTTTTAACTATTTTACTAAATGCAGCTAAAGGCACCCCATCTAACAGTAAAACTGCCTGGGGTTTTATTGTTTTATATTTTTTGGATTTTTATTACACAACAATGAACAATAGCTTGACTTTTTATTTTTTTAATTGTATTTTTCAGGTTTTATCTGTTTTACTAAATGCCACTTTTTAAAGCATCCCATCTAACATGGAAACTGCCTGGAGGTTTATTGTTTTATATTTTATGGTAATTTTTGTTTAGCATTTTTCATTAGATACAATCTTTATATAATGAACAATAGGTTGACTTTTTATTGTATTTTTTCAGGTTTTATCTGGTTTACTAAATGCCGCTTTTTAAAGCATCCCATCTAACATGGAAACTGTGGGTTTATTGTTCTATATTTTTGTGGCATATTTTGTTAGATACAATTTGTACAGATGGGGTATCAAATAAGGTATCAAGCCGACAGGAGCCTCTTGATTGAACTGGTGATCAGAATCATGGGGGAGGCGCTGAAGAGGAAAAAGAGGAAGAAGAATTTCCCCTTTCTTTCTGTGACCAGAGCCAAGAGACTGCATGTAACTGACACTGTATCAGGTAATCTGACAAACAGTTTTAAAGTTTGACTGGTCGATCCCTCTAACTATTAATACGCTCAATAATAACTGTTCCCTGACAGATCCATTTACCATAAAAAATAAGACAAGGCAGGAGTGTCCCCTTTCCCCTCTGCTTTTTGATTAGGAAAAAAAACTCAGAAAGCAGTGTTAAGGGAATTAAGATAAACAAAAAAGAGATAAAGACTTTAGCATATGCAGACAATATAATGCTTATCCTTTCAGATCCTTTTTAAAATCGTTGGAGAGGAGTAAAGGAATACTAGAGGAATTCAAAACCTATTCCAACTTTAAACTAGATCTTGGTAAATTAATCACACTCCCTTTCAACCTCTCAACAAAAGAACAGGAAAATCTAAAATCTAAAAAAAATGTACTAAGCAACTTTAAATGGAGAACAAAATATTTGAACTACCTAGGAATTCTACTGCGATATTTTTTTAGATCAACTATTTGACCTAAACTACTCTCCACTACAAAAAAGACTGAAAGACTACACTCATAGATGGGGCAATTCCCATCTTAATATACTGGGATGGATTGGTGCAGTACAGATGTTTTTCCTACCACAATTTCTCTACCTAATTCAAGCCCAACTAAAATACCTTCTTTTTTTAGAATGGTGGAAAAGCAACTATCCTAATTTTACTGGAAAAATGCAAACCGTAGAGTAGGATATAATATAATGACCAGACCCCCAACCTTTGGCACATAGGGTGGCCCTGACTTTCAACAATATTACAGAGCTGTACATTTCTGCCAAATAGCAAACTGGTGTATGAAGGACGGATCTGAGGACTGGCAAGAAAACAAAACCACTATAACTCAAGAAGATATCACCTCAATGAAAGTCCAAACCATAGATAATAAAATACCAAATTAGCCTAATCCAATTGTAAGGGAACACATAACACCTTAAAGTCTCTTGTCAGTCAATCAAAATGTAATCCCTTTCCAGACATGATGAGAGCCTTAACGGCTAACCCAGATTTCACCACAGGTGTTCAAACCCTCAGGTTATAATACACTGAACAGAATCAACACATCAGGGTCTTAGATATCTAGCAGCCCCCTAAAGGAGTTAGTATGTCTTCTCGGGGATATTAAGCAGTGGGGAAACAGAATTATACCCTTCAATTATTACAAATTAAAAAGTTACTTTAAAACACTAAGCCTTTCGTCTGTCAGAATTACAAGAAGCTCTCATCTACCCGGAAATATTTAAAAAGTCAATTAAACTCATCATATTTTATCTAAAATAAAAAATTCGGACTCGCCTTCATATAACATAATAAATGGGAAAGGGATCTCAGAACGACACTTAAAGTGGACCAACACCCAGGATTTTCACTATCCTGGGTTTTGGTCCACTTCCGCGGGGCAACCCGATCGGGGGTGCCCCGCTGCATGAAACCCCCCAGAACACCCGGAAAAACTCACCTCACCACGCTCCTACGGCGCATGCGCGGCCCTTGTCCAATCAGAGCGCTCAGAGCCGCTGTGCACGGACAAGGGACGGACAACTACAGCAGCTCTGAGCACGCTGGCGGCCGCATCTCGCGCTTCCCTCTAACGGGGAGCGTGCCCGCACCGGCCATTCAAATGAATAAAGGGGGGTGTCTTTCCACACAGCTAGACATGTTTGTTGCTTGATATTTAGTTGATGCAAGGGTTAAACTGGGCGGTAAATTAGTTCCCAGACCCTGAATAATAATAATAATTTTGTATAAATAATAGTGATTGAGCTGCTCCCACCCCCCTTTATTCATTTGAATTGCCATGAGTACAAGCAGGGAGGAATTCAGTCAATATGGATTTCTCCCTGTGAAGTGTTCTAAAGGGAGGCTGGCAGCTTCCCAGGTGAGTAGCTCTCAAATATTTGTCTGCATTGCATGTCCCAATGTTGGGGACTCAAAATTAAGAGTAGGGACCACACTAAACACAGAGTGCCTTGTCGGGGCGGTGTGGCTTCCACATGTATCTGCAGATATATGCAACCAAATCTCTGTCTTTCCACACAGCTAGACATGTTTGTTGCTTGATATTTAGTTGATGAGAGGGTTAAACTCGGCGGTAAATTAATTCCCAGGCCCTGAATAATAATAATTTTGTATAAATAATAGTGATTGAGCTGCTCCCACCCCCCTTTATTTACCTTCATAAAACCAATCTTGGCAACAAAAAATTGATACTTAGTAGCTAGAGAAACCCTAATCCCCTAAACCCCAGATCATGGAGAAACCAAATAAAATCTTATATTGAAACAGAAATTACCATCTCTAACAAAATTAACCCTGGCACCTTTGAAAAAGTGAGCTTGTCTCACGGAACGCGTGGGGGATCAGGACACCAGTGTCTAGCAGGGACCCCTCCAACCCTCCAACTTGGTGATATTTTGCACTTTAACTATTTACAAACAATCCTCCTTGGGGCAATTTGGCTGGCTGTTTGTTCTCTCTTTTTATATGGGATAAATATTTCTTGATTGATGTATTGTAGCACTGTAGCACTTTTTAGGTCAGCACTTAGCACTTTAACATTGCACTAATTACTTTATACTTATGTATTATATATTGTGTGATAGGGATTTATTCAAAAGGGGAGGAGGGATGGTTGTTTTTGTCCCTGCTATTGGATTTTGTTTTTAACATACATGTGATGGTATATTTGTAACCATTAATAAATATTGATTCATTTATGATACTTCTTTGATTTAAGCTATCTGATTTGGTGGTGCCTGAGGTTTTCTCCGGTGGCAGCTGGGGCCACACACTCTCAATGTTTGTGTTTGGATATACTTTATTGGAGGCTCCTTAAAGGCACACCTATATATAAAAATGGGGTGGTGCATTGAAACTTTAAAATTTAAACTGTAACAAAATTAACCCAGACGACATATGGGACAAAGCGCTAAGGGTAGGTAAAGACCCTCCAGAAGGTCTAAATCAAGGAAAAATCCAGGCTCAAAATATGATCCCAGGGAGACCAGGACTAAGGTTGGTTTCACACCAGTGTGTTTGCGGGGTGCTCACTCTTTTGGACGAGCGCCCTGCAATCGCTGTGTTCAGCGCCTGGAGGGCGTTAGTGTTTGCGTTCTCCACTTAATGGAGTGGAAACGCAAGCGCCGCGGCCTTAAGACGCTGCAGTCAAGGCTTTTGAAGAGCGCTCAGAGTGCTCGCAAATGTCCGAAGCATATGTGAAAGCACCCATAGATTACTATGAGCAACCGGCCTAAGGAGGGAGGGAGGGAACTCACGGGAGATAAGAGGGGTAAATGGGGGATAGCAAGGATAAGAGCTAAATAAATAAATAAACAAATCAATAAATAAACACCTCCCCCAATGACGAGGAAAAAAAAACTATTAACCTACAGATGCCTTGTAAAACTTGCCAAAGGTACAATTCAGCTTTAAAATATCTACAATGCATTTCTATGTAGAGTTTTCAACAGGCAAATATTTAAGTGTTACTTCATGACTGTACAGGGTGTGTTTTCTCTTGGCAGCTCATGTAAATTCCATGAAACTGATAGGCTAGAGCCTATTACAAAAGAAAACTGTAAAATTGCAATGCTTGGACTAGAGAGGTATGTGGGTCTGACACACAGTATTTGCCCCCTCAACATGGTCCTGCCATGTTCACCAACCCCAAAAAATAGAGAAATGTAAAGGTATGTTCTAGTCCACTCCTTTCTTGTGTGACTTTTCTTTTTACACTGTAGCACTATGGCTCCAGGTACAGCGGGTGCACACCCATCCAGTGAACGCTGTTGCTTACCAGTCAATTGGTGCATGTGAGAGCAGGTGTAGCCACTGCCATATTTCAGGCACCCTATTGTTCTGTAACCAGTTGGGCATCCCTAATAAGATTCGGGACGGTCCTCTGTGTAAAACCTCAGGGACTGCCAGATATCTTACCTCTCATGCGGTATCACAATAGATTGCTGTGAATATTAATACCTGCCAAATCTATTCTAAATGAATAAATTACCAATACACCTGTGCATACTCATGCTGGGCATCCCCCCTGGTGTGGGATAGCTGAAAAGGTAGGTTTTACTGCAATCCTGGGGGATCTTACACAGTCGGACATCCCAAATCAGGATTAAGTGTGTTGAAGGCCCCTGGTGAAAGCCTAGAGACTGTAGATCCACCTCTGCCTTTGTTAAAGATTAACAAATCCCAGGATTTTCACTATCCCAGGTTTCTTTCCTCCTGCCTGGGGCATCCTAAATTGGGATGCTCCACTGTGTGTATCCCCCCTAGATTGCCCATAAACTCACCTTTCCCTTTTTCCTAATGAGATCTAGGCCCTTATTTAACAAGGGGTAGCTCCAGGTAGCGAATGGTGAGCGAACGGTAATGACGCTCACCGCCACGAGAACGCCGGCTCCCCTCCGCAATCACACATTTATGAAGCCGATCCTGCTTAGCGACGGACAGAGCGCCAGATAGCGAATCATTCATCATTATTCCAGCCTCACCCCACAGCGCCAGCGAGCGACCTTGAACAGCGACAGGTATGACCTCTCGCTACCTGGCGCTCTCCAATGCATTTCAATGGAGCTAACTTTAAATATTCATAATTAATTGCTATTTTTTTTTTTGTTTTTTTTAATGTCACCACTGTGACCACTTCTGTGACCACTTCTGCAATGCTAGATTTAAAAAAAAAAAAAAATTTGTGCAGAATTGATATTACAGGTCTGATATTAATGTATTCATATTACAAAATGTTTTGAAAAACATGTTTTTTTTTTCTTCTAAAAATATGGTTGTTTGGGGGTTAAAAAACTACTTTTAACCCATCGCCGCCAGCGCTCTGGGGTTTAAACAAGCATTTCACAGCGCGAGAATTTTTGGAGCGTGATTTGTTAATGAATATGCTGGGAGCCGTTCGCTATGGCCGTTCGCTGTCATGCGCTCCCATACAGCGCGGAACCTGTCAAACAGCGACTCATAACCCTGTATTCAACATTACCACACACCGACTGAGTCGCTGTCAACAGCCGAACAACGGCCAAGCACAGCGAATACTAGTGGGCTCTGTGAAAATAACGCTACTGTCGCTCATCTGTCGCTACCTGGCGCTATTAATGAATCAGCCTGCCCATCTAAGAGAGGCAAGCAAAGCTGATTGGAGAGCATGCCACTGGCTGCACCCCCTGCTTCTCAGTGATTACCACGTCAGGCTTTTCTGAATGGCTGGCATGGGTACACACAAACAGAGGTTAGCAGGGATGTGCCCGTGGCACGTGCATGTGCAGTGGATATACATGGAAAGGTGAGTTTTGCAGTGATCACCAGATGTTTCCCATCTATGGGGCTTATCCAAATTTGGTTAGTCCACACTAGAATAAGAATAAAGTGCTAAAAAAGAAATCCCCTGCACCTGGGATGATGAAGTTCTGCATTGAAGCTGCAAATTCAAATGAGAAAGCTATTTTATTCTTACAAATAGCATATAGAGAATCCAAACAAATAAAAAATTATGCAAAATAAACACAGAGCTTCCTTATTTACCAGTCGGTCATCCCAAAGCACATGTGCAGGTGCTTCCTTCGCAAATCAGCTTAAATGCACTCTTCTTTACATCCGAGGTTATTTTCTCAAAAAAAAACTTGCAAGCATCTCTGCTCCAACTTTCTATGAAAAACCCCTCCACGTAGGTCCCAAAGGAGGATATCACGCCCAGGAGTGCAACATAAAACAAAAAACACTCATATAGTGTAATTCAGTATGGCACACGATATTTAATGGAGAAAGATAATGCACTCACATGTATAAAAAACTTTAAAAGCATGTAAAACCAGAGGATGGTTCTCACCAACTCCCCACACACAATAGGATCTGGCCAGATCGATCGGTCAACCGAGAATAAATGCCGCCTGCCACCGCCAAATAAAAAATTAGCCTCTCAAAATCTGAATTGCCAATGGGCTGCTGTTACTTACAAACTTATACAAACGAAACTGAGGTCCCTCACCTGTAAAACTGCCACATCACAGGTGTGGGAGGTCCTAGAAAAATGAAATTAAAAAAAAAAAGAAATACATTTTTATTTCACTTACTTCTTCTTGTTGTAAAGTGTCTAAAAGCCCAGACTTACGTTAATTACAGAAAATCTCAAAATAATTTGGACAACTTTGCCTGTTTATTGAATATGTGCATTTACAAAGGCAGAACTACAGTTCAGCTTAATAAGTTATGCAATGAGTTTTCTAGTGTTTTCAACAGTCAACTATTTAAACAATGCCTGATGACTGTAAGGGATGTGTTTACTGTTGACAGCGAATGCAAATTCCATTAAATTAGTGTAGAGCAAATTGTCAGTATGTGAGCTGTTTGCGGGACTAGAGAGGTGTGTGTCTGTTGTTGCGACACCTCATCTGTACCCTCAACATGACCCCAGACCCTACCTTCATCTGGCTTTTGGTTCTGCCATGTTCTCCCATCCAGACCAGGTATACAGAGCTGTGAGAAACTGCTGTGGCAGTAGGTCTTAAAGTGGACCAACACCCAGGGGGGATCGGCCCGGGAATCTATAAGAAGCCCACAATCCTACCTTCTCCCCGTTCCAGCTGCACATGCGCGTCCGCCGCCGCCTCCTCCCGCGCGTCCCTCTAGCAGGGCGCGCTCCCGCGTGGCCGTTTATGAATGGCCGGCGCGGGTGCGCTCCCTGTAAGAGGGACGCGCGGGAGGCGGCGGCGGACGCGCTCTGCTTGTCCGTCGCTGCCTCTCGCTTGTCCGTCGGGGGGGATTGGATGCAGCGGTCACGTGGGAGTGGGGAGAGGTGAGTTTTCGGGGCTTTCTGGGGGCTTTCACACAGCGGGGCACCCCCGATCGGGGTGCCCCACCGAAGTGGACCAAAACCCAGAATAGTCAAAATCCTGGGTGTTGGCCCACTTTAAAGAAATCTGCCGTGAGCGTGTTATAAATATACCACCCACATCAGTTCCTTCTTCACACCTGACCTCATACCACTAAAATTCTAATGTATGTCCACTTTGTGAAGTTTTGTTAACCAGCAAACAGACTGGCACCCTTCCAGTCTACTCTGAACTCAGCTGTTCAACTCATCACCTTTCTTCGTCGCGTTTCCAGTGCAACTCTTCTCTGCCAGACCCTCCACTGGCCCCCAAGAGAATTGATTTTAAATGTCTAACCTTAAAGAGGAAGTAAAGTCAGACCGCCACTTTCTCATTCACTTGTATGGCAGCAAAAAGCAACAAATCATGTGACCACCGTCATTCATTCTGGTTTAATGTGCACTGCAAACCTGATTGATCACCAGAGTCAATAGCATGTGACTGGTTGCCACACAATGAATGAGGAAGTGGTAAATATTGTCTGACTTTACTTCCTGTTTAACCTAAAAAGTTCTATCCATCGAAGTCTCTTCCTACATTGCATCACTTATTCACTTACCTCAACTATCCTCCACTTTGCTCCACCATCTCCTTCTGCCCTCAACCCTGATCACCTCGTTCCACACTTGTCTTCATTGCTTCACTCCTCTGGAATGGTCTCCCTCATACAATTCACCACTCTTCAACCCTTCATCACCGGGCTTAAAGGGTAATTCCACTTTCGATGGCATTTTTAAACGTTCCCAATCTAGTGTGCCAATATGATGTGCTCAAGGTGCTGAGTTTATCTATTATTTGCAAATCCATGGTATAAAAGAAAACAGTTCTCCATAGCAACAATGTGTTTACCTTAGAAATGTACATCAAAGTGGTGTTCAGATGTACATATCAGAAGCTTTCTCACTCTGGCTTGCTAATTCTCTGATTGGCTAAGGCAGACACGTCAAATTTAACCCCATCAGCATAATTTCAGTCTCTTCAGATAGGGGGAATCAGTCTTGTGTTTCAGAAGTTAAATGGTAACTAGCAGTATGGAAGCAACATGCTGATCAGTTAATCACAGGTCTGGGGGCACAATCCTAACACAAATGTTTATTTTTCATCCCAGAAGAAGAAAAACAATAAGGCAGAACACCAAAAACCTTTCCTCTAAGCAAGCCTCATCACAATCTTGACAACCTTCAAACCACTTGCCACCTTAGTTAATAAATACTACCAATGGCCCAACCCTTTATATCAGTGATACCCAAAAAGGGTTGCAGAATACTAATGCGTATTCTCACCTACTAACTTCAATGGTAAACAAAAGGAGAGGGTGAAAAATTATTATTCACCTGCTCCTAAAGATGAGAGCACCACATAAATAATGTATATGATAAATAAGTTTATTTAGGCAAAAACAACAACACCATTACAAACCACATATAACACACAAAGCACAAAATTAAAAATGAGCGCCCCCATCCCCCAAATCTCATATCTAATATATAAGCGGAAAAATGTAAGGGACGAGAAGGGACACAAAGACAAAAAGTCTTAATATAAAATTAATTGACCCTATAGAAATTTTGGGCCAGTACAAAAGGTTAATTAAAGAAATATAACTGAAAATCCCTTAAACCATGCAGCATCCCAAAGCATCTTTGGGCCTATTAGATTTTGTACTTACACGTAACTATTTTTTGTTTAATGGCCAATTCTATGGCAAACCTCTGCCGTGGCTGGTGGGAGAGCCAGGTGGTATTTGGATTGGCGCTTGAGCGATACCACCCCTACATTCTGGGGTGGTATCGCTACATTGATGATGTTCTGATTTTATGGCAGGGCTCAGAGGAAACATGTCACGAGTTCTTGGATTTGCCTTAATCGGAATGATATGAACATCGTCTTAACTTCGTGCTTGTCCCATATGGAGATGATGTTCCTGGATCTAAAACTTACCCTGGAAGAGAATGGTACAATACAATCGGATCTGTACAGGAAATCAAAGGCGGTCAAAAGCCTTTTGGCTATTCATAGTTTCCACACTCCCCAGCTTAAAAAAGCAACTCCAATTGGGCAGTTTTTACGAGCATGTTGCAACTGTACACGATTCTCTGATTTGAGCGACAAGCCTGTGACTTAGCAAACAGGTTCTGGCAAGAGTGGGCCCACCTAAGGGTGAAACAGGCCACACAAACAGATTTACTACACTCCAAACCATGAGACCGAGACAGTAAGGTGAGATTTATTGTTAATTACCAGACCCATTGGGGGGTGGCATCAGAAACATCCTGACCAAACACTGGCATGTCCTGACATTGGACCCAACTGTGTCCCAAATAGTGGGCACAGGGGTCAAAATGATGGCCCAGAGAGCTCTGAACCTCAGGGACAGGATTTGCAGCAGCTACTTTTCAGTGGCAAAAACCTGGTTGTCAATTATGAAGGGCAGGGGAGGTTTTCCATGTGGAAGTTGCTCTATGTGAAAACATGTACAAAAGGCTGCATGTTTTAGGAATGAGCAAACTGGGCAAATATTTAATACCTCTACTTTCATCAACTCACCATTACATTTTCCGCGTATATATTAGATGTGAGATTTGGGGGATAGGGGGCATTCGTTTTTAATTTTGTGCTTTGTGTGTTATATGTGGTTTTTAATGGTGTTATTGTTTTTGCTTAAATAAAGTTATTTTTCATATACATTATTTATGTGGTGCTCTCATCATTCTTTCCTGGTCCAATGGCGTATGGGCGAGCAGCGGGCAAATCCCCGCTATAACTTTAGCAGGGCGCATGTCTGGGCCAGGCATTTGTGAATGGCCGGTGCGGACATGCTCCCTTTTAGAAGGTAGCGGGGGATGAGGCCGCCAGCATGCTCGCCTTAGACAAGCTCTTAGCTGAAGGGGTGGGAATGGATCCGAGGGCTCTGATTGGACGAGAGGCAGATCAGGGGGTCTAGGGGGTTTCACACAGTGAGATATCCCTGATCGTGGTGACCCGGGGGCAAGGACCAAACCCAGGATTGTCAAAATCCTGGGCTTTGGTCCACTTTACAGAAGAGACTCTGAACAGTGAGACATGTAGGCCAGCGGGAGGAGTTGAAAGGGGGATGCAGGAGGTTGAATTTGAGATGAGAAGCGAGGCCTGTGTCCTGTGAGGACAGGAGAAGAAATATGTCCACCTGATATTTAGATTATGTATTCTGCGTGTGGTTATTGTACAAGCCTGTACAAGCCTGCCAAGCTTGTACAATAACCACAATAATTGTGAACTTACATGTGTCAAAACTGACAAGAAGATCCAGTTGCAATATAGGGCCTGATTTGTTGGAGATACAATACTTGGCAATAGCGTTTGCTTGTCTCTGAATATGATTTTTGGGACTTTTGCCAGATTGACTGCAGTTTACAGTTAGGACAAGTTAGGACACTAGATGGCGCTTTTACCAACACTTAAACCAGACCAACAGCCTGGCACAGTTGGAAAAGAAAGGTAGGGGCCATTTTGGAGCTTCCTCTCCCAGCATCTCAGCCATGCTGCTGCCTGGATTCAACTGTTATAACTGACAATGCACAATAACTGACAATGCACAATCCCAGCAGCTCTTCCTGTTTGCAGGTGGCCTGCAAATGCATGAGCCGGCATTTTGTTTCTAAAATTTGCTACAGCAGGAGTTAGAAAAGGTAACTGAATTTTTATGTGCAGCAATCTGAATTGCCCCAGGGAGGGATGCATATGAGCATTGTTTGTTGTGTTGGTCTGTTTTAAGTCATTTTTGACTGTTGGCCCATTTTAAATGTAGTCTCTATATGCATTTTTCTGATGTGTTGTATTTGCTGTATATTCAGCTCTGCTCTGTCATTCCCTTTTTCCTGTCTGTGTTAGCCACCATGTTAAACAGGATGTTCGGGGGCTCTGGAGTCTAAATGACTCCAAGGCCATTCAAGTTCTACTCCTCCGAGTCCACTGTGTAAAACCCACCAGAATCCCCGATATACTCACCTTCTCCCAAAGCCCCCGCCGTGTCTCTGCATCCCCGCTCACCTCTAGCCGTGCACTTGCCCATGCCCGGCTTGTTTGTGTGGGCTGCGCAGGCTCGCCAGGGCTAAAAGATGAGCGGGGGATGCGGCTGGCAGTGTACTCACCTCCCTTCGGCATTGTTCGGTTGCTTAGCCATCCAGGCAGCTTAGCCGTCAGCAGAGCCTAAGGGAGTGAAAGCGAGCGTGATTATTGGCTGAGTGCGCCACTCAGCCAATCAGCACGCTACCTCACACAAGTTTGCGCCGCGGGAGCAAAAGGAAAGTAAGTATATGGGGCGACACGGGGGGATAAACACCCAATTTGAGATGCCTGTGTGTTGTTCCTCTTTAAGGTGACATTCTCTTACTGCACTCATGTTCCAGAAATGGCAGTTCTTGTTATACCACAAATGTCTATCTGGATTTGACTCACAATATGCAACATGATTTATGAACCCCTATTCATGCATCCACCGATATCTGCCAGTTTCCTCCAGCCTAAGCTGAATTTAGCAATAGAAAACTTGTCTGCTAGGGTTTTTTTTACTCCAGTTAGACTAATTCACCACTTAAACAGGGCCTAGTTTTTCTGGTGCAAACCATAGAAATCAATGGGAATTTTAACTCACGAATTTTTTACTTCTCAAGTCTACATTCCGAAATGATTTACATGTTGTAAGTGTCAAATAGCGAAAAATATCACATCTGTAAATGTATCTTTAAGCAGAACAAAACCCAAGGTAGCCGGCCCTGGAATTTGGCCTTCCCTTTTCCCTAGTTCAACGGTGCATGTGCGGGCTCTCGTGCAATCATTTGCCATGACACCATTCAGATAGGTTGGGGCGGGAGCACAAGCCACTGGGGATGCAGCCTCTCTCGCTCCCCCAGAGCCTTTTGCCGAATGACATATCAAGAAAAACAGCTCTGATTGGACCAGGAAAACGTGAGTATTACGAGCATTCTTGGAAGGCATCCCAATTCGATAGCCAAAATCTATGGATTCGTTTCACTTTAAAATATGTAATTTTATTGTTTTTTATTCAAAATTATCAGGATCACTAACATGTCTTTTTACATCCCCGAGAATGTGTCTGCTGTTGTCCCGATCATGCTACAGGGCATTATCTGCTCTCTTGTAAACGGAAACATTTATAAATGCCATGCTGTGCTATTGTTTGGTAAATGTATTAGTTTATCACTTGCAGAAAGTAGCATAAAGAAGGTGTCATTATGCTACCTGTAATGTTGGGCGAACCTGAACCCCAAAGTCCGGGTTCGTACTGAACTTTGCGTGTTCGGGTTTGCCGTTCTGGCCTCAACACTAAAACTGGTTGATGGACTACTGACCAGCTTTTAGCCTTCCCTTCATCCAATCAGGACCAATCAGGCACCTTGTTACCCCCCCTACACTGCGCAGACTTGCTCCCCAACCACTACAGCACCCAGCTTTCCACCAGTGAGCTCAGCAACAGTCTGTTATGAGGGTTGTTCTGTCACACAGTCTGCTATAGGGTGATGGGAGACTCTGCCCCACAATCTGCTATGGGGTGATGGGGTGTTCTGTGACACAGTCTGATTTGGAGTGATGGGGGAATTCTGTCACACAGTCTGTTATGGGGGGTTGTCCTGTCTGCTATAGGGCGATGGGAGACTCTGCCCTATAATCTGCTATGGGGTGATGGGGGAATTCTGTCACACAGCCTGTTATGGGGTGATGGAGGGATTCTGTCACACAGTCTGCTATGGTGTTATGGGGGATTCTGTCACAGTCTGCTATGGTGTTATGGGGGATTCTGTCACACAGTCTTCTAAGGGGGCGATGGGGGTGTTCTGTCATACAGTCTGCTATGGGGTGATAGGGGGGATTCTGTCACACAGTCTACTATGGGGTGTTGGAGGATTTTGTCACACAGTCTGCTATGGGGCGATGGGGGATTCTGTCACATAGTGTGCTATGAGGTGATGGGGGATTCTGCCACACAGCCTATTATAGGGTTATGGGGGTACTTATTATTTTTAAATAAAGTAAACATAATATTAGTACTGCCCCTACCACATTTTATTTAGGGCAATCACCCTGTTGTTACCCCCCAATTTGCAGCCCTCTACCCCTTACTAGCCCCATTTTACAGCCATTTTTGGGACCTCAAGTTCAGGTCCCCATTGACTTCTGTGGGGTTCAGGTTCGTGTTTGGGTCAATTTCGGATACCCGAACCGAATTTCTACGGGTTCACCCAACACTAACTACCTGCAAACATGTATTTACATCCACTTGTGTGATCACCACATTATAGGCAACAGTAGCAACAACTGCCAAACATAATTTAGTACAATTCAGCGGAAAGTGGTAGCTGTCAATAGATTTTTTAAATGTATAGGAGAACTGCTTCTGGGATAAGTACAACAATAAAAAAAAACTTTATAAAGTAGATGTAACAGATATTAAATGAAAGTTGTGGGGCAAGACAGGTTCTAAATAGTTGGGTTGGAATATAAGAAATATCATGCATACATATTGGATGCAACAGGGAAATGTCTAAGTATTAGAAGGTCATACTATGACTGGAGTGGCTGACGACATTTAGCAAAGCAGTGCTCAAAAAAATAATGAAGTAACAGGAGATGTTTTAGAATGCTAAAAACAGAAATCACAAGCAGAGGATGTACCAAGCAAACCAACAAACAATAGAGACCAGCTTAATAATACTATAACATGATGCATGAAAAACAGAAACTCCGAAATCCAGAACACACCAGGAGAGTTGCATTGACTGAATATAGGACAAATGCATCTGACACATTTCATTAGAATATAGCCCTAAAGATCAAGAAAAACAGAAGTGTTTGGATAACAAACAACATATTGGTGGGTCTTTTTATTCTATTGTGCTTTAAAATGGACCTAAAGCCATCCAGCACCCACCGGGACCCCTTATGCCACTCACTGGTATTGATGGCCACAAGTGAAAGCACGGTTGTGGCAGCAGTCAGCCATAAGAAGAGTAGAATGAGAATCGTGACCAAATCCTGTGCATTTTCTGGGCTAGAATAGCAGAAAGGCATCACAAATAGACCCCCCATCCCTAAAAACAAGCAGCATGCAGAATTCCCCCTCCTCATAAAACAGAAAGTGTGCAGAATACCCCCAACCCACCATGTAACAGGTTATGTGGCAGATCCCCCCGATCCCCAAAAACAAGCAGCATGGAAAAAAACCCATAACATGTAGTGTGTCAAGATCCCCCTCCCCATAAGCCCAGCCATAAGAAGAGTAGAATGAGAATTGTGCCCAAATCCTGTGCATTTTCTGGGCTACAATAGCAGAAAGGCATCACAAATAGACCCCCTATCCCCAAAAACAGGCAGCATGCAGAATACCCCCTCTTCATATAACAGAAAGTGCGCAGAATCCCCCCAACCCACCATACAACAGGCAGTGTTGCAGGGGAGATCAGGAGGAATCCGTAGTCCCCGCTGAGCCAGTTAGACACAGTGACAATTGGCTGTGTGCCGATTCATCAATGACTGTGCACAGAGCAGCCTCAATGACAGAATGACGTCAATGACACTCGCACCTGCAAGTGTGTTTTCACTTTAACTGTGAATCTGGGGGTAGGGGCATACTATACACTCCAGAAAATAATATCTAACAGGGAGCATGCCTGCACCGGCCATTCTCAAATGCCTGACGCGGGTGCTTTCAAATATATGAAATAAAACTTTCCTAAACAAAATTAAACCAAAATTAAAGTGGACCAACAGTCAGAAATGACAAACCAGACCCAACAAACAGTGCTCATATGCATCCCTCCCCAGGGAAATTTATATTGCTGCACATAAAAAATAATTTTCCCTTTTCCTGTTGTGGTAAATTTTAAAAACAGGAAGTGCTGCTGGGCTTCCTGTCACTGTGAATTGTCAGTTATGTCAGTTGAATCCAGGCAGCAGCATGTCTGAGATGCTGGGAGAGGAAGCTCCAAAATGGCCGCGACCTTTTTTTTCCAAATGTGCCAGGCTGTTAGTCAAGTTTAAATTAGTTTGCATTTTAGCCCTCTTTTGCGGTTGAATCAGAAACTCATATGTGATGAAAACATTTGGTATATAGCTGTTAAACGTCTGCAATAATTCCTGTTTGATACTAGGATTAAACAAATCCCAGAGCTCCTTCTATTGTGGCCAAAAATGTAACACCATGTGAAATATTTAAAGTCAATCTGCAGGCAGGGAATAAAAAAACCCTATACTCCTCTTATATCCCCCATAGGCCATCGCTGCTAGCCTGGCACTGATACACTTCCTGGAACACCCGATCCAGTCCCGTGCTGACGCCGCCATCAACAAACAGCTTGCGTCCATTCAAGAACTGATGGATTGCCCCACTCCACCGTCACAGGAACTACAGCACAGCTCTCTCTATTCATGGCAATGGAGTGGGGGGTTCTATAGTGCCTGTGATAAATGGCGCAGGGTGGTCCATCGGGCTTTGAATGTACGCGAGTTGCTGGATAATGGCGGCTGTGAGGGACTGGGACTGGGCGATCTGGTAAGTGTCTCAGTGGAGGACTATCATCTATAGCATGCTGGGGATTAACAGTGAGTATATTCCTTCAACCAGTATGACATTTTTTATTGCTCATCTGTCAAATACTGATTAGTTCTTATCCAACTTTACCTTTCATAGGAAGACTCCCTGTCCTTTAGGTATTCCTTAAAGTGGGTCAAAAGCCAGGATTATGACTATCCCGGGTTTTGGTCCATGCCCCCAGGGCACCCCGATGTGGGATACCCCCCAGGTTGCCCACTCCAACTCACCTTTCCCAGGTCCTATGTCGCATGCGTAGCCTCCGGTCCAATCGGCTTGCTCAGCTTTGCTGACGTGACCTCATCTAGGCTCTTCTAAGAACTCGGCTCCAGCTGAGCATGCCAGTGGCCGCATCCCTGCTACCCTCTAGCAGGGAGCGTGCACAAATGCCTGGCGTGCACCTCGGGGTAGAAGGTGAGTTTACCTGAGGACCTGGGGGGTTTCACACTGCGGGGCATCTCGAATCTGGATGTCCAGGGAGAGAAAATCAAGTGGCTCTGGAATCTTAGATGGACATCTGAGCTTGTAAATATTTAATGCCACAGTATATGTAGTTAAAATAACTATAATAATATGTAGTTAAAATAAATAGATATTTGCACAATACAGGGCCCTTCTGGACATCCTTTATGAGACTTTTCTCTTTAAAGTGGGCCAAAACCCCCCAAAAACATTTCAATCTATTTTGCTCCCCCACCCCAAGTACATTACTGTTTGGATGTTTTCTGCCCTCAATGCTGCTTGGTATTCCTGATTATAGTGATTTTATTTTTTGTTTTCCCCAGGGATGGGGAATGGCAATTGTATGCCATTGTTCTAAACTGTTTTAGCCCCTCCCCTTGAAATCGCATACTGGGAGCAATTATAGGCTAGTGAAAATTATTTCATTTTTGGTTTCCTATCATATACCCGAATTTGAATGCTCAACAGGACAATAAACCACAGTCTGACAGTTGGGGCTTAAAGTGGACCAACACCCACGGGTGATCGGCCCGGGAATCTATAAGATTCCCGGGCCGATCACCCCCCACCCCGCCGGACATCCGAGATTAGGATGTCCCGCGGGGTGAAACCCCCCCAAACACCCCAAACTCCTTACCTTATCTTCGGCGGCGGCCGGCCGCCGCCGCCTCCCTCGCGCTCCTGTAGGCGTGCGCGCGCCCGCGCCGGCCGTCTGCGAATGGCCGGCGCGGGCGCGCGCGCGTCAAAAGTGACGCGAGGGAGGCGGCGGCGGCGGCAGCCGCTTACACGTTCCTGATCCTCGCTTGTACGTCGGCGCTGGGAGCGGGGAGAGGTGAGTTTTTCGGGGGGTTAGGGGGGGTTTCACACAGCGGGGCACCCCGATCGGGGGTGCCCCACCGAAGTGGACCAAGACCCAGGATAGTCAAAATCCTGGGTGTTGGTCCACTTTAACATCCTGTGAGCTTTGAGCACAAGTCCCTAAATCTTTTTACAACTTACTTGGCAGAATGATTATTTCAACCTAAAGTCATACTAAAGGCAAGCCCAATTGTTGCCCCATTGTCTTTGGCTGCACGTTGCACTGTCCCAAACTACAATCCATTTTCAAAAAGATCCTGTAGTTCCTAAGTTATTAGTGAAAGTATTAGAGCATAGGAGATGCAGAGAAACATTGAGGAGAAACAGTGGGTGTGGCAACAGTGATGTGATGTAAGCACACTGTGTGCTTTACATATATCATAGTAAAAAAAAGGTGCATTGTCGTGCCTCTTTTTACTACTGCCAGCACATAGTGTGACCAGAGAGGAATGAGGAGGCGGAGTTTCATAGCCGCAGAGAGAAGCAGCTAATTAGGATGTCTAGGGAGGGAGTGGGGGTTGTTTCCGTTCACGGTTCACTGAAGGTTGATTGAAAGAGAATAAAGGGGGGTGGGAGTAGCTCAATCACTATTATTTATACAAAATTATTATTATTCAGGGCCTGGGAACTAATTTACCGCCCAGTTTAACCCTCTCATCATCTAAATATCAAGCAACAAACATGTCTAAGAGTAGGGACCACAATAACACAGAGTGCCTTGTCGGGGCGGTGTGGCTTCCACATGTATCTGCAGATATGTGCAACCAAATCTCTGTCTTTCCACATAGCTAGACATGTTTGGTGCTTAATACTTGGATGATGAGAGGGTTAAACTGGGCGGTAAATTGGTTCCCAGGCCCTGAATAATAATGATGATGATTTTGTATAAATAATAGTGATGGAGCTACTACCACCCCCTTTGCTCAGTTTAAATTGCCATGAACACACACAGGGAGGGATTCAGCTGCCATGGATCTCTCCCTATGGAGTGTTCTAAAGGGAGGCTGGCAGCTTCCCAGGTGAGTAGCTCTGGCTGCATTGCATGTCCCAACGTTGGGGACTCAAAAATAAGAGTAGGGACCACACTAAACACAGAGTGCCCTGCCAGGGCAGTGTGGCTTCCACATGTATCTGCAGATATGTGCAACCAAATCTCTGTCTTTCCACATAGCTAGACATGTTTGGTGCTTAATACTTGGATGATGAGAGGGTTAAACTGGGCGTTAAATTGGTTCCCAGGCCCTGAATAATGATGATGATTTTGTATAAATAATAGTGATGGAGCTGCTCCCACCCCCTTTGCTCGTTTTGATTGAAAGAGGAAGTGATTTCCTCACTAAGTAGACCGACATAGCCGAAATGAGAGCACTGGAGGGACTGTAAGCAACTGATATTTATTTAATGTAACTTTTGACTTGCCAATCACTTAATTGGTTCTCCAAGTTAAAAAAGAAACATTAGGATGGCAGATGCAAAAACTTGCATTTCTGTGAAAATGTTTATCAAGAGCAGCTTAGGTATATTTTTTTCCAAAGGTTCCCCTAAACTTTTTAAAGCAGACCTTCAGCATCATTAATGAAAAGCCCAAACCCTTAAAAAACTATTCCCCAGCATCTAAAATTAATACATTTTAACGTTTTTAATTACTTACTTTTTATTCTTCCCCCCGCTGGCCTGCAACTCTGTTCAGCACTCTAGGATACATCGCCATCTTGGCTCAGTAGCATCACATACTGAGGAAAGGGGTCAAAAGTGCAGGGGGCGGGGTTATAGCTGTGCTTTGCACAGACAGAGCAGAGCTCGGGTCAGGAAAAGGTCAGGAATACCAGAATGCAGAGTGGCACCATCACAAGACACTTCCTGTTTGCAGGCAGCCTGAGACACCATCTTGGATGTTTAAAGGTTTAGAAAATGCAGTAGATGCAGGTAGGATGCTTTTTAATGTGGGCAATCTGTATGTACAGGGTGGGGGAAACGTATATGACAGGCTCTTATTCAGGGTGAAGGTCTGGTTTAAGTGGACCAAAACTCGTGATTTTCCCAGGTTCTGGTCCTTTCACCTGGGGCACCCCGGTTCTGGGTGCTGTGTGAAACCCCCCAGAACTCTGAGCTAACTCACCTCTCCTCAAGCCCACAGTGCATGTGCAACAGCTCGTCCAATCAGCTTTTCTGGCCATGCATATTAATGTGCGGCTAGTGTAGCTGAATGGAATCACTAGCTGCACCTAGTGCACGAGGGGCTCACAGCATCACTGTCTCCCTTCACCAGTATGCAGCCCTGCGGGTGTTTACACAGCGGAGCGTCCTAGTTTGGGATGCCCTAGGGGAAGCAAGCCTGCCCTGGAGTCTCAGACATAGTCTCATATACTCCAGGGTGGGTTTCAGTCAACTTGTCATCTGTGTCCATAATGTGCTGTGCTCCGCTCCCCCAACCGTCCCCATAGGCCCTGTTCTTCAGCAGAGGCTGCACTGACTAAACTACTATAAATTGCTCAAATATTATCTGATAATATTAGCATGCAGTGGTTTTATCATCTGCTGGCAGATGCAGGTTCTGCTAAAGAGAAGGACCTGCAGGGATAAGGGTAAGTATTCAGCCAGGCCATAGGTGGCCTTTAGGTGGTGCAGATCTCTCTTATGACAATTTATACTTAAATACATTTTAACTGTACATGTATGTCATTGTCTACAGATTACCAGAAATGGCTACAAGGAAAGGCAAGTGCAAGCGGATAACTGCAGCCTTTGTCAGTCGTCTAGTTTTTGGTTTGCATGGTTCCCTGATGATCTTGCTGATGGCAGATGCCCTGAACAGCGAGTTTGCTTATCTTCTGCTTATTCTGGTCGCTCTCCTATTTGTTGAGATGGTCATAACACTTAAAGAAACAGAGAAAGGAGAATGGAGATGGTAAGATCAGAGTAAATGTTTTCCTGCAAAATGTAACAGGGTTTAACCCTTTAACCGCCAGCCTACCTTGAGATTTTGTCACCCTTTGTTGCCAGATTATTTTGCACTATTTTGCGCTCCCCATGTTCAACTGTGATTTTTGGGATTTCCAGGGATTTCCCAGGAAAGTGATATATTGTTTTTTTTCAGCAGAGCATGGGCTTTAACATGAAATGTTTCTTTGTCATTTTATGAGTGTATTCTCAATATTTTTGGGTGAAAATTGTGCAAAAAAATAAAAAAAAACTATTTTTTACAATTTGTAGTGTTTTTTTTGTAATAAAAAATGTAAGTTTGTCAATAAAATCTTATTGCGTGTGAAACCCCAATTTCTCCCGGTTACAGCGGTATCACATATGTATAGGTAGACACCCTTTCCTGCCCCAGGAGACTCCCCCAAACTGAAACAACGCTTTAGGGGATTTTCAGATAAAATACAACTATGCTATGCGCTATGCGCACCTTGCAGTTTTTCCAGAAAAACAACCCTTTACATTTGAAATACCCCCCACAAACTATATATTCCCTAGAAGTATACACCTCAAGCTTTCTAGGCGTACCAGGCTTGTTGACATGGGTGCAGTTTTCTGGAAGTAATCCCTCAATGTATTCTTTGGTTGCACAGGGTTTCCCTAAAAATGAATAAAAAAGCAGAATCAAAACCACATTTTCCTAAAAAAAAACTTTATGCAAACCAGAAAAAAACTCAAAATCTGAAAAAGCAACATCCCCCAAATAGAATGATACCCAACATGCAAAGGTTCTGTCAAGGAAAGAGTTGCTAAACACACCAAAGTAAAGCATGCGCATAATGGTAATTTCCTTCAGATTTTCAGCTCTGTAGACAAAGTGCGCACCTTGTGCTTTTTCTACCAAACCAACCCTTTACATTTGGAATATCCCCCATAAACCATATATTCCCTGAAAGTACACATGTTAAGCTTTCTAAGCGTACCCAGCTTGTTTGTTGCACAGGGTTTAACAAACAAATTTATAAAAAAGCAGAATAAAAAACACCTTTTCCTAAAATATCAATATGCAAATAAGAAAAAACAAGCTAAATCTGAAAGCGCAAGGTCCCCCGAGCAGAACAATACCCAACATGCATAGGTACCTGTAACCTTTTGACTGCCAGATTTTGTCACCCTCTCCTGACAGGATATTTTTCACCATTTTGCGTGATGTTTAACTGTGATTTTTGCAGGAATTTCTAAGAAATTGCATATTTTCTTTTTGTGGCAGAGTTTAGGCTTTTTTTAATATTTTAAAATAAATAAATAAAAAAAAATTAAAAAATATATATTTTTTAAATTGTCTCCTTTATTTTAACAAAAACATTTAATTTATTAAAGAAAACCATATTGCATGTGAAAGCCCCATTTCTCCCGATTACAATGATACCACATATGTATCGGTAGCCCCCCCGTTCCTGTCCAGGTGATCCCCTAAACTGAAAAGAGCACTTTATAACATTTACAAATAAAATACAACTACTATCCACATAATAAAGGGTTAAATAAAAAAAAAATGGTGTGGGGTCCCCCTGCACGGGGGGGGGGGGGAGAACACCATTTCTTGGGGGAATTTTAAGGGTTTTTTTTTGGGAGGCAGGTAATGGGGGGTCTCGGGGTTAATGGCAAGTCACCCACTAGCCGCAGGTGACTTGCCAGACCCAGAGCCTTGTGAACTGGTATAAGGGGTCTCATAGATCCCTTACCAGTTCACAAAGGGTTAAAAGTAAAAAAAAAAAAACACACAGAGACTCACTTTAAAAATAACTTTATTAAAAAAATATTTTTTTTTTTATATTTTTTTTTAATACCTCCCATCCATCCCTGTGTCCCACGCTGATCACTTAGGCTTCTGCTCTCCTGCTGCTGCTGGAAGCCTTTTATACCTACTGGGTTACAGGTAACAGGGTTAATTAAAAAAAAAATGACATAGGGGCCCCCCTCCCAGGGAGGGGGACACCATTTTTTGGGGGATTTTTAAGGGTTAAAACCCTTAAAAATCCCCCCCAAAAAATGGTGTGAGGTCCCCCCTACCCAGCGTAACCAGCCTGAGACCAGCTATGGGGGCTTGTAGAACAGGGCGCAGGGGCCAGCTTTAGTGGCCCCTGGCCCTGCGGCTACAAGCCGCCATAGCCTAGGGCCACGGCTCTTCTGCCCCCCCCCGGGCTTTGGGGAGGCAGGTAATTTGGGGGGCCAGGGGTTAATGGCAAGTCACCCGCTAGCCGCAGGTGACTTGCCAGACCCCCGAGCCCTGTGAACTGGTATAGGGGTCACATGGACCCCTTACCAGTTCACAAAGGGTTAAAAGTAAAAAAAAAGACACATACACTTTTTAAAAAATAACTTTATTAGAACAAATTTTTTTTTTTACTTTACTCACCTCCGATCTTCATTTCCTGTGTCCCGCGGCGATCTGATGTCAGTGACGGATGGGCAGAGGAGGGGGGAGGCAGGCGATCGGACAAATCCAAGATGGCGGCCGCCATCGGAAGCTGCGGAGGGAGGAGGGCTGTTATGCCCCCTCCAGAAGACAGAAGAGCGGGGGGGGGGTGATCGGAGCCCCCCCCCCCCCCCCCCCGTGAAGAGGAGAGCCTGCGGGGAAAAAGGTAGGTAACTGTCATTTTTTTTTTTTTTTTTTGCAGGAAACTGGGCGGCTGCTGAAACGTGGGGGGGGGGGGGGCTATTTTGGGCACTCCCCTGCAGCCGGAGGTGCCCCGATGGGCGATCGCAGCCCCTCTGGCTGAAGAGCAGACCCGGCCGGATCGAACAAGGGGTCAGGTAAGTGTCTTTTATTTTTACTTTTTTTGTAATTCCTGGGGAAATTCAGGCACGTACATTTTACGTGGCTGGCAATACAAGGGTTAATAATACAGTTCTTGACATGTCCGCACAGGTTTCACCTTATAAGTTAATATTCTGCAACTGATTTACTGTATGTAACAGGAACTGGCTTTACTGGAACATGAGTGCAGTAAGTTAAAGGAGCACTATCGCGAAATTGTGTAATATTAAAAATCCAAACACGTCCGCTAATATGAGGAGGAGTTGCTTATACACCCGAACTCCCGCCAAGCTTGTGGTTTATTCGCACAAATAAAATCCAGGGTGGCCCCTAATCCTACTCTACCCCAAATGACCCTGTTACCTTGTTTCTATCTTCTAATATCTCCACATTCCCCTTTCTCATGCTCCTTAAGTCCCGGGACCCCCTGACCCCTCCTCCTGCCTTGGGCGGCCACCTATCTTCTTTGTATGGAAACCCCTTGCTGTCCTTTGCGGATTCCCGGCTGCCCCGGTCACCTCTGGCCCTGGACAATGTAAGACTGCTATAGTCACATCGCAACACCTAGTGGTGAATCTTGTCTGGTTGGTGGTCTGGGACTGGGGGGGACTGGGGCGGGGGGTGCTAGATGAGCATTCTGGTGGCGTGCGTGGGGGGGAGGGGGGTCGGTTGTACTCAATAGTATGTTGTAAATATGTATATGTATTGGGGCAGGGAGGATGATCTTTTTCTATTTTCTATCTTTGTATCTCTATCTCAAATGTTGTACTGTTTTTTTATTTGATGCAAAACTTCAATAAAAAGATATTGAACTAAAATCCAGGGGTGACAGGTGTAGTCTATCAGGGGCAGGACCTGTCACCCCTGTCCTCTTCCTTCCTGGTCTGACTTCCATATTTTACAATGAAAAAATTAATAGCTCCTCTGATAGAGCCATATAGTGTCCTATGTATCAACAGCACCAGGAATTATTTAAATGTTCCCTGCAGTGCCACATCCCACCATGCGCTCTGTGTCATTCTCTCATAGAGTTTACTAGGGCTTTCAGTTTATGTCCTTTTTCTGCCCTTTTTGTTAAGTTCCCTGTGTTTGTGCATAGTCACTGTGCTGCCATCCTTTTGGGATATGTCACCAGGCGCTGTATGCCTAAAAACTTTGGGTTTTTGAGTACCAGTGCGGGTGCTGTGTTTTTTGGTAACCCCCCCCCCCCCTTTTCCGGCGATACCTTTCGCTAGCCCCATACAAAAAAAAAGGCATGCGCAGCACCAAGCACATAGCCATCAGTGAAGAACAGCAGAGCGCCGGCAGCCTGTGTCCGGTATTGCGGCTGAGGCCCCCGAGAGCATCTCTTGGGAGTCACTCAAGTGGCGCTAGATGGCGCTAGGTTAAATTGGGCTCCCTATCTCAATGTAAAAGAATACAACGCATTCTGAAAATCATAGAGAGACTACAAATAGGCATTAGAAACAGCTACATCTAATGTCATAAATGTAAACTTCAAACAATCCAGCAGAAGTCACTCAAGCAATAGACTAAGGGGTTTATTCATGAAGCTGTAGCGCCAGGTAGTGCTTCATAGTGACAGGCAGCGTCTGCTGAAGGCTGGGCGCTGTACGCAATACCACATGTATGAAAGTGATTCCGTAGAGCGTACGATTCATCATTACAGACGGGTCAGCGTATAGCGCCGGCGCTCTAGCTAAGACCTGTCGCTACCGTTTGCTCTCCCATACATTCCAATGGACGTTCCTTCTAATCCCTTTCCTGATCCCATTTTTTTTTATTTTTTTACTCCCAAATAAGTATTAGATCTCTCCTGAGCTGGAATTATATATTTTTGAAAACATTCCATGTTTTCTCGCTTTGTTACTGGTGGAAATGTGTCCAAAAAAATCACTTTAATCCCACAGCGTCTGATGCTCTATGCTACAGCGAACCAAATTTGAGCGCCGACGCTGTGTGAGTCTGTTTTTTGGTTGAATATGGTGTGAGTCACTGAGAGTCTGTCGCACTGAGCTGGCGCTATCTTTCGCTCCCTGCAACGCTGTACTGGTGTTAGAATGCCCAACATACATCTCATTCATCAATGCCAGCCAGGTTACTGGAGTGACTGAGGTGCTCTGTTACAGCGCCCGATAGCCGATCACAGCGTATACTAGCGGTTGCTCTTAGCGCTGCTGTATAGACGCTCATCTGCTGATAGCTGACGCTAGTAATGAATCAGCCTGTAAGTTAGACTGTTGAATCTCCAACAGTGACTACATGTGACTGGGCCCTGGTGCAGATATTAAACATCTGTAGTACACGAACAGTAACCTTTTTTCTGTGAACCCCTTGGATAACGGGGAGGCCGATTCATCAATAGCGCCAGGTAGCGACAGATGAGCGACTGAAGTATGGCGCTATGAGCGCCGCTAGCGTCAGCCGCGGGCGTTAGCGATTCGCTATAGCAGGCCTCCTCAGTCGCTACCTGGCGTTGTTGCGAACAACGCCTACATTGCTGAATATGATGTTGGCCCTCAGCTTTGTTGGCGCTGTCAGTCAGTGTGACCACGCTATTCTACACAGCGCCTGTTAGCTTTGCTGTGTCCTGGCCATCCAGTACCTTCTGAATAAAACACATTGCCACATTTGTTTTGAAATGTAAAAATTTTTTTATTGTGTGTAAAAGGTAATTAAATTCTACCAGATCTTCGAATATAAATGGAAAATAAAACATAATTAAACACATAGCCACATTTTTTTTTATTTTTATTTGTTACCTAAAAAGGAAATACAATTAAATCACCAATGAGAAAGAAAAGGAAAATAAAAACAGAACAGAGAAAGAAAAGGAAAATAAAAACAGAACAGAGAAAGAAAAGGAAAATAAAAACAGAACAGAGAAAGAAAAGGAAAATAAAAACAGAACAGAGAAAGAAAAGGAAAATAAAAACAGAACAGAGAAAGAAAAGGAAAATAAAAACAGAACAGAGAAAGAAAAGGAAAATAATAACAGAACAGAGAAAGAAAAGGAAAATAATAACAGAACAGAGAAAGAAAAGGAAAATAAAAACAGAACAGAGAAAGAAAAGGAAAATAATAACAGAACAGAGAAAGAAAAGGAAAATAAAAACAGAACAGAGAAAGAAAAGGAAAATAATAACAGAACAGAGAAAGAAAAGGAAAATAAAAACAGAACAGAGAAAGAAAAGGAAAATAATAACAGAACAGAGAAAGAAAAGGAAAATAAAAACAGAACAGAGAAAGAAAAGGAAAATAAAAACAGAACAGAGAAAGAAAAGGAAAATAATAACAGAACAGAGAAAGAAAAGGAAAATAAAAACAGAACAGAGAAAGAAAAGGAAAATAAAAACAGAACAGAGAAAGAAAAGGAAAATAAAAACAGAACAGAGAAAGAAAAGGAAAATAATAACAGAACAGAGAAAGAAAAGGAAAATGAAAATAGGAATTAGAATGTAAAGGAAACTTACAACCGAATTAAACACATAGCCACATGTATATATCTAATTTTTTTTTAATTTTGTCTCTAAAAAAAAAATAATAATAAAACATAAATGAAATAGAAAAAGAAAAGTCCAGCAGAAATGCAAAAGAAAAGTAAAGTCCAGGAAAGGGTTGTAAGAGGAATGTCGAGATCATGGTGCATCTCTTTGTGCCTGAAAAATTAAGAAAAGTGCAGTTAGTATATATCTTTATAGTTATTTTGTGCTTTCTTTTAAAAAAATGCATAACTTGATAACCAACATTGGCGTCTTACACCCCCCTTAGAGTGGTTTGGGTCATCTTACACCCCCCCTTAGAGTGGTTTGGGTCATCTTAAACCCCCCTTAGAGTGGTTTGGGTCATCTTAAACCCCCCTTAGAGTGGTTTGGGTCATCTTAAACCCCCCTTAGAGTGGTTTGGGTCATCTTAAACCCCCCTTAGAGTGGTTTGGGTCATCTTAAACCCCCCTTAGAGTGGTTTGGGTCATCTTAAACCCCCCTTAGAGTGGTTTGGGTCATCTTACACCCCCCCTTAGAGTGGTTTGGGTCATCTTAAACCCCCCTTAGAGTGGTTTGGGTCATCTTAAACCCCCCCTTAGAGTGGTTTGGGTCATCTTACACCCCCCTTAGAGTGGTTTGGGTCATCTTAAACCCCCCTTAGAGTGGTTTGGGTCATCTTACACCCCCCTTAGAGTGGTTTGGGTCATCTTAAACCCCCCTTAGAGTGGTTTGGGTCATATTACACCCCCCTTAGAGTGGTTTGGGTCATATTACACCCCCCTTAGAGTGGTTTGGGTCATCTTAAACCCCCCCTTAGTGTGTTTGGTTGCTCTTTTGGATGGGAGGTCAAAGACATTTAAACAGGAGTGCAGTACTTGCATTAGAGTGAAGGGTAGTTAGCTTACCGCAAAATAAGAAGTGATCAGCCTTTCCCTTAGCTCATCGCCAGTCTGGGTGTCCTCACTTCTATCTGCGGGCAGGTTGGGGATTTCTGGCACCAGTGCTGTCTCCTCGGGGGCTTGGATTCGGTGACAAATGCAAATGTTGTGTAGCACACAGCAGGCAAGGATGATCTTGGAAACCTTCTGTGGGCTGTAGAGCATCTCTCCTCCTGGCCGTGCCAAACAGAGAAAGCGTGCTTTCAGCAGGCCGATGGTTCTTTCCACAATGCTTCTGGTCTTGCGATGCGCTGCATTGTAGCGTTCATGGGCAGAGGTCCGTGGGTTCCTGACCGGAGTCATGACCCACGTTCTCTGCCCATATCCCTTGTCCGCTGTAGACAAAACACAAGGAGAGAGACAGCAATTAGTACTAGTACATGTTTTTGGGTGGTAGTTTGTTTAAAATTGCCTTACTAGGCCACATATTAGCAAAATACATAGACATGGTTAATTTATTACCCAGTAGCCAGCCAGCTGGCATTTCGTTGTTATCAAACTTCCGGCACAGGACTGTCCGCTGCAAGACGTAAGAATCGTGGCATGAGCCGGGGAACCCCGATCTCACCGCCCGCAGCTTCATCTCATGGTCACAGACCACCATGATATTAAATGAATGGAACTGCTTCCTGTTTCTGTAGGACAGCTCCTGTGCACGGGGAGGGCGGAAAGGGATATGTGTACCATCAACGCACCCTAGCACATTCGGGATCCCTCCCATCAGATAGAAAGCATGTTTTATTTTGGCAACCTCTTCCTCCTCCTCAGGAAACTTGATGTAAATTGGGATTAAATCACAAATTGCCAGAACTACCTGGATTAGGATGCGGCTCATAGTAGCCTGGCTTATCCCGCTGAGGAGGGCTGAGGTTGCCTGGAAGGTCCCTCGTGCCAACACATTAAGAGTGGCACACAGGCGTACTATGCCTGGAATGGAGTGAGTGCGTTTGGTGGATGGCTCGATTTTGGTCTTAATCTGATCATATAGGGACTGTAGTGCAGCACGATTCAGACGGAAGCGGCTCCTGATCTGCTCGTCACTTAAGTCCCATACTGAAAGGCGGATTGCAAAGGAGCGGGGTGCCCTAAGCCTCACAACACCCCGCTCCCTTTCCTCCTGCTCTTTCAGCATACACATACATCCATCCACCCAGACACCATACATCACCCTCTTATCCATCACACACACTAAAGATATATACAAAAACAAAAATAAACAACAAAAAACACTAACACACAACACACACACAAACAATCACACTACACACACACCCGCTACAATGCAGCTCACCACAAAACCAGAACTATAGTGGTCCAAACCACCAGCCTGCTGAAAACCAGCTTTCTAAGTTAAGCACAACCAAGAGGGGAGTTGCTGCACAGCCCACAAAAGGCCCCAAAATCAAGCCTCACTTGCTGTATGCTACACAATATTTGCAGATGCCACCCAAACCAAGCTCCTAAAGAAACAGCACTGATGTCAGAAATCACCCAACAAGCCACAGAGAGTGAGGACAGAAACCAGACAGAGGCTCAAATGAGCTAAGGGAAGCGAGCACAGCACCACACCACAGCCTTTGCCACAGTGTAAGAATAGCAGAACCTAGTTCATTCCTTCCTTTTATACTTCATTTTCAAAAGTGACAGGTCCGCTTTGCCGCCTTTTGCGTCGCTCTGCTATTTCCGGCCGCCAATTAGCCGACCCAGGTGTGCGTAAAACAGAGTGCGCACGCGCACGCTAGTAGCGCTACTAGCGTACTTGAGCCGTAACGTGCGTGCATTAACGGACATGGGCCAAAAATCAGGTGGGGACCAATGAAAGTGAAGCTGTTGTTTTTTTAAATAGCCGTTAGGCTAAGCACATGTCACAAGGGTTGCAGATACATCAGTCCATTGTTGGATTTGGGTGTGTGTTGTTTGTTGATTGAGGTCTGTAATGAGTTAATTGGCTAACACACATGCTTCTGTCAGTGCAGTGGAGGTGTGCCTAGAAGGAACTGGGCTGTATGTGTGAATCAATTAAGTGGGCTGCTTTTGGATTGGCTGTTAGAGCACATAAAACCTGCCCAAGCCTAAGAGATTGCGATGCCATTCTGTAGTGTGCATGCGTGCTTGTGGGGTGTTGATTTTTGTGTGTGTGCAGCTACAGGATGGAGCCAAATACAGGACATCTGCCGGCCACAGCAGGCCCGAGTAGGAGTTTGGTGGGTGCTGTGCGCAGACCTCCCTTACGGAAAAGGGCACAGCCTGAAGGTGGGGCAGCACCCCAGGCTAAGCGCCCAGGTGCCAAGAGGGAGCCTGAATTTAATTTGGCTGAGAATAATCATCTTGTGCGCCTGACACTTGCGAAATGGGAGCTGATATTTGGCTCCCAAAGCAAGTCCATAGGCAAACAAGAAAGAAGCAAACTGTGGGATGCCATTGGTGTAGAGCTTAGTAGCACAGCTCAACACCCACGTAGTGGCCCATCCTGCAGGAAACGCTTCTACACTTTGCGAGGGGCCCTTATGAAAAAGATGAATCACGATCTTGATGTGGACAGTGGGTTCATCCAGGCTCCAAAGAGTACCTACAGGCCGTATGAGGAGATGCTGAAGGCCAAAATCCCACTGGCTCGGCTGCAGGGTGTGGATCCTGGGGATGACACCACCGGTTGGGCTGAAGGTACATATTTTATGGCTTTTACTATAACCTAATGTTAATGTATGTGATTAGCATTTTTACATTCTGACCAACTAACTGTAGGACCTGTGAAGTATTACATTATAGCTAAAACATTTGAAACTTTTCTGTCTGTTGCTTTATGCATAGGTGCACATGCTGCTGTCCGGGATGTGGCTCCGGACAACCAAGCTCCTGCCCTTCCAGCAACCTCAAGGCTACCCCAGTCTGCCATTGAAGGTATTTACCCATTATTTGTTTGCTGGTTTTTTGAAAAACAAATGGGTGTGGGACCAGCTCAAGCAATAAAGGTTTGCCCTGTTGACTATTAATAATATGTGGGTGCGCCCTAATTGCACGCCCACTGTAACACTCACAGTCAGTAACTAACAAGGCCCTAACATGTGTAGATATGTAGGATGCCAGAGATGTGTAGCCATATATAGGCATATCAATGTGTGAGCCACACTTGGCTTGATTAGTCAATATTAGTGAAAGAGCTGCTCACACACCTTAATGCATGTTGTATTTTGGCACGCACATTAGCTATGGCTCAATGTTGGTTTTATTTTGCCCTAGCTCCCATGCCCTTGGCCCCAGCATCTCCTCCGGATCCCACCTACTCTTTGGATGTCGGTAAGTGCATGTGTTCACCTTGCTTGATCCACTTTGACTCAAGTGCATGTGTCTCATTTGTCTTTTTTCTTTGTAGGGCAAGTGACTGGTTCATCTTTGGACCCCACTTCCGATGTTGCCGGTCAACAGGACCCTGTTGGTGTGTAGAGCAATACATAATGTATCCTTTCTGCTGTTTAGGTTACACTGCTTCAATTTGGTTAGTCTACTAAGCTACATGTTTGCTTTGTAAACTTGAAGATGCCTCTTGGGAGTGCTGGTTGCCTCCCCAGGGTCAGTCTATTAGTTATTTTAGTGATAGCAATGTATATTTGCGGACATATTTTTAGGAAAACATTCCCTGTAGTAGTTTGCTGAATCTTTAGACACTTTTTTTTTTTTATTTAGTTGACCCGAATATCGGAAGTGGCTGTCCAGAAAGGGCCCCTCAAGTTCCAGCTGCCAGAGATGAGGGTAAGTGGTTTTGCATTGCTATAGTATGTATTTTGGCTCTAATGTTGTGCCACTTGCTTCTGGCAACTTGTGTGTCCACATCTATTTTCAAGGTCCAATCTCGAGTGAGGACCCCACTCCAGACATCTGGGATATTGCGGGTATGTTTAATTTAAGCAATGTTTATGATGAGATTTGCAGAAATTAGTGGGTCTTAGTCCTGTAACATACATGTTAACAATCTGAGTTTAACCAAGACCTTTGGTCTACTGTGTATTTTTTAACTTTTTAGAGGTATGGCCTCGATAGCCTAACCAGGTTACATTAGAGTTTTGCCCACAGACCTACTAACCTGATTTTCCTGTTTAGCATTTGCCAACTTGCCCGACATCTCTGATGTTGATTCGCGACTCTCTGGCAGCGATACCTCGAGCCTACCTGGGCTGGAGGACACGCAGGTAACATGGCTGATGTAGACGACCTCTAAACCCATTGGCATATTCGTGGGTAGTGGAAGAAGCAACATGTAACATTTCATTTCATTGTTGTTTTGGCAGGAGGCGGAACCAGAACCCCAAGCTGGGACCTCTTCCCAAGTCCCATGTGGCCAAGCTTCAGAGGCTCAGACAAGGGTAAGTTGTCTAGTGAGTGTTTATGGTAACTTTTGGGAGGGGCATAACTGCATTTGTTCCGTTTGACTAAAATGTGGTTTACTATTTTTTAAGCCTCCAACCACAGCAAGAGGAGGTGTGGCACCAACCAGTGCCGATTTCTACACACTAGGGGTCCGGATGCTGGAGGACTACAGTCGCCAACAGCCGCGTGATGGAACTAATGAGCGCATTGCGGCGTTGGAAAATCAGGTGCTGATGTGTCAGCAACAAAATGAGGGCCTGCAGCGCCAGGTGGACCAGTTAAGGCAAAACCTACAACAGAACCAGGACCTTGGTCGCCTTGCCAATGTTATCGAGCAATCTGTACAGCGCCAGGAAGAGGCAATACAGCGCCAGGCAGAGGCAATACAGCGGCAGGACCAAACTTTGTTGTTGATACAACAGCTCATACAACAGCAGTCTATATTTTTTACTGCACTGTTGTCCCCCAACACCGCCCCTAGCAATGACTCCCAACCTCCCCGGCCACCCAGCCAAGAATATTAATTTGTATACCTTTTTCTTATGATTTATGTAAATATATTTTTGAAAACCACCTCTAATTTGTGTTTATCCATACATGTGAAAGCTAAATACACAGTCAGGGCTGATTTGCTCAATCATCTCTAATATTATGCCACCATTTATGTGCAACATTAGTTAACATTGCTTACTATGGTGTAAACATGTACTGGCTCAAAATGGCAGCCTAATTTTAGACATAATGGTTTTGGGGAATCGAAACCTATGCTGGTCAAGGAACAACACAGTTCTTGGTAAAGATAAATGTCTTTATAGAAATTGGCCCAACACGGGCAACATAGGCCAACAAAGCCAGGAAAACATGGCCAGGGCAGCCATCCCCCCCACCCTAACGTCTCCGACGCCTCTTCATGGCCAGCAGCATCCCTTTCATCTGTCGGAAGGCCCGCCACAGTCTGCGATGCTGGCGTATACAAGCTGTAGAGATGTGATAAAAAATAATATATTAGAATTTGTTTGGCAACTCAACATACACAGATGTAGCAATGTAATGTCAGTGTTTCTAACTTGCTAACACTCACATTAACATTGGTGAACAATGTGCCCCTAACATTTTAAAATAAAGTTTTAAGATTGACTTGAAAACATGTTAGGACCACATACCTTTACTCTTAAAGTGGACCAACACCCACAATATAGTTTATCCTGGGTTTTGGCCCACTTTGTTGTTTCTCACAGATCTGTATTTCCCCTGATGTGTGTATACACACAGTAATCCATAGCCACTCACCTCTCCATGCTCCAACGTGCTTGGCACAAAGAAGGCACGCTAACGTCTATGCAGGGAACAGGAATGTACCCTCCTCTTCCAACCCCTCTTCACGCATGTCACTCGCTGGCTGCTCATGGGGACCCGGCGGCCATTCACAGAGGCCCAGGGGGGAAAAATGCACGTCTGGAGTGTTGCGCAGGAGCCAGCGGAATATAATTTCCCATAATTAGGGGTTTGCTTGGTGGGGTGGACCCGTGGTCCCTGCACTTATCGTATATTCTGCGGGGTGTTAGTTGTTAGTTGTTGGCAAATTAAATGTTTAATGCACATTAAACAGCCTTGGTGTTGGGCCAGGTTCACTCTTGCAAAGGTAATAATGTTTATGGGCAAGTAAGGACATTTATGTCTTTAGTCCAAGCCAAACATCAGTGCCTAAGGAAGAGGGAAGTTTGCCCTATAATGTTATTGGTAAACACCTAATCAGCCCCATTTGGTTGTCTATACGCCACAAATAGTCCGTATGTGTCCGTAACAAGAATGTGAGGCAACTATCAAGGATGGTGACTGGCATGTTGGATTATTGACCAAACACATTTAACCTAGATGTGTGTGATATTCACACATTGGTCAATTTCACATTTCTACAAATGTAAGTAGAAGAGAAATGTTTACAAAGTATTTACCCATATTAATTTGGATGTACTCACCATCGCAGCTGTGGCGGTGGCCCATGCTGCTGGCCGTCCCTGGAGCTGGTGTGGGGAGGAGGAATTCTGCCTCCGTCTGCGTAGCAACATCTGTCCATAAAAAAAAAAAAACCCAAACTACATTTAGTGGAGCTATGACACCCGAAGTTTGGACATCAATCTGGTTATTGAGTCTTAGCTCCAAAAACAAACACTTCTTTACATACATGTTAAACGATATTTGCTATATTCCTGGCCCATTAGTTAATGTGAAGTGTTTATGGTTGCCACATGTATCCATTTTGCCAATCTGGCACTAACCTTTACATTGCAATGTAAATGACTCCTTACCAATTTAATGGATAATGTTACCAGTGTGCAACATGTGTTTGCCCTAACTACTTCACGTAAATTAACTTTTGCTAGCACACATCATGGTGTGGCCAGAAACATAGGGGTGGTTTCCAGTTGGCTAGCACTGTAGTGTGGTTGGTGATGTTAATGTACATTAGCAAACCAGCTTAGACAATGGACCAGGAAACGTGTCTGTTAAAAGTGTACCAAGACACAGGATTGTGATTATTCAGTGTAGTAGTCTACTTTGGCAGAGCCACACAATTTTAGTCCGCCACCGCCCCTGCCTTCCGCACATCACTCCGCCAGTGTGTGCGCACACGCATGCCAGTAGGAAACAGAGCGCAGGCGCACACACATCTCGAGTGCCACACAGGAGGCAGGGACAATGGCTTCTGCCACCCCCAAAGAGGGAAGTAGTTTGTGGTGTTTGGTTGTGGGGGGGCCCTGGGTGAGGGATGTGATTTGGCAGGCAAGGCGCCATAATCCAAACAATATCAGCAAGGTTTGTGGGTCCACTTTAAGGAATGACATAAAGTCCAAAATGAACTAGCTTAAAACATACACTTACCACGACTATGCCCGAGGAGGATTTGACGCCAAAAATCCATGGAGGTGCCGCCTATATGATGCCCTGCAAATTACAGAGGAATTGCAAGGGCTAAGCACAAATGGTCAGATGAAACCTGTCACAGACTAACAATTAAAACATGTAAACTCACCAGGGGATGAAGCGCCACTTGAAGCCCAGGGAGGGCTCTGAGGAGGAGGCGGGGAGCCTCGGCTCCTCACACTCTGCTCAGAAGATCCACCAGGCAAAGGGCCACCCTCCTCCCTCTCACTCCCTGCTTGAGAGTGGCCCCTTGCCTGGTGAGAGTCCTCAGCCTCAGAGTGTGAGGAGCTGAGGCTTGATCCAGCCTGCCCCCCAGCAGCACACTCCTCTGGGGCGTCATCCCCTTCCTCCCCTGGGTCCTCTAAATAGGACCCGCGGGAGGGACCCTCCCCCGATGACTCCCCCGAGTCCGCCTGCCTGGTTCGGGGGAGGAATCCCTTCCCACGTTTCCCCAGGGGAGGACGCTTATCTGTGTGGAGGGGGTGAAAGCAAATAATTAATATAAAGAGCAAAAAAGGACACAGCTTAGCAGATGATTCTGCACAAAGGCCAAAAAGAACATAAGCTTTAACTTACCTGATGCGTAGGCATCATATAGGCGGTACACGCCTTCTGGGTCCCGGCGCTTAAAATCTGACCATTTCTGTTGTATCGCCCGGATGGTCAGGTCGGTCTTGAAGCGCCGGGACACAGTGGCCTTCACCTCCATGGCAAGGCGTTTTTTTGCTCCTCGGGCATAGTCGTATTCGGCCAGGCAGAAGTCCTATGAAAAAAGGAAAAAAAAAAAAACAAAAAATAATCAAAACATGACCTCAGAACAATGTCATAAACAGTTATACAGAGACAAGATCAAAGTGGAACCACACCCAGGATTTACATTAGTCTGGGTTTGTGTGCACTTTTTTGGGCCACAACTATTGTGGGTGGCCCACTGTCTGCAACCCCCTTTGAAGGGCCCAAATACACAGCTGAGGACACTCCCACGTCACTCCGCAAGCCAAACACAGCGGTCCACGCCGGTGTGGTATGCGCAACCAAGGGCCTTGGGAGGTGCATACCAGCTCAGCTGCATCTGCACGGCAAAGTACGCATGTGGCGTTTGACTCTAACAGGGAGTGCGCCTGCACACCAATTGAAAATATGTATGGCGCAGGGGTACACCATGCTAGAGGTAAGCGCAATAGGCATACGCAACTCACGCATGCACAGATGGGACGGGCCAGAGTTAATTTTTGTGGCCCTCCAGGGGGGGGGGGGGGGCATCCAAGCAGGACATCCACAATGGGGATGCCCCATGTGGAGTGTACAATTTTGGACTAAAAACAAAAAAATATCAGCCCCTATCCACCCTGTGTGTTTATACATTTTTAAACTAAAAATACAAAACTAAAATACTCACTTTAACAACCTGGCCATTGACCCGGCTATCCACCCGGGTGCGCCTTTGTTTTTGGGGCACAGGAGGGGAATGGGTGGGAGGGGTGGTATTTGGGGAAGGTGAGGTAGGTGGGGGATGTGGGGGAGGGGTGGTGGGGCCGGAATCTGAGGAGGAGCTGGGGAGGCGCATTACTCGCCGTTTGGGAGCCATATTGGAAACGCTAAGGAGGAAACAGGAACCGGAAATGACGCTAGCGACATGAGACATAAAAAACAAAACAAAACAAAAATACGCACCGCGCCCCAGCAACAAGCTAATATCAGCTATGTGCAAGCTAAGTGGCGGAAAAACATTAAAATGACGCTGAAAAACAAGCGATTGGCATAAGCGCAAGACAGTTTTACCTTAAGGTGGCGTTGAAACGCAAAGGAGGATCCCGGAACCGGATATGACGCAAGCAACTGTGCTTCAAAAATAAAAAAAAAAAAATGCGCGCAGCAGGGACAAGCTAATATCAGCTATGTGCAAGCTAAGTGGCGGAAAAACATTAAAATGACGCTGAAAAACAAGCGATTGGCATAAGCGCAAGACAGTTTTACCTTAAGGTGGCGTTGAAACGCAAAGGAGGATCCCGGAACCGGATATGACGCAAGCAACTGTGCTTCCAAAATAAAAAAAAAAAAAGGCGCGCAGCAGGGACAAGCTAATATCAGCTATGTGCAAGCTAAGTGGCGGAAAAACATTAAAATGACGCTGAAAAACAAGCTAGGGCCCACGGCGCCACAAATTATTAGCTTGATTTAGCAGGGGGTTCTACATACTGGAATGCATAGGTCCTTCTAAAGCATACACCGTTGTGCTTAAATATACAAATCTTATTCCTTCACAAAGTCATCACACAATCAAACTAGACAACTACCTGAAAATGTGGCACACATGAGAATGCATAACGGGTTGTTATGAGCTGGTACGACTGAATGTTAATCCTGCAAAATGTGGCCAGGCACGCTCACAACTACAGTGTATTCATTAACAACGACTGGGGTCGCGGGAAGTGAATTCCTTGCAAATGGTAGAAGGGCACATGTATGAACAGCACAGCGCCGCACAACGCAGCGCAGCGAGGCACAGCGACGCTGGCGCCGCCACATAGCGAATTAAAACAGCGACTGCAGAAACACTGACCAACACAGATTCATCAAGGACAGGGCTGCCGAATAGCTTGGGCGCTGACAATTTCGAAGAGCGAACGTGACCGCCCAACCTGACAGGCTACAAAATAGCTTTACAAGCCCCGTTTGTGTGGAAAACCAGCGCTTTTGAGGCCAATGAGTTTGGGTGGAGGAGATGCAATTCCCATGTCACTCACAACATTACATTGTGAAAAAAAAAAAAAAAAAAAAAAAAGATAAATAACCAGCTAGATTCATAAAACATATCAATATAAACATGTGTTGAATTTTGTGCAAAAGCAAAAAACCCCAAAACCACTAAGAACAATCATTGCAGCGTCTGCCATAGAAATGTATGGGAGAGCGGCAGGTAGCGCCAGGTAATACGTGTCGCTGTGAAGGAATTTGCAGCGGCGCTGTTCGTTGCAGTCGGCTTCATGATGAATGCCGCGCTAGCCGTCGCTCTCGCCGGCGCTAGCCTCATTTAGCTTGATAAATGCGTCATTGTGACCGCCGCCGGGCGTACTTGAGTCGGTAGGCGCCGTTAGCTGCCGCTACCTGGCGCTCGTCAGACACTACCTGGCGCTATCGCTTGATGAATAAGGGCCAAATTTTAACTAGGCTGCTAAAATTCTAAACCTTATGGATATCGCATGCATACCTCTGCACTCCCTGAAGTTACGCCCCTGTGTATGGAGATTGATATGTATCTTAAAATGCACTTCCCATCAAATAAGACTGGAGGGTCACAGGGCACCAAACCAACAATAATAAACCATATTCTGTAGTTACTTAGGTTTACTGGTGATCAACCATTTTCATGCATCCTGGGTTTACCTGTTTTTGGTTAGTGGCTAACTGGAAAAGCATGTGAGGCAATTTTACAACCAAGCAAATAGCAGCAAGTGAAGAGCACTCTTCAGTATTATCATCACCGTACTTACTATGGATCTATTTTTTAAAGACATACTGCACAGTCAGTATGTAGTATATACACTTATATTGGGGCAAGTAATTCTTACCACTGCTTTTTCCTCTCAGTATTTTAATTCACTGCACTGTGCATCTTTTTCTAGTCACATGTCCTTTCCTGGGCTTCTGGAGCATGTGCACATTCATGCCCTTGTGTAAGTTCTGGTCTGGAGGGTTTTTTGAATGAAAGTACACTTTCTATGGCATTTTTGAAAGTGTATGTTTCTGTGCCAAAAGGAGGCCCTCTAGGTGCTGAGCTTATTTAATTTTTCTTATGTTAGCAAATGTGTGTTATATGGCAGCAGTTTTCACTGCCTGCAATCTGTTGCTATCGTCAACCGTGCACCAGGATCTACAAGAAGGGAGATGTGAGCCCTGCACACATAGATCACTGATGCTGAACATGTGAGTAAGCTCCCCCACCTCAGCAGCGGCCATAGCAGCAACATTCTGTGTGTACAAGACTTACTTCTTTCTTCTTGTAGATCTTGGTGTACAGTTGCCTATAGTAACAAGGCAAATAGCGCCAATTGCTTCCATAAAACACACATTAGCTAACATTAGACAAAAAATAAAACAAAAATACTATATGGGTAACAAATATAAGCCGCTAAAATTAAACCCCGCATGGCTGACACCTGTGGATAAAAGGGCAATAAAGAACAAGAAAAGGGCATTGACAAATTACAAGGATGAGCTCTCAGCTGTAACTCTTGAAAAGTATAAATTAGTAAATAAAGCTTGTAAGAAAGAAATAAGGTTGGCGAAAGCACAAATTGAAAGAGATGTGGCCAAACAAAACAAAACAAACCCCAAATGTTTCTTTTTAATATATAAACTCAAAGAAAACTAAATCAGAACAGATAGATGCCCTAACTGATGATAATGGGGAAATGGTCACTGGGGATGAAGAGAAGGCGGAGCTGTTGAAGGTATACTCAAAAACGGACTGACACCACTCAGGGCCCCCGGACAAAAAAAGCAAGGGCCCCCAGTGAGACCCCACCCCTGGTCCCACCTCTGTCCCGCCCCTGTTCCTGCCCAAACCACTCCATATGCCCCACCCCTACATATCAGAGTACAAATTCCATTTTCTGAAAACTGTTTAATAACAGAATTTTTACACACAAAAGAACGAACAAGAACCAGTGGAATAACACATAATCAGTATGTATAAGAATAGTTGCCATAGAAAGGAAGAGGGGGGTGCAGTGCATTTAAGGCTATGGTGTACTTCAAGGGGTGGCAATGCCAACCCGCCTAACTACACCAAAAGCTTCAACACACTGAACTATCCTCCTCCTTTTTATGCCAACTTGGATCTCTGTCTGTGATACCCAGTCCAACTTGGCTTCAGCCACCACTCACCTCAATTACTGAAGCTGGCTGCTAAGGCAAACAGGCTGCTTTGGCTGGCAGGAAACTGTGGCTGGCTGGCAGATTGCTAAGGCTGGCTGGAAGACAGGAAGGCTGTTATGGAATAACACAGTCAGTATGTTTAAGAATACTTGCCATAAAAAGGAAGAAGGGGTCCAATGAAGAGGGGTTTAGTGACAGGAATAGACTGGAAATAGTTGTGGGTAGAGGGATGAGTGGGTGACAGGGGCAGGCTGGGGATGAGTGTGGATGGAGGGATGAGTGTGGATGGAGGGATGAGTGGGTGACAGGGGCAGGCTGGGGATGAGTGTGGATGGAGGGATGAGTGGGTGACAGGGGCAGGCTGGGGATGAGTGTGGATGGAGGGATGAGTGTGGATGGAGAGATGAGTGGGTGACAGGGGCAGGCTGGGGATAAGTGTGGATGGAGGGATGAGTGGGTGACAGGGGCAGGCTGGGGATGAGTGTGGATGGAGGGATGAGTGGGTGACAGGGGCAGGCTGGGGATGAGTGTGGATGGAGGGATGAGTGTGGATGGAGGGATGAGTGGGTGACAGGGGCAGGCTGGGGATGAGTGTGGATGGAGGGATGAGTGGGTGACAGGGGCAGGCTGGGGATGAGTGTGGATGGAGGGATGAGTGTGGATGGAGAGATGAGTGGGTGACAGGGGCAGGCTGGGGATAAGTGTGGATGGAGGGATGAGTGGGTGACAGGGGCAGGCTGGGGATGAGTGTGGATGGAGGGATGAGTGGGTGACAGGGGCAGGCTGGGGATGAGTGTGGATGGAGGGATGAGTGTGGATGGAGGGATGAGTGGGTGACAGGGGCAGGCTGGGGATGAGTGTGGATGGAGGGATGAGTGGGTGACAGGGGCAGGCTGGGGATGAGTGTGGATGGAGGGATGAGTGTGGATGGAGAGATGAGTGGGTGACAGGGGCAGGCTGGGGATAAGTGTGGATGGAGGGATGAGTGGGTGATAGGGGCAGGCTGGGGATAAGTGTGGATGGAGGGATGAGTGGGTGACAGGGGCAGGCTGGGGATGAGTGTGGATGGAGAGATGAGTGGGTGACAGGGGCAGGCTGGGGATGAGTGTGGATGGAGGGATGAGTGGGTGACAGGGGCAGGCTGGGGATAAGTGTGGATGGAGGGATGAGTGGGTGACAGGGGCAGGCTGGGGATGAGTGTGGATAGAGGGATGAGTGGGTGACAGGGGCAGGCTGGGGATGAGTGTGGATGGAGGGATGAGTGGGTGACAGGGGCAGGCTGGGGATGAGTGTGGATGGAGGGATGAGTGTGTGACAGGGGCAGGCTGGGGATGAGTGTGGATGGAGGGATGAGTGTGGATGGAGGGATGAGTGGGTGACAGGGGCAGGCTGGGGATGAGTGTGGATGGAGGGATGAGTGGGTGACAGGGGCAGGCTGGGGATAAGTGTGGATGGAAGGATGAGTGTGGATGGAGGGATGAGTGGGTGACAGGGGCAGGCTGGAGATGAGTGTGGATGGAGGGATGAGTGTGGATGGAGGGATGAGTGGGTGACAGGGGCAGGCTGGGGATGAGTGTGGATGGAGGGATGAGTGGGTGACAGGGGCAGGCTGGGGATGAGTGTGGGTGGAGGGATGAGTGGGTGACAGGGGCAGGCTGGGGATGAGTGTGGATGGAGGGATGAGTGGGTGACAGGGGCAGGCTGGGGATGAGTGTGGATGGAGGGATGAGTGGGTGACAGGGGCAGGCTGGGGATGAGTGTGGATGGAGGGATGAGTGGGTGACAAGGGCAGGCTGGGGATGAGTGTGGATGGAGGGATGAGTGGGTGACAGGGGCAGGCTGGGGATGAGTGTGGATGGAGGGATGAGTGGGTGACAGGGGCATGCTGGGGATGAGTGTGGATGGAGGGATGAGTGTGGATGGAGAGATGAGTGGGTGACAGGGGCAGGCTGGGGATAAGTGTGGATGGAGGGATGAGTGGGTGACAAGGGCAGGCTGGGGATGAGTGTGGATGGAGGGATGAGTGGGTGACAGGGGCAGGCTGGGGATGAGTGTGGATGGAGGGATGAGTGTGGATGGAAGGATGAGTGTGGATGGAGAGATGTGTGGGTGACAGGGGCAGGCTGGGGATAAGTGTGGATGGAGGGATGAGTGGGTGACAGGGGCAGGCTGGGGATGAGTGTGGATGCCACACACACCTATGACTGCTGAGCTTCAGAGAGATACAGAGGGGGAAGTGACGCTGCAGGAACAGCCTACCATCCATCCAGACACCCGGCACTGGCGATCATTAGGACTGCTGAATGTGAGTCCTCACTATGGCCTCCCTCCCTCCCTCCGGCTCCGAGCAATGTGTCACTCTCGTCTGCTTTTAGTGGACAGCCCGGACGTCCGATTGGACCTGCCTGTCAGTCCGCCCCTGGGTATACTTAACTCTGTGTACACAAGAGAGGAGCAAAGAGCCAACACAGGAGTTACCACTCATAGCAATAGCCCAAGTATAATACTTAACAAGCTAAACATGGATATCATCCAAGAAAGACTAAATAATTTAAATGTGAATAAGACTGCAGGACCAGATGGACTTCACCCAAGAGTACTTAAAGAACTCAGCTCAGTTATCTCACCACCACTGTTCTTGATCTTTAAAGACTCACTAGCAACTGGTATAGTGTCAAAGGACTGGCGCAGGGCAAATGTGGTGCCCATTTTTAAAAAGGGCTCTAGGTCTTCTCCGGGCAATTACAGACCGGTAAGTTTAACATCCATCGTGGGGAAATTGCTTGAGGGGCTATTAAGGGACTAAATACACAAATATGTAACTATCCATAATAATATAAGTGACAATCAGCACGGTTTTACTAAGGACAGAAGCTGCCAGACTAACCTGATTGGCTTCTATGAGGAGGTGAGTAGAAGCCTGGACAGAGGGGCGGCTGTAGATATAGTTTTTCTGGATTTTGCAAAAGCATTTCACACTGTCCCCCTATAGATGCTTATTGGGGAAATTAGGGTCTTCTGGATTAGAAAATGCAGTTTGTAACTGGATTGAAAACTGGCTGAAGGATCGTGTGCAGAGAGTTGTGGTTAATGATACCTACTCTGAATGGTTACCGGTTGTAAGTGGTGTACCCCAGGGTTCAATGCTGGGCCCACTATTATTCAACTTGTTTATAAATGACATAGAAGATGGAATTAAAAGCACTGTCTCTATTTTTGCAGATGACACGAAGATATGTAGCACAGTGCAGTCTTTTGAAGATGTTCACAAGCTTTAAGCTGACCATGAAAGTGTCTGGGCATCCACTTGGCAAATGAAGTTCAATGTGGAGAAATGTAAAATCATGCACTCGGGGGAGTAAAACTAGGAGAATCACTTGTTGAGAAGGATCTGGGGGTACTGGTAGACCACAGGCTAAGTAAAAGCAGCTGCTTCCAAGGCCACAAAGATATTATCATGCATTGAAAGAGGCATGAAATCACTGGATCACTGGGATGTAATTTTGCCTTTACTAGGCACTGGTGCACCCTCACCTGGAATATGCCGTCCGTTCATAGAAAGGACGCTCTGACTGTGGAAAGGGTGCAGAGGAGAGCCACCAAACGAATAAAAGGCATGAAAGATCTTAGTTATAAGGAAGGATTACGAGAATTAGATCTGCTTAGTCTTGAGAGGAGACAGCTGAGGGGGGACACCTTATCACAGAACTTCTCCTGGACATGGGCACAAAAGTTACCATATCTAGGAATTAAATTGACGGCCAGTTATGATGGAATTTATGGTGCTAACTATCCGGAAATAATTAAATCGATAATTTATTACATTCCTGGAGGCATATCCGCATGACATGGCTGGGCCGCATATCCGCTCTAAAAATGACCTTCCTCCCTAAAATCTTATACCTTTTCCGGGTGCTCCCTGTTCAGGTCCCGAAGCGGGTGTTAGATACCCTCCAAAATAAAATTTTGGCCTTTGCCTGGGATAAAACTAGACCCAGGATTTAGAAAACCACCTTATACTGTAGGAAAGAAGTTGGAGGCCTATCCTTTCCCTCTCTTCATAAGTATTATATCGCAGCCCAGGTAGCACCTCTAGTACTGCTACACACCCCATGCTACAAACCATTGTGGGTTAAAAACGATATAGCTAGCTGTAACCCAGTATCGCCAGCCTCACTCCTATGGATCCCTAAAACCAAAAGACCCAGAATTACACCCAGGATCCTTGATTTTTCCCTATCCATCTGGGACAAAATAAATCACATCTTCACTTCCCCACACTTACCGGCCTCCCCACTGTTAGGCAACCCGACATTCCCTCCGGGCCTTTCACATCAACCGCGATATAAATGGTGGAAGCAGAGAGGGCTCACAACGATAGACAAATTCTGTACCCCTTATGGCATAAATTCTCCTCAAGACTTGACGCCTGGGGAAAACCTCCCACCCTCTGAAACATTCAGGCTATTACAGGTGCAACATTTTGTAAAAAGCATATTGAAGGGAGCACCTCCACCTTATAAGACAACAGATTTTGAGAGCAAATGCCTTTGGGATCACTTTGCAGGGAGTCTAATCTCTAGCATATATGCGGTGCAAATATCCCCCCCCATCAATGAAACATGGATATGTGGTCAAGTGGGAGGGAGAGCTGGGACTGGAGAGAGAGATAGAACGCTGGGAAACTATATGGCGGCATACAAGCAAAACATCCCGCAATGCCTTGATTCAGGAGGGTGCCTATAAGCTTAGATAGAACTTTACTCCGGACCGAGTGCATAGATTCTCTCCATCCAGTTCCCCCTCATGTTTTAGAGGATGTCCGGATAAGGGCACAATGCTCCATGTGTGGTGGAACTGTCCGATTGCCCGAAATACCTGGGATAAAATTTATAAACTTATATCGGACATTTTGGACTTCCCGGTAGTGGGAACCCCATGGGAGGCTCTCCTTTCATTTTAATCTGGCCCGTTTTCTAAGTCAGAATGGCGACTAGTCCAACATATGTTATCAGCGGTACGGTCCACGATAGCTAGAAGCTGGAAGTCCCCCAACATTTCCTGGCCTGAGATTCTGGGCAGAATCTCAGATATTATGTGCAATGAAAAGATCACCGCAATTTCTGAGGATAGATATGATAACTTTCGGAAGATTTGGGACCCTTGGCTGAGTTACATAGAACTGCCGATAGGTCAGACGGACCCTGTGTTCCCTGTATGACGTTCGGAATTTAGGGGTTACACCCTTCCCCTAATCACCCCCCCCCGCCCCCGGAATTTATTGTCATGATATCACACGACTACATATCCAGGTGTCTGCGGCATAGTGGGAAAATTCAAGGTTTTTTGATTGTGGACACTGTCCCAGGTAGCCCAATTAGGAAAGATCCTTGGATAGCCCTTCTAAATAAAAAGATGCAAGGGAGCTCTAAATTTCAGTAAAAGTTGGTATGTCATCTTTTCATAGCTGCTAAACAGGTGGTGGCGAAATCTTGGAAATCCTTGACTGTTAGCTTTCGAGAGTTTCAAAATAGGGTGTGTATAGGGTGTGTATGGAACAACTATCAAAAATGATAAAATGATAAGATGGATGTTTTTACTAAAGCATGGGCCCCCTGGATAGAACATTGTTTGCCCTCCAACTTTGACCCCTCTCTTCTTACATTATAAGTGGCACGGCAGTAGATTCTTCTTAAGGTGTTATTGGTTATTTTCTCTTTCTCCCCCCTCCCCTTTTTTTTTCTTTTCTCCTGTTCCTTGCTCCTCTCTCATTGTTCCTCTTCTCTTTCTATTTTCTTTATTTCCCCGCACTATCTTTAGGCACATGTCAGTGCGTCCAGTACATATACCTGTATACAAACATTTGTGCAAAAAGTAATAATGAAAAATAGGAATATGAGCACTACTGTATATGTTCGTTTTTGTTTCTGAATAAGGAGGACAGAAACTTTTTGTTTGCCTTGCTGAGCGTCTTTGTTTATTGCTGCTCTCCTAAGTGCAGGAGAGTAAATTTTTTCCTATTTAAGCTCAATAAAAATATTGATAGCAAAATAATTCTGAGAGTAACATTGGCATGTTTAGGACTATACAATACTGACCTGTATTTTTTTTTTTTTATTTTAGGTTCTCCCCTGTGGTGTTTCTTTACCTGTGCACTGTTATACCTCCTACCTTTGTATTGGAAATTGGTTTTCAACATCATAAACTACGAAATGATAATACCACATATACAGAATTAGTACGTACAGCATAAAATAAATCTCCTTATTTGCATTCAGCTTAGGCAGATAACATAGCATAGCAGGGCTTTATTCATGAAAGGATAGCGTCAGGTAGTGCCTTGTAAATGACAGGTAGAGGCTGATTCATTAATAGCGACAGATAGCGACTGTTGAGCGACTGCAGCGGTATTTTGACAGCGACCGCTAGTAGTCGCTGTGCTTGGCCATTGTTCGGTGGATGATAGCGACTCAGTCGGTGTGCCGTAATGTTGAATACAAGATGCTGAGTCGCTATTTGACAGGTTCGCTGTTGTATGGGAGCGCATGATAGCGACTGGACATAGCGACCGGCACCCACCATATTCATTAAAAAATCAGCCTTAAAAATTCCTAGCGCTGTGAAATGCATGTTTAAATCCCAGAGCGCTGTAGGCGATGTGTTAAAAGTAGTTTTTTACCCCCTAACCACCCAAAAAAAAAAATGGAATGATTTTGAAATAATATTCAAACCTGAATAGTTTAAAATCAGACCTGTAATATCAATTCTGCCAAAAAAAAAATGTTTTTTAAAAATCCCCAAAAAATACATTTTCAAAGGAAGAAGTGTTCACAGATTTTTTTTTTAATTAAAAATATATATATATATTAAAAAATAATTATTAATTAAAATACATTCTGCCATTGAAATGCATTGGAGAGCGCCAGGTAGCGAGAGGTCATACCTGTCGCTGTTCAAGGATGTTCGCTGGCGCTGTGGGATGAGGCTGGGATAATGATGAATGAGTTGCTAGGTGGCGCTATCTCAGTCGCTAAGCAGTATCGGCTTGATAAATGTGTGATTGTGGAGGGGAGCCGGCGTTCTAGTTGCGGTACCTGGCTTTACTGGCCGTCTCCCCAGTCGCTATCTGTCGCTATCTGTCGCTATTCCTTGATAAATAAGGCCCCTAGTGTCAGGTGAACGCCGGACACGGCACGCAATTACACATTTATCAAGCAGATTCTGCTGAGCGACTGGGATAACACCATGTACCGTCCGATTCATCATCCTAGCCTCAGCGTACAGCGCCGGTGTTCAGCCTTGCAGAGCGCCATGTATTACCTCTCGCTACCTGTCGCTCTCCCATACTTTTCAATGGACGTTTTTTATTTCTCTTTAAACAGGGGTTTTTTATTTATTTATTTATTTTTTAATCTCAAATGATGTGACCTCTCCTGGCATAGAAAAATCAATTTTTGAAAATATTTTTCATGTTTTATATATTTATGCAGAATTGACATTACAGGTCTGGCATTAATGTGTTCATGTTACAATGTTATTACAATGTAATTCCATATATTTTCGCTTTGTTACTGGTGGATAGCATTTTTGAGCGCCGGAGGTGTGTGAGGCTGTTTTTTTAATATTCTTTATTTAAGGATTTTGCAGTTTTAAACTTTACAGACATTTAGGAATACAATACATTACACAAGTGCTGGGGGGGGAGGCTCATAGGAACACCTTTTTCAAGACAAGTGTTACATTACATCTGCGAATCAACATCTGCAATCATTACATTTTACATGGTGGGGGGTTCTTCAGCTTCAGTCCCTTCATGAGGGTGAGAGGTTCCCCTTGGATTTGTTCTTACACTCCATTGGCTGGTGTCATATAGTTCTCACCCGCCGGTGGCGAGCGGAACCCACCTCTCACTGAGTGATTATATTCTATCACTTTACCTTCTAGAGGGGGGTTGGCGTCTTCCCGGCACTAGGTGTAACCATGTGCCCATACCGGGGAAGGGTGGGGTGATACATAAGGGGCATGGGTGGTGAAAGAAATGCAAAGGGTAATGGGAGGGGGAAGGTATATGGCGTGTGGGACACGGTTCCAAGCCTGGTACTCAACCCGGTCTGCCGTTCCATTCTACCCATGGAGGGCTACTCAGGTCAGCGTCACGGGCATGACTCAAGGCCCACTGTTCAAACAAGCTTCTAAAATCAGCTGATTCCTCATAGAGCGTTAAATCTTCCATTTCCCTGATGAGGCTGTTTTTTTTTATGAATATGTTGTGAGTCGGTCGCACTGACCAGTTGCTAACATGCGCTCCCATACAGCGCTGTACTGGTCATATAGCGACTCCCCACAATGTATTCATCATTGCTGCACAGCGACTGAGTTGCTCAGAACTAGCGACCCACGGCCAAGCGCAGCGACTACTAGCGGGCACTCTGAAATGCCTGCTACAGACGCTCATCTGTCGCTACCTGCCGCTAATAATGAATCAGCCTGCCCCTCATTTATTCCCCCCCCCCATTCAGCAACAACAGTGGGTTTGGGACGTGGAGCTGCGCCGGAGTATAGTTTATGCCTGGAGAGTCCATTTAAGATTATATTTATAGTATATTTATTTTACTGAATGTTACTTGGTGTAAATGGGTGTTGTTCCTAGTGCCGATGTCCCCCTGTGCATTAACCCTGTTAAACCAGAGGAATCTGGCCTTTCTTCTCTTTGCCTCTGAGTTTGAGCATCCTGATTGGTCGGATACCCGGCAGAACTCAAACAAAATAAGCAAAGACACAAATGCAAATCTATCGCAAACACTGCTGCATAAACGAATGCCGCAAACGCATCCTGGACAGGTGTGATTGTAGACTTACTATTTGCTTCTGCCTGTTCCTAGAAAGTCCCCCCTTGTTGTTCATAATGTGCGAACATGTGTGGCCTAGCTCTTTCTCATTCTGCCCTTTTCACCTTGTGTGGCTGTAACTATTGCTGATATTGAGGGAAAAGGGGTAAATAAAGCAGGAAGCTGATTTGGTACTAAGGCCCCAAGGGATGCAGGATTTGTGTTAGCAGAGAACAGTAATAGAAGATAAATCCCAAGTATTGAATATCTTCAGACTTTAGAGCCAGCTAACTAGGTGCCCCTGGAGCATCTTGATTTGTAAAACCCCACTGTCTGAGCCCCCCAGATCACCCATAAACCCCTTAACTTTCCACTAGTCCCTTAGATTGCTGGCATCCCTGCAGCTGTTTGTGCTCCCACACCCAGCCATCCAGATAGGCCAGACGTGGGAAACTGGGCCCACCGCATGCCAACGCTTAGTCCAAGACAATGGCTTTATACCGCGCATTAGTATGCATGGCATTAAACGCGGATTGGATGAGAGCCTGCGCATGTGCATGGCGGAAAGGTGTGCCGAGCGGCAAATCTGGGGGGGGGGGGGGGGGGTGGTTGACATAATGGTTCATCCAAAATCAGGATGCCCCAGGGACAAGATCCAATTACCATGATAGTGAATATCTGGCCATTTGGTCCATTTTAAACAGAACCCTAGCAGAAAAACACAAGGTTTGCCTTTGATTAAAGTGGACCAAAACCCTCACCCCAACGGCCCTGAAACCTATAAGATTCCAGGGCTGCTGGATTCCCTCCTCCCGGGACATCCAGTGAACCCCCCAAGTCGCCCGGAAACTTACCTTCTTTCCCAGTCCAGCGGCGCCTGCACTACCTGCTGCCACATCCCCACTATCCCTTTAGCAGGGTGCATGCCCGCACCAGGCATTCTCTAATGGCCGGCGCAGGCACGCTCCCTGTTGGACCGGGGAAGAGTGAGTGACCTGGAGGGTTTCACACAGAAGGGCATGGACCAAAACCCAGGATAGTGCTAATTTCTGGGTAGCATGGCTTACCCATAGTGACATCTAATGCATACAGTATGTTCTGTCACTGTGATAACATTCTTGCTTGTATGATGCTGTACAAGTTTGCAATTCATGAATTTAATGTTCTTTTTATATTTTGTGTATGTGTTTTTGCTCTCTTTATATGTAAAGCTAAAAATGAATTCTCATATCTCTCCCAGGATGACAAGTTGTTTCCCGTTCTTCTTCAAGTTTTAGAGAGTATGGTTATCTTTGTCTTGGTGATAGGTCGCTGGCTGATGCCGAAGGGACACATGGACAGAAATCAGCTTTCTCAGCTTCTACTGACCTACCTTGCATTGGGAGCAGACATGTTGGATGTTTTACAGATAATCAAGGACATTGAAATTTCTGATAGCTTGGCAGTATTTGTTGTGGGTCTGTGTCTCTTCGCTTTGGCAGCTTTTCAGTTCACTATAGTGCTCACACAAACTGTATCATCCAAGAACACAAGCAGGTTGGAGGAGGAGACACAACCATCGTCAGCGAGTAAGAAGCACATTTTGTATTCCTGCTGTTCTAATGAGGTATGGAGCACACTTATTACAGTTGGAATGCAGGATGGACCTTTTCTCATCTATCGCATGTACTTAATAGTTGCAGAGAATGTGTATAATGATTCATTATACTTCTTCGTTATGAAAAATTTTATGACAGTCCTATTAGAAATATACAAGCTTATAGCGATACTGTTGGACATCAGGAGGGAAAGGAAGAAGTTTCAGCAAAATGCAAGTGAAATGTGTATAAGTGATAAAGAAGCGTGATCTGTTCCAAGACAAGATTTTGAAAACAATCAATACAATCAAATAAGTTTACATATCTATAATAAAAGAAGCTGTATCTAATAAATCAGTATTTTAAAAAGAAACCTCAACAAAGCTGTGAAATTGCCAGGTATGGGGATAAACCTTGTGGCGCACTGTGCATGTAGCTTCATTGTATTTGTCTGCAGCACTGCTGAACTGTTGACGTCAGACACCATCTCAGGAGCCATATGGGGGCCCCAGGCCGCTGCTGTATGGCTCTGTGGCTGGGTAATGCAGAGTTGGGTAAATAGAGACATGTTCGAGCTTACCTAAGTTTGCAGCTTCCAGCACCACACATGGTTTCTCATCCTCCCCATCTGTGTCACATTCCTGGGCCCTGTGGAGGATGGAAGCTGTGGAGTGTGGTACTGGAAGCTGCAGAGGCATTTAAGCCTGCATGTCTGCTTGACTGTATCATTTTAGCTCTTTAGGGCTGAAAGATCCTCCCTGTCGAGGGCAAATATTTTATGGGGTGGGAGTCCACACACACTCCGCAGATCAGGGACTGGGGGGATCTGTGCACACTCTACGTATTGATGATGGAAGGGCTGGATAAAGAGTTTTGCCAGTCTCCAATTACCCTTATATCATCAGCTAGCTTAATGAAAGGGTCCTCCAAACATTTGGAGTCCCCACCTCTTTTGTGCATCCTACCAAATTCTAAGCGTGATTTTGGCATTTAAAAATCATCTCATTGTGGCCATCTGCTGCTGGTCACGTTGAGGTGTTCTCCAAACCATGGTATCGCGTTTTAAGGCAAAGAAGTCCGCTGCTCAAGCATGAGTGGGGCATCCCAACTGGTGATGCTACTACCTGCAACCCCTCAAACCCGCACCTTGAAACTCTTGAAAACCTCTTCTGCACTCCTCTTCTGGGTTCCGGACCCCAGTGGGGCTATAGCAATTGGCTTTCGGCAGTCACTTGTGTCTGGAACTGGATGCCGGTTCATCTAGTCCCAGAAAAGATGGGTTGCAGGGGACTAAGTGTTGGGGGAGCATCACCAATCTGGTTGCCCTCCCAAAATATGAGCTGGGTGTGGGAATGCTTCAAGCCCTGCAACTCTACCTAGAATTTATAAACAGAGCACAGCACTCCTGACCCAATTTTGGCAAGCAGATTTTTTAAAAATAAAAATAGCCTTATCAAGCTCTAACCCTCACCCCTTTGTTTGGCAATGGACCACTCCTTTGCTGTCCTTTTTTTTAGGTTTAAAAGCAATAGCTGTGCATGCCACTCCTAAAAGTTATCAGCTGCAGTCAGCTATATTTAGGATATTTCAGCTATTTAATTGTACTTGCATTCTGAACACCATACAGTAGAGGGTGTCCTTTAAGCACTAAATAACCTAGTCTAGGAATCTGATCTCTGATAAGAATCCCGAGTGCACCTCTGTGTTTTGGTCATTTGTAAAAAGCTGGGCATTGGATGGATAATTGACTTGTCAATAGTTGGCACCTTTACTAGAGGCATCTTCATTAAAGTGAAACAAACCCAATATAAATGAGTCCACCCTATTTAAGAGATTTCCCTAGGGGCATCCCAGTTTGCGATGCAGTTTGAAACCCCTTTGTTTCCCCTGTGAAACTCTCCTTGAACCTTGAATGACAGCTGGGGCAAAGCTTTGTTGCACTCCGCGGCATCTCCACTCCCATCAGCCTGCACAGCCCCACCAAGACATTTAGGTGTGCTGAGTGGATGCTGCCAGAGGCCTGCACATGTGATGTGGGATCAAGAATTAAAATGATTATACAGGAAAAATCAGGGCCCCTAGGACAGAGAGTCACCTGGCCCTAGACTCTAGAGCAGAGCGAAAATACAATTCTGTGAAATACTCACCTGTAGAATTGATATTATTTGTATACAGTACGTCCTGCTCCAGATATAGTACTTCTTGGGTCATCCTCCGCCAGATGGCGCTGCACTGCAGAGACATGCAAAACAGGCTCCACCCGGCCCCTCAAATACCCGGGGACCTCCCACAAATCCCCAGCATTGAAAAGCAGTGAACAAGAAGCTGGGAGAATTAACCACCGAAACTGGTAACTATAACAATGGTAACAATCACCATACAGGGGATCCAGAATAATGCAAAAACCAGGGTGGGGTGGAGCAGGACGTACTGTATACAAATAATATCAATTCTACAGGTGAGTATTTCACAGAATTGTATTATTCTTAGTATACAGTACGTCCTGCTCCAGATATAGTACTTACACTTGGGACATCCAATAGCAGTGTCCATAAAGTAGGGTGGGATCCCCAACAAAAAAGGCAACAGCAGACAGTTAAAACCACTGTCACCTGCATAACCATGCGGCCAAGACAGCATGAGCTGAGGCCCTAACATCAACCTTGCAATACTTTGAAAAGGTATGAACAGAAGACCAAGTAGCGGCCTAGCAACCAATTCAACGGAAGCCTGGTGCTGAAAAGCCCAAGAGGCACCAAAAGCACGAGTAAAATAAGAAGTAAAGCGAAAGGAAATACTCTTCCCCTTGGAGGAATAGGCCTGAGTAACAGCCTGACGAAACCAAACACTAACAGTAGACTTGGCAGAAGCCAAAAACCCTTTCCAAGGACCAGAAGGAACCATCCCATCCAAGTAATGACCAGGGCCAAAGCCGCCTAACTCCCGAAAGCAGACGAGATCGGGCACATTCAGGATGGAGTGGCCGTAGGCCCAAAGGAACATCAGTTCTCCTAAAGTACACAGTGACTACCAAGGAAAAAAACTTCCAACACCAAGGAATGCAGAACCCTTTCCTCAGCGTTGCTAGGAATAAGGCACGGAAGGGAGAACAATATCTTGAAGAATGAACATAAGACACCACCTTAGGCAGAAAGTCCGGCTTCAGGCGGAACACCACCTATCCTGGTGTATCTCAAAGAATGGTGGCTAGATAGCCAGAGCCGCCAGCTCAGACACATGTCTGACCGAAGTAACACTCACCAGAAGGACAACCTTTAGGGTAAGAACAGCCGGACAGCATCCTGAATAGGACCAAAGGGAAAAACCCCGCAAGGCAGACAGAAACAAATACAAATCCCAACAGGGACCATAGGATTACCTGGGGGACGCACATGAGTACCCCCTGAAAGAAGTCTTAACCAAGGAAAACTAAACAAAAGACTTCTAAAGTAAGGCAGACAGGGCAGAACCTGACCCTTCAGAGTACTGAGTTGGAGAACCAACTCATGCTGTAATAACTCTAGAACCCTGGGAACCGAGAACGCCCAACAGGGAAGAAGAGACCTAGACTCACACTAATAAATATGGGTATGCCATACCCTATAACAGATGGAAGAAGAAGAAGCTTGCTCCTAGTCTTCCCATAGTCTCAATTAGAGATGAGCGAACTTTTGAAAAATTCAATTCGACTGATTCGCCGAATTTTCCGACAAAAATCGTTTCGACCCGAATAAATTCGCGACGAATCGCTATTAAAAACTGCTATTTCTGAGCCTCCTAGAGCCTCAATAGGGTTGTAAACCATTCTGCCTTGCTGTAACACGCACAGGATGCGTGCTGGGTTAGTTAAATAATACTTTGAAGAAATATCACATGCAGATCAGAGGCATCGCTAATAGAATCGCAGAGCGGCACAATTGAATTCAAGAGAGTTGAAGTGGCATCACTATGAGGGGCAGGAGCCCAATCATTGCTTTAAAGAGACACTGGAGTTGGCAGCAGCAGGAGCCCAAAAATTGGATGAATCACACCCTGGAGTTGGCAGCAGCAGCAGGAGCCCGAACATTGGCTGAAAGAGACACTGGGGTTGGCTTCAGGAGCCCAAAAATTGGATGAATCACACCCTGGAGTTGGCAGCAGCAGCTGGAGCCCAAATAGTACTTTAAAGAGACACTGGGGTTGGCTTCAGGAGCCCAAAAATTGGATGATTCACACCCTGGAGTTGGCAGCAGCAGCAGCAGGAGCCCAAATATACACTGGAGTTGGCTTCAGGAGCCCAAAAATTGGATGAATCACACCCTGGAGTTGGCAGAAGTTGGCAGCAGCAGCAGGAGCCCAAATATTACTTTAAAGAGACACTGGGGTTGGCTTCAGGAGCCCAAAAATTGGATGAATCACACCCTGGAGTTGGCAGAAGTTGGCAGCAGCAGCAGCAGAAGCCCAAATATTACTTTAAAGAGACCCTGGGGTTGGCTTCAGGAGCCCAAAAATTGGATGAATCACACCCTGGAGTTGGCAGCAGCAGCAGCAGGAGCCCAAATATACACTGGAGTTGGCTTCAGGAGCCCAAAAATTGGATGAATCACACCCTGGAGTTGGCAGCAGCAGCAGGAGCCCAAATATTACTTTAAAGAGACACTGGGGTTGGCTTCAGCAGCCCAAGAAATGGATGAATCACACCCTGGAGTTGGCAGCAGCAGCAGCAGGAGCCCAAATATACACTGGAGTTGGCTTCAGGAGCCCAAAAATTGGATGAATCACACCCTGGAGTTGGCAGAAGTTGGCAGCAGCAGGAGCCCAAATATTACTTTAAAGAGACCCTGGGGTTGGCTTCAGGAGCCCAAAAATTGGATGAATCACACCCTGGAGTTGGCAGCAGCAGCAGCAGGAGCCCAAATATACACTGGAGTTGGCTTCAGGAGCCCAAAAATTGGATGAATCACACCCTGGAGTTGGCAGCAGCAGCAGCAGGAGCCCAAATATTACTTTAAAGAGACACTGGGGTTGGCTTCAGGAGCCCAAAAATTGGATGAATCACACCCTGGAGTTGGCAGCAGCAGCAGCAGCAGGAGCCCAAATATACACTGGAGTTGGCTTCAGGAGCCCAAAAATTGGATGAATCACACCCTGGAGTTGGCAGAAGTTGGCAGCAGCAGCAGCAGCAGGAGCCCAAATATTACTTTAAAGAGACCCTGGGGTTGGCTTCAGGAGCCCAAAAATTGGATGAATCACACCCTGGAGTTGGCAGCAGCAGCAGCAGGAGCCCAAATATACACTGGAGTTGGCTTCAGGAGCCCAAAAATTGGATGAATCACACCCTGGAGTTGGCAGAAGTTGGCAGCAGCAGCAGCAGGAGCCCAAACATTACTTTAAAGAGACCCTGGGGTTGGCTTCAGGAGCCCAAAAATTGGATGAATCACACCCTGGAGTTGGCAGAAGTTGGCAGCAGCAGCAGCAGGAGCCCAAATATTACTTTAAAGAGACCCTGGGGTTGGCTTCAGGAGCCCAAAAATTGGATGATTCACACCCTGGAGTTGGCAGCAGCAGCAGCAGGAGCCCAAATATACACTGGAGTTGGCTTCAGGAGCCCAAAAATTGAATGAATCACACCCTGGAGTTGGCAGAAGTTGGCAGCAGCAGCAGCAGGAGCCCAAAAAATGGCCTAAAGACATAAATATGTTTTGCACCATTTGGAAAGTGTAAAACGTGGCACCATGCTGAATCTAGTCGCATGCATCAGGCATTGGTGGGTGGAAATCCTGGCTGATCCATCCCTGATTCATTTTGACAAAGGTGAGTCTCTCCACATTTTTAGTTGACAGACGAGTTCTCCTCGCCGTAACTATGGCCCCCGCCGCACTAAACACCCGCTCAGATGGCACGCTACTTGCCGGGCAGGACAGCTTTTCCAGAGCAAACTCTGCTAGTTGCGGCCACAAATCAAGTTTGGCTGCCCAGAAGTCCAGCGGATCCTCAAGGTGTGTTGGCATGGTCATGTCAAAGTATGACATGACCTGCTGGTTGAGGTCCTGCTCCAGGTCTTCCTGCTGCTCATGAGTAGCCTCACTATGCAGGTGTAGAAAGCTACTCATTAGCGACTGAAGACTGAGGCTGCTGCTGCTGATGGAGCTGCTGTTGCTGCTCCTGCCAACCCCCCCAGCGGCCATGGCAGTGGAAGGTGAGCGCAGAGGTCCCCTCAAGTCAGACCTGCGAGAGTATGGACCATGGCGCAGATAGGCATCAGCCAACTGCCTACGTAGAATGTCTTTGTAATAGTTGAGTTTGTCCTCCCTCTCGGTGGGTTTAAAAAATGCCCCCATTTTGTGCCGGAAGCGAGGGTCCAATAAGGTGGACAGCCAGAAGTCATCCCGCCGACAGATGGAAACAATTCTGGGGTCACTACGCAAGCACGTGAGCATTATTATTATTATTATTATTGTTTATTTATATAGCGCCATCATCTTCCGTAGCGCTTTACAAAGTAGTAATTACAGACAGGGTAGAAACATACGATACATATACTATTTCAAATGCAGTTTTACAGAGATGACAATGGATATTCTGAGTACAAGATACAATAGGGGAGAGAGCCCTGCCCTTTGCGAGCTTACAGTCTAAAGGAAGAGGGGTGAAGACGAGGGGGAAGGATCACACACAGTCAGTATTGAGCTTTGTGGCATGTGCCCTTTAGAAGATCGGTTAGGCCAGATTATATGCTTGTCTGAATAAGTGAGTTTTAAGGGTGCCTTTGAAGGTTTTGAGGGTTGTGGAGTGGCGGATTGGGTGCGGGAGGGCATTCCAGAAGATTGAAGTTGCACGTGAGAAGTCCTGGAGGCGGGCGTGAGAGGAGGTGACCAGGGTGGAGGACAGGAGAAGGTCGGCAGAAGAGCGGAGGCTGCGTCTAGGTTGATACTGTTGGATTAGAGATGAGATATAGGGAGGGGCCTGGTTGGAGAGAGCTTTGTAGGCGAGAGTTAGTGTTTTGAACAGGATTCGCTGTGGGACTGGCAGCCAGTGTAGGGATTGGCAGAGAGGCGCAGAACTAGAGTAGCGAGAGGAGAGATGGATGAGGCGAGCAGCAGAGTTCAGGATAGATTGGAGTGGTGCCAGTCTGTTAGTTGGTAGGCCACAAAGAAGGATGTTGCAGTAATCCAGACGGGATATGACCAGGGCATGCACTAGCATTTTAGTGGTGTCAGGTGAGAGGAAAGGACGGATGCGGGAGATGTTTTTAAGTTGGAGGCGACAGGAGGTGGCCAGGGAGTGAATATGTGGTTTGAAAGAGAGGGCAGAGTCCAGAATGACTCCCAAATGTACAAAATAGGGATCCTAGAATGATCCCCAGACCCTTAGAGAAGGCCGCACACTGATTATAAAAATATATTAGCTTTAATGAATGTAATATACATAAAAAGAAGACACTCATCTACATACAAGATTAAAAAACATAAAAGACACAAGCTAAGGGGACCCGGTGTATGGTGACTAACATGTATACATAATAATGCCGTCGTAATTAAATAATATAATAGACTAAATGATAATGGTATGCCCAGATATAGCAGCAATGAGTAATGAATATATACCCGTATAACAGTAATGAAATGGATGTGCTGATGAGGTGAATAAAAAAACTAAAGTGTAAAAAAGAGAAAAAGAACAATTAAGTGCATGTGCTCTATGGCCATAAATGAAAACAAACTATGTGATGTGTGCAAAATAGCAACGTGAATATATGTGCAAAAAGGCAATTTAAAATATGTGCAAAATAACAATATAACAATGTATCCAAGGCTGTTTAAAAAATGTGCAAAATAACAATATAACAGTATATCCAGGGCTGTGTGTGTTAGCCCAACACTGGACAACAGTGAATGCAAGTTATAGACAGAATATGTAAGCAAAAGAAAACAGGCTTTGTATTGAGTAAAGCCCAGCTGGGCAGCCAAGCAATCAATAATAAATCACAACGACAGCATGTAAAAATAAATAAACACTTAATTACGTCACCGTATCACAAGGGATCCCCCGCCGCAGCCGCCACCGACGCGTTGCGTGTCGCAGGGACACTTCGCCAGGCACCGAGCTTGGGAAGTTGCTGTTATTGTGTAATTGTTGACAGAAATAGACGTGTTAGAGAGGGGAGGGGAGTTAGATGGTGGAAAAATGACCAGTTCTGTCTTGTCCATGTTTAGCTTGAGGTAGCGAGATGACATGAATGAAGAAATAGCTGAGAGGCAGTTGGGGAGACGAGATAGTAGAGAGGAGAGATTGGGGCCTGAGAGATATATCTGAGTGTCATCTGCATAGAAGTGGTATTGGAAGCCTAATGAAGTAATAAGTTTGCCAAGGCCATGGGTGTAGACTGAGAAAAGTAGGGGGCCTAGGACAGAACCTTGTGGCACACCAACAGAAAGGGAACGTGAGGATGAGACTGTGTTAGAATAGAATACACTGAATGATCTATCAGAGAGGTAAGAGTTGAGCCAAGAGAGTGCAAGCCCTTGAACCCCGAGAGAGGAGAGAATATCAATAAGCAAAGAGTGGTCGACAGTATCAAAGGCTGAGGAGAGGTCAAGAAGGATAAGGATGGAGTAGTGACCTTTGCTTTTGGCAGTGAGCAGATCATTGGTGACTTTGGTGAGGGCAGTTTCAGTGGAGTGGTTACGGCGGAATCCTGATTGTAAGGGGTCAAATAAATTGTTGGTGGATAAGTATTGTGACAGTTCTGAGTGGACATGTTGTTCAAGAAGTTTGGAGGAGAAAGGGAGTAGTGAGATAGGGCGGTAGCTGGAGAGGGCAGAGGGGTCGAGAGAGGGTTTCTTGAGTATCGGAGTAATAACAGCATGTTTGTAGGAAGAAGGAAAGGTGCCAGTGGAGAGAGAAAGGTTGAATATGTAGATTAAGGCTGGAGTGAGGGATGGAGACAGTTGAGGAATAAGGTGGGATGGAATAGGATCGAGGGAGCAGGTAGTCAGGTGGGCCCTAGATGTGAGAGAGGTTAGTCCAGGCTCAGTTATTGGAGTAAAGAAAGTAAGAGAGTAAGGCAGGGGGATTGTTTGAATTGGTGAGGGATTCTGAGCGGCAAAGCCAAGTCGAATGTTGTCAATTTTTTCTTTGAAGAATGTCGAAAATTCTTCTGCTGTTATTTGGGAGGTTGGAGGAGGAGGTGGAGGGCGGAGTAAGGAACTGAAAGTATTGAAGAGTTGTTTGGGATTCCGGGCTTGTTCAGAAATCAGTGAGGAGAAATAAGCTTGCTTAGCAGATGAAAGGGCCGTCCTGAGATCCTGAAGGGCTTGTTTATAGAATAGAAAGTCATGATTGGCTTTGGTTTTCCTCCATCGCCGTTCAGCAGCTCGAGACAGCTGTTTCAATCTGGCTGTGCTTGCATTTAGCCAGGGTTGGGGGTTTTTGGTGCGGGGACGGCTATAGGTGAGGGGGGCGACAAAGTCCAGAGCTGAGGAGAGAGTATTATGGTAGTGTGATGATGCAGCGTCTATGTCCGTGAATGAGGTCAAGGTCTGAAGAGGTTGAAGTGAGGCAGAAAAGGACTGAAGGTCTAGGTTTCTTAAGTTCCTGCGTTGAGTTGTGGGTTTGTGTGGAAGGGGGTTTGCAGGCATTGGAGAGAGGGTCATAGTCAGCAGATTATGGTCAGAGAGGGGGAGCAAAGAGGACGAGAGGTTTGATAGAGAGCAGAGGTTAGAGAAGAGGAGGTCAATTGTGTGGCCGTCTTTGTGGGTGGGTGTAGTAGACCATTGCTTGAGGCCGAAAGATGAGGTTAGTGACAGTAGTCTGGTGGCAGCAGGGTTGCTAGTGTCCACAGATATGTTGAAGTCACCCATGATGATTGCAGGGATGTCTGTGGACAGAAACTGAAGGAGCCAGGTAGAAAAGTGGTCGAAGAAGAGAGTAGTAGTTCCTGGAGGGCGGTAGATGACTGCGATTTTCAGGTTACAGGGAGAATATAAGCGGACACAGTGAACTTCAAAAGATGAGAAGGATAGAGATGGCAAGGCAGGGAGTGGGTTAAAGGAGCAGAGTTTGGATAGAAGGATGCCGACACCCCCACCCTGTTTGTTGTTGGATCTTGGGGTGTGGCTGAGATGTAGTCCCCCATGTGAGCGTGCATTCCACAGTGCGCAGGTGACAGTGGCGGGAAGGGATGGAGAGTGACTAAGCTGTATCAGATTAGATAGGTTGCGTGTGTATCCCGGTTTTACACGGTTGTAGACTTTTGGCTTTGATGAAAAGCGAATAGGTATGGAGGAGGGGGGTGGAGAGAGTGGGCCTGGATTAGGACTGATGTCACCGGCGGCAAGTAAGAGTAAAAGGAGAGAGAAGAGATGGTTGTGGCTTTTGAGGGTGGAGTGGTGTGTCTTGTGCTTGGATATAGAGGGGGTAAGTGATTTTGCCAAGGAAAGGAATTCATGAGCAGAGAGGTAAGGGGAGGAGAGCAGAGAGGGGGAGATATATAGGGACTTACCGGGAGTAGGGGGATACGATGTGCCTAGGATTCTGAGGGTAAGAGGAAGCAGTGTGATGAGGTAGAAGGTGATCATTGTTGTTGATGCTGGGCTATTCAAACAAGCAGAATCCAGTGCAGGTTTCCTCCAGGTTGAATTCAGGTTAAATTCGCTGCAGACTTAGAAGGAGTCAGACTTGGAAAGGAGTCTGATTGCAGCCATAGTGACTTGCAGCCACTATTCACTCAATATGAGCAGTATCTAAGTGCCTGTGATTAGCTCATGCACAACACTTGGGCCTAAAGGGTGGGGCTAGGTCAGTCCTTAAAGTTTGGTCAGGGAGGGCACATAAGGTAATAAAACATCAAATGGAATGTGGCTAGATGCTAGGGTTCAGTGAACACACAAGGGGCATGCTTCGTGCCATTTGCGCAAGTGACTCGGATGGACTACCTGTCTCCATCTCCACTGCATACTGCCGCGGTGTGCCCGGGTCCTCTGTCTCGCCTTCCTCAAAAACCTCTAGCTCCTCTGGCTGCTCCTGCTCCTCCTCTCCTGTCCGCTGACTAGATAAACCAGCCATTTCGCCAAGCCTAAACTGTGTTTCGCTGGGCAACTCCTCCTCCTCCTCTTCCTCCTCCTCCTCCAGTTCAGCTCCAACGGGGTTCATGTGGCCGTAAGATGTAAACGCCATGTCTCCAGTGCCCTGACCAGCCATGGTTTCCAACATGTGCTGTAGTACATGAAGCAGTGGAATCACGTCGTTCATCCCGTAATCCTGCCGACTGACAAATAAAGTGGCTTCCTCAAAGGGCCTGAGCAAACGGCAAGTGTCACGTATGAGCTGCCACTGGTTGACATTGAAGTTACACAGGGGAGTCTCCCTATCTGCTTGGATCATCAGGAAATCCGTGATGGCTTTTCTCTGTTCATATAATCGGTCCAACATGTGAAGGGTGGAATTCCAACGGGTGGAAACATCGCAAATCAGACTATGTTGGGGGATACCATTCTGACGCTGTAGCTCAAGAAGGGTGTGTTTGGCGGTGTAGGAGTGGCTGAAGTGCATGCAAAGTTTCCTTGAAGTTGTTAGGATGTCTTGCAGATGGGGGGAACACTTCAGAAACCGCTTGACAACCAGATTGAAGACGTGAGCCATGCAGGGGGCATGGGTCAGGCTTCCTTGGCGCAGCGCAGACAAAATGTTCTTCCCATTGTCGGTAACCATGATTCCCATTTTAAGTTTTCTCGGAGTAAGCCATGTTTGGATTTCCTGATGAATACATTTAAGCAGTTCCTCCCCTGTGTGACTCCGTTCGCCAAGACAAACCATGTGAAGCACTGCGTGACACCTCCGTGCCCTGCACACATGGTAGACTGGAGGGGCACTGAGACTTGAGCCTACAGTGGAGGGTGAGGAGATGGCGGAGGATGAGGAGGCCGAGTCGCACGGTGTCACAGGCCCAACGGGCAGGGAGCGCGGAGGCCGAAGCGGCGTGACCTGTCCAAGTTGCTGCTGCTGCTGCAAAGGGACCACATTCACCCAGTGGGCCGTAAACGACATGTACTGTCCCTGACCGTAGTTACAGCTCCAGATGTCGGCGCTGCCATGCACTTTGCTACACACCGACAGGCTCAAGGACTGGCCCACCTTCTGTTCAACAAAAGTGTGCAGCGCTGGTACTGCCTTCTTGGCAAAGAAATGACGGCTTGGGACTCTCCACCTCGGCTCGGCACAAGCCATCAGTTCTCTGAAAGGTGCAGATTCCACCACCTGAAAAGGGAGCGACTGCAGCACCAGCAACTTGGACAGGAGCACATTCAGCTTCTGCGCCGTAGGATGAGTGGGCGCATACTGCTGTCTCTTGGACATGGCTTCGCTGATGGATTGCTGGCGGGATGCATGACTTGGAGGAGGAGGAGCAGGAGCAACAGAGGATGGGTATGACGCACAGCTGCCTTCGGCTGAGGTGCTGGAGCCTTGGCTGGCAGAAATTGGGAGCTCACTTGGTGAGGAAGCAGACTGGACCACCCCTTGGGAGCCTCGGTTCTCCCAGGTCGCTTTATGGTGACGCATCATATGTTGACGCAGGGCCGTGGTGCCAACATTTGGACCCTGGCCACGCTTCACCTTCTGCCTACATATCTTGCATGTGGCCATGTTACCCTCCTGCGGATGCTTCAGGAAAAACTGCCACACTGCCGAGTAGCTACTTTTCCCACCCCCTGGCCTCACTGATTCACTGCTGCTGTTGCCAACTCCAGGAACCCCTGCTCCACTACCTCCCGATAAGGTAGACTGCCGCACAGCAGGTGCTCTACCCCGGCCCCGGCCGGCTCCAGCCTTTGGAATTGTGCCCCCATGCTGACTGCTACCACCTTGCTGCCTCAGCTGCTGACTCCGGGGCAACCTGCGCCCCTCTTCTCCTGATGATGACGATGAAGCCCCTTCATCACCCGGCTCCCAAGTGCGATCGGCTTCATCGTCATCATCATCATCACCGAGTTGTGGCTGTACGTCACTGATGTTCGTGGATTCGTCAACAGTGTCTGGCGCAGGAGCTGGAACGCTCGCAGCACCCATGACACTGTCCACATCACTATTTGTCTGCCTAGCTAGAGAAGCCACCTCCATTTCTTGGCTGGGCAGTAGCTGCTGACTGTCCTCTATCTGATGGTCCTCCTCACTAAAGAGTGGAGCTGAACCCAAAGCATAGGATACGTCGCTGGGGGAGGGAACGGCGTAGGCCAGAGGCAATGGGAGGACAGGGACTGCTCTCGGGGCATGCCAACTCAGGGTTGTGTCAGAGGAACCTACCGACCCTAGACTGGGGGTCTCAGACGTAAGTTGTGATGATGTTGTTGATGAGCGCGTCAACCAATCTACCACGGCAGATGCGTTACTGGTGGAGACCCGACCGCTAGCAGATACTGGCAGATTAGGTCTCTCAGCGTGACTCCTGCTGCTACTGGCCCCCAGTCTGATGCGAGCTCTGCCTGCGGAATCTTGGCCTCTGCCACTCCTCTTTTCACTTCCAGGCACTTGTCTGCCCGACATAGTCTAACTGGCGTGGTAGTAGGTGATATTTTAAGAACCCCCGGGCAGCAGGTGGGTATATATGAAACAGATTATAATGCACACCAAAAGTGAGCAGTAACACTCAGCCTCCAACAGGCCTGCTTAGTGTAAATAAGAGAGCTGCTTAGTGTAAATAAAGAGGGGTATGCTATGTTACAGAATGGGATGCCCCAACAGAAGTGCACCTGGCAGGCAGCAGTAAGTCTATGTACAGCAAAAGTGTCTTTATCAGGCCTAATTTCAATTATAATAAGTGCAAATGGTTATATGGTCTTAAACAGAGGCTGCTGTAGTCACAGAATGGGATGCCACAACAGAAGTGCACATGGCAGGGTCCAGTAGTGCTATGCCCAGCAAAAGTGTCTTTATCAGGCCTAATTTCAATTATAATAAGTGCAAATGGTTATATGGTCTTAAACAGAGGCTGCTGTAGTCACAGAATGGGATGCCCCAAACAGGAGTGCACCTGGCAGGGTCCAGTAGTGCTATGCCCAGCAAAAGTGTCTTTATCAGGGCTAATTTCAATTATAATAAGTGCAAATGGTTATATGGTCTTAAACAGAGGCTGCTGTAGTCACAGAATGGGATGCCCCAAAAAAGAAGTGGACCTGGCAGGGTCCAGTAGTGCTATGCCCAGCAAAAGTGTCTTTATCAGGCCTAATTTCAATTATAATAAGTGCAAATGGTTATATGGTCTTAAACAGAGGCTGCTGTAGTCACAGAATGGGATGCCCTAAAAAAGAAGTGGACCTGGCAGGGTCCAGTAGTGCTATGCCCAGCAAAAGTGTCTTTATCAGGCCTAATTTCAATTATAATAAGTTCAAATGGTTATATGGTCTTAAACAGAGGCTGCTGTAGTCACAGAATGGGATGCCCCAAAAAAGAAGTGGACCTGGCAGGGTCCAGTAGTGCTATGCCCAGCAAAAGTGTCTTTATCAGGCTAATTTCAATTATAATAAGTGCAAATGGTTATATGGTCTTAAACAGAGGCTGCTGTAGTCACAGAATGGGATGCCCCAAAAAAGAAGTGGACCTGGCAGGGTCCAGTAGTGCTATGCCCAGCAAAAGTGTCTTTATCAGGCCTAATTTCAATTATAATAAGTGCAAATGGTTATATGGTCTTAAACAGAGGCTGCTGTAGTCACAGAATGGGATGCCCCAAAAAAGAAGTGGACCTGGCAGGGTCCAGTAGTGCTATGCCCAGCAAAAGTGTCTTTATCAGGCTAATTTCAATTATAATAAGTGCAAATGGTTATATGGTCTTAAACAGAGGCTGCTGTAGTCACAGAATGGGATGCCCCAAAAAAGAAGTGGACCTGGCAGGGTCCAGTAGTGCTATGCTCAGCAAAAGTGTCTTTATCAGGCCTAATTTCAATTATAATAAGTGCAAATGGTTATATGGTCTTAAACAGAGGCTGCTGTAGTCACAGAATGGGATGCCCCAAAAAAGAAGTGGACCTGGCAGGGTCCAGTAGTGCTATGCCCAGCAAAAGTGTCTTTATCAGGCTAATTTCAATTATAATAAGTGCAAATGGTTATATGGTCTTAAACAGAGGCTGCTGTAGTCACAGAATGGGATGCCCCAAAAAAGAAGTGGACCTGGCAGGGTCCAGTAGTGCTATGCCCAGCAAAAGTGTCTTTATCGGGGCTAATTTCAATTATAATAAGTGCAAATGGTTATATGGTCTTAAACAGAGGCTGCTGTAGTCACAGAATGGGATGCCCCAAAAAAGAAGTGGACCTGGCAGGGTCCAGTAGTGCTATGCCCAGCAAAAGTGTCTTTATCAGGCTAATTTCAATTATAATAAGTGCAAATGGTTATATGGTCTTAAACAGAGGCTGCTGTAGTCACAGAATGGGATGCCCCAAAAAAGAAGTGGACCTGGCAGGGTCCAGTAGTGCTATGCCCAGCAAAAGTGTCTTTATCAGGCCTAATTTCAATTATAATAAGTGCAAATGGTTATATGGTCTTAAACAGAGGCTGCTGTAGTCACAGAATGGGATGCCCCAAAAAAGAAGTGGACCTGGCAGGGTCCAGTAGTGCTATGCCCAGCAAAAGTGTCTTTATCAGGCTAATTTCAATTATAATAAGTGCAAATGGTTATATGGTCTTAAACAGAGGCTGCTGTAGTCACAGAATGGGATGCCCCAAAAAAGAAGTGGACCTGGCAGGGTCCAGTAGTGCTATGCCCAGCAAAAGTGTCTTTATCAGGCCTAATTTCAATTATAATAAGTGCAAATGGTTATATGGTCTTAAACAGAGGCTGCTGTAGTCACAGAATGGGATGCCCCAAAAAGAAGTGGACCTGGCAGGGTCCAGTAGTGGTATGCCCAGCAAAAGTGTCCTTATCAGGCTAATTTCAATTATAATAAGTGCAAATGGTTATATGGTCTTAAACAGAGGCTGCTGTAGTCACAGAATGGGATGCCCCAAAAATGAAGTGGACCTGGCAGGGTCCAGTAGTGCTATGCCCAGCAAAAGTGTCTTTATCAGGCCTAATTTCAATTATAATAAGTGCAAATGGTTATATGGTCTTAAACAGAGGCTGCTGTAGTCACAGAATGGGATGCCCCAAAAAAGAAGTGGACCTGGCAGGGTCCAGTAGTGCTATGCCCAGCAAAAGTGTCTTTATCAGGCTAATTTCAATTATAATAAGTGCAAATGGTTATATGGTCTTAAACAGAGGCTGCTGTAGTCACAGAATGGGATGCCACAACAGAAGTGCACCTGGCAGGGTCCAGTAGTGCTATGCCCAGCAAAAGTGTCTTTATCAGGCCTAATTTCAATTATAATAAGTGCAAATGGTTATATGGTCTTAAACAGAGGCTGCTGTAGTCACAGAATGGGATGCCCCAAAAAAGAAGTGGACCTGGCAGGGTCCAGTAGTGCTATGCCCAGCAAAAGTGTCTTTATCAGGCTAATTTCAATTATAATAAGTGCAAATGGTTATATGGTCTTAAACAGAGGCTGCTGTAGTCACAGAATGGGATGCCACAACAGAAGTGCACCTGGCAGGGTCCAGTAGTGCTATGCCCAGCAAAAGTGTCTTTATCAGGCCTAATTTCAATTATAATAAGTGCAAATGATTATATGGTCTTAAACAGAGGCTGCTGTAGTCACAGAATGGGATGCCCCAAAAAAGAAGTGGACCTGGCAGGGTCCAGTAGTGCTATGCCCAGCAAAAGTGTCTTTATCAGGCTAATTTCAATTATAATAAGTGCAAATGGTTATATGGTCTTAAACAGAGGCTGCTGTAGTCACAGAATGGGATGCCCCAAAAAAGAAGTGGACCTGGCAGGGTCCAGTAGTGCTATGCCCAGCAAAAGTGTCTTTATCGGGCTAATTTCAATTATAATAAGTGCAAATGGTTATATGGTCTTAAACAGAGGCTGCTGTAGTCACAGAATGTGATGCCCCAAAAAGAAGTGGACCTGGCAGGGTCCAGTAGTGCTATGCCCAGCAAAAGTGTCTTTATCAGGGCTAATTTCAATTATAATAAGTGCAAATGGTTATATGGTCTTAAACAGAGGCTGATGTAGTCACAGAATGGGATGCCCCAAAAAAGAAGTGGACCTGGCAGGGTCCAGTAGTGCTATGCCCAGCAAAAGTGTCTTTATCATGCCTAATTTCAATTATAATAAGTGCAAATGGTTATATGGTCTTAAACAGAGGCTGCTGTAGTCACAGAATGGGATGCCCCAAAAAAGAAATGGACCTGGCAGGGTCCAGTAGTGCTATGCCCAGCAAAAGTGTCTTTATCAGGCTAATTTCAATTATAATAAGTGCAAATGGTTATATGGTCTTAAACAGAGGCTGCTGTAGTCACAGAATGGGATGTCACAACAGAAGTGCACCTGGCAGGGTCCAGTAGTGCTATGCCCAGCAAAAGTGTCTTTATCAGGCCTAATTTCAACTATAATAAGTGCAAATGGTTATATGGTCTTAAACAGAGGCTGCTGTAGTCACAGAATGGGATGCCCCAAAAAAGAAGTGGACCTGGCAGGGTCCAGTAGTGCTATGCCCAGCAAAAGTGTCTTTATCAGGCCTAATTTCAATTATAATAAGTGCAAATGGTTATATGGTCTTAAACAGAGGCTGCTGTAGTCACAGAATGGGATGCCCCAAAAAAGAAGTGGACCTGGCAGGGTCCAGTAGTGCTATGCCCAGCAAAATTGTCTTTATCAGGCCTAATTTCAATTATAATAAGTGCAAATGGTTATATGGTCTTAAACAGAGGCTGATGTAGTCACAGAATGGGATGCCCCAAAAAAGAAGTGGACCTGGCAGGGTCCAGTAGTGCTATGCCCAGCAAAAGTGTCTTTATCATGCCTAATTTCAATTATAATAAGTGCAAATGGTTATATGGTCTTAAACAGAGGCTGCTGTAGTCACAGAATGGGATGCCCCAAAAAAGAAATGGACCTGGCAGGGTCCAGTAGTGCTATGCCCAGCAAAAGTGTCTTTATCAGGCCTAATTTCAATTATAATAAGTGCAAATGGTTATATGGTCTTAAACAGAGGCTGCTGTAGTCACAGAATGGGATGCCCCAAAAAAGAAGTGGACCTGGCAGGGTCCAGTAGTGCTATGCCCAGCAAAAGTGTCTTTATCAGGCCTAATTTCAATTATAATAAGTGCAAATGGTTATATGGTCTTAAACAGAGGCTGCTGTAGTCACAGAATGGGATGCCCCAAAAAAGAAGTGGACCTGGCAGGGTCCAGTAGTGCTATGCCCAGCAAAAGTGTCTTTATCAGGCTAATTTCAATTATAATAAGTGCAAATGGTTATATGGTCTTAAACAGAGGCTGCTGTAGTCACAGAATGGGATGCCCCAAAAAAGAAGTGGACCTGGCAGGGTCCAGTAGTGCTATGCCCAGCAAAAGTGTCTTTATCAGGCTAATTTCAATTATAATAAGTGCAAATGGTTATATGGTCTTAAACAGAGGCTGCTGTAGTCACAGAATGGGATGCCCCAAAAAAGAAGTGGACCTGGCAGGGTCCAGTAGTGCTATGCTCAGCAAAAGTGTCTTTATCAGGCCTAATTTCAATTATAATAAGTGCAAATGGTTATATGGTCTTAAACAGAGGCTGCTGTAGTCACAGAATGGGATGCCCCAAAAAAGAAGTGGACCTGGCAGGGTCCAGTAGTGCTATGCCCAGCAAAAGTGTCTTTATCAGGCTAATTTCAATTATAATAAGTGCAAATGGTTATATGGTCTTAAACAGAGGCTGCTGTAGTCACAGAATGGGATGCCCCAAAAAAGAAGTGGACCTGGCAGGGTCCAGTAGTGCTATGCCCAGCAAAAGTGTCTTTATCGGGGCTAATTTCAATTATAATAAGTGCAAATGGTTATATGGTCTTAAACAGAGGCTGCTGTAGTCACAGAATGGGATGCCCCAAAAAAGAAGTGGACCTGGCAGGGTCCAGTAGTGCTATGCCCAGCAAAAGTGTCTTTATCAGGCTAATTTCAATTATAATAAGTGCAAATGGTTATATGGTCTTAAACAGAGGCTGCTGTAGTCACAGAATGGGATGCCCCAAAAAAGAAGTGGACCTGGCAGGGTCCAGTAGTGCTATGCCCAGCAAAAGTGTCTTTATCAGGCCTAATTTCAATTATAATAAGTGCAAATGGTTATATGGTCTTAAACAGAGGCTGCTGTAGTCACAGAATGGGATGCCCCAAAAAAGAAGTGGACCTGGCAGGGTCCAGTAGTGCTATGCCCAGCAAAAGTGTCTTTATCAGGCTAATTTCAATTATAATAAGTGCAAATGGTTATATGGTCTTAAACAGAGGCTGCTGTAGTCACAGAATGGGATGCCCCAAAAAAGAAGTGGACCTGGCAGGGTCCAGTAGTGCTATGCCCAGCAAAAGTGTCTTTATCAGGCCTAATTTCAATTATAATAAGTGCAAATGGTTATATGGTCTTAAACAGAGGCTGCTGTAGTCACAGAATGGGATGCCCCAAAAAGAAGTGGACCTGGCAGGGTCCAGTAGTGGTATGCCCAGCAAAAGTGTCCTTATCAGGCTAATTTCAATTATAATAAGTGCAAATGGTTATATGGTCTTAAACAGAGGCTGCTGTAGTCACAGAATGGGATGCCCCAAAAATGAAGTGGACCTGGCAGGGTCCAGTAGTGCTATGCCCAGCAAAAGTGTCTTTATCAGGCCTAATTTCAATTATAATAAGTGCAAATGGTTATATGGTCTTAAACAGAGGCTGCTGTAGTCACAGAATGGGATGCCCCAAAAAAGAAGTGGACCTGGCAGGGTCCAGTAGTGCTATGCCCAGCAAAAGTGTCTTTATCAGGCTAATTTCAATTATAATAAGTGCAAATGGTTATATGGTCTTAAACAGAGGCTGCTGTAGTCACAGAATGGGATGCCACAACAGAAGTGCACCTGGCAGGGTCCAGTAGTGCTATGCCCAGCAAAAGTGTCTTTATCAGGCCTAATTTCAATTATAATAAGTGCAAATGGTTATATGGTCTTAAACAGAGGCTGCTGTAGTCACAGAATGGGATGCCCCAAAAAAGAAGTGGACCTGGCAGGGTCCAGTAGTGCTATGCCCAGCAAAAGTGTCTTTATCAGGCTAATTTCAATTATAATAAGTGCAAATGGTTATATGGTCTTAAACAGAGGCTGCTGTAGTCACAGAATGGGATGCCACAACAGAAGTGCACCTGGCAGGGTCCAGTAGTGCTATGCCCAGCAAAAGTGTCTTTATCAGGCCTAATTTCAATTATAATAAGTGCAAATGATTATATGGTCTTAAACAGAGGCTGCTGTAGTCACAGAATGGGATGCCCCAAAAAAGAAGTGGACCTGGCAGGGTCCAGTAGTGCTATGCCCAGCAAAAGTGTCTTTATCAGGCTAATTTCAATTATAATAAGTGCAAATGGTTATATGGTCTTAAACAGAGGCTGCTGTAGTCACAGAATGGGATGCCCCAAAAAAGAAGTGGACCTGGCAGGGTCCAGTAGTGCTATGCCCAGCAAAAGTGTCTTTATCGGGCTAATTTCAATTATAATAAGTGCAAATGGTTATATGGTCTTAAACAGAGGCTGCTGTAGTCACAGAATGTGATGCCCCAAAAAGAAGTGGACCTGGCAGGGTCCAGTAGTGCTATGCCCAGCAAAAGTGTCTTTATCAGGGCTAATTTCAATTATAATAAGTGCAAATGGTTATATGGTCTTAAACAGAGGCTGATGTAGTCACAGAATGGGATGCCCCAAAAAAGAAGTGGACCTGGCAGGGTCCAGTAGTGCTATGCCCAGCAAAAGTGTCTTTATCATGCCTAATTTCAATTATAATAAGTGCAAATGGTTATATGGTCTTAAACAGAGGCTGCTGTAGTCACAGAATGGGATGCCCCAAAAAAGAAATGGACCTGGCAGGGTCCAGTAGTGCTATGCCCAGCAAAAGTGTCTTTATCAGGCTAATTTCAATTATAATAAGTGCAAATGGTTATATGGTCTTAAACAGAGGCTGCTGTAGTCACAGAATGGGATGTCACAACAGAAGTGCACCTGGCAGGGTCCAGTAGTGCTATGCCCAGCAAAAGTGTCTTTATCAGGCCTAATTTCAACTATAATAAGTGCAAATGGTTATATGGTCTTAAACAGAGGCTGCTGTAGTCACAGAATGGGATGCCCCAAAAAAGAAGTGGACCTGGCAGGGTCCAGTAGTGCTATGCCCAGCAAAAGTGTCTTTATCAGGCCTAATTTCAATTATAATAAGTGCAAATGGTTATATGGTCTTAAACAGAGGCTGCTGTAGTCACAGAATGGGATGCCCCAAAAAAGAAGTGGACCTGGCAGGGTCCAGTAGTGCTATGCCCAGCAAAAGTGTCTTTATCAGGCCTAATTTCAATTATAATAAGTGCAAATGGTTATATGGTCTTAAACAGAGGCTGATGTAGTCACAGAATGGGATGCCCCAAAAAAGAAGTGGACCTGGCAGGGTCCAGTAGTGCTATGCCCAGCAAAAGTGTCTTTATCATGCCTAATTTCAATTATAATAAGTGCAAATGGTTATATGGTCTTAAACAGAGGCTGCTGTAGTCACAGAATGGGATGCCCCAAAAAAGAAATGGACCTGGCAGGGTCCAGTAGTGCTATGCCCAGCAAAAGTGTCTTTATCAGGCCTAATTTCAATTATAATAAGTGCAAATGGTTATATGGTCTTAAACAGAGGCTGCTGTAGTCACAGAATGGGATGCCCCAAAAAAGAAGTGGACCTGGCAGGGTCCAGTAGTGCTATGCCCAGCAAAAGTGTCTTTATCAGGCCTAATTTCAATTATAATAAGTGCAAATGGTTATATGGTCTTAAACAGAGGCTGCTGTAGTCACAGAATGGGATGCCCCAAAAAAGAAGTGGACCTGGCAGGGTCCAGTAGTGCTATGCCCAGCAAAAGTGTCTTTATCAGGCTAATTTCAATTATAATAAGTGCAAATGGTTATATGGTCTTAAACAGAGGCTGCTGTAGTCACAGAATGGGATGCCCCAAAAAAGAAGTGGACCTGGCAGGGTCCAGTAGTGCTATGCCCAGCAAAAGTGTCTTTATCAGGCCTAATTTCAATTATAATAAGTGCAAATGGTTATATGGTCTTAAACAGAGGCTGCTGTAGTCACAGAATGGGATGCCCCAAAAAAGAAGTGGACCTGGCAGGGTCCAGTAGTGCTATGCCCAGCAAAAGTGTCTTTATCAGGCTAATTTCAATTATAATAAGTGCAAATGGTTATATGGTCTTAAACAGAGGCTGCTGTAGTCACAGAATGGGATGCCACAACAGAAGTGCACCTGCCAGGGTCCAGTAGTGCTATGCCCAGCAAAAGTGTCTTTATCAGGCCTAATTTCAATTATAATAAGTGCAACTGGTTATATGGTCTTAAACAGAGGCTGCTGTAGTCACAGAATGGGATGCCCGAAAAAAGAAGTGGACCTGGCAGGGTCCAGTAGTGCTATGCCCAGCAAAAGTGTCTTTATCAGGCTAATTTCAATTATAATAAGTGCAAATGGTTATATGGTCTTAAACAGAGGCTGCTGTAGTCACAGAATGTGATGCCCCAAAAAGAAGTGGACCTGGCAGGGTCCAGTAGTGCTATGCCCAGCAAAAGTGTCTTTATCAGGGCTAATTTCAATTATAATAAGTGCAAATGGTTATATGGTCTTAAACAGAGGCTGATGTAGTCACAGAATGGGATGCCCCAAAAAAGAAGTGGACCTGGCAGGGTCCAGTAGTGCTATGCCCAGCAAAAGTGTCTTTATCATGCCTAATTTCAATTATAATAAGTGCAAATGGTTATATGGTCTTAAACAGAGGCTGCTGTAGTCACAGAATGGGATGCCCCAAAAAAGAAATGGACCTGGCAGGGTCCAGTAGTGCTATGCCCAGCAAAAGTGTCTTTATCAGGCTAATTTCAATTATAATAAGTGCAAATGGTTATATGGTCTTAAACAGAGGCTGCTGTAGTCACAGAATGGGATGTCACAACAGAAGTGCACCTGGCAGGGTCCAGTAGTGCTATGCCCAGCAAAAGTGTCTTTATCAGGCCTAATTTCAACTATAATAAGTGCAAATGGTTATATGGTCTTAAACAGAGGCTGCTGTAGTCACAGAATGGGATGCCCCAAAAAAGAAGTGGACCTGGCAGGGTCCAGTAGTGCTATGCCCAGCAAAAGTGTCTTTATCAGGCTAATTTCAATTATAATAAGTGCAAATGGTTATATGGTCTTAAACAGAGGCTGCTGTAGTCACAGAATGGGATGCCCCAAAAAAGAAGTGGACCTGGCAGGGTCCAGTAGTGCTATGCCCAGCAAAAGTGTCTTTATCGGGCTAATTTCAATTATAATAAGTGCAAATGGTTATATGGTCTTAAACAGAGGCTGCTGTAGTCACAGAATGTGATGCCCCAAAAAGAAGTGGACCTGGCAGGGTCCAGTAGTGCTATGCCCAGCAAAAGTGTCTTTATCAGGGCTAATTTCAATTATAATAAGTGCAAATGGTTATATGGTCTTAAACAGAGGCTGATGTAGTCACAGAATGGGATGCCCCAAAAAAGAAGTGGACCTGGCAGGGTCCAGTAGTGCTATGCCCAGCAAAAGTGTCTTTATCATGCCTAATTTCAATTATAATAAGTGCAAATGGTTATATGGTCTTAAACAGAGGCTGCTGTAGTCACAGAATGGGATGCCCCAAAAAAGAAATGGACCTGGCAGGGTCCAGTAGTGCTATGCCCAGCAAAAGTGTCTTTATCAGGCTAATTTCAATTATAATAAGTGCAAATGGTTATATGGTCTTAAACAGAGGCTGCTGTAGTCACAGAATGGGATGTCACAACAGAAGTGCACCTGGCAGGGTCCAGTAGTGCTATGCCCAGCAAAAGTGTCTTTATCAGGCCTAATTTCAACTATAATAAGTGCAAATGGTTATATGGTCTTAAACAGAGGCTGCTGTAGTCACAGAATGGGATGCCCCAAAAAAGAAGTGGACCTGGCAGGGTCCAGTAGTGCTATGCCCAGCAAAAGTGTCTTTATCAGGCCTAATTTCAATTATAATAAGTGCAAATGGTTATATGGTCTTAAACAGAGGCTGCTGTAGTCACAGAATGGGATGCCCCAAAAAAGAAGTGGACCTGGCAGGGTCCAGTAGTGCTATGCCCAGCAAAAGTGTCTTTATCAGGCCTAATTTCAATTATAATAAGTGCAAATGGTTATATGGTCTTAAACAGAGGCTGATGTAGTCACAGAATGGGATGCCCCAAAAAAGAAGTGGACCTGGCAGGGTCCAGTAGTGCTATGCCCAGCAAAAGTGTCTTTATCATGCCTAATTTCAATTATAATAAGTGCAAATGGTTATATGGTCTTAAACAGAGGCTGCTGTAGTCACAGAATGGGATGCCCCAAAAAAGAAATGGACCTGGCAGGGTCCAGTAGTGCTATGCCCAGCAAAAGTGTCTTTATCAGGCCTAATTTCAATTATAATAAGTGCAAATGGTTATATGGTCTTAAACAGAGGCTGCTGTAGTCACAGAATGGGATGCCCCAAAAAAGAAGTGGACCTGGCAGGGTCCAGTAGTGCTATGCCCAGCAAAAGTGTCTTTATCAGGCCTAATTTCAATTATAATAAGTGCAAATGGTTATATGGTCTTAAACAGAGGCTGCTGTAGTCACAGAATGGGATGCCCCAAAAAAGAAGTGGACCTGGCAGGGTCCAGTAGTGCTATGCCCAGCAAAAGTGTCTTTATCAGGCTAATTTCAATTATAATAAGTGCAAATGGTTATATGGTCTTAAACAGAGGCTGCTGTAGTCACAGAATGGGATGCCCCAAAAAAGAAGTGGACCTGGCAGGGTCCAGTAGTGCTATGCCCAGCAAAAGTGTCTTTATCAGGCCTAATTTCAATTATAATAAGTGCAAATGGTTATATGGTCTTAAACAGAGGCTGCTGTAGTCACAGAATGGGATGCCCCAAAAAAGAAGTGGACCTGGCAGGGTCCAGTAGTGCTATGCCCAGCAAAAGTGTCTTTATCAGGCTAATTTCAATTATAATAAGTGCAAATGGTTATATGGTCTTAAACAGAGGCTGCTGTAGTCACAGAATGGGATGCCACAACAGAAGTGCACCTGCCAGGGTCCAGTAGTGCTATGCCCAGCAAAAGTGTCTTTATCAGGCCTAATTTCAATTATAATAAGTGCAACTGGTTATATGGTCTTAAACAGAGGCTGCTGTAGTCACAGAATGGGATGCCCCAAAAAAGAAGTGGACCTGGCAGGGTCCAGTAGTGCTATGCCCAGCAAAAGTGTCTTTATCAGGCTAATTTCAATTATAATAAGTGCAAATGGTTATATGGTCTTAAACAGAGGCTGCTGTAGTCACAGAATGTGATGCCCCAAAAAGAAGTGGACCTGGCAGGGTCCAGTAGTGCTATGCCCAGCAAAAGTGTCTTTATCAGGGCTAATTTCAATTATAATAAGTGCAAATGGTTATATGGTCTTAAACAGAGGCTGATGTAGTCACAGAATGGGATGCCCCAAAAAAGAAGTGGACCTGGCAGGGTCCAGTAGTGCTATGCCCAGCAAAAGTGTCTTTATCATGCCTAATTTCAATTATAATAAGTGCAAATGGTTATATGGTCTTAAACAGAGGCTGCTGTAGTCACAGAATGGGATGCCCCAAAAAAGAAATGGACCTGGCAGGGTCCAGTAGTGCTATGCCCAGCAAAAGTGTCTTTATCAGGCTAATTTCAATTATAATAAGTGCAAATGGTTATATGGTCTTAAACAGAGGCTGCTGTAGTCACAGAATGGGATGTCACAACAGAAGTGCACCTGGCAGGGTCCAGTAGTGCTATGCCCAGCAAAAGTGTCTTTATCAGGCCTAATTTCAATTATAATAAGTGCAAATGGTTATATGGTCTTAAACAGAGGCTGCTGTAGTCACAGAATGGGATGCCCCAAAAAAGAAGTGGACCTGGCAGGGTCCAGTAGTGCTATGCCCAGCAAAAGTGTCTTTATCAGGCCTAATTTCAATTATAATAAGTGCAAATGGTTATATGGTCTTAAACAGAGGCTGCTGTAGTCACAGAATGGGATGCCCCAAAAAAGAAGTGGACCTGGCAGGGTCCAGTAGTGCTATGCCCAGCAAAAGTGTCTTTATCAGGCCTAATTTCAATTATAATAAGTGCAAATGGTTATATGGTCTTAAACAGAGGCTGCTGTAGTCACAGAATGGGATGCCCCAAAAAAGAAGTGGACCTGGCAGGGTCCAGTAGTGCTATGCCCAGCAAAAGTGTCTTTATCAGGCTAATTTCAATTATAATAAGTGCAAATGGTTATATGGTCTTAAACAGAGGCTGCTGTAGTCACAGAATGGGATGCCACAACAGAAGTGCACCTGCCAGGGTCCAGTAGTGCTATGCCCAGCAAAAGTGTCTTTATCAGGCCTAATTTCAATTATAATAAGTGCAACTGGTTATATGGTCTTAAACAGAGGCTGCTGTAGTCACAGAATGGGATGCCCCAAAAAAGAAGTGGACCTGGCAGGGTCCAGTAGTGCTATGCCCAGCAAAAGTGTCTTTATCAGGCTAATTTCAATTATAATAAGTGCAAATGGTTATATGGTCTTAAACAGAGGCTGCTGTAGTCACAGAATGTGATGCCCCAAAAAGAAGTGGACCTGGCAGGGTCCAGTAGTGCTATGCCCAGCAAAAGTGTCTTTATCAGGGCTAATTTCAATTATAATAAGTGCAAATGGTTATATGGTCTTAAACAGAGGCTGATGTAGTCACAGAATGGGATGCCCCAAAAAAGAAGTGGACCTGGCAGGGTCCAGTAGTGCTATGCCCAGCAAAAGTGTCTGTATCATGCCTAATTTTAATTATAATAAGTGCAAATGGTTATATGGTCTTAAACAGAGGCTGCTGTAGTCACAGAATGGGATGCCCCAAAAAAGAAATGGACCTGGCAGGGTCCAGTAGTGCTATGCCCAGCAAAAGTGTCTTTATCAGGCTAATTTCAATTATAATAAGTGCAAATGGTTATATGGTCTTAAACAGAGGCTGCTGTAGTCACAGAATGGGATGTCACAACAGAAGTGCACCTGGCAGGGTCCAGTAGTGCTATGCCCAGCAAAAGTGTCTTTATCAGGCCTAATTTCAACTATAATAAGTGCAAATGGTTATATGGTCTTAAACAGAGGCTGCTGTAGTCACAGAATGGGATGCCCCAAAAAAGAAGTGGACCTGGCAGGGTCCAGTAGTGCTATGCCCAGCAAAAGTGTCTTTATCAGGCCTAATTTCAATTATAATAAGTGCAAATGGTTATATGGTCTTAAACAGAGGCTGCTGTAGTCACAGAATGGGATGCCCCAAAAAAGAAGTGGACCTGGCAGGGTCCAGTAGTGCTATGCCCAGCAAAAGTGTCTTTATCAGGCCTAATTTCAATTATAATAAGTGCAAATGGTTATATGGTCTTAAACAGAGGCTGATGTAGTCACAGAATGGGATGCCCCAAAAAAGAAGTGGACCTGGCAGGGTCCAGTAGTGCTATGCCCAGCAAAAGTGTCTTTATCATGCCTAATTTCAATTATAATAAGTGCAAATGGTTATATGGTCTTAAACAGAGGCTGCTGTAGTCATAGAATGGGATGCCCCAAAAAAGAAATGGACCTGGCAGGGTCCAGTAGTGCTATGCCCAGCAAAAGTGTCTTTATCAGGCTAATTTCAATTATAATAAGTGCAAATGGTTATATGGTCTTAAACAGAGGCTGCTGTAGTCACAGAATGGGATGTCACAACAGAAGTGCACCTGGCAGGGTCCAGTAGTGCTATGCCCAGCAAAAGTGTCTTTATCAGGCCTAATTTCAACTATAATAAGTGCAAATGGTTATATGGTCTTAAACAGAGGCTGCTGTAGTCACAGAATGGGATGCCCCAAAAAAGAAGTGGACCTGGCAGGGTCCAGTAGTGCTATGCCCAGCAAAAGTGTCTTTATCAGGCCTAATTTCAATTATAATAAGTGCAAATGGTTATATGGTCTTAAACAGAGGCTGCTGTAGTCACAGAATGGGATGCCCCAAAAAAGAAGTGGACCTGGCAGGGTCCAGTAGTGCTATGCCCAGCAAAAGTGTCTTTATCAGGCCTAATTTCAATTACAATAAGTGCAAATGGTTATATGGTCTTAAACAGAGGCTGCTGTAGTCACAGAATGGGATGCCCCAAAAAAGAAGTGGACCTGGCAGGGTCCAGTAGTGCTATGCCCAGCAAAAGTGTCTTTATCAGGCCTAATTTCAATTATAATAAGTGCAAATGGTTATATGGTCTTAAACAGAGGCTGCTGTAGTCACAGAATGGGATGCCCCAAAAAAGAAGTGGACCTGGCAGGGTCCAGTAGTGCTATGCCCAGCAAAAGTGTCTTTATCAGGCTAATTTCAATTATAATAAGTGCAAATGGTTATATGGTCTTAAACAGAGGCTGCTGTAGTCACAGAATGGGATGCCACAACAGAAGTGCACCTGGCAGGGTCCAGTAGTGCTATGCCCAGCAAAAGTGTCTTTATCAGGCCTAATTTCAATTATAATAAGTGCAACTGGTTATATGGTCTTAAACAGAGGCTGCTGTAGTCACAGAATGGGATGCCCCAAAAAAGAAGTGGACCTGGCAGGGTCCAGTAGTGCTATGCCCAGCAAAAATGTCTTTATCAGGCTAATTTCAATTATAATAAGTGCAAATGGTTATATGGTCTTAAACAGAGGCTGCTGTAGTCACAGAATGGGATGCCCCAAAAAAGAAGTGGACCTGGCAGGGTCCAGTAGTGCTATGCCCAGCAAAAGTGTCTTTATCAGGCCTAATTTCAATTATAATAAGTGCAAATGGTTATTTGGTCTTAAACAGAGGCTGCTGTAGTCACAGAATGGGATGCCCCAAAAAAGAAGTGGACCTGGCAGGGTCCAGTAGTGCTATGCCCAGCAAAAGTGTCTTTATCAGGGCTAATTTCAATTATAATAAGTGCAAATGGTTATATGGTCTTAAACAGAGGCTGCTGTAGTCACAGAATGGGATGCCCCAAAAAAGAAGTGGACCTGGCAGGGTCCAGTAGTGCTATGCCCAGCAAAAGTGTCATTATCAGGCCTAATTTCAATTATAATAAGTGCAAATGGTTATATGGTCTTAAACAGAGGCTGCTGTAGTCACAGAATGGGATGCCCCAAAAAAGAAGTGGACCTGGCAGGGTCCAGTAGTGCTATGCCCAGCAAAAGTGTCTTTATCAGGGCTAATTTCAATTATAATAAGTGCAAATGGTTATATGGTCTTAAACAGAGGCTGCTGTAGTCACAGAATGGGATGCCCCAAAAAAGAAGTGGACCTGGCAGGGTCCAGTAGTGCTATGCCCAGCAAAAGTGTCTTTATCAGGCCTAATTTCAATTATAATAAGTGCAAATGGTTATATGGTCTTCAACAGAGGCTGGTGTAGTCACAGAATGGGATGCCCTACAGCAGACTTAAGATCAGTTCAGTATATATGCACAGTTAGTTAGTATAAGCAGCCTGAAAACGCTAACAAAGCCTGTCAGCCAGCTAGTAACACTCAGGCTGGATGAAAAAAAAAAAAATCTCCCTGTGACAGCCTCCGATTTTTCCTACCTTTCCCTGTTTTTCGCTGACTTTCTGTCTGTCTCCTGTCTGTCTCCTGCCTGTCTCCAGCCTGTCCCTGTCTGTCCCTGCCTGTCTAACTGCCTCTCTCCCTCAGCTACACAGCGTTCTGTCTCTCACGAATGCAATAGAGAAATGAGGAAGGAAAAGCAAGATGGCCGACTTAAATAGCGCTGTGACGTCACCGGGCTTGCTGGCTGCTGATAGGCTGCATGTGACTGCTCCAGCTTGCACTGGCGCGGGATAGATGTCCAGACATGTCCCGTCCGCCATCTTAGAATGCCTGTAAATGTAAATGAATGGATGTTAAAGGAAAACTTCGAGCGATCGAATTGCGGGGAAATTCGGATTCGATCCGAATCGAATTTTTCCTGAAATTCGGATCGAATCCGGGTTCGTCCGGATCGATTCGCTCATCCCTAGTCTCAATCACAGAGAGAGATAAGCCTGTCACCATCAAGATGGATGTTTCAGCAGTCAGGCCGTCTAGGCCAGAGTCTGTAGATTGGGGTGACGTAAAGGGGCCCTGAGTGAGCAGAGCTGGCACTCCTGGCAGAACGTACAGATCTACTGCCCTCGGTACCACGTCTGCAACCACACTCTACTAGGCCACCCGGGGGCCACCAGAATCACTGGTCCCCCTTCCAGAGCAATCTTGCGCAGAACCCTGCCTAGCAGGGGGAATGGAGAAAAGACATACAGAACAGAACGTCCAGCCATGACGTTACTAAGGCATCCTGATCACGGCCAGAGGATCCTGGGACAGGGAAACAAGGGCCGAGAGCTTGTGATAGTGACGGGACAAATAGATCCACAACTGGTTGGACCCCATAGTGACACAGGGATTAGCACAGCCTGTAGCAGAGGGACCCCCACCGGAGCGAATACCATTGATATGCAGGGAACATTGTCCTCCACCCAGATTAGGATCAAGGACACTTCCTGGAGGACCCTCCTGCTCCAGGTCCCTCCCAAATGATTAATGTAGGCCACTGTCGTCAGACAGACTGAGCGCCCCCGAACAGGCAGTCCCTGAAGAGGAGTAGTCAAGCGAGATAGAACCAACCTAAACTCTCACTGTTTCAAACATCTATAGGTGTATGGACCTTCTAAGGGCCCCACCTCCCCCAGGACCGCAGGGAGTTTCAGAAGAAACCCCCCCCCTTCAACCTGATAGATTGGCATCCATGGTGACCGTCTCCAGGACGGGGCAAGAAAGGAACTGCCCCCAGACAGGTTCCTTGAGTTCATCCACTCCAAGAGGGACCTACTTACCAGGGGGTAAGGCACACAGACCCTGCTCCAGGGATGCTGGATCCCTGTCCTGTACTAACAATAGAAGTCGCAGAAGGTTGGAGAGATAATTTCCATGATTGAATGGAAACATTGCTGTATATTTTCTTATCTTCAAATAAAAATTATTGAAAGAGAAGTCGCAGAAGGGCCCAAGGGGAACTGAGCATAAGGGACCTCTTCTGAGCAAGCCACCAATGGCCCACCAGCTGCATCCCTGCCTGGTGAAGGGACTGGGACAGCAATGAAGGACGGAGCCCATGCAACCAGATTGTCCACTTTATTGCTGAGGAAGGAAGATTCTCGTCTGAGCCGAATCCAGATTCATTCCTAGGAATGGAGTTACCAATTAAGGGGACAATGAGGACTTGCGGTGATTGATCACCCATCCAAATGACTCCCAATGGACACCACCAGCCGAGTGTCCAACTTAGTCTGACGTAGAGACTGGGAAGTGCAAAAGGACGTCCAGGTAGGTCATCGCGCGGACGCCCCTTGGTCTCATCACCCCCAACAGCACCTTGGTGAGCACTCTGGGAGCTGAAGAGAGGCCAGATAACAAGGCCACAAATTAGCAGTGTTGGACTTCCACAGGGATGTGAACATAAGCATCTTAGAGCTCCACAGACGGCAAGAAGCCCCCTGGGCGCAAGGCGCTGATGGCCCATCTCAGAGTTTCCATGCAGAAAACTGCCTGTAATTGGAGAATTGCCAAGAACCAGTGAATCCAGAATGGGCCAGACTGACCCATCCTTTTGGGGGACTGTGGAAAGGTTGGTGTAGCGGCCGCTGCCTCTGCCTGTTAAGGGCAATCTGCAAGTGACCCTCAGACCCCGCAGGCCTTGCATGGCCTGTGCCAGCACCTGAACAGAGGCATGGACCAGGAGTACCCGGGACCTGATGATCTTGGGGGAGGCCGCGCAGCAAACTCTATCTTGTATCCGGAGGACACTACCTCCTGAATCCACCAGTATGAGGCATAATGCCTCCTGACAAGAGCAAAGTGCCGCAGCCATCCCTTCACCCAGACGGGCGAGGGCGCCCATCATGCTTGAGGGGGTTTGGTGGAAGATTTAGGCTTAGCCCCGCCGGAGGGGCCAGAGCGTTGTCTGCTGCTCCCGGGGCAGGAGTCTGCACGAGCCCCCATGAAGGACACCCCTGGTTCTTGTTTAACACTATGGTAGGGGGGAGGAGGGGTGCCCCTGCCCCGAGGGGGCCGAGACGGCCGCCTGCGTTGGGGTGACTTACCCTTTTTACCAAACAGGTCTAGACGGGCCCCAAACAAGCGTAGCCCTCTAAAGGGAAGCCCAGTAAGAGTCTTTTTAGTAGCATCGTCAGCACCCCACTGTCGCAGCCAGACCAAGCGACGTATAGCCACCGCAAGGGCAGAAGTTCTTGCACACATTCTAATGGTGTCATCCAACACTAATAGGATACATTTTACAAACACATCACAGCTGGAGAGTGCATTAAACACATCCCAGGGGAGATCATCAGAGTGATGATCAAGCATCTTTCTGATGAGGGTTCTAGGGGCCACTGCAGTAATAGCCGCGGCACAGACCGTGCGCAGCGCCGTCCCTGCACAAGAAAAGGCGTGGGAGGCCAGCAGATCAATGCGCCGGTCCTCAGCATCCCAAAGGGTATTATAAGCAGGGGCTGCCATAAAGGGGGGGTTAGGAACCCCTATGATCGGGGCATCCACCACGGGGGGGGGATGACCAGCAATTAACCACCTCAGGGGGAAAAGGGTATTTCCTATCCCAGTCCTCTGGGACCCCTGGAAGTTTACTGGGGCATTCCCATTCCTTGGGCACAAGAGCATGGAAATGAGCCTGCTCTAGGAATTCCAAGCGTGCTGTCGCTGTATGGAAACACTCCCCTCTCGGCTTGGGAGCCTCACCAGGGAGAGAGATAGACAGAACCTTAAAGACCTTAATCAACAAATCGTCAATGTCACACTGGGCCCAGTATTCAGGTCCAGAATCGTCATGACTCCTCGGCCTCTCATCAGATGAGCCTGAGTCAGAGAATAGCTCTCCTTCATCAGAAGGGGTATAGTCACACGGAGTAGTAAACTCCTCAGTTCCCATAGGAAAAACAGTAACATGAGGCATCAAGTGCCGCTTCTTACCAGGGCCCTTGCGCTCTGACAACCTCGCAATAATCTGTTCAGCCGTAGGCAGTCTGGAAGACGCAACAGGCTGCAAATCCCCACTTGTATGCGACTCAGCAGGAGCGAGATTTAAGCATGGGGAAATAGGTGAATTGAAACGAGGAGCAGCCACTGGCAGACCTGATTGCAGAGCCAGTGCTTGCTCGGCACAGGGTCCACAGACCCGTGCCCTGTCAGCATCAGCATGGGGTTGTCCACACGCTATACACAGGCGGTCTCGTCCCAGAGAGATCCTGGTCACATATTTCTGAGATGCCTCCATATGGTGATTATTTAGGCACAATATGCCAGCAGGGATTTACGCTATAGGCAACCCTGGATGCCCCAAAGACCCGCTAGGGAAGTGGGAGAATTTTACAAGGCCCGCTACAAAATACACTGGGCCGGGAGAAGCCAATGGTGTTCACCAGTCTGAAAGACACAATGAGAAGAGAATGGTGTCAGAACTGAAAACACTACAATGAGTATAAGCCGCCCAAGAGGGCACTTACAGTACCACGGTAAGCAGGAACGCCCCACGCGTCACGCGCGAACAGACAAAATGGCGCCGTGTACCTCGAAGGGCGGGCCAGAGCGTACCATGACGCGGAGTGCGCCAAACCAGACCTCGCCCTCCTGAAGAGCGCGAAGTCCAACAACAGCCAATGAGGACACAGAGGTGTCTGAGGTAACGGCGCCGCCCGACGCGGAACATTCAACGAAGGAAAAAAGTGCATGCGGTGGCGGCAGTCATACGAGTAAAATACATAAAAAGGGTGCGGCGGCTGACACCATATCTATAAGAGTCCAAAGACAGACAAAGGCCATATACGTGCAAAGATCCTATAAAGACCACACAGGCACACCCCCCCCTTTCTTTCCCCCCGACTACGGGGGGAACGAGGGAGGATGGCGGCTCTTAGTACAGGGCCCACCGCTACACGGGGCAAGGGGCAGTAATGCAGGAGGGGCATCCCTTAGAGGCTCACCATCATCCTACACCACCTACCCTTTGGTGGGGGACTGCGGAGGAGCAGCGCTCCATAAGCACGCTTGGTGCTGCCTACCTTCACCCGACCAGAGCAGCCCAGGCTGGGAGGCACAACACAGGGAGGACGGGTGGGAATAGTCCAACAGGGCCGCAGGCTTTAAAGTGGACCAACACCCGGGATTTTGACTATCCTGGGTTTTGGTCCACTTCAGGGGGGCACCCCGAATAGAGGCGTAGCCACGGACAAGCGGGTGACAGCTGCGGACAAGACAGCGCGTCCGCCGCCGCCGCCTCCTGCGCGCCCCTTTGACAGCCTAGAGGGGAGCGCGGGAGGCGGCGGCGGCCGCCGCCGATCACGTCAGGTGAGGGAGGTGATCTTATAGATTCCCGGGCCGATCACCCCTGGGTGTTGGTCCACTTTAATAGCCCCGCTCACCTGCGAGAGAGTGATACTTCATGTCTTCGCAGTCGGCACTGCAGAGAATCTGGGGATTTGTGGGAGGTCCCCGGGTATTTGAGGGGCCGGGAGGAGCCTGTTTTGCATGTCTCTGCAGTGCAGCGCCATCTGGCGGAGGATAACCCAAGTGTAAATACTATATCTGGAGCAGGACGTACTATTTAAAGTTACCAAATGTAAGAGCCAAAGCTGAACGTACTCCTTAATTTATTGAAATAGCCCATTTAGAGAGGACCCTATGGAACTATTTGCCCTTGGATGTGAAATAAATAATGTGCACACTTGTAAAGAGCAAGAGACATATATACAGCCGTTCAGGAATGTAATTATGTAACAGATTCCCCTCGATTCAAAGAGCCAAAGTTAATTGATTTCGTATCGAGAATCGTAAGTTTGGGTGGGTGTTTGTCATTTTTTCTTGTTTTTTTGCCCATTTCGTATTCGCACGATCGTTCGTGCATAGACGTATATGAACATACGCATTTCGTACGAGAATCGTATAATTTGCGTTAGTTCGTGTGTTTTTCCCGTCCAAATCGTATTATTTGCGTCCGATCCTATTTTTTACGTCCTTCACATGGGCTTGCGACCAATTCAGAGAGGTGATTGCTAATTGTTTGGAAGCCCATTAAAGAGCTGCTTTACGAAATGTTTGCCGGCAGCTATTTGGCCTCGGGAGTAGGATGGAGCGGAGCGAGTTTGTGGCACATCAAGGGCTTATGCTTTTTGGCATTGAGTTGATCGAGATGTCTGAGAGCAGATTGCCCCTGCGTCGTCGCATGAACATCGATAGCATGAATGATGTTGAGCTGTTCGAGCTGACCAGGCTTAATCGCGCTTCCCTCCATAAATTATATAGTGAGCTGCGGCCATGGTTAGCCCGCACCACAAGGAAGGGGCATGCAATTTCAGGTATGACCAAGATGCTTGGCTGCCTGCAATTTTTGGCGAACGGCTCGTTCCAGAGGCTGGGTGCCCTCTCCGTGGGGATGTCACAGCCTACGCTGAGCCGCGCACTATCTAAATTTTTGGAAGGCATGGCTGCCATAACTCCCAAATATATTTATTTTCCGGATGATATGGCAGCCAGAAACGCCATTAAGCTTGGGTTTTATAATGTGGCCGACATGCCCAACGTTATTGGTGCTATTGACTGCACACATGTGGCACTCGTACCTAGGGCTGCCGACGAGTATATATATAGGTATTGAGATTGCTTATTATGTTGGCCAACGTGTAATGTAACCTGTTTTCCTTTGCGGCAGCATATTTGTTTATCCCTCATTTGTGTAGCTGCTTTATCTAGGCTTTTCATTAGTATTTCCCAATAGAGTGCAGACATGTTTTGTTGTTAATTTTTTATTTTGGGTCAAATATCAATTACACTTTTTGTATGTTTTTGCCTTAAGGAATCGTAAAATGGGACACTCCCTTAATGTCCAGGCCGTGGTTGGTCCGGACATGCGTTTTATGAGTGTCCTTGCCGGCTACCCAGGATCGTCCCACGACTCATATATCCTCAGGCGATCTGGGTTGTTTCGGAGATTTGAGGCAGGTGAATTTTCGGGGGCATGGCTGCTTGGTAAGTGTGTCCTATTTGTGTGCTATTAAATGTGGGATTAATCTTGTATTTGTTGATATGTTAGTATTTGAATTCTTTACATAAGCCAGAAACTGCCTTTTTCTTGGGTCATATATTATGAACTTCCAAAAAAAATGCTTGCCTCGCTTTGTCCTTCAGAATGTTTTCCCTTTAGTTAGGATGTCTGTAAGTTCCATGTCCCTAAATATATTGGTTGTGAGTTTATACCCAAGGATCTTTGAGCTTTGGCTCCTTTTGTACTATTGGTCTTTAAATGTCAAAGTGGACTTAAACTGCATACATTGTAGTTTTCATCTAAATGTGGATAGCCCCTCAGCAGCATCCTAATTGTAACATGTCTGAAAACTAAAAATATCTTTAAATTCCAAATACCCTTGGCCGTGCAGATGTTTGTTAATTAATTGGTATATTGAAGTGCCATTTTTAATTAGGTACTACATTAGTGGCAATATTTATTTTGCTAATGTGCCCTGGGTGTTTTTTTTTCCCCTTTACCTTACATCATTATGATATATGTAAAATTTTTTGTGTTTGTTGTGTTGCCTTTTTAATTTTGATTACATTTAATTGTCTGTTTAAGGTGATTCCGGGTACCCACTTCTACCCTGGCTCATGACGCCTGTGCTGCGGCCCCAGGATGCCTCTCAGGAAGCGTACAACCGTGCGCACCGCAAGACCCGGGCTGTTGTGGAGAGGGCCTTTGGGCTGTTGAAGACACGTTTTCGTTGCCTGGACCATACTGGGGGCGCCCTGCAATATGATCCCAAGAAAGTGATCGACATAATCATGGCATGTGCTGTTTTGCACAATTTTGCCATCCTGGAACGTGTCCCACGTTATGTGGATAGCCTGCCCTCTTCAGCCGTAGAGGATGATGTAGAGAATTTTGTGGGGCCACCCAGTGAGTCTGGCCAATCAGTTAGAGCCAACCTGATCTTGCAGCATTTTAGTTAATTTTATTTCTTGTCTCAACATTCTGTGTGTCTGTGTTATCCTTTTTGTTAAATATGTTGTTTTGCCGTAATGTGGCATTACCTCAAAGTAAAACATTTTTACCTTAATTGTTGCCTAATGTATTTCATGTAGTTTCCTTAGCTTTAGATTTGCATTGTTACACCTCTTCAAACCAAAAATATCTGGTTTAGCCCAAGCTGTTTAAAATGTGTTCCCACTAAAAACGCCACAAGTATTGTAAGTGAGATTTTTTTTTTACTTAGAAACTTAAAAATTATAGTGCTTAACAGAAAACATTCCACATACATCTGTGGTTACAAATGGATAACATTACAAAAAAAACATCGAGCACATCTACACCTGGAAGTGAGTGGCACAACCAAACAAGGACACCCAGTCCAAAGGCCAGCCTAGTCCAGTCATTAATATTGCCTGTGCCCAGGGATATTTGGGCATGGCCATAATGTCACACAAACATGTCTGCAAACAGGAGGAGCACCAACCAAATCCATATTTAAAGCCATAAGTGGCCAGATACCCTCCACATAGACCTATGGCATTGGCTAGTGGCCTTAAGCATTACTCTAAGGAGCTATATGGGAGCAAATACAAAACACAACCTGCATGAGCAACACAAAATGGATTGTTTGAAACCTCAAAGGACAAGTAAATACAGTGGGGGATAAGAGAAAAGATGTCCCACACACCCATGGCTTAATAGGGTGGCTGCCCATAATACCCAGGTGGAGGTCCAGGTGGAGGTCCATGTGAATGGGACCTAGCCTGGGCCATGGCAGCATTGTGAATTTGAAACTGCTCCACAATGTTTCTCTGCATATTGGTCATCTCAGCCATGGCTGACTGGATGCCATTACTTGCAGTGACCACGTTGCTGTTGAGGGTACGCAACTCCGCGAGGATGCCCTGTAGACTGGTATTGATGTTGACCATGTCGGCATGCCTTTGCTCACGCTCTGTAACGAGCTGTGCCTCATAAGAGTCCCTTTGTTGGGTCCATAATTGAAGCAGGGCACTCTGCCTCCCCTGGGAAATTGTGGGGCGGCGTAATGGAGTCCGCCGCACAATTACCCTGGCTCTTGGGCGTGCCCTGCCGCGTGGTGTCGTCCCCTCAACAGCAACAGGCCTGCTTTGCAAATCCTCAGCAGCAGAGTGAACACTGGGGACTGTAGTGTCAGTCTCCCCATGTGCATGCACAATGGATGGAGATTCACTCTGCTGCTGAGGATTGGCCAGAGAAACATTATGGAGCAGTTCCAAATTGGGACCCAGGGGGAGGTCATCCGACGTGCCCTGCATGGAGACATCATCATCTTCCTCCATTTCCTGGATCTCTTCCATGAGTGTGCGGGTCTGTAGGGACATATAAAAAAAAAAGTGTAAGTTGGCGTCCAAATTTGGGATTCCCACAGTTTAACACATTCTTAAGCACTTGGTAGTATTTATGGTACTAAATGAACTTACCGGAAATCTCGGATCTGGGCTCCTATGCTGTACGGACCTGGTAGGCATAACCAAACTGGGGGGTGAGTTTACCCTTGCTGAGGGATCATGCTGGGCTGAAGAAGAGAAAAACAAACCACGTAAACACACACATAACCATTTTTGGGATAGGTAATCAAATAAACCTCTATTTGTAATATTAATCAACTCTAGAGCAATGGGGACATTTGTTAAAAGACACGCAAGTTTAGATAGGTGCAATGGCTCGCGAAAACTGCTAACTGACCTCAGTTCTAAGTCAGGAAGTGTACCCAGTCAGCATACAACTTTCCACGCACATTTTTGGATTTAGCCTACCATTCGCTAGGTCCGGGGTACTCAAACAATTGTTGGAAAGGTCCATTTAAAGGTATGTGGTGAGAGGTGAATGTCTGGCCATGGGGCTGACGCAGGGGGTGTCTAGTTAGAAATAAACACACTGGTGGAGGGGCTTGAGATTTCAAAGTGCAAACTAATAAAGGCTGCTTGCCCTTGCTGGGCTGGATGGGGCAGAGCTGAGGGGACAGGGATTGGATGGCTAAAGGGGGGAGTTAATCTGTTACAAATGTATGGGGCTTATGTGGGGGGGGGGCATGGGGGGACTGTGGCAGATGGGGCAGAGCAGGGGCAGCGGGACACGATTGTGCCAAGAGAAAGATTTACCAAGTTACTGTGTACCTTGCAATGCCACTTCCTGTGCAGTACTTCATATTGCAATGCTATGTTTCAGGGAGCCATGACATTGGGCAGGAGAACAACCACTACATCGCCGATCAAGGGGGCAGCTCTGAGCACGTCAACACAGAAGTAACTGAGTGCAGGGCTGTCTGGGCAGGGGTCCTGGAATCTGGTGCCAAGGTCCGCATTGGTACCCCGGGCCGCCAGTTGAGTCTCGCTGCTCTAGGTCAGATATGTTTGGGGGTGGCTAATTAAATTGTTAACTCAAACACAACTCACACAACAAATAGGCAACCCATCCATAATGATGTGTGTTTTGTGATTGATTCAAAATATATCACTTTTCTGCAGAAACTTCATGACTTTAACAATCCAATTGGAAATTTGATCTTTGCCATAATGGATGTGGTCCTAAATGTGTGATTCCCAGGGACCAAAAGAGGACACAAACAGGCACAGTAGTGCGAGGCCAAGCAAGGCAAACCATAGGGGCATCCCGTTATCTTGTTACTAGTGAACTTTAGATTATTTAGCAAACAGGCAAACATGCAGATTTAAGAGTACTCACCGTGGGTACGGGTCGGTGAGTCTGTGTCCCTTAGACCAGCATGTCCACCGACCGCGACCGGATGGAGAAGTCCCAGCACAATCTCCTCAGCAGGGGTAAACTCCAATTTAGAAGGAAAGCCACCTCCAGTTTTCAGGCTGAAAAGAGAAAATCGTTTGGTACTCAGAAAAGGTGCATACAGTACATCCTAAACATTATATTTGGCGAAAACATTTATTTACCTGTAATTATGCCTTTTAATTTCTTTTTGCCGTACAGCATACTTCAGATCAGAGATTTTCTTCTGAATTTGGGACACATCTTTCCTCTCTTCCCCCGCTGCATTTACTTGTCGTAGGATGGTTTCAAACAATTCCATCTTGCGCTGCTTTGTGGTGTGTTTTGATTTGCTCCCATAGAGCTCGTCATAGTATAATGTAAGGCCACTAGCCAATGCCATATTTTGGTCATGGGAGAATCTCCCACTCAACTGGCCGCGGCGCAATGTGCGGCCAGATGGTTGGCTTGGCTGCTCCTCCATGTGTGCAGACACATGTGGTGACATTATGGCCTGGGGCTGGGTAGGGGAATGGCCGGATTGGTGGCTTCCCAATGACTGGACTGGACTGGCCAAGGGACTGGGTGTTCTGGCGTGGCTGGCCACCGAACTTCCAGGTGTAGATGTGGTCATGGTTGAAATTCTGGGCCCTCTTGGGGGGCTATGTTCCCGGCTTGTGCCAGGTCGGGGGCTCTGTTCCCGGCTGGTGCCAGGTCGGGGGCTTCTGGCCCTGGATGGGGTTCGGCGGGCCCTGTAGGGGCTTCTGGCCCTGGATGGGGTTCGGCGGGCCCTGGCTGGGCTTCTGGCCCTGGATGGGGTTCGGCGGGCCCTGGCTGGGCTTCTGGCCCTGGATGGGGTTCGGCGGCCTCTGGCTGGGCTTCTGGCCCTGGATGGGGTTCGGCGGCCTCTGGCTGGGCTTCTGGCCCTGGATGGGGTTCGGCGGCCTCTGGCTGGGCTTCTGGCCCTGGATGGGGTTCGGCGGCCTCTGGCTGGGCTTCTGGCCCTGGATGGGGTTCGGCGGGCCCTGGCTGGGCTTCTGGCCCTGGATGGGGTTCGGCGGGCCCTGGATGGGCTTCTGGCCCTGGATGGGGTTCGGGCCCTGCTGCGGGGCCTGGGTTGCCGAACTGCCCTACTTGAACCCATGGCCGGTGTGGGCTCCCTTGTGCGGCCTCTTCTGGGGGCAGAGGTGGTGGGTGCTGCAGTTGGCTGCTTTTTGGCTGCAGGGGCACGTGGCTTGGGGCCCCTTTTTTGGGTTCCTGAGGGTCCAGTGTCCCTTGGTGGGGCCGAGGTAGTAGTCTTGCCTCTCAGCTTTCTCCTACCTTGCTGGGACCTTGTTGTTGGGCCCTCCGCGGTCTGGCTTTGCTGGGTCATAGGCTTTTTAGGTGCCATCTTCCACAAATGCTCAAAGAGAATGAGCTTTGGGTGCAGGGACCTTTAAATAATGAGCCCAGCGTGTGACGCCTATGCGCACGACTACGCGCTCGTACGAACGTACGTTCGAGCGGAACCAGGAAACCGCTGGGGTTTCACTTATCTGCTGCCTTGAAGAAGCATAAAGATGGCGCCCACTATCTTCACCCGTCAACAGGAAGAGATCCTCATGCTGGTAAGTGGCTGCCTGTGCATTTTAATGTAATAGTCAATGATGGCCTAAATGTAAATGATACGTTTGGAACTAGTTTGGGGTCTCTTAATGTTTAATAACTGGCTCCTCACACTTCATCCTCAAGGGCCGAGCCTGGCCACGTTTTCACCTGTCTATGCTGATGTCCTAATTCGCCAATTGCTCCGGCTTAGCAACAGTTAATTAACCTGTGGAGTAGCGGGGCTAGCTGGCAAACCTGGCCTGTCTCGGACCTTGATGCGGATGTTGGAGGAACACTGTTTTCCTAAGCCATAAAAACACAACGGGAAGCCACACACGTGGTCCAAAAGCCTAAGCATTAGCCTACATCTTGGATGTTTAAACCATCCTAACATGCCATAGATGCAGGTGGCCTGATTCTTGATGTTGGCTATTATCTGTATGTACATGGTGTGTGATACATATAACATAAGACCAGACTCTCATTCACAGTCAACGTCCTCTTTAAGGCACTCCCCAAAAATGGCTGCCACTCTAAATGTGTGTGTTAATGACATGAAATTCTCAACTTGTGATGCAACACATATGGGTGTGTGTGTAAAAGTAAAATCTCTGTGTCCATTATGTTTTTCAGATCATGCTTCAGCGCCGGTATGACTTCGCGCCCAATGTGTGCGAGAAAATGGACATCGCCCGGGAGATCATCGCCGAGATACACCGTGTCACCAGCACCACCTTCACTCACACCCAGATAATGCAGCATTGGTCGGACCTGAAACGTCTGCACATGCCCCGGGTGCGGAGGTTTTTTGGAATCCATTTCCCAAGTAAGTACCAAGCAATTGCATGGTATATGTTCCAAATGTATAAGTTATGCCTTTATTTATAATTACTTTTCTTTGGTAGTGTTGGAAATGGATTTCAGAATTCGCCGCACCCGGAGGCGTACAGGCCGACCAGTGCTGCATGAGTCTGCATCTGTGAGTGAAGGTGGTGGATCTCCCGGGCGACGGACCTACCCCTCCTCTGTGGCCTCCTCAGACCAGCCCCTGGACCTTACCACAGAGGAGGGGCCAAACCGCGTGGGCGTGGAGTCATACCTGGCCAGGCATGGGGAAGGCTCTGGTATGTCACTCTTCATGTATAGGCACAAAGATATACATGGCAGGCCAAAAACTAAGTTATCCTTTATTATGTATTTGTAGAAGCTTCTGGTGCGGGTGAAATAGTGGAGGAGGAGGCAGCAGAGATGCTGGAAGTCGATCCTGGCGAAGGTGAGTGATGTCAGCCAGACTGGGAGCCAGATATGTTGGGAATAGTGACTCTCTACAAGTACTAACCAAATGTCACATGTTTCTCCAGGGACTTCTTCACAGCATAGCCAGGACCAAGGGCAGCCTGTTGGCCCCAACCAGCCATCTGTCGGCCACCAACTCCGTAAGTCTCCATGCCATTATTCATATTAATGTTTGGTTAGCTAATAACACACACATAACTAAAGGCGTAGCCAATGTGTAGTTCACACTTTCATGTGGGCACTTCGTTAGCTTAAAGAGGACCCTAACTTGTATTAAGAACCTAAGAATTAGCCAACACACTGTACCTACAGATTAGAAACATGGAAAAACACCCTTCAGCCATCTAATGCATGTTATTAGACTGAACAAAACCAATATTGCGGAATATGGAATGCGCAATATTTACAGGCAGCATGGGATACAGATTGAAAAAAGGAAGGTGCTGCCATGCATTGTGGGACTGATGACCTTTCCCTCAACCCAGCTATGCTCTGGATTCCCAACGCACCACTGTAACCTACTCCCCTGTACTTTATCCAACTCTCCACTCCTCATTAAGTGTTATGCTTCAGAGTCCAGATGGCGGCGCTGTAATCCAAAAACCTCCAAAATGTACTTTGATCTGGTGCAGAATCATTTGGGAATAGTTATTGGTTTTCATTAAATAATGTTGAAGGTCCGGTGTCAGGAGTTTAAAGACTTACCTGTGGGAAATGCATTAACTTTATCCCTTGGAAGAATGACATATGTCATGCATTTACATGTATTTGATTAACCCCAAATCTATTTCCAGCATACAAACCGGTCTGGGACTCCTATTTATGTTTATTTCTCTATTGCTTACAGGGATTATCCCAAAAACCGTGCATGAAAAAAAAAAAAGAATCAAGGAGTTGGTGGCCGAGCTGCTGGCCATACAGGCGACGTTGGGGCCAACAGATGAAGAAGAGGAGGATGATTAGTGCCCTTGGTCCTGGCTACTTTTGTTAACTCGTTTAACATTGTTTTATCTATTTGAAAAGTTTTAATGTTTTTAAAAAAAAAAAAAATATTTTACTATGTTTTTAAAAAAAAAAAAAACAAATTTTACTATGTTTGGAAAAAAACGAAAAAAACATTTTACTATGTTTGGAAACAAAAAAAAAAAAAAATATTTTACTATGTTTGGAAAAAAACAAAAAAAAAAAACATTTTACTATGTTTGGAAAAAAACAAAAAAAAAATTTTACTATGTTTGGAAAAACCAAAAAAAAACATTTTACTATGTTTGGAAAAAAAAGTAAAAAACATTTTACTATGTTTGAAAAAACAAAAAAAAAAAAAAAAACTAAATAATTTAAATAAATTATATTTGAAGCCTTCATAAATGTGTCTTTTATAATATGCGCACCCAAAAACAATTACACAAAACAGGAAAAACACGCTTATAAACATATAGACATATGTACATTATGTGGTTTGGGTAAGTTTTAGGGTCGTCAACATGAAGAAGGATGCAAGCGCTAAGGGGTTTAGGTAAGTTTTAGAGACCGAGAAATGAAGTTGGATGCAGGCGCTAAGGGGTTTAGGTAAGTTTGAGGGACCGAGAAATGAAGTTGGATGCAGGCGCTAAGGGGTTTAGGTAAGTTTGAGGGACCGAGAAATGAAGTTGGATGCAGGCGCTAAGGGGTTTAGGTAAGTTTGAGGGACCGAGAAATGAAGTTGGATGCAGGCGCTAAGAGGTTTAGGTAAGTTTGAGGGACCGAGAAATGAAGAAGGATGCAAGCGCCAAGGGGTTTAGGTAAGTTTGAGGGACCGAGAAATGAAGTTGGATGCAGGCGCTAAGGGGTTTAGGTAAGTTTGAGGGACCGAGAAATGAAGTTGGATGCAGGCGCTAAGGGGTTTAGGTAAGTTTGAGGGACCGAGAAATGAAGTTGGATGCAGGCGCTAAGGGGTTTAGGTAAGTTTGAGGGACCAAGAAATGAAGAAGGATGCAAGCGCCAAGGGGTTTAGGTAAGTTTGAGGGACCGAGAAATGAAGTTGGATGCAGGCGCTAAGGGGTTTAGGTAAGTTTGAGGGACCGAGAAATGAAGAAGGATGCAAGCGCCAAGGGGTTTAGGTAAGTTTGAGGGACCGAGAAATGAAGTTGGATGCAGGCGCTAAGGGGTTTAGGTAAGTTTGAGGGACCGAGAAATGAAGTTGGATGCAGGCGCTAAGAGGTTTAGGTAAGTTTGAGGGACCGAGAAATGAAGAAGGATGCAAGCGCCAAGGGGTTTAGGTAAGTTTGAGGGACCGAGAAATGAAGTTGGATGCAGGCGCTAAGGGGTTTAGGTAAGTTTGAGGGACCGAGAAATGAAGTTGGATGCAGGCGCTAAGGGGTTTAGGTAAGTTTGAGGGACCGAGAAATGAAGTTGGATGCAGGCGCTAAGAGGTTTAGGTAAGTTTGAGGGACCAAGAAATGAAGAAGGATGCAAGCGCCAAGGGGTTTAGGTAAGTTTGAGGGACCGAGAAATGAAGTTGGATGCAGGTGCTAAGGGGTTTAGGTAAGTTTGAGGGACCGAGAAATGAAGTTGGATGCAGGCGCTAAGAGGTTTAGGTAAGTTTGAGGGACCGAGAAATGAAGAAGGATGCAAGCGCCAAGGGGTTTAGGTAAGTTTGAGGGACCGAGAAATGAAGTTGGATGCAGGCGCTAAGGGGTTTAGGTAAGTTTGAGGGACCGAGAAATGAAGTTGGATGCAGGCGCTAAGGGGTTTAGGTAAGTTTGAGGGACCGAGAAATGAAGTTGGATGCAGGCGCTAAGAGGTTTAGGTAAGTTTGAGGGACCAAGAAATGAAGAAGGATGCAAGCGCCAAGGGGTTTAGGTAAGTTTGAGGGACCGAGAAATGAAGTTGGATGCAGGCGCTAAGGGGTTTAGGTAAGTTTGAGGGACCGAGAAATGAAGAAGGATGCAAGCGCCAAGGGGTTTAGGTAAGTTTGAGGGACCGAGAAATGAAGTTGGATGCAGGCGCTAAGGGGTTTAGGTAAGTTTCTGGTTGAGGGTGCGCATGCGCAAGATCTTATAAACATACGAACGCACGAATCTAAGAGGCCAAAAACCAATGAAAACCAGAGGCAAACGCAAGTAATTGGAAGAGGTGGACGATGGAAGCAGCCGAAAAAACAGGCTGCCGCCGCAACAGGTGAGCACATGAACGTGATTTTTACGATTGGCAACTGACTGAGGCAAGTTCGGGAGATATCATACGAACGGACGTATCTTTTAGGATAGAAACGTATTTGCTTATTGAATCACTCGCAAGTTCATACGAACGCACGAGCGGACGTGAAAAATAGGATGATCGTGAGCCAAATCCAAGCTGTTACATGTTTCTTTGAATCAACCCAAATATGTATAAAGTTAAAATATCTAATTAGGTAAATGTTTTTTATTATTGTTACTAGGAATGCTAATGTCAAAGGGACATTTAAAGTTCATCATGTAGCAGACTGCAACGACCAGCGCCGCTGCTAATCCCATCACAGCGCCAGGTATGACCTCTCGCTACCTGGCGCTCTCCAATGCATTTCAATGGAGCAATCTTTAAATATTCATAATTAATTGATATGACTGGTTTTTGTTTTTTTTTAACTGTCAAAAATTCTGTGACCACTACGGCAATGTTAGATTTTTATTTTAAAGTAAAAAAAAAAAAAAATTTGTGCAGAATTGATATTACAGGTCTGATATTAATGTATTCATATTACAAAATGTTTAGAAAAACTTGTTTAATTTTTTAATCAAAAAATATGGTTGTTTGGGGGTTAAAAACTACTTTTAAGCCATCGCCGCCAGCGCTCTGGGGTTTAAACATGCATTTCACAGCGCGAGAATTTTTTGAGCGTGATTTGTTAATGAATATGCTGGGAGCCGTTCGCTCTGGCCATTCGCTGTCAGGCGCACCCATACAGCGCGGAACCTGTGAACCAGCGACTCCTAACCCCGTATTCAACATTACCGCACATCGACTGAGTCGCTGTCAACAAGCGAACAAAGGGCAAGCACAGCGAATACTAGCGTGCGCTGTGAAAATCACGCTACTGCCGCTCATCTGTCGCTACCTGGCGCTATTAATGAATCGGCCTCCCCGAGACATTTTTGTGACATTTTTATGAGACTTTTTATGCGACTTTGTTTCCTTTTTATTCTTTAATCTGTACTCATAAATAAACATAATTTTGACTGGTCCTTTATCATAAATTCTAGCTTGGGGTTCCATGTTTTTTTTTTACCTCCTGCATTCAGCAGGTTAAACTCCTCAAAACATTTATTTATAGATTCATAATGGAGGTCATGCTAAAGATTTGGGCCCTTATTCATCAAGCGATAGCGCCAGGTAGTGTCTGACGAGCGCCAGGTAGCGGCAGCTAACGGCGACTACCGACTCAAGTACGCCCGGCGGCGGTCACAATGACGCATTTATCAAGCTAAATGAGGCTAGCGCCGGCGAGAGCGACGGCTAGAGCGGCATTCATCATGAAGCCGCCTTGACCGAACAGCGCCGCTGCAAATTCCTTCACAGCGACACGTATTACCTGGCGCTACCTGCCGCTCTCCCATACATTTCAATGGCAGACGCTGAAATGATTGTTTTTTGTGGTTTTTGGGTTTTTTTATTTGGTACAAAATTCAACACATGTTTCTATTGATCTGTTTTATGAATCTGGCTGGTTATTTATATGTATTAGATTTTTTTTTTTTTTTTTCACAATGTAATGTTGTGAGTGACATGGGAATTGCATCTCCTCCACCCAAACTCATTGGCATCCAAATCGCTGGTTTTCCACACAATGGTGGCTTGTAAAGCTATTTTGTAGCCTGTCAGGTTGGGCGGTCACGTTCGCTCTTCGAAATTGTCAGCGCCCAAGCTATTCGGCAGCCCTGTCCTTGATGAATCTGTGTTGGTCAGTGTTTGTGCAGTCGCTGTTTAGATTCGCTATGTGGCGGCGCGAGCGTCGCTGTGCCTCGCTGCGCTGCGTTGTGCGGCGCTGTGCTGTTCATACATGTGCCCTTCTGCCATTTGCAAGGAATTCACTTCCCGCGACCCCAGTCGTTGTTAATGAATACACTGTAGTTGTGAGCGTGCCTGGCCACATATTGCAGGATTAACATTCAGTCGTACCAGCTCATAACAACCCGTTATGCATTCTCATGTGTGCCACATTTTCAGGTAGTTGTCTACTTTGATTGTGTGCTGACTTTTTGAAGGAATCAGATTTGTATATTTAAGGCCAACGGTGTATGCTTTAGAAGGACCTATGCATTACAGTATGTAGAATCCCCTGCTAAATCAAGCTAATAATTCGTGGCGCCTTTTGCCCTAGCTTGTTTTGCAGCGTCATTTTAATGTATTTCCGCCACTTAGCGTGTACATAGCTGATATTAGCTTGTCCCTGTTGCGCGCATGTTTGCTTTTGAATTTGGAAGCACAGTTGCTTGCGTCATATCCGGTTCCGGGATCCTCCTTTGCGTTTCAACGCCACCTTAAGGTAAAACTGTCTAGCGCTTATGCCAATAGCTTGTTTTGCAGCGTCATTTTAATGTATTTCCGCCACTTAGCTTGCACATAGCTGATATTAGCTTGGCCCTGTTGCGCGCATGTTTGTGTTTGAATTTTGAAGCACAGTTGCTAGCGTCATATCCTGTTCCGGGATCCTCCTTTGCGTTTCAACGCCACCTTAAGGTAAAACTGTCTTGCGCTTATGCCACTAGCTTGTTTTCAAGCGTCATTTTAGTTTTTCCGCCACTTAGCTTGCACATAGCTGAGAATAGCTTGTTGCTGGTGCGCGGAGCGTTTTTTTTTTAAACTTTTTCCCAATGTCGCTTGGGTCATTTCCGGTTCCTGTTTCCTCCTTAGCGTTTCCAATATGATGAATAGACGACGAGTAATGCGCCTCCCCAGCTCCTCCTCAGACTCTGACCCCACCACCCCTCCCCCACCTCCCCAACCTACCTCACCTTCCTCAAGTACCACCCCTCCCACCCCTTCCCCTCCTGGGCCTAGTAAGCCAAAGCGCACCCGGGTGGATAGCAGAGTCAATGGCCAGGTGGTAAAAGTGAGTATTTTTTGGTTTGTCTTTTTAGCTTAAAAGTTGCAGAACACACAGGGGGGATTGGTTATGACAAATTTTGCTTTTAATAACACATTTGAGCAATCCCCGTGGGGCATCCCCATTGTGGATGTCCTGCTGGGATGCCCCCCCTGGAGGGCCCTAAATATTACCTCAGTCCCGTCCCATCTGTGCATGCGTTAGCTGCGGATGCCTATTGCGCTTACCTCTAGCAGGGTGTACCCCTGCGCCAGACATATTGTAATTTTGGGTGCAGGCGCACTCCCTGTTAGAGTCAAACGCCACATGCCTACTTTGCCGTGCAGACCCAGCTGAGCTGGTATGCACGTCACAACGGCCTTGTATGCGCATACCACAGCGGCGCCGAGCCCTGTGTTTGGCTTGGGGAGTGACGTGGGAGTGTCCTCAGTGGTGTATTTGTGGCCTTCCAAGGGGGTTGCAGACAGCGGACCACCCACAATTGGTGTGGCCCACGAAAGTGCACACAAACCCAGAATAGTGATAATCCTGGGTGTGGGTCCACTTTGATCTGGTCTCTGTATAACTGTTTATGACTGTGTTCTGATGTCATGTATTTATTTTAGTTTGTTTGTTCTTTTTTCATAGGACTTCTGCCTGGCCGAATATGACTATGCCCGTGGAGGCAAAAAACGCATAGCCATGGAGGTGAAGGCCACAGTGTCCCGGCGCTTCCAGACCGAGCTGACCATCCGCTCCATCCAACAAAAGTGGTCGGATTTCAAGCGCCGGGACCCTGAAGGCGTGTACCGCCTATATGATGCCTACGCATCAGGTAAGTTAAAGCTTATGTTATGTTTAGCCTTTGTGCCGAATCATCTGCTAAGCTGTGTCCATTTGTGCTCTTTAGATTAATTATTTTCTTTCACCCCTCCACACAGATAAGCGTCCTCCCCTGGGGAAACGTGGGAAGGGATTCCTCCCCCGAACCAGGCAGGCGGACTCGGGGGAGTCATCGGGGGAGGGTCCCTCCCGCGGGTCCTATTTAGAGGACCCAGGGGAGGAAGGGGATGACGCCCCAGAGGAGTGTGCTGCTGGGGGGCTGGCTGGATCAAGCCTCAGCTCCTCACACTCTGAGTGTGAGGACTCTCACCAGGCAAGGGGCCACTCTCAAGCAGGGAGTGAGAGGGAGGAGGGTGGCCCTTTGCCTGGTGGATCTTCCGACCAGAGTGTGAGGAGCCGAGGCTCCCCGCCTCCTCCTCAGAGCCCTCCCTGGGCTTCAAGTGGCGCTTCATCCCCTGGTGAGTGTACATTTTTTAATTGTTAGTCTGTGACAGGTTTCATCTTGCAATGTGTCCTTAGCCCTTGCCATTCCTCTCTAATTTGCAGGGCATCATATAGGCGGCACCTCCATGGCATTTTGGCGTAGGATTCTCCACGGGCATAGTCATGGTAAGTGTTTTTGGTTAGCCATCACATTCCCAATGTTATTACATTCATTCAAGTGTACCCCCAAACATTGATGGTGCTTGGTTTCTGGAAGCTTCCAGGACCAATCACATCCCTCACCCAGGGCCCCCCCACCCAAAAAAAACCACCAAACTCCTTACCTCTTTGGGGGTTGGCAAAGCCACCGTCCAAGCCTCCTGTGTGACACTCTAGATGTGTGTGCGCCTGCGCTCTTTTTCCAAATGGCCTGCGCGTCCGCACACACTCGAGGAGTGATGTGTGGAAGGCAGCGGGCGCGGAGTACGTTGGCTCATGCAAATTGTGTGGCTCGGCCAAAGTGGACCCAAACCCAGATTAGCAGCAATCCTGTGTATAGGCCCACTTGTAACAGACACATGTTTCCTGGTCCATTGTCACAGCTGGTTTGATAAGGTACCCTAACCTCACCAACCCTACTACAGTGCTAGCCAACTGTCAACCACCCCTATGTTTCTGCCCACACCATGATGGGTGTTCTCATTTCTTTTCTTGGGTTAAGTTGTTCCCGCTCCAACATGTGGGCCACTATTAACATTAGCCAAACAACTGCAAAAGATTCCTTTACATAGCACTGTCTATGTTATTTGCACATTCTCTTTAGGGATACATGTGTGAAGCCTTACAAATTGACATTAACTCATGGTCCAGGAAATATGCTAATTTAGGTCAACCTGTATGTAACCATGCAAGCCTTTGCATTTTCAGACTCAATAACCAGATGGATGTCAAATAGTCAGGTGTCATTTGCCCACTAATTGTGTTTTTGTATTTTGCTTTATGTTGACAGATGTTGCGACGCAGACGGAGCCAGAGACCCTCCTCCCCACCCCAGCTCCAGGGACGGCCAGCAGCATGGGCCCCCGCCACAGCTGCGATGGTGAGTACATCCCACTTCATATGCCTAAAGACTTGTGAAACCTATGTCTTCTAGTCACATCTGCAGCCAATTTAAATTTACCTATGTGTTAATTTCACACACATCTCGATTCAATGTGTTTGCACAATAATCCAACATGCCTGTTTGCATGCTTGATTGTTGGCTCACATCCTTCATTAGGCCACATAGAGACTATTTTTGCGTTAGACACAACCAAATGGGCCCTATTAGGTCTGGACCTGTAACATTATAGGGAAAACTCGTGTACTCGTTCGGACTTAGGCCCTGATGTTTGGCTGTTACTAAACACAAAAATGGACACACAGGGAATTATACCTTCTTTGCTTCCCAAGAGTTAAACTGGAACAACAACCAGGATTTTGACTTTCCTGGGTGTTGTTCCACTACGGTGGGGCACCCCTGATCGTCACCGCTGTGTGACAACCCCCTGAACTCACTTTGACTCCAACAAACGTACAAGCCATTGCAAATTGCCTCCTCCTCCGCCTCCCCCGCGCCCCTTTTTACGGGCGCGTGCCTGCGCCGGCAATTCACAGACGGCCGGCGCAGGCACGCACACGTCTAGAGGGGCACCAGGGAGGGCCCAGCGGCACTGCCACACAGAAACTGAGGTAGGTATTTTGGGGTTTGGGGGGGTTTCACACCCAGGGACATCCCGATCTTGGATGTCCCGCGGGGAGGGAGGTGATCGGGCAGGGAATCTGATAGATTCCCGGGCCGATCACCCGTGGGTGTTGGTACACTTTAAGAGAAAATGTATGCTTGGGATGTGTTGTTCACATTCCTGCCAGTCAATAGTACTCATATCATGTTAACCAATAAGCACACAGTGGTCAACAATGTTAATGTGAGTGTCACCTAATTGGACACACTGACATTACATTGCTACATCTGTGTCTGTTGAGGTCACATCCAATTTATTAAAAAATTGTTGTTTCTACATTTCTACAGCTTGTGAAAACCAGCATCGCAGACTGTGGCGGGAGATCCGGCTCCTGAAGCTGATGCTGCTGGCCAGGAAGAGGCGCCGACGGCGTTGTTAGGGTGGGGGGAAGGCTGGCCTCTTGATGGCCGTTGTTGGCCAAGGTTGGCCGTGTTGGCCATGTTTTGGAATAAAATTTTTTTGATTACCATCATTACAGTGTGTTGCATTGCAAAGCATAGTTTAACTGTCTCCCAAACCATTTGTGGGTCAATGTAGCCATACCTTTGGAGCCATTTCAGGTGTTAACCATAGTAAGCTATGGTCTCCAATGTGTGGGCTAAATTGACCAATACATTGACATATGTAGATCAAGATACTCATCCCTGACTGTGTTATTAGCGAGGTCTTAGGAAACACACAATTTAGAGGTGGGTGAAGCAAATATATTTACAAAACCAAAAATATACAAAATTAATATTCTTGGCTGGGTGGCCGGGGAGGTTGGGAGTCATTGCTAGGGGCGGTGTTGGGGGACAACAGTGCAGTAAAAAATATAGACTGCTGTTGTATGAGCTGTTGTAGCAACAACAAAGTTTGGTCCTGCCGCTGGAGACATTCTGCCTGGCGCTGTATTGATTCTTCCTGGCGCTGTAGAGATTGCTCCATTAGATTTGCCAGCCGACCAAGTTCCTGGTTCTGGAGTTGGTTTTGGAGCAACTGGTCCATCTGGCGCTGCAGGGCCTCATTTTGTTGCTGACACATCAGCACCTGATTTTCCAACGCCGCAATGCGCTCATTAGTTCCATCACGCGGCTGTTGGCGACTGTAGTCCTCCAGCATCCGGACCCCTAGCTCATAGAAATCTGCACTGGTTGGTGCCACACCTCCTCTTGCTGTGGTTTGAGGCTAAACAAATAGTAAACCACATTTTAGTCAAACAGAACCAATGCAGGTATGCCCCTCAAAATAAATCCCATAAACAGTCACTATACAACTTACCCTTGTCTGAGCCTCGGAAGCTTGGCCACATGGGACTTGGGAAGAGGTCCCAGCTTGGGGTTCTGGTTCCGCCTCCTGCAAAAACAACAATGAAAGGAAATGTCACATGTTGCTTCTTCCACTACCCACGAAGATGCCAATGTGGTTCGAGGTCGTCTACATCAGCCATGTTACCTGCGTGTCCTCCGGCACAGGTAGGCTCGAGGTTTCGCTGCCAGAGAGTGGCAATTCAACATCCGAGATGTCCGGCAAGTTGGCATATGCTAAACAGGAAAATCAGGTTAGTAGGTCTGTGGCCCAAACTCTAATGTAACCTGGTTAGGCTATCGAGGCCATACCTCTAAAAAGTGCCAAAATACACACTAGACCAAAGGTATCTGTTAAACTCAGATTGTTAACATGTATGTTACAGGACTAAGAGGCAATAATTTTTGCTAATCACATCAGAAACATTGCTTAAATTACACATACCCGCAATCTCCCAGATGTCTGGAGTGGGGTCCTCACTCGAGCTTGGACCTTGAAAATACATGTGGACACACAAGTTGCCAGAAGCAAGTGCCACAAAAGTAGAGCCAAAATACAGACTAGAGCAAGGCAAAACCACTTACCCTCATCTCTGGCAGCCGGAACTTGAGGGGCCCTTTCTGGACAGCCACTTCCGATATTCGGGTCAACTAAAAAAAACAAGGAATGTCTCTAAATAATCAGCAAACTACTACGGGGAATGTTTGGCTAAAAAGATGTCCGCCAAAATACATTGCTATCACTCCAATAACTAATAGACTGACCCTGGGGAGGCAACAAGCACTCCCAAGAGGCATCTTCAAGTTTACCAAGCAAACATGTAGCTTAGTAGACTAACCAAATTGAACCAGTGTAACATAAACAGCATAAAGGATACATTATGTATTGCTCTACACACCAACAGGGTCCTGTTGACCGGCAACATCGGAAGTGGGGTCCAAAGATGAACCAGTCACTTGGCCTACCAAGAAAAAAGAGGAATGAGACACATGCACTTGGGTAAAAGTGGATCAAGCAAGGTGAACACATGCACTTACCGACATCCAAAGAGTAGGTGGGATCCGGAGGAGATGCTGGGGCCAAGGGCATGGGAGCTAGGCAAAAATAAAGCCAACATTGAGCCATAGTTAATGTGCGTGCAAAAATACAACATGCATTAAGGTGTGTGAGCAGCTCTTTCACTAATATTCACTAATCAAGGCCAGTGTGGCTCCCACATTGATATGCCGATATATGGCTACACATCTCTGGCTTCAAACATATCTACACATGTTAGGGCCTTGTTAGTTAGTTGCTGTGAGTGTTACAGTGGGCGTGCAATTAGGCCGCAGGCACATATTATTAATACTCAACAGTGCAAAACTTGATTGTTTGAGCTGCTCCCACACCCATTTGTTCACCAAACAACCAGCAACCAAATTAGGGGTAAATACCTTCAATGGCAGACTGGGGTAGCCTTGAGGTTGCTGGAAGGGCAGGAGCTTGGGTGTCCTGAGGCACATCCCGGACAGCAGCATGTGCACCTATGCATAAAGCAACAGACAGAAAAGTAACAAATGTTTGAGCTCTAATGTAATACTTCACAGGTCCTACTGTTAGTTGGTCAGAATGTAAAAATGCAAATCACATACATTAACATTAGGTTAGTATAAAAGCCAGAAAATATGTACCTTCAGTCCAACCGGTGGTGTCATCCCCAGGATCCACACCCTGCAGCCGAGCCAGTGGGATTTTGGCCTTCAGCATCTCCTCATACGGCCTGTAGGTACTCTTTGGAGCCTGGATGAACCCACTGTCCACATCAAGATCGTGATTCATCTTTTTCATAAGGGCCCCTCGCAAAGTGTAGAAGCGTTTCCTGCAGGATGGGCCACTACGTGGGTGTTGAGCAGTGCTACTAAGCTCCACACCAATGGCATCCCACAGTTTGCTTCTTTCTTGTTTGCCTATGGACTTGCTTTGGGAGCCAAATATCAGCTCCCATTTAGCAAGTGTAAGGCGCACAAGATGATTATTCTCAGCCAAATTAAATTCAGGCTCCCTCTTGGCACCTGGCCGCTTAGCCTGGGGTGCTGCCCCACCTTCAGGCTGTGCCCTTTTCCGTAAGGGAGGTCTGCGCACAGCACCCACCAAACTCCTACTCGGGCCTGCTGTGGCCGGCAGATGTCCTGAATTTGGCTCCATCCTGTAGCTGCACACACACACAAATACACACCCAACAAGCACGCATGCAGACTACAGAATGGCATCGCAATCTCTTAGGCTTGGCCAGGTTTTATGTGCTCTAACAGCCAATCCAAAAGCAGGCCACTTAATTGATTCACACATACAGCCCAGTTCCTTCTAGGCACACCTCCACTGCACTGACAGAAGCATGTGTGTTAGCCAATTAACTCATTACAGACCTCATTAACCAACCAACACACACCCAAATCCAACAATGGACTGATGTATCTCAAACCCTTGTGACATGTGGTTAGCCTAACGGCTATTTAAAAAAACAGCAGCTTACCTTTCATTGGTCCACCACTGATTTTTGGGCCATGTCCGTTAATGCACGCAAGTTACGGCTCAAGTACGCTAGTAGCGCTACTAGCGTGCGCGTGCGCACTCTGTTTTACGCACACCTGGGTCGGCTAATTGGCGCCCGGAAATAGCAGAGCGACGCAAAAGGCGGCAAAGCGGACCTGTCCCTTTTGAAAATGAAGTATAAAAGGAAGGAATTTTCTAGCTTCTGCTATTCTTACACTGTGGCAAAGGCTGTGGTGTGGTGCTGTGCTCGCTTCCCTTAGCTCATTTGAGCCTCTGTCTGGTTTCTGTCCTCACTCTCTGTGGCTTGTTGGGTGATTTCTGACATCAGTGCTGTTTCTTTAGGAGCTTGGTTTTGGTGGCATCTGCAAATATTGTGTAGCATACAGCAAGTGAGGCTTGATTTTGGGGCCTTTTGTGGGCTGTGCAGCAACTCCCCTCTTGGTTGTGCCTAACTTAGAAAGCTGGTTTTCAGCAGGCTGGTGGTTTGGACCACTATAGTTCTGGTTTTGTGGTGAGCTGCATTGTAGCGGGTGTGTGTGGAGTGTGATTGTTTGTGTGTGTGTTGTGTGTTAGTGGTTTTTTTTGTTTATTTTTGGTTTTGTATATATCTTTAGTGTGTGTGATGGATAAGAGGGTGATGTATGGTGTCTGGGTGGATGGATGTATGTGTATGCTGAAAGAGCAGGAGGAAAGGGAGCGGGGTGTTGTGAGGCTTAGGGCACCCCGCTCCTTTGCAATCCGCCTTTCAGTATGGGACTTAAATGACGAGCAGATCAGGAGCCGCTTCCGTCTGAATCGTGCTGCACTACAGTCCCTATATGATCAGATTAAGACCAAAATCGAGCCATCCACCAAACGCACTCATTCCATTCCAGGCATAGTACGCCTGTGTGCCACTCTCAATATTTTGGCACGAGGGACCTTCCAGGCAACCTCAGCCCTCCTCAGCGGGATAAGCCAGGCTACTATGAGCCGCATACTAATCCAGGTAGTTCTGGCAATTTGTGATTTAATCCCAATTTACATCAGGTTTCCTGAGGATGAGGAAGAGGTTGCCAAAATAAAACATACTTTCTATCTGATGGGAGGGATCCCGAATGTGCTAGGGTGCGTTGATGGTACACATATCCCTTTCCGCCCTCCCCGTGCACAGGAGCTGTCCTACAGAAACCGGAAGCAATTCCATTCCATTAATGTGATGGTTGTCTGTGACCCAGACATGAGGCTGCGGGCGGTGAGATCGGGGTTCCCCGGCTCATGCCACGATTCTTACGTCTTGCAGCGGACAGTCCTGTGCCGGAAGTTTGATAACAACGAAATGCCAGCTGGCTGGCTACTGGGTAATAAATTAACCATGTCAATGTATTTTGCAAATATGTGGCCTAGTAAGCCAAATTTAACCAAACTACCACCAAAAAACATGTACTAGTACTAATTGCTGTCTCTCTCCTTGTGTTTTTTCTACAGCGGATAAGGGATATGGGCAGAGAACGTGGGTCATGACTCCGGTCAGGAACCCACAGACCTCTGCCCATGAACGCTACAATGCAGCGCATCGCAAGACCAGAAGCATTGTGGAAAGAACCATCGGCCTGCTGAAAGCACGCTTTCTCTGTTTGGCACGGCCAGGAGGAGAGATGCTCTACAGCCCACAGAAGGTCTCCAAAATCATCCTTGCCTGCTGTGTGTTACACAATATCTGTATATCCCACCGAATCCAAGCCCCCGAGGAGACAGCACTGGTGCCAGAAATCCCCAACATGCCCGCAGCAAGAAGTGAGGACACCCAGACTGGCGATGAGCTAAGGGAAAGGATGATCACTTCTTTTTTTGCGGTAAACTAAATAACCTTCACTCTAATGCAAGTACTGCACTACTGGCTAAATGTATTAGAACTACCATCAAAAAGAGCCCAAAAACACACTAAGGGGGGTGTAAGATGATCCCAACCACTCTAAGGGGGGTGTAAGATGATCCCAACCACTCTAAGGGGGGTGTAAGATGACCCAAACCACTCTAAGGGGGGTGTAAGATGACCCAAACCACTCTAAGGGGGGGTTTAAGATGACCCAAACCACTCTAAGGGGGGTGTAAGATGAGCCCAACCACTCTAAGGGGGGTGTAAGATGAGCCCAACCACTCTAAGGGGGGGTTTAAGATGACCCAAACCACTCTAAGGGGGGTGTAAGATGACCCAAACCACTCTAAGGGGGGTGTAAGATGACCCAAACCACTCTAAGGGGGGTGTTAAGATGACCCAAACCACTCTAAGGGGGGTGTAAGATGACCCAAACCACTCTAAGGGGGGTGTAAGATGAGCCCAACCACTCTAAGGGGGGTGTAAGATGACCCAAACCACTCTAAGGGGGGTGTAAGATGAGCCCAACCACTCTAAGGGGGGTGTAAGATGAGCCCAACCACTCTAAGGGGGGGTTTAAGATGACCCAAACCACTCTAAGGGGGGTGTAAGATGACCCAACCACTCTAAGGGGGGTGTAAGATGACCCAAACCACTCTAAGGGGGGTGTTAAGATGACCCAAACCACTCTAAGGGGGGTGTAAGATGGCCCAAACCACTCTAAGGGGGGTGTAAGATGAGCCCAACCACTCTAAGGGGGGTGTAAGATGACCCAAACCACTCTAAGGGGGGTGTAAGATGAGCCCAACCACTCTAAGGGGGGTGTAAGATGAGCCCAACCACTCTAAGGGGGGTGTAAGATGACCCAAACCACTCTAAGGGGGGTGTAAGATGAGCCCAACCACTCTAAGGGGGGGTTTAAGATGACCCAAACCACTCTAAGGGGGGTGTAAGATGACCCAAACCACTCTAAGGGGGGTGTAAGATGACCCAAACCACTCTAAGGGGGGGTGTAAGACGCCAATGTTGGTTATCAAGTAATGCATTTTTGTATTTGCTACAACTATACTACTTTAAAGATCTATACTAACTGCACTTTTCTTATTTTTTCAGGCACAAACACAGGCACCGTGATCCATATTTAGGACTTTACAAACTTTATTTGACTTTACTTTGCTTTTTCCTTTCTGTTTGAATTTTTATTTTCCTTTTCTCTTGTGTTCATTTTTAAATTTATGTAGATTTTAATTAAAAAATCTACTATATATAGATACATGTGGCTATGTGTTTAATTCTGGTGAAAGTTTCCTTGGCATTCTACTTCCTATTGTAATTTTCTTTTTCTTTCTGATTTATGTTTTTATTTCCCTTTTCCATTTTCCTTTTATTTCTCTGTTCTGTTTTTATTTTCTTTTTCTATTTTCCTTTCTCATTTCTGTTTTTATTTTCTTTTTCTATTTTCCTTTCTCATTTAGGTTTTTATTTTCTTTTTCTATTTTCCTTTCTCATTTCTGTTTTTATTTTCTATTTCTATTTTCCTTTCTCATTTAGGTTTTTATTTTCTTTTTCTATTTTCCTTTCTCATTTCTGTTTTTATTTTCTTTTTCTATTTTCCTTTCTCATTTAGGTTTTTATTTTATTTTTCTATTTTCCTTTCTCATTTAGGTTTATATTTTCTTTTTCTATTTTCCTTTCTCATTTCTGTTTTTATTTTCTTTTTCTATTTTCCATTTCTTTCTCATTTCTGTTTTTATTTTCTTTTTCTATTTTCCTTTCTCATTTCTGTTTTTATTTTCTTTTTCTATTTTCCTTTCTCATTTCTGTTTTTATTTTCTTTTTCTATTTTCCATTTCTTTCTCTGTTCTGTTTTTATTTTCATTTTCTTTCTCATTGGTGGTTTAATTGTATTTCCTTTTTATTTAAAAAATAAAAAAAAAAAATTAAAATGTGGCTATGTGTTTAATTATGTTTTATTTTGCATTTATATTCTAATATCTGGTTTAATTTAATTTCCTTTTCAACACAAAATAAAAACTCTTTAATTTTTTAAAAAATGTGGCAATGTGTTTTATTCAGAAGGTACTGGATGGCCAGGACACAGCAAAGCTAACAGGCACTGTGTAGAATAGCGTGGTCACACTGACTGACAGCGCCTACAAAGCTGAGGGCCAACATCATATTCAGCAATGTAGGCGTTGTTCCCAACAACGCCAGGTAGCGACTGAGGAGGCCTGCTATAGCGAATCGCTACCGCCCGCGGCTGACGCTAGCGGCGCTCATAGCGCCATACTTCAGTCGCTCATCTGTCGCTACCTGGCGCTATTGATGAATCGGCCTCCCCGTAAGTTGAGTTTACCATTGCGTGAACTGAAACTTACATCTGCGTGAGCTTTCTGAGTTTGACCCGCAAAAAAGTGCAATAAAAATGATGTTTCTAATTTTTCTTTTAAAAAACCCTTTTTTCTGCGATAGGGAATTTTTTCAGGCGAGGTACATCTTTATCATAGCCCATAGGGTGCTGCTGTTTATAAACTTTTGAACCCTTCCCTTACCTCATTGGGAAAATGATGCACCTCACCTGGAAAAATGTCTCATCGCAGGGGAATGTGATTTTTGGGGAAAAAATTGCAAAAAATTAGCACATTTTTGTGTTAATTAAAAAAAGCTCACCAAAATGTACCACATTTTTCGCGCTACAACACCTGACCATTATATGGACCTGACCATAGGAGGCACCTAGGGTTTAAAGAAGGAAATGGTGTACAGAAGTACATCCTGATTGCTAAGGCTTGCATACCACTCCTACAAGCCCTCTATTTTTTACCTGATCCTTGTTCCCTCAGTGAAACTGGGCCCTGTGACTGGCAGTCAGCACTCAGGTGGTACAGAGTCCTCTCCAGCCCCTGAAAGGCATCTAAGCCATGTAATGACTGGCAGCTAATCATGGGGCCCAGTTTTACAGAGGGAGGGAGGATCAGGTAAGGGGTGGCAATTGGGATGACCCCCTGCACTGCACTAAAAACGGTTGTTGAATCACAACATTGCACTAAACTGTGGTTCAGCCTCTTAGTACTCACTCCCCCCTCCAGGTACTTGTTGTAAGCCTACCGATTGCCCTCAAGTACTTGCTGCCCTCTCTACTCCTCCAATGTTGGCCCTGCCACAGCGACTGGTAAGTTTAAGGTCAGTAGCTGGGGAGGAGGGTTAGGTGAGGCTGTAGGTCAGTAGCTGGGGAGGGGGAATATGTTAAGGGTTCAGGTCAGTCGCTGGGGAGGGGAGTTACGTTAGGGATGAGGGTCAGCATCTGGGTTGGGGGGTTAGATTGGGGTACAAATCAGTGGCTGGGGTTTAGGTTGGAAATGTAACGGTTAAATGAAGCTAGCAGCAGGGATGAAAGGGTTAAGTGAAGGTAGCAGCAGGGATAAAGGGATTAAGTGAAGGTAGCAGCAGGGATAGAGGGGTTAAAGAGTAACATTAATCCCTGGAATCTCAAAGACTCTCAATCCATGGGGCATCCCCATGAGTTGGGATGCCTCACTGAGAGAAAACCCAACCAGTGTGACTTGTGGTGTGCATTGCGGTGTGGATTGCAATCTTGTATCCTGGTGAGCTTTTAGCGCTTAGACACAAAAAAGTGCAATAAAAATTGCCCCAAATTTTGAATGACCCTCATTGACGCTTGTGCAGGCTCGGCTAAGCATTGTACCAATGTATCAACTTGGCAAACAGGGGTAGTCGGACCTTGGACCATTGCTACACACATTTCAAAGATGGATACAAAGCCCAACTACATCCCGCATTTGGAAAATCTGACCACAGCTCCATCTTCCAAATGCCCAGATACAAAAAACACGTGAAACGAGGGCCTTTGACTATAAAACAGGGTCCAATCAATCTATTCATACATTACGGGATGCCCTAGAAACCACAGACTGGGTTACATTCTAGGATACCTCAGAGAACATTGACACACTAATAGAATTTGTAGTGGGATTCATAGGAAAATTATTAGAGGACACTAGGTCCTTTCCCAACCAGAAACCGTGGGTGAATAAGAACATCCGTAAAGCACTGAAACATGCACTGCCACATTTAATGCAGGGCTCTCCTCTGGTAAGATGGTGTGAGGAGGGTAGTCAGAGAAGCTAAACATCAATACCATCAGCGTGAGACTAGGAGTCTATGGCAAAAAATTATATCAGTCACATACTATAAAGCTCCACCACCAAAACTCTCTACAAGGCCTGATGCGTACCAAGCCAACATACTGCATAACTTTTATGCGCAACATGCCCTGTGGGGGTCATAAGGAGACACCCCGATAGCAGTAGTGAGGACGTCATCACCATCACAGAGCATGAAGCGAGAATGGCCTTTAGAAGAGTGAACACAAAGAAGGCTGTCGGTTTGGACGGAATCTCGGGCAGGTCCTTAAAACCCATGCCGACTAACTTGCTCCAGTGTTCACCAGAATATTCAGTCTCTCCTTAGCACAATCAGTGATTCCCACGTGCTTTAAGAAATCGGTCATTGTACTGGTCCCAAGGAAATCCCAGTCATCCTGTTACAATGACTATCGTCCAGTGCAAGGAAAATAAACTTTGAATCAAACTTCAGTGTGCAGGAAAAGCACCAATTACACACATTGTTGTTGTCAGAAAACTGTCAACACGGATTACATGGCAATATTAACAAACTCTATGTTTAGGAAGAGGTAGGGAAGGGTGAACCCCCCAAACTTTGGGTTAGGCAATTTCATTGAAATCAATAAGGACCCAAAATGGGGAGTTCGTGTGGTGGGGGGTGCAGAGTGTGCAGCAGAAGCACGCTGCTTTAACTCACCTCCTGTTCTGGGAGCGTGACGGCGGCAGCAGCAATGCTTGAAACGGGCTACAGAAAGATAGCTGCTGGCTCCCATGAGTGAGGAGCACTGACAGGAGCTTCCTGATGCAGCAACTTTAGGTGAAGCGGGTTTATGGGCTGCTCAGCAGTCCATCAACCATCTTTTTCATATTCGGGCCAGACGCTAAACTCGAACAAGGACTTGTTTTGTGTTCGGGATTGGTAACCTTGTGGTTTGGGTTCACCCATCTCTAGGAAGAAATTTTCTTCAATAGTCATTGCGATTAAACTCACTCAGTCACTTAGTAGAAAAAGGACAACATTTTGGAGGATTGTCTAAAGGCTGAGGACACCCAATGGCAGCAGTATTAAATGATTCAGCTAATGGGATGCCTAAATGGTGTCTCCTGGTGTTCCCTTGCTGGTCATGCATATGGTACCTATCCATCAATCTACTATAATTATCCAGTACAGATTTCATTGAAGGTAAGTAGCATGTATTGAAATATTTGTCCCTTTGGATGATGTGAGGGGATGAGCAACAAACATATTTGGTTACAGATGAAATATTCTTGTTCATCATCCCCAGAGCAAATTCAGTTGACCACATGCAGTGTCCATCCACCTATCTGATATAATGATTTAATACCTTTGGGACACTGGGAAAATCAAAGGTAAGTAGCACATATTACACTTTCTGTCCCATCATAGCATTCAAGACTTCCCAGAAACTAAAGGAAAAAAGTAAAAGGCATATAACAGCCCATTAATACTACATCAGCCCAGTGGCGTTGCTAGGGCTGGTGTCACCCGGGGCGGTAGGAAATGGTGTCACCCCCCCCCCAATGGTGTCACCCCCACCCCCCCCCCCCCAATGGTGTCAACCCCACCCCCCCCCCCAATGGTGTCAACCCCCCCCCACCCCCCCCAAAGAAAACAAACAAAAAAAAAAGCATTTTTGCCGGCATGGTGGGAGCGGGCCGGCCGGTTCCGCGCTGACAGCGGAACCGGCCGGCCCGCTCTGCTGTCAGCGGAACCGGCCGGCCCGCTCCCACCATGCCGGCATTTTTAAAAAAAGCAAACACTTACCTGCAGGTCCGGAGCGTGGAGGCCGGCGCCGCTCTCAGCTGTCATCTGAGGGCGCGTCATCAGAGGCGCCCTCTGATGACGCGCCCTCAGATGACAGCTGAGAGCGGCGCCGGCCTCCACGCTCCGGACCTGCAGGTAAGTGTCTCTATACCGAGGGGTGACCGGCCGAGAGGTGTCACCCTCTAGGTCTGGTGTCACCCGGGGCGGTCCGCCCCCCCCGCCCCCGGGTCGCTACGCCACTGCATCAGCCCTCATCCAAAAAGGGTGCCTGAAAAAATTCCTTGTTGAGGCCCCGGTGGAACACGATCTGTAAATTAAATATCCACCTATCCATCCATCTACCTCCTCTAATATTCAGCTACAGTTGTACTTTACCAGTGCAACCACTGAAAGGAAATCAGTCCTATTGATACGCAACAGATCTTAATTTTTTACCAAAGTCATAATAGCATTTAGCTACGGATAATATAGTTTCTATATTTGGCATGTTAAATGATTCTGAGACTCCCCTGCATTGCACTTGCTAGATCCTCAACAGTTCCGGCAACAGCAGGAATCGGTGTAGGAAGGAGCTCCTGATGTAGAGTGGTGGAGCCAGGAGGCGACATGCCTGTTGTCCTCCACCAGGTGCTTTCTGTAGCCAACTTCTTGGGGTCCTTGAGCCCTCTGCTCCAGCAAGTATCTGTGGAAAGTTGGCTGCAGCAGGTGCCAGACTGGAGGGCAGAGGACAGTGACAGCTGTGGGGGACCAGTGGCGATGGACTGCTAAGGTGGTGAGTATGGTCCTTTCACTTTTCCACAACGCAGCAAGGCAAAGTGCAACACATGCGCTTTACCTGCATGCCCATAGACTTCTATGAGCTGTGTTGCAGTTGCCTGCAGCCAAAATGCTGCATGCAGCCTGTTGCAAAATACAGTGTGCAGATGTTAAGATGTTAATGTTATGAACTGCATTTCCTTTGAGTCTGTGACACTGAGGCCCTTATTTAACAAGGGATAGCGCCAGGTAGCGAATGGTGAGCGAACGGTAATGACGCTCACCGCCACGAGAACGCCGGCTCCCCTCCGCAATCACACATTTATCAAGCCGATCCTGCTTAGCGACTGACAGAGCGCCAGATAGCGAATCATTCATCATTATTCCAGCCTCACCCCACAGCGCCAGCGAGCGACCTTGAACAGCGACAGGTATGACCTCTCGCTACCTGGCGCTCTCCAATGCATTTCAATGGAGCAGTCTTTAAATATTCATAATTAATTGCTATTAATTTTTTTTTTTTTTTTAAATGTCAAAAATTCTGTGACCACTTCTGCAATGTTAGATTTTTTTTTTAAGGTAAAAAAAAAAAAAAAAAAAATTGTGCACAATTGATATTACAGGTCTGATATTAATGTATTCATATTACAAAATGTTTTGAAAAACATGTTTTTTTTTTATCTAAAAATATGGTTGTTTGGGGGTTAAAAAACTACTTTTAACCCATCGCCGCCAGCGCTCTGGGGTTTAAACAAGCATTTCACAGCGTGAGAATTTTTGGAGCGTGATTTGTTAATGAATGTGCTGGGAGCCGTTCGATGTCATGCGCTCCCATACAGCGCGGAACCTGTCAAACAGCGACTCCTAACCCCGTATTCAACATTACCGCACACCAACTGAGTAGCTGTCAACAGCCGAACAACGCCCAAGCACAGCGAATACTAGCGGGCGCTGTGAAAATAACGCTACTGTCGCTCATCTGTCGCTACCTGGCACTATTAATGAATCGGCCTCTAAGTTGTTTTCGGGGGTTTTGGAATGATTTAAAGTGCACCTATACTCAGAAAGGAAGTTTATGTTTATCATCTTCCATCCCCGGCCCAGTGTCCCAAAACAGCCTGTGTTCCTTTTTTTTAATGCCTTTGGTGAATATTAATAAAAAGACTGACAGGGAGTAGTATTATGGTAAATGGCTAATTATTTCAGTTACAACTAAACTGTCACACTAGCGCTGCTTCAACACTGTGAGAATGTTTTTTTCACAGTTTTAGTGAGAAAAACTTCTGATTTTTTTCTTAGTGCAATTCAACATAATTTTGGCTGTGCACATTTTGAAATAATTTGCACAGCTAAAAATAACGCTGAATTGCAGTAAGGAAAAAAATCACACACAAAAAAAAAAATTCTCACAAATTTTTGTAAGCCAAGTCCGACTGTCGCTCAAGTCTGTCATTCAAGTCCTTGGCTGCTATGCCCCCCACTGGCATCAGGGGAGAATAAGGTTTTAAGGGCTTACAAAAGACTTGGACTTTAAAGTAGACCTATCAGTTTTATCAATGGCCCTGAAGCCTAAAAGACTCCAGGCCCTGGTGATTAACTCTTTCAAATTTGGGATGAGCCACCGTGTGAAACCCCGCCAATCGCCCACCTCTGCTTCCCTAGGCATCTTATGGCTGAAGCAAACAAAGTGATGAATGGCTGCCCAAGCTGCATCAGTCACAGTGCAATATAGGGGATGTGCCAGGCCTTGGCACCCTTGCTTTTGCTTGCAGTGGATGGAGTGGGTGTGATCAGTCACTGTGACTGATTCAGTAGGTGGGAATATGAAACAGAGGTTGCCACTAGATGGAGATGTAGGCCTGCATGCCATAGGACTTAAAAGTTTTATTTAAAGGGTAAGTCCACTTTGGATTGAATTTTTGAAAATGTATATTTTTGTGTGCCAATAGAAAATGTGTGGTTTATGGAAGCAGTTTTCACTACCTACATCTGTTGTTATTGGCACCAAGTCTGTACACCAAGAAGAGAGAAGTGAGCCCTGTACACACAGAACACTGCTGCTGGGCATGTGTAATATGACTGAACTTCCTTACCTCACCAACAGCCATAGCAGCAGTGTTCAGTGTGTACAGGATTTATTTCTCTCTTCTTGGTGTACAGACTTGGAGGCCGATTCATTAATAGCGGCAGGTAGCGACAGTTGAGCGACTGTAGCAGTATTTTCACAGCGCCCGCTAGTAGTCGCTGTGCTTGGCCATTGTTCGGTTGTTGATAGCGACTGAGTCGGTGTGCATTAATGTTGAATACGGGGTGACGAGTCGCTATTTGACAGGATGTATGGGTGCGCATGATAGCGACTGGTCAGAGCGACCGGCTCCCACCACATTCATCAAAAAATCACGCTCAAAAAATTCTCGCGGTGTGAAATGCATGTTTAAACCCCAGAGCGCTGGCGGCGACGTGTTAAAAGTAGTTTTTTAACCCCCAAACCACCATATTTTTGGAAACCAAAAAAAAAAATTTTTGAAAGAATTTAGTAATATGAATACATTAATATCAGACCTGTAATATCAATTCTGCACAAATTTTTTTTTTTTTTTTTTTTTTACCTTAAAAAAATTAACTAACATGGCAGAAGTGGTCACAGAATTTTTCACATTTAAAAAAAAAAAAAAAAAAAAAAAAACCTTAATAACAATTAATTATGAATATTTAAAGATTGTTCCATTGAAATGCATTGAAGAGCGCCAGGTAGCGAGAGGTCATACCTGTCGCTGTTCAAGATCGGACGCTGGCGCTGTGGGCTGAGGCTGGAATAATGATGAATGATTCGCTATCTGGCGCTATCTCAGTCGCTAAGCAGGATTGGCTTGATAAATGTGTGATTGTGGTGGGGAGCCGGCGTTCTCGTGGCGGTGCCCGTCATTACCGGTCGCTCACCAGTCGCTACCTGTCGCTATTCCTTCCTAAATAAGGGCCTTGGTGTACGCTGCCAATAGCAACAGATTGTAGTAAGTAGTAAAAAACTCTTCCGCTTAACACACATTTTCTAACACAGGGAAAAATGAAAAAATACCAGATAAGCTCAGCACCTTGAGCACGTCTTTTTGTCACACGAAAAAAAATGGCTAAATGTGACACAATAGACATTTTTGAATGCTGTCCTGCTTTAATCAGAAGCGGGAAGAGGCATGTGAATTCTGGATGTCCTGTACCGCATATGGGCTTCCTGGATCCCCTGCTGCATGACAGCCGCATGTGACCGCCGGCAGCCGGTGAGGTTCGCTGGGATTTGATTCGGTGTCTGGCAAGAGCAAACCTAGAAGAGGTAATTATTAGTAGTGGAGGTTCCGTTATATGTGGGCAGTGGGCATTGCAGCGCATTCAATAATGTAATGCCCCCTGCTAGCGACTTGAGTGGTGTTCCGCTTGAAGTGTATCCCAAAGGAATATGAATTGCTGGGGGGTGATTCCAGACAATACCGGTGTAACAGGCCAGAATAACCCTGTCCCAGATTAACCCCGGGTATAATTTGGCCTAGGCCAGAGTATACTCTGGCCTGTTACACCGGCAATGGACTTGCGGGGGGCAGTGAGTATCTGGTCCTTTAAATGCATTGCACATAAAACATTGCAGGGTTTTTGGTCCGCTTTAGGCCTGATATGCTTCATGAAGTTCAAAACTGCCCCAAAGGTGACAAAGACTATTCATGCGCAACTTGTGTGTGTTTTATGTACTTTTGAGTGCTTTTACCACTTTTTTTGTTATTTACAACCCACACACACAGCCCGGGTGGTAGGTACTGTAATTTACACCTCTCTCTGTGTTTGCGGCAGATGCTGTGCTACCAGAAAAAAAAATCCAACAATGGCACCTCAATGGTCCATTTTAGGCCAGAAGAAAACGTGACCACAAGTCCTGCCTGCTGCGTTTGCGGCACCATAGATTTTAAAGAGGAACAAAACCCAGGAATTTGACTTTCACGGGTCTTGTTCCTCCCGGGACATCCCGAATTCTCTTAAGCCCCCAAAAAAGCCCACTAAAACTCATCTTGTCCTATAAGAACCCTTTGCCAGCAAAGGACTTTAATTAAAATGAATGAGGAGCGTGCACTCCCACATTCCCTGAATGTAACATAAGTTAAAGCGGACCTTCACCATGATTTATTGAAAAGCCCAAACCCTTATAAAACAATTCCCCAGCATCTAAAATTAATATATTTTACGGTTTTAGTCACTTATTCTTTCCCCCACTGGGCTGCAACTCTGTTCAGGACTTTAGGATACAGGCGCCGCCATCTTGACTCAGAAGCATCACACTTACTGAGGAGAGTGGGATAAAGTACAGGGGGCAGGTTATAGCTGTGCTTTGCTCAGACAGAGCAGATCTGGGGTCAGGAGAAGGTCATCAATCCCAGAATGCAGAGCAGCACAGTCAGAGGGCACTTCCTGTTTGCAGGCTGCCTGATGTTCCATGAGCAGCCATCTTGGATGTTTAAAGGCTCATAACATGTAGTAGATGCGGGTAGGATGATTTTTAATGTGAGCTATTTGTATGTACAGGGCGTGGGAAACATATAAGATATGCTCTTATTCAGAGTGAAGGACCGCTTTTACTAGAAAATGGAATGGGGTGAAAAAAGTTTGGGAACTGAACACCAAACCTGAAGATGCTCCCTCCCCTCTTAAAGTGGACCAACACCCAGGGGGGGATCAGATAAGATTCCCGGGCCGATCAGATCTCTCCCCGCGGGGCATCCGAAATCAGGATGCCTCTCTGTGTGAAACCCCGCAGGACGCCCAGAAACCTTACCTTATCCCCATTCCAACGGCGCATGCGCGAGCCGCATCTCGCGCTTCTCTCTAGCAGGGCTCGCACCCGCGCCGGCCATTCACAAACGGCCGGCGCGGGTGCGCTCCGTTAGAGGGAAGCGCGAGATGCGGCCTCCAGCGTGCTCAGAGCCGGTGTGGTTGTCCGTCGCTTGTCCGTACATACCACAGCGGCTCTGAGCGCTCTGATTGGGCGAGCGCTCGCGTAGGAGCGGGGTGAGGTGAGTTTTTTAGGGCGATCTGGGGGGTTTCACGCACCCCCCGATCGGGGTGCCCCACGGAAGTGGACCAAAACCCAGGATAGTGAAAATCCTGGGTGTTGGTCCACTTTAATCAGTCATTTCTTCTTAGAGATATTATAAAAGCACTCCTATTGGTTGTTCTACACTCAGTTATGCTTTACACCTTTGATATCAGATAGGAGAGGGGAGGCAGAGGTCAGGGCGGCACACTTTATGGCAGGGCACAGGTGAATGAATGAGCCATAGGCGCGCCATGTGTGGAATGCCACTGAGGTAAATTCCAGGCACTGCTGTGAGGTAACCTCTACACATTCCTGTCACTGACAGCTCAGCTGACTACACCCGCTTCTACACACTCCCTAACCCTGCACCGCCGCCCTCTCATTGGTCGCAGGTGTAATCCCCTTGGCGTTTATTGGTTAATCCCCTTAATCCTTGGCCAGGTAAAATTGACGCTCTCAGCCTATGAGCGACATCTCTTCGTTCGCCCGCGCTGATAGGCTAAAGGCGCCGTCCTGCAGTGAAGCTATTGGTGAGCACCGAAGCCCAGCTCTGCGCTATTGGTGGAGAGAGTCATCACAGTTATTCCGCCATGTTCCGGGAGTCCGGCGTTCCTCGGACGGGGCGGAATTGAGCGCTGTCAAACGGAGGGGTTTCTGTGGTGGCGGAACAGCGCGCTGTCACACATAGCGAAGTCTCGGGGAAGTCGCCGTTCTAAGCTGCTGCGGGACATGCAGGTGTTGTGACGCGCAGAAGGGAATGCTGGGATTGTTCCCGCCTGCAGAGGGCGCCTCGTCCATTCTGTGAGCTGGAGGGTGCGCTGCACCTGACACTGAGCTGCCCCGGCTGAGGAGCACCATGGCCTACCTCACATTTCTGCTTCCTTCATGGGCCCCGACGCCTGGACCCACCGACAGCTGGTGAGCGAGCCGCCAGGAGGTGTCTGCTAGCCTACAGGTAACCCCACACCCTCATGTATTATGTAAGCGGCACCTGAGGGTTCCCCAGTGCGCCCACCTCCCCCCTGGTGTTGTGTGCAGCCTGAGAGGACTCTTGTAACCAATAGCAACTGACATTCATACACATTTATTGCCTGTCACATACTTGTTCCCACCTTTATATGCTCTAAAAGTGGCAGGGGAAGTAAAAGGAACTTGGAAACTTTGTAATGTAATGGTTTTATTAAAGTGGACCAAAACCAACCACGATCGGCCCAAGAATCAATAAGATTCTTGGGCCGATTGATTCCCTCCCCTCGAGGGAACCAAAATCGGAATGTTCCTCTGTGTGAAACCCCCCAGGTCGCCCCATACGCTTCCCGGTCCAATGGTGCATGCACGAGCTGCAGCCGCATCCCTGCTATCCCCCTAGCAGGGCACGTTCCTGCGCCATGCATTTGTGATGGCTGGTGCAGGCATGCTACCTGTTAGAGGGAAGCGGGGGATGCGTCAGCCAGCGTGCTCAGAACCGCTGCCTTAAACAAAGGCTTAGATGACGTGATGTCAGCAGCTCCGAGCACGCTGATTGGATGAGCAGTGTGCATGCACCGTGGAACCAGGGGGAGGTGAGTTGCGCTCGGCAATCTGGGGGGGTTTCACACAGCGGGGATCAGGGTTCCCCTGGGGGAAAATAACAAAACCCAGAATAGTCAAAATCCTGTGTTTTGATCCACTTTAATGCAGACCTCATTTAGCCAGCTCAATATATCAAAATGGAATGCAAATATTATAAGCCGCACCTTTTACAGGATGAAAAAATATTCTGAATCAAATGGTGTGCTAACCCCCCCAACATTTAAAGTGGACCAAAATCCAGGATTTTTACTATCCTAGGTTTTGGTTCTTGCCCCTGGGGCACCCCGATTGGGGATGTCTCACAGTGTCAAACCCACCAGGTTGCCCAATCTAACTCGCCTTTCCCGCTTCTACAGCTAGAGACCTATGCGCTGCCTCTCGTCCATACAGCACGCTCGGATCCACTCCCGCCCATTCGCCTAAGAATCGTCTAAGCCGAGCATACCGGCAGCTGCATCCTTGCTGCCCTCTAACAGGGACTGTACCCATGCCAGCCATTCACAAATGCCTGGTGCGGGTACGCACCCTGCTAAAGGTAAAGCAAGTAACAGGTTGCCGCTAGCACATGCGCTGTTGGAGCTGGGGAGTAGGTGTGTGTACTGGCCGACCTGGGTGGTGTCGCATAGCGGGGCAGCCCAAATCTGGATGCCCCAGGGGGGAGGGATTTAAGCGGCCCTGGGTTTTAGTCCACTTTAATAACAGGCAATGTGTAGGATTTCCCCCCTTCAAGAACTTAATAACCCCCCCCCCCCCCCCCCCAAGAACTGAAAGCTGAACTTTTGGCTAGGATTTTGGCTATCCCATGTTTTGTTCTTTGTCCCAAGTTGGCTGTGTGATACCCTCACCATGCCCATACAAACTCTTCTCTTCCTGGTCCTACGGTGAATGCTTGTGCTCTCGTCCACAGCACCCTATATGGTATGCAGAAAAAATAACAAATTATTTTAGCATAGCCCATAGGGTGCTTATTAATAATAATTTTTTTTATCTCGGGCGATTCAGGGACACATGCGACATTGTAAAAGATTTCCTTGATAAAACACCATGCCGCTACAGCCAAAACCCATGTGTCAAGGGCTGGTTTACAGCTTGTTTACCCATTCCCTGGCTCTGGAGGCAGCCTGCTAGGGAACTCCCAGGTGATAGGCCAGATTCCCCTATCCCTGACTAGCGCTAGCCTCAGACCAAATATGCAAACGGTTTGAGGCATTGTTGAATTTGTCAGGGGGGGATTTCTTAGCCCCCTTCCCTTCCCACTACCCCCTTCCTCCTCCGATACAATATGGGGCTTGTGAGGCTTTGCATTGTGTTTTTCGCCCACTGGTGCAGGTCTTTGGAGCTCGCTAGAAGCAGGTTGCGGTATACGCGCACGTCTCTTCTGCATTTTCAGGTTGATGGAAAGGGGGAAGGGATCTGCTGCAGGGGGTGATTCCACCCGGCGGTGCTCAATGACGTCAGCACTAAGTTCTTTTGCGAGACCCAGCAACTGTACATGCTTCCTGCTTAGAGGGGCAGCATTCTAAGCTTAAGTGTCTTTTTCTGGCCTCCCTCTCATTTTACCTTAAAGGTTTAAAAGACTCAGCAATAAGGAACCTCCCTGCTTACTTATTTATTGTGCTTGGGGAGGAGCACCTGTACCCCACACCAGATTTCAGAATGGCAGATCAGGCAGAGAAATCCTTGCAACTCCCTGCTCCTCTATCATCTACTAGACTTTGCTGCATATCTGCATCCTTCCAACCCGATTGATCCAATTTAATTGGAAACTCTGTCGGCCGCTCAGTCTGGGAAGAATGAGGCCAGCTCTGCTCACATTTTGGGATAAAACTGGATGACCCCTTTTATAAGGTCTCCAAGGGGGTGGATTTAGCCTTTTGAGGATACAAGTGTCCTCAAGATCCTTTAGACAAGAAGATGGATTCTCTCTTGAATAAATCATGGCTGAATCTTGTACTCTCAAACAGATTCTAGCCCCTACTTGTGTTGCCAGGAATCTTAAATCGATGAGATTTTGTTCGCGGGCCATGGCTCTCACCAATTTGGTGCGTAGGACTTTGTGACTGCCTACTTGGTCAGGGAATACAGGTTCAAAGTTGTGCCTGTGTACCATACCCTATAACGGGAAACTCCTCTTTGGCCCAGAACTAGAGAAGGTGTTGGACAGGTAATTTTTTTCTAGTCAGTCCTCTTACAGATAGCCCTTTCTTATCAAGGACTCGTTTTAAAGAGCCCCTCCTAGGAGAGGTAAGTTTAGAGGATCCACTTTGTCTGGTACCCAAAAGGTGCCCAGTTAACACAATTCCACATTTGGTGGAAGACTCTACTGTATTACCCCTTTTATTTCCAGGGGAATAGGGAAGGATTTCTCAATAGAATTCATGCACTTCCCTCTTTTTTGTTACTCTTCTCCCAGGGGGCAGGGAGGAAAGCCATTTGCAGCAGTCTAGATTCTATGTTGGATATGGGAGTGATTGTCCCGGTTCCCCGACACCAATGGGGGGAGGGAAGGGTTCAACTCGAGCATTTTTTTTGGTAAAGTCGACCTTCGGAGGATTTCGCTTCATTCTCAATTTGCAGCAGCTGAATCTGTTGGTACGCCACAGACGCTTACGTATGGAGTCCATCTTCTCTGTGAGGAATCTACTCCCACCTGGCTCCTTCATGGTCTCAATAGACCTGAAGGATGCCTATTGGCAGGTGCCGATGAGCTTGTTGGCTCAAGCCTTTTTGAGATTTGCAGTAAAGTTGGGGGACCAAATACTCCACTTCCAATTTGTATGCCTACCCTCCGGGCTGGCGTCAGCTCAGAGAATGTTTACCAGGCGGAACCTTTTTTGCTATGGTTGGATCCTGAATTACCAGAAGTCCAGTCTAGTCCCGTCACAGGTCATGACTTATCTGGGGTTCAAGATCAATACGATTCTTCAGAAAGTATTTCTGCCTCAGTCAAAGATAACGATCCTTCAGGAAGCTGTTCAGTCCCTGTGTTCCAGTCTATAGATTTTGGTTTGGCAAGCTATGCGGGTCTTGGTGCTAATGACCTCATCCTTCCCCGCTGTAAGATGGGGTCAGCTACATTCAAAGGCTCTACAGCTGCATAGGTTTCAGTCCATAGACAGGATAATCGAAGTCCCAGATTTAGTGAAGGAACCTGAGTTGGTGGCAAGGCAAGCACAGGTTTGTCAGTGGCCTATCCTGGTCGGACCCCAAGGACATGTTAGTGTTGACGGATGCCTATTCATGGGGTTGGGGGGCCCATTGCAGATCTCTGACCGCTCAAGGGAAATGGTCCAGAATACTGAGCCTAGCCTCGTCGAATCAAGAATTTGAGGCATTGCTAGCCTCCTTTCCCCACCGTGTATGAATCATAACAGACAATGCGAGTACTATGGCCTATCTGAATCACCAGGGAGGGACGAGGTAATCCGTCCTGCAACAAAGGAAATTTTGATCTGGGCAGAACTGAACCTTTTATCCCTATCAGCCATCCACCTGAAAGGTTGCCGAAATCAGGTGGCAGATTTTACGAGTCGCTCTCCGTTATCGGAAGCAGAATGGTCACTGAAGCAGGAGGTATTCAATCAGATTTGTATCCTGAGGGTAACTCCAGAGGTGGATTTTTTTTTGCCTCTGGTCGAAACACGCTGAGCTCGTTCCCCTCCGATCAAGCTCTAGGAATAGACGCCCTGGCTCACCAGTGGCGTTTCAGTCTGGCTTGCGCTTTTCTTCAAGTTTGGATCCTCAGGACATTTTGATAAGAACCGGACAGTCAGCCACGATTCTATTGCTGGCCCCATGGAGACCATGGTTTTCAACTCTGAACATGCTCTCTGTCCAAGAGCTTTGGGAACTCTCGGTGAGACCAGGTCTTGTATCCCAGGGACCAGTGCTTTGTCAATCCGCAGAAGTGGCTTCTGACACTTTGGAACCTGAGATCGCAATGCTCCTAAAAAAAAAAAAAAAAAAAAAAAAAAAAAAAAAAAAAAAGGGGGTTTTCGATGGAGGTGATCAAGCCTCTTTCCAGCAGAAAGGAGGTGACGATGAAGATGAAGAAGTAAATCTTCATCGTCACCTCCTTTCTGCTGGAAAGAGGCTTGATCACCTCCATCGAAAACCCCCTTTTTTTTTTTTTTTTTTTTTTTTTTTTTTTAGGAGCATTGCGAACATTTTTTTAAAACTTCTAACACCTGGAATGTGCGTAATCAAAGATCCCCCTTCTAGTCTTCCAGTCGTATTGGATTTTCTTTCAGGATGGAGTCAACCTGGGTCTCGGCATCAGTACCCTGAAGGTCCAATTAGCAGCCCTTTCATTTTTTTGGATAAGAAACTTTCATCTTTCACGTTGGTCAGGCATTTTTTGCTAGCTGTCAGACGGTCCAGACCGGTCCGTTTGAGGTTAGCTCCTCAATGGCATCTGGCCCGGATTCTTAAAGCTCTGACAGTACCACCCTTTGAACCTCTGTCGAGCTTTCATATTAAATACATACATGGAAGGCTCTTCTTCTGGTGGCAGTAACTTCAGCCCACAGAATCCGTGATATCCAGGCTCTATCCCGCCGTCACCCCTTTCTTCAAGTTTTCCAGGATTGTATAATATTACTGGTGGATCCTTGTAACCTTCCTAAGATCTCTTCCACCTTTCATCGGACCTAAGAGATTATGCTTCCATCCGCTGGGGATAGTGATCCCTCCATGAGTTCTGTAGATAAGTCAGGATTGGAGGAAGACCAACAGAGTATTCATTTCCTTCTCAGTTCACAGGAAGGGTCAGCGTGTTTCCAAGGCAACATTGGCACAATGGATGAAGAGCACTATCAGTTTTGCTTGCAACAGATCTTTCTCCAGTGTGGGTTACAGCTCATTCAACAAGAAGAATTTATACATCTTGGGCGGAGCAAGCTGGTGCCTCTATTGAACAAATCTGTAGAGCAGCAACCTGGTCTTCAGCTTAGAAGTTTTTATTAATCGTTTACCCCCTGGATATGCTCACCTTGCAAGATCAGTCCTTTGGCAGGAGTGTGCAGTTAGCTTTTCCCACCCAGTAGAGTTAGTATCTTTCTTATCCCCTCATTGGTATGCTGCCCTAAGGATGTTTTGAGAAAACCTAAGTTAATTACCTGGTAACTTCTTTTAACATCTGAAAGGGCAGTATACAGGCTTTCCTCCCTCAGGCTACATTTTTTTTTTATATATATTTTTTGATTTACCAGTTGGTGCTTTGTGTCTTTGTTTTTCAGAACTCTTAAACTACTGGTGTCTGGAGGAGGAGCTGGTGATCATGGGTTCCTTCCTTGGGGCAGAGCCTTAATATCTAAGTGGTATTCTGCCCTTTTGGATGTTTATAAAAGACGTTACCAGGTAACTAACTCTTTTAAACTGTTAAAGGGTCCTTGAGACCCTTATACCAGTTTAAAGTGCAGGAGGGGCTGAAAAGTCATCTGGCAGCAAGCAGGCCCACTGTTGCTTCTGACAGTTGGATGTTTGGCGAAAGCAGGGCAGAGGATCAATTCCTGTGCCTGGTTTCCTTCAATCACTCTTGCTTCTGACATCTTGCTATCGCTGCAGGGAGGGTCCTTGTTATACGGGCAGAGTTTGCTAACGCCGGCTTAAAGATGATTAGAGGTCCTCTATTTGTCAACAAGTATGTACTTGGAATTTATCTTGACGGATTTGTGCATTAGAGCACTGTTTCTCGAACTGCCGGACTCGTTCCCCAGGGGTTAAGTGATGATGTTCAGGGGTGCACCAAGGATCTGATCTATATGATTTTAACAGTAAAACATTATTCCTTCTAGCTTTAAAGGTTTTACATTTATTTTGGTAACATCTAACTTGTTGCTAGAGGGTACTTGGTATAAAAAGGTTGAGAACCACTAGATTAGAGTATTTAAATTAGGATTACAGGAATAAAGGATTAGTAACATTCAGTTAAATATCTTGTGCAAACAAAAAAAGATACTAAGATACCAAAAAAACTTTTTTGATCTCAGTTTAAAGATTGAAAAGCTAGAGGGAAAAATCTCATAGTTTTTGTGCTTCATATTAAACCAGACCAGCACCCTTCTCATATGTTCTCATAAGTACCCCTCCCCAGGGCAATTCAGATTGCTGCACATCATTCATTTACCTTTTTCTAACTCCTGCTGTGGCCAATTTTACAAAAAAAATAGTGTCTCCTGGAGCTGCAGGCCACCTGCAAGAGGGAAGCGCTGTTGGGGTAACTGCTGCTGTGCATTGTTGGGTTATGTCATTTGAATTTGGGCAGTAGCATGGTTTGGATGCTGGCAAAGAAAGCTCCAAAATGTCAGCTACCAGGAGAAAATCTGAGGTGGTGTTTCAGCTTTTAGTTGGTGCAAATGTAAGTGCTGACAATGATTCAGTATCATGCATGCAGATGGGGAAAGTGAGTTTTGGCCCTCTGGTTTAACCACGGCCAAGCAGGTCATCGTCAAATCCCCCAAAACCCCAGCTCTTTCTTTTTATTGAATTAGGAATACAGGCCATTAAAAGATGGTAGCAATTACCACTGGTATCATGGGCACATTTCTAGTATGGTTACTTGACTTGATAGTTACACCCTTCTGATGTGAAAAGAGAACTTGTGACACTATGTGGTTGGTTAAGAACGGGTTGTAAATGACCTGCCCAAAATCCTCACCTCTCTCTCTGCATGCAGAAAATGTGCTGGTGTCTAGCAATTCAGTGTAAAACCCCGTACATTTTCTCCTGTGTGAGATAGTGGTTGAGTTTTAGGCTCGCTTGCAGCTTTTTCATATCCAAAGAAATCCCTACCATGCCCCTCCCCTCCCCTCCAGTGACAGTTACATGGAGCGCATTCTTTAATATAGTGGTTGGCATTACTATGGCTGGATGCACATTCCCCCGGAGCATTGGTGGATATAAAAACGTCCAAAGGGCTAGTGAACTGGAAAGGCCATGGGGCAGTCCTTGAGTCTTTGAGCCTTGGTTTGTCAGACCCTATACCCGGTGTCCTGGGCTGGTTGACTCAGGGAAGGGGCATACTTTTTTTTTTTTTTTTTTTTTTTTTTTTTTTTTATTGTTACACCAAGGAATTACATTCCTGAATGTCATGGTTAATAAAAAAAAAAATCATATAGGAATGTGAAGCTTACTGTTTAGAAATTAGACCTGCTCTAGGTAGGTGTAAAAAGTACGCACAATGACTCTGTAAACAGTTCTTAGTTGAAATAATAACCGGCTTATTGAAGACAAAAGTCCAACAGAAAAATCTCTTAAATTCAGAGTATAATGCAGGGTACAATGCAGTACAGTCAGCGGTTTCCTCACCAGCTTTAGCTATGTCCAGTGTCTGATAGGTACACAGTATTGTAAGTCCTCGATATCACAGGTCAGCTTTCAGGGCATACAAGCCCAGGCTGCTAATCCACAGGTTCAAAAAAACATAACACATAAAGTCCTTCAGATACAGTTCAGACCAGTAGGATTTGGGAGCAGCAAGGCACTGGCTCCTTATCCCAGTCTCTCCTTCTCCACACTGGAAGCCTCAGCAGCTCCTTTTTATTAGGCTTCCTTCCTTCAATTTCTTCAATTAATCTTAATCACCTTGAAAGACCTGGGAGTAGGGGAAAACCTCATAGAGGACTGGGGATATGGACTGGAGCTCTGTTATCCCGGCATGGATCGTGCCTGGCTGAAAAAACCAAGGGAAATATAGACGCCATCCACCACTTTTCCATACACTTAACCACAAAGGTTATAAATGCATGAAATATGCATAATAAAAACTTTTTGTGTCGGACAAAATGAAAAAATATATTTTTGCCCAGTGATGAATTGACTCTGAGAACTACTTGCACCTTTCTTTCTTTTTTTCTTTCTTTCTTTCTTTCTTTTTTTCTTCTTGTTTTCTTTCTTTCTTTCTTTCCTACAGTTGGACTTTTTCTTTCTCTGTCATTTTGTATATGTTTTTTTGAATGTTTAGAGCTCCTTTTTAACATGCTCAGTTATTTAAAACATCAATCATCTGGTATCGGTTGGCGTTTCGGAATGAGTCATTGACCATTACTACGGTATGTAAGTTTTCTTGTAAGCTCATAAGGAACGTTGGCCTTCCAGCTGACAGACTGAGTTTCCCTCTGAGACATCTAACAATGACTCCAAGCTGTAAGATGCATATCACACTCATTATCTCTACCATCCTCATGTTGGATGATAAGGATTATAAATGTATGACTCCATATACTGGATTTATTTTAAAACTTAATAAAACTGAATAGGAGGAGTAATGGAAAACATTTTATTATTGACACTAAAATAGACCTTCATTTAAATGACTTTACAAGCAGAAAACATAAAAGGAATCAATAAGTATCACCAACTTTATTACTGCTCATAGAGCAGGAAAACCTGTTTGTAGTCAATAAGCCCAGGGTCCATCTTCTGGGGAGCCTGTACTGTGGCACAACTTGTAACAAGACGTCAACTGAATGCCTCAAGTAAATCTATAAAAAGTTGATTGAAAATGGGAAAGATAACCATTGCTGATTACTCTTTAAGGTACCTTTTACATCATTCATTAATTCAAGGAAAGAAGGGGTATAACAGAGCTGTAAACTGAGTGACTTCAAGAACCCCCCCCCCCCCCAATACGCACACACAATAAACAGTGTAGGTTCTAGGTAGACTATAAACACCAAGAAAATCCCTGTCTACACCTATAAATGGCACAAATGGTTCTCCTGCTTGCAGCTTAGGGAGCCCAGTAGGCTTCCTTACCTAGCCATGCCTGCTGCCTGGATTTATCTGACATAACTCACGATGCACAGAGACTACACTGGTAGATCCATAGGACGCTTTTGAAGGGGGCAAAAAGGTTACAAAAAGGTAAATTTTTTTTTTTATTGCAGCACTTTGAATTGCCTGGGGGGGGTGGGGGTTGCATATGAGAACTGGATCCAGCACCAGGGGTCTCCAGTACCCCGGCGGGCCTCCAGTGGCCAGTCTGGGGTCTTCAGTCTCTGCCTCGTGCTGGCTTCTGGCATCTCGCTTTTTTTGCTATAAAAGGCTGCTTCCAGCAGCTGCGAGCAGAACCTGTGGTGATCAAGGGATCTGCCCCCAGCTTCCATCAATCACTACTGGCTGTCAGTGCAGCGGAATTGATCAGTGCGGGACATCGGGATTGGAGGTAAGTAAAGAAAACATAAAATTACCTTTTTTCCTATATATTCACCCAAAATATTCTGAAAACACTGAAAAGTTACAAACAAGACCTTTCATGTTAAAGCTCTGTTCAAATCACAGTTAAACATATATATATATATATATATAGTGGTGACAATGGCTTGGCGACAGAGGGTGACAACATCTCTAAGTAGGTTAAAAGAAAAATACCAATCTGAAATTGACAGCTGGCCAATATAATCTAATTCAAGTGACAAGGTTTGGTAAACAAGTACAATAACAGTAATATATATATGTCCTGATCAATGCAGACAAGTGTCTAGGTCATATGAAAACCTGTACAATACCACAAAAAATGATGACCATGGTAATCCAGTAAGACTAGTCCAGTAATGGCTGCCCAATCCTTTGCAAGTAGTCAACTAGTAAGGGAGGCCACAGAGACCAAATAACTGCTGTCCAGGTGTCCATTCTAAAGCTACGTGAAGCAGTGACAGGTAGAAAGTTGGATAACTTGTTCGTGCCCAGGAGACACCCCCCCCCCCCAAACTGAAAGGAGCGCTTTATGATATTTTCGAATGGAATCTAACTACTATGCGCAGTATAAATCTTTCAGACTCCAGGGCCACCTAGTTCTTTGTTGCGAGGGGAACCCCAATTCAGAACCACTTTAAGTAGTTTTCCTCGCCTGCCAAACTAATTATCACAGGTGTTTGAGATTGATTTCAGTGAGCCAAAGAGCCCTGAGACACAATACCATACATGAGTTTAATTGGGAGACAAAAAAAATGTATACAGCATTTTAGTTACAATGGTGTTTGCGATTGCAGTATAGCAATTGCAAACGCCATTGCTACTAAAACGTCTGTACACAGAAGCGGGGCTTAGTCTTGGAGAGGAAGCAGCTGATTAATAAGTTAATACCTGGGACACATGCTTAGGTTTTTATTGTGTTTGGATAGGAAAATCTGCAAATGCAACATATTTAATGTGGGGCAACATTATCATTGTGTCTGCCACTGGCTCTTATCAAGAATCCCACAGCTGGTGTAATGTATAGCGTAAATACTGTCCTACTAAATATGTGTATATGTGGTTTAATCTTGGTCCTATATGCACCAAATAGGCTTTGTCATTATTCAAATAGTTTCCAAATGCTTCTTGTCTAATCTTACATGTCATGGCAAAAAAAAAAATATCGGATTGCAAATAGTGATTCATTGTTTTGTTCTCTGTGTAGGAGGTACGATCTTGTTGGATCGCTACTGTAGCTGCCTAAATGACCTTTTGACGTACATGTGTTCTTCCTGAATCAGTCCTCACACTGGATTTCTTTAGTATCATGCCGAGCAAGATGGGGTCAAAAATGGATTTAACAAAAGACTTTATTAAAATGAAGGCACACTACAATGGGTAAGTTTGACAGATTTTCCTAGCAAACTATATACTGTTTTCTTTAAAAATATTATTGTGGTGCTTTGTGTGTGTGTATGTGTATATAATATATACATTGTTATCATTTTCTTAGGGTTTTGGGGGTGTGATTCCTCATTGTTTTAAAATTACCCAAAACGTTGTCTTATTTGGGGCAGTGTCTTAGGAATGATGGGGTAGAATATGGAAAAATGGACCACCCTAATGTAGGACTAGCAGGTGGCAGAAGCTGGTAGGTTAGACAGTCTCTTCGACCAAGTTTCTCCCTCTCCAAGTTATTCATCTCTGGTCATCTGGGGTACAGGGATCAGATATAGTGAGAGATGGATAACGCTAAAGTAGTGGCCTACATTTGTCTCTTATGTCCGTCTCCTTGAGCAGAAAAATATTGTTAAAGCCTTTTCCTGGCTCATGTGAAGTCTCCTTTTCATAGCCAGATTGAGATCTGATTCTGACCCTACTCTTGAAGGAGAGACCCCTGCAAAAATTGAATAAGGTGCTGCCAATATACAAGCTACAAACTATGTAGTAGCTAGATGTGTTTTGCATTTTAGTGTTGCATTTTGAATTGTTTGTAATTGGAACATAGTTCCAAAGATCAATGCCCTGATCCTAGAGCCTAAAAGAAAGCCCTTCTCCAGGGCATCCTGTTTGTTAATGCCCTGCTGTATGAAACCCACTGCTTTCTCTGTATACTTGATCCCATAGCACATGAGCAGGCTTTCAGCAGCATCCCTGGCACTCCTCCATGCGATGTACTCACCAAAAGTATATCTGAATAGCTGTTGGTGGGTACACCCAGCACAAGAGAGCTCGGAGCACAAGGCACCTAGCAATCTGTTTAATCTTGAATATATTGCAGTGCATACTAATGACTAGCAATCTATACTGATTGTAGGAGCAAGGTTTATAGAACTGGTGATCCCTGGTGTTTGATACATCTTGATTTGGGAGGGTGAAAAACCTGGGTTTGGGTCTGCATTAAGCATTTTTTTTGTTGATGGTGGTGGTGCCAATTCTGGAGCACCCTTCCCTGGCTAATCTACACAATTATCTTAGAAGCATGAAAGCCTATTGCAATTCTATTACATTGCAGTGTGTACAGCATTTCAGAGTTGCCCTTATCCTCCCTAAGCTGTGCCATGTATTGCGTAGTAGTAGCCTATGTCGAGTCTGCTGTGTCTATCCACCACCTGTCATGTTTGGTACCCTTATCTTGTATGAGAAGCTTGAATTGTTATTAATCAGCGAGGGGCCAGTCCTGGACTCTTTGCTGGTTGTAGGAAGTGTAGCATGATATAGAAGAGCGTTGGGGAGCTTGGAATTGCTGCACAGAATGGATCACTAATGAGCTTTGCTACTGGTGAGCTCCTGTCTTCATGGAAAGTAGATGATTAATTTAAATGCAGCTTAGCGACTGGTTCTTTTTAAGTGGGACAATCTTGATAAATTCTTGCTGTTCCGTCTGCAGATTTTTCCCTTGGCTGCCCCCTAGAGATTTATTTCTTCATGGAAGCAATAGACAAGGCTGCTTGTTTGCATAGCTCACAGCTGACCATGCAGTATATAACAGGGCACATAGTTATTATACATTCTTGAACAACTTCATCAGCTTTTCATTTGAATGCAGATTACACGCAGCATGTGGGAGCTCACACATTCCCCAGCTGATTAGTTGAGTCAAGTCTGAGTAACTAATATGACAACTGCAGAAAGTGTGGCTCAGAGGATATGCATAGCTTGTCATGCAGCATTTTCTTCCTTCTTCAGGAATGTAGTATTTCCATCAGGTCACAACACCCATAGATTATACTACATGCCTGTAAAATATTGCAAAACAAATTGCTTGTGCCATATTAAAGGGCTTAGTATACTTTCAAAACACTTGCTTTTAAAATAGACCTTATGGTGTTGCACTATTCCACTGACGCAAAAAAGATACCAGGTACGGACAGGATTACAAACTACAGTGTAGTTTCTCACCATACATTGGGCAGACGATAAGAAACCGGCTAAATCTGAACAGAATATATATATATATATATATATATATATAATATATATATATATTCAACCTGATGTATCTGTTACAGCCCAATTTTGTATAGCAGGCCATGGCCAAAGTGATCTGAAACTCATGGTACTCAAAGGAGTCTTCCGGTTACAAAAAGCAGATATCCAAAAATACACGGCCAATCATGGGGCTGGATTTTGGCTGTGGATCAAGGTGAAGGTAACTATTTAGGAGGGTTGCGGGGGTTCGATGCGCTGGTACAGCAATCCGGATGCCCCTCCCCCCGAGCTTGTCACAATACGGACCCCACACATATTAGGTTGGAAATGCGGCCACTTGTATAAACTTGTATAAACCAGTGAGATATACACTTCTTCCACGGGAATACCTGCTGCATACCTACACCACCTAATTACCCAAATGCCTTGGGGTGACTCTCTTTGCAAGCTGTGTGAGTGCTGGGTGCAGCGTAGTGGTAACCAGATAGACCTTAGTGGCATAACAGGGACTGGATTTACTAGAACATAAATGCAGTAAGAGAATGTCCTCTTACATGGTGCATAACACAAACAGGAAAAGAAGTATAGAGCAACTGCATGCACAGGAAATACAACACATTAGTAATTTGCATTTGCCACAGTGCCATCTAGTGTCATAACTTGTCATAGCTGTGAACTACAGTAAATCTAGCAAAAGTCACTCCAGTATTAGACCAAGCTGGAAGTCTGTTGTATCTCCAACACCCCTTCTCAACAGCTGAGGCTTAGTCTGTAAAACCCATCTTATTTTTAGGCCCTGAGTGTCTTTCAGCAGCAAGGCTTGGTAAGGATATCTGCTGTCATATCCTAAATAGGGCATAAAGTAACTCAAGAAGTCCCTGTTTGGGAAGTTCCTTGGTCTCAAAATGCTCAATTAGAGTTTGTATTTTGTCTCATCCCCTTCTTGCTCAAAACAAACTAGGATATCATCCACATAAATATGCACATATATCCATCTGCCAATTTCTTTGTGTATAAGTATTCCATGCTCTGGCAGGTTGCTTTTGACCGTATATACTGCTCTGAAGTTTGCATACAATGTCTGGGGTTGTTCATCTTTAAACCCTGGCGGTTGTTCTATGTAGATGTCTTCTGTTAACTTGCTAAGTAGAAACACTGTTTTCACATCAATGTTTCACTTGCATTTGCCTTGCGCTGGCGACTATCAGCAAAATCATTTTTGTAACTACTGGAGCAAGTCTCATCATAGTCCTTACCAGATTTTTGAGAATATCCCTTGGCTACAAGTCTTGCGCCACTGTGTCATCTGCATTGTACTTCACTTTAAAAGTCCACTTACAGCTCATGGCTTTCCTTTCAGGCGGTAGTTCTGTAAGTGTCCATGTTTTAGTGCATGGATTTTATCTCTTTCTTGCAGCCTTTATCCATTTACTGGCTTCCCCTTCTGAAAGCTGGGACATGTCTTCCCAAGTTGCAGGTTCATTAGTACTCACAGTACTTGCCTTGTTTGAAAGACACACATGTGGTTTACCTCTATTTTCTCTCGTTGAACGTCTTGGATCTGTGTCTAAGCTTGCTTATTCTCCTCTTCAGTACTGGTAGGTTCTGCCCCACGTCGTACTGTTAGTCATGCAGACTTGTTTATTGGCTGTGGACTTGCATGACCAGGTTATTTGTGTCATGTTGACAGCCAGCATTTTAATACAGCCAGAGGTCACATTAAGGCGGAACAAAACCTGGGATTTTGACTTTCCCAAGTTTTGTTCTGTTCCACAGGGGCATCCCAATTAGGGATACCCCACTGTGTGAACCCCCCCAGTTTGCTTCGGTTAAATTCACCTTTCCTCGGGCCCGCATGCGCGGTTGCCTAGCCAATGAGAGCCGTTTGCTAGGGTTATATCTTTTGGCAAACGGCTCTCATTGACTATAATGAGAAGCATGTGATACCGCATCCCCGCCTTTCGAGCCCTCCCACGCACAAAATGGGAGATTTGGGCGTGCACATGCCCCATTGCCAACGATGACAGCTGCCTGATGAATTATGTCAGTTCAGCAGGCGTCTCTCATCTTATAGATTCCATGCTGGCCTCTGGTGGGTTTTGTTTCAATTTGCACTTTTGCATATTTATTATGGGTGTGAATTGGCAAGAATCTGGCGATACATATCGCGATAGACAAATGACAATACGATATATCCGGACATATATACGATATATCCTGACTTTTTTTTTTTATAAAAAAGACATATGATCCCCCCCTTCCCGGGGGGGGGGGCATTTTTTTGGAATTTTAAGGGTTTAACCCTTTAACTGCCAGCCTACCTGGAGATTTTGTCACCCTTCGTTGCCAGACCATTTTGCGCTCCCCATATTCAACTGTGATTTTTGAAGGGATTTCCCAGGAAAGTGATATATTGTTTTTTTCAGCAGAGTCTGGGCTTTAACATGAAATGTCTTGTTTGTAATTTTTTAGGTGTATTCTCAATATTTTTGGATGAAATATGTGCAAAAAAAAAAAACTACTTTTTACAATTTGTAGTGTTTTTTTGTAATAAAAAATGTAACTTTGTCAATAAAATCTTATTTCGTGTGAAACCCGAATTTCTCCAGGTTACAGCGGTACCACATATGTATTGGTAGACACCCTTTCCTGCCAGAAGACTCCCCCAAACTGATTTTCAGATAAAATACAACTATGCTATGCAATATGCGCACCTTGCAGTTTTTCAAGAAAAACAACCCTTTACATTTGAAATACCCCCAACAAACTATATATTCTCTGGAAGTATACACCTCAGGCTTTATAGGCGTACCGGGCTTGTTGACATGGGTGCAGTTTTCTGGAAGTAATCCCTCAATGTATTCTTTGGTTGCACAGGGTTTCCCTAAAAAAAGAATTAAAAAGTTGCACAGGGTTTCCCTAAAAAAAAGAATAAAAAAGCAGAATCAAAACCACATTTTCCTACTATATACAAACAAGAAAAAAACTGAAAATCTGAAAAAGCAACATGCCCAGAACAGAACAATACCCAACATGCATAGGTAATGTCAAGGGAAGAGTTGCCAAACAAACCAAAGTAAAGCGTGTGCGTAACGTTAATTTTACTTCAAAATTTCAGCTCTGCAGAAAAAGTGCACACCTTGTGCTTTTTCTACCAAAACAAGCCTTTACATTTGGAATATCCCCCATAAACCATATATTCCCTGAAAGTCCACATTTTAAGCTTTCTATGCATACCCAGCTTGTTGTAGTGGGCTCATCTTTCTGGGCGTAATCCCTGGAAGAATTCTTTAGGTGGCACAGGCTTTCGCAAAAAAATATATAAAAAAGCAGAATAAAAAACACCTTTTTCCTAAAATATCAGCATGCAAATAAGAGAAAAACAAGCTAAATGTGAAAGCGCAAGGTCCCCCGAGCAGAACAATACCCAACATGCATAGGTACTATTAACCCTTTTAATTGCCAGCCTACTTGAAGTTTTGTCACCCTCTGTTGACAGGTCATTTTCCCCATTTTGCACCATGTTTAACCGTGATTTTTGCTGGAATTTCCAGGAAAATATATATATATTTTTTTGCAGCAGAGTTTAGGCTTTAACATGAAATGTCTTGTTTGTAATTTTTCTACAGTTTTTTTTAAATATTTTTGCGTAAAAAACAAAAAAAACAAAAAAATAAATAAAATATTTTTTAGACAATTGTCTCCTTTTATTTTAAATAAAACATTTGTTTTATTAATGAAAACCATATTGCATGTGATAGCCCCATTTCTCCCGATTACAACGCTACCACATATGTATCGATAGCCTTCCCATTCGTGCCCAGGAGACCCCCCAAACTGAAAAGAGCACTTTATAACATTTACAAATAAAATACTACTATCCACACTACAAACATAAGGGGTTAATTTAAAAAGAAAATGACATAGGGTTCCCCCTCCCAGGGGGGGGGGGGGACCCCATTTTGTTGGGGGGGAATTTTAAGGGTTAGGCTAACCCTAACCCTTAAAATTTAAAAAAAAATGACGTAGGGTCCCCCCTCCCGGGACCCTATTTTTTGGGGGAATTGTTAGGGTTAGCCTAACCCTAACCCTTAAAGTGGACCACCACCCACCCCTGATCGGCCCGGGAATCTATACGATTCTATAAGAAAAAATGACGTAGGGTGGGGGGCATTTTTTGGGGGAATTTTAAGGGTTAGGCTAACCCTAACCCTTTAAAATTAAAAAAAAAAAAAATGACGTAGGGTCCCCCCTACCCGTCATAACCAGCCCGGGACCAGCTATGGGGGCTTGTAGGAACAGAGTGGAGGGGCCAGGCCACCCTGCAGCCTACAAGCCCACATAGCCTATGTGGGCCCGGGCTCTTCTGCCCTCCCTGGGCTTTGGGGAGGCAGGTAATTGGGGGTGCAGAGGTTAATGGCAAGTCACGCGCTAGTTGCAGGTGACTTGCCAGCCCCCAGCCTTGTGAACTGGTACAGGGGTCTCATGGACCCCTTACCAGTTCACAAAGGGTTAACAGTAAAATAAACACACACACAGAGTAAAATTATTTTATTTAAAAAAAATATATATATATTTTTTCTTTACTCACCTCCGATCGTCGGCTCCTCTATCCCTCGCTGATCTGATGACAGATGCCGGTGATCGGCAGCCAGAGGAGGAGGGGAGGCAGGAGATCAGAGGATCCCCCCCAAAAAATTGCCGCAGGTGACTTGCCAGACCCAGAGCCTTGTGAACTGGTATAGGGGTCACATATATCCCTTACCAGTTCACAAAGGGTTAACAGTAAAAAAAACTCGCCTCCAATTGTCAGCTCCTGTGTCCCTCGCTGATCCGATGACAGATGCGGTGATCGCTGGCCAGAGGAGGGGGGAGGCAGGAGATCCTCCTCTAGCCGGCGATCATAGCATCTGACAGCTAAACCGCTGGGAGCTGGGATGACGCCCGCAGGGTGTGAAGATGGCAGCGCTCATCAGGAAAGCAGGGGGGAGAGGGCTATGGGCTCTCTTCTGAAGACTGAAGAGCCCCGGGGGGGGGGGGGGGGGGGATCAGAGTGCACACCGGGCGAAGAGGAGAACCGCCGGAGCCGAACGAGGGGTCAGTTGAGTTTTTTTCTTTTTTCTTTTTTTTTACTTTTCTTTTACTGTAATGGGAGGGGGGAGAGTCAGAATTGATTCTAGAAAGAATTAATTCTACTATCTGCAAATTATATATCGCCATACTTAACCCTTCTAGTGCCAGCTACGTGAGTCTCATGTAGCAGCCTCTACTCCACTTAAGTGCCAGCTAGCTGAATTTAAACCCCCACAGTAAAAAAAAATAACAGTAAAATACTCACCTGACCCCTCGTTGGATCCAGCCGGGTCTCCTCTTTAATTTGGTGCCATCCGATCCCCCATGGGGGGTCGGATGGCTCCAGGAGAGCCCCCGGAATAGGCCACCCCCCCCCCCCCCGCCAGGGCTTACGGATCTTCAGGAGAGAGCCTGGGAGGCTCTCTCCCCTTTCCTCCTTGATGGCGGCTGCCATCTTGCCGCTAAGCCCCGCCCCCTTGGATGACGTCATCCCGGCGCCGATCACCGGCTTCAGCCTTCTCAGCTGTCAGATTCCGGTGATCGGTGCCCGGGGAAGGAGGTGGCAGGAGATCCTCTGATCTCCTGCCTCCCCCTTCTCTGGATGCCGATCACCGGCATCTGTCAGCAGAGCGGCGAGGGACAAGAGCTTACAATCGGAGGTAAGTACAGTAAAAAAAAAATTGTCTTTTTGAACAGTTAACCCTTTGTGAACTGGTAAGGGGTCCATGAGACCCCTTATACCAGTTCATAAGGCTCTGGGTCTGGCAAGTCACCTGCGGCTAGCGGGTGACTTGCCATTAACCCCCAGCCCCCCATTACCTGCCTCCCCAACGGCCAGGGGGGGGGGCAGAAGGGCCCGGGCCACTTAGTGGCTATGTGGGCTAGTAGCCTGCAGGGCCAGGGGCCACTAACGCTGGCCCCTGCGCCCTGTTCTACAAGCCCCCATAGCTGGCCCGGGTCGGTAATGCTGGGTAGGGGGGACCCTACGTCATTTTTTGCATGCGCCGTAGGACCGGGATTCAGGTAAGTGGTAGCGGGTGTTCCGGGGGCATCCTGATTTTGGATGCCCCGGGGGGAGGGAATAGAACGGTCTGGGAATCTTATAGATTCCCGGGCCGATCAGCCCTGGGTGTTGGTCCACTTTAACCCATTGTGAACTTGTAAGGAGTCCATGAAACCCCTATACCAGTTCACAAGGCTGGGGGGCTGTCAAGTCACCTGCGGCTAGCAGGTGACTTGCCATTAACCACGGCCCCCCTATTACCTGCCTCCCCGAAGCCCAGGGGGGGCAGAAGGGCCCGGGCTGATTTAGGCGGTGCGGGCTTGTACTTGGCAGAGCGGGGGGCCACCAAAGCTGGCCCCTGCGCCCTGTTCTACAAGCTCTGCATGGCTGATTCCCGGGCTGGTTATGCTGGGTAGGGGGGACCCCATGTCATTTTTATGGGAATTTTTAAGGGTTTTTAACCCTTAAAATAAAAAAAAATAAAAAAATGGGGATTACCCCCCCTTGGAAGGGGAACCCCATGTTTTTCTTGATCTAACCCTTTATAGTGTGGATTGTAGTTGTATTTTAATTTTACATGTTATAAAGTGTTCTTTTAAGTTTGGGGGGGTCTTCTGAACAGTAACTGAGGGCTACCGATACATATGTGGTACCGTTGTAATTGGGAGAAATGGGGCTTTCACATGCAATATGATTTTCTTTAAAAAAAAAAAAAGGTTTTATTTGAAATAAAGGAGACGATTTTCTAAAAAAATATTTTTTTTGTTTAATTTACAATATTTAACAAAAATATTTTAAAAAACAGTAAAAAAATTGCAAACAAGACATTTCATGTTAAAGCCTAAACTCTGCCGCAAAAGTAATATATAATTTTCCTGGAAATACCTGCAAAAATCACAGCTAAGGATAGCGCAAAATGGTTAAAAATTACCTGTCAAGAGAGGGTGACAAAATCTCAAGTAGGCTGGCAGTTAAAAGGGTTAAAAGTACCTATGCATGTTGGGTATCGTTCTGCTCAGGGGACCTTGCACTTTTAGATTTGTTTTTTCTTGTTTGCATATTGATATTTTAGGAAAACTCATTTTTTATTCTGCTTTATTATACATTTTTTAAGGGAACCCTGTGCGACCAAAGAATTCTTTGAGGGATTACTTTCAGAAACATGGGCCCACTACAACATGGTGGGTACGCTTAGGAAGCTTATCATGTGTACTTTCAAGGAATGTATGGTTTGTGGGGGGTATTCCAAATGTAAAGGGTTGTTTTGGTAGAACAAGCGCAAGGTGCGCACTTTGTCTGCAGAGCTGAAATTTTCAAGCAAAATTACCATTATGCACATGCTTTACTTTTTGGTGTTTGGCAACTCTTCTTTTGACAGTAGCTATGCATGTTGGGTATCGTTCGGTTCGGGGGATGTTGCTTTTTCAGATTAACTTGTTTTTTCTTGTTTGCATATAGTCTTTTTTTAGGAAAATGTGGCTTTGATCCTGCTTTTTTTTATCCTTTTTTAGGGAAGCTCTGTGTAACCAAAGAATACATTGAGGGAGAACTTCCAGAAAACTGTGGCAACATCAACAAGCCTGGTACGCCTAGAAAGCTTGAAGTGTGTATTTCCAGAGAATATATCGTTTGGGGGGGGGATTTCAAATGTAAAGGGTTGTTTTTATTAAAAAACTGCAAGGTGCACATAGCGCTTAGCATAGCTGTATTTGATCTAAAAATCTCTTAAAGTGCTGTTTCAGTTTGGGGGAGTCTCCTGGGCAGGAAAGGGTGTCTACCAATACATATGTGGTACCGTTGTAACCAGGAGAAATTGGGATTTCACACGCAATAAGATTTTATTGACAAACTTAAATTTTTTATTACAAAAAACACTACAAATTGTAAAAAATATATTTTTTACATTTTTTTTCACATATTTCACCCCAAAATATTAAGAATACACTTGACAAATGACAAACAAGACATTTTATGTTAAAGCCCAGACTCTGCTGAAAAAAACAATATATAATTTTCCTGGGAAATCCCTTCAAAAATCACAGTTGAACATGCATAGTGCAAAATAGTGAAAAATGGTCTGGCAACAAAGCGTAACAAAAACGCCAGGTAGGCTGGCACGTAAAGGGTTAACAAAATCGATTTATTTTTTTTTTTTCCCTGACACCCCTAATATTTATATTTATATGCTCTTAACACACATCTCCAAGTCCTCAATGTGTAGGGCTACTCCTCAATTGTATCAATCTTCTTAGAGCATAGCGGCTTCTCTAGAGCATAATATACCGTATAACCATTTCCTCTGGGCAAACGTCTCATACTATGTAACATTCGCTGCTGCACACATTGTTACATTTCTCACAGAGGAAGAGTGTCAGCTGTGACGGAGAAGGGATACATATGTTTCAAAGGGACTGTAAAGCCAATGGCAATAATTAGCCAGCAAGCAGCTGACCTGGTGCCTGTCTCATGTGCCTTTTCTCCATTTCCTGCAGTGCCGGTTAGAAGCTGTAGCAGGGCTCCAAATTTGGCCTTTTTTCAATTTCATTCCTCCAGGACCACACAAAAAAAGTGGTCCAACAGCAGCTACTCTGTCCATTGGTGCACCCTGCATGAGCAATTACAGCAAGCAACAGTGGTCCCACAGATGGCTCTGATTACAGCAGTGCATATATAAGACTTATAAAGCTGCTCCATGGCACACCCTTTCAAGTTCTACCACCACCCAGAAGCTGAAGCGAAGAAGTTCTGCTTAGAATATGTGATGTATTTGCTTACACTCAGAGATGTCCAGGTGCTCTTGAAATTGCACATTTTACACTTTTCCCAAGGGGGAGAAAGTGGGAGAAACTTAGTGTACCTGGACAGGGACTTTAAAGTGAGCTTTGGTGGCAGATAAGGGCTCTGTTTCTTTTTGCACACACTTATACCTAGTGAGGCAAAGTGTAACCTTTTCCAAGTGTACAGCATGGCCTGTTTCATTTCAATCATTACTTCTGGGTATTCCGCCACAAGGTGGCGCAGTTGACTGCAGAAGACTTGTGGCTCCTCCCGGCCCTATAAAAAGCCAGGAATCGCCCATAGACCCCCAGTCTTTTCTCTGCAGTCATACTGCGAAGACCAGAAGATGGCTCTCTGTTATTCACAGGCGAGCGGGGCAACCAAGCCTGCGGCCCTGTAAGCCTATTCCCATCCGCTTCCAGACCCTCCTGCCTCCCAGCGTTGGCTGCCGGATCGGGTGATGGTATGGGAGCACCTAGGGCGGGTGCTCGGTGAGCTTCGCTCCAGGCCGCAGACCCTATATACTGAAGGGTAGCCGGCCATAGGCATATGGTGAGCCTATAGGGGGAAGGGAGGAACCACTGCTGCTTGTGTGCTGTCGTTTAACTGGGGTGAGTCTTTTATTGTGGGGTTGTCTGTGTGTGACTATTCTTCCCTGGGGGGCTTCGTTGTCCCCCCTCCTCCCCCCTCACTGATCTGCCTTTCGCGCTCCGTCGCCCCCCCTCTCCCTCATCCCCTTCTCCCTCTCCTCGTCGTGGCTGTTGCGGGGGAGGTCGGGTGCGCGCGAGCGCCGGCGCTAGTATGCGGCCTCCTCTCAGACGCTGTGGGGGCCTGGCCGCCTCCCTGACGCCGGGCGCCATTTGTTGCAGTAGGCGCCGGCGTCTCACGCCTTTTTGCGGGGGGGCGGTGCAGCGGGATGATGCGTTTTGCGTCATCTCCCTGCAGCCCGCTCCTCGAGGTTCTTCCAGCGACGCCATCTTCCTGGCTCCGCGCTGCTGCTGGGTGTCCATTGCTGGCTGCCTGATCTGGCCGACCGACTTCGCTGTGGGGCATACTGTCCTGCCTTCCTCCTGCGCGTGCTGCGGATTCCATTGCAGTTGGTCCGTGAGTTGATCCTGCGGGTCTGATTGTTTGGTGCATGTGCTGTGGGATGCTCATGATTTTCCATGCTTATGTCTTGCAGACGGGATAGCAGCATTGTGGTTTCTCCCGGTTCCATACCCCCCTCCCTTGGTCCCCTTTCTGCGGGGCATCCCTTTGGGGCATCCCGGGTGGGCCTTCTTAGCCTTATTCCGTGTTGGCTTATTGTGCCTTGTTGCTAATTCCCATATGGAGGCTTCTGGGGATAGCGAGCTTGGGGGCCCCTCGGGGCAGGCTCGACTGTGTCATGTGCGGGGCATCCCCTTTGGTGGCGGCGCGGTCTGTGTTCCGTGCGCCCAAAGCATTATTGTAGAACAGGCTGGGCTGAGCGCATCTCTTTCCAGCCCTGTTCTCCCTTCAGCGTCTCCTACTCCCCCTGCGCCTGCATTTAGCCCCCAGCGAGGGGGAAGCTAGCAGGGGGTCGCATTAAGCAACAACTGGCCCGACCGGCTGCGGACAAGGCCTCTAGCAAAAAGAGGCACCTCGATGCGGATTTGTCCCTCTTTGCCGATGAGGACGAGGGCCTTGACATGGTGGACGTGATTCCCCGGAGGAGGGGGGAGTTGTTCCGTAACTTGGATTCCTCTGGGGATCGTCAGGGCGAATTTGACAGTGATTTAGGGTCTTCCTCGGGCGAGGATACCTGGCTTCCGGATGGTACCGACAGCTTCTGGCAGCTGTTTTTTGATACCTTACACATCGCCCCCCCCCTAAGGTGGCGAAGAAGTTCCCGGAGCAGGGCCATTTTTCTAATAGGGCGCTCCCACTCCTTAAAGACCATAACAGGTTACCTTCGGTGCCCAAGGGGTTGGACAGAAGGTATACCTTCTCGGCGGATTTGGTTAGGTGCTGGTCGTGCCCGCCTGAGGTGGACCATCCGGTCCTGGGACTATCTAACACTTCGGTCATGCCGTTCCCTGACACTACCACCTTGCGTGATAGCACAGACCGGCGTATGGATCAGCTGGCTTGCCATGCTTTCACCTTTGTAGGGGCCGGGCTGCGTCCGGTCTGCGCCGCGGCTATTGTGGCCATTACTATTAAAAAGGTCAGGCGTCTTGCCGAGGCCGTCCGGTCTCGCAAGACAATGGAGGATTATAAGGACCTTTTTGCTTTTATCTGACTTTGTTGCCTCTGTGCTGTCTGCTATGAAAGACGCCGTCCGGCTTGCCGGTAGCGCCTCGGCCCTGCTGGTTGCTATGCGTAGGTCCGTCTGGTTGCATCAGTGGGCGGCTGACCCCGCCGCTAAGAAGTCCCCCATTGGGCTCCCTTTCACTGGTCTTCGTCTCTTCGGTGAGCGTCTTGACGCTCTGACCAAGGATGACAGGTTTCCCCAGCGTAGAAAGCAGGATCGGCCCTTTTGGGAATCCTCTTCCTTTCGCCCTTCAAGGGGAGGTCTTGGATCCTTCTTTTCAGGTAGTCGCAGAGACTCTTGGGGTCGAGGCAGATCCCGCGGTCGCCCTGGCCTCTCCTGGGGAACCAAGCCCAAACCCCCTACCATGGCCCCTCAGGCATGAGGAGGTGCCCTCACCCGACCGGGTGGGAGGACGGCTTCGGCTTTTTGCTCACGTCTGGAGACTGCGCGTCTCAGACTGGTGGATTCAGGAGGTGGTTTCCTCCGGATACAAGATAGAGTTTGCAGCCTGGCCTCCGGTCCCGAATATCTCTAAACCCCGTGTCTGCTCAGGGACTGCGTTTGGCCGTACAACGTCTTCTGGCGTCCAGAGTCATGTCAGGTACCTCTTCAGGAACAGGGTCGGGGGTACTACTCCAACCTGTTCACGGTGCCCAAGAGGGACGGCTCCCTGAGGCCCATCCTGGACTTAAAGGGCCTCAACAAATTTGCATGGAGACCTTACGCTCGGCCGTAAGTTCCCTTCGGCCGGGCGATTTCATGACCACGGTGGACATCAAGGATGCCTACCTTCACATTCCGATCTTCCCAGGTCACCAGAGGTTCCTGAGGTTCACTCTGGGGGATCAAAACTACCGGTTTGGGGCCTTGCCGTTCGGTATCACCTCGGCTCCTCAGGTTTTCACCAAGGTGCTGGCCGGTGTCGTGGCTCTCCTGAGGAACCAGGGCATGCGCATCCTCCCTTACCTGGATGACATTCTGATTGCTGCTCAGTCTCTTCATCAGGCCGAGTTGGATACTCAGGTGGTGACATCCACTCTCGAGTCCTTCGGCTGGGTGATTCAACTATCTCTCTTTGGCGAGGCCCCGCTGGGGTCAGCCGGATGTGGACCTGTTTGCGTCCCGTCACAAGCTTCCAAGATTCGTCTCCCTGTCAAAGGATCCTCTGGCCTTCGCCACGAACGGGCTAGCGATTCCCTGGACGGAGTTTCGGCTCCTTATGTATCCCCCCCCCCCCCTTTCCACTGCTGGGTCGTTTGCTGCGCAAGATAGCCCAGGAGGGGGTACCGGCCATTCTAGTGGCCCCCCGCTGGCCGAGGAGGGTATGGTTCGCGGACGTCATCCAGATGGCGGTGGATCCATACATCTTGCCCGACGATCCAGAGCTTCTCACTCAGGGGCAGCTGCTCCATCCCAATTTACAAATGCTGGCTTTAACGACTTGCCTGCTGAAACCTCCATCTTGATGGGCAAGGGCTTTCCGGCCTCCGTTGTTGATACTTTGATTCAAGCTCGGAAGAATTCTTCGTCCTCTATTTAATACAGAATCTGGCTTGCTTATATTGCTTGGTGTCAGTCCAAGTCTTTATCTTGTTGTGAATTTTCCATTCCCAGGATTCTGGAGTTTTTGCAACATGGTCTGGATTTGGGTCTACAACTTAGTACCCTCAAGGGACATGTTTTGGCTCTGGCAATCTTTTTTCAAAGATCTTTTGCCAATCATAGGCTTGTCAAGACTTTTTTCCAGGGAGTTACTCATGTGCGTCCGCTGCGTAAGCCTCTGTTACTGGTTTGGGATTTAAACTTGGTGCTTTTTGCTCTACAGGGTCCTCCCTTCGAGCCTCCTGTGTAAGGCCGCTCTGTCCATTCTGACTCTTAAGATAGCCTTTTTGGTCGCTATTACTTCGGTGCGTCGAGTATCTGAGCTAGGTGGCGCTTTCCATGAAACCTCCTTATTTTGAACAGCATCAGGATAAGGTGGTGTTCCGTCTTAACCCGGAATTTTTGCCTGGTTGTATCTGCCTTTCATCTCAATGAGGACATTGTCTTACCTTCCTATTGTCCTGCCCCTACTAATTCCAAGGAACGGAACCTTCATCTCTGGATGTGGCCAGGGCGCTCAAGTATTATTTGGTCGCCACTCAGCCCTTTAGGAAGTCTGATTCTCTTTTTGTTCTTCCTTCCGGACCTAGGAAGGGCTTGCCTCCAGTCAAATCCACTATCGGCAAGTGGATTAGACAGGCGGTGGTGCGAGCTTATTCTGCCAAAGGGAAGGAACCTCCCTTCCGTGTTACTGCTCATTCTACTAGGGCTATTGGTGCCTCTTGGGCCTTTCAGCACCAGGCTTCTGTTGAACAAGTTTGTAAGGCCGCTACGTGGTCTTCTGTTCATACCTTTTCAAAGTTTTACAAGGTTGATGTTAGGGCCTCAGCTGATCCTGTTTTGGGCTGCAAGGTGCTTCAGGTGGTAGTGGTTTAAACTGCCTGCCGTTACTCATTGGGGACCCCACCCTACTTTAAGGACACTGCTATTGGATGTCCCAGAAGTAATGATTGAAATAAAGCAGGCCGTGCTGTACACTTGGAAAAATACAATTCTGTGATTACTCACCTGTAGAATTGATTTTACTGTGTACAGCACGGCCTGTTTCATCCCTCCCTTGTTATCGTTGCCCCTGGTTGCCTCTTTACAGTGATTTGTTTAAAAGTTAGCTTTTTTGAGGCAGTGTATTCTTTTATCATGGTTTATCTCCCGGCTTCTTGCATAACTGCTTTTCAACACTGGGGGTCTATGGGTGATTCCTGGCTTTTTATAGGGCCGGGAGGAGCCACAAGTCTTGTCAAGACCTTGTGGCGGAATACCCAGAAGTAATTGAAATGAAACAGGCCGTGCTGTACACAGTAAGATCAATTCTACAGGTGAGCAATCACAGAATTGTATTTTTGTGCTGTTTCACCTAACTGAAAGCGTTACAGGAAGCTGTTAAAAGTAATCAGTTAAAGTCATTGTCCAGGAGGCACACTTTTTCCCATTGGGTAGATCGACACATGGCCATATTCATTTTTTTTTTTTTTTTTTTTTTTTTTTCCTTTTGAAAACTAAAGCTATATTGCTAGAGTAAATTTTAAATTAAAATTGTACCTCATTATATGCATGCCCTCTGTGATGATGGTGGCAGAGCCCGTACAAGCTCAATGTGTGCATTGCATTAAAGTAAGCTGAGGTTTAACTGACTATGTGGAGAGCTCCATTTTTGCCTATTGCTAACAGAAGGGGTGTCATCCTGACAAGATCCTCAGGATTGGATTGGTGGTCAGGATCGGGGAGGCACTGGAAACTATTGTTTTGCAGATGTTTCATACATGCTGGTAACTCTAAATCACATAGATGGCTGTATGAAGAGTTGTGTGTGTATAAAAAAATAATTGTGTAAATTAGGCAGTCCAGGCAATCGGATATGTGGCAATGGTGTGAAAAGAGCCTTTTAAAAAATAAAGTTATCAAATTGCTAAGGAAATTGTTTGATTGCGGCCCGTGCTACAGGAGGTTTTCATTCTATGTTTCTAAAGCACAGAATGGTTTAGTAGATCTTTGGTAATTTGCACTCAGCCAATTCCAATACATTTCCATCATTATATTGGATAAGTCTAAAATTGCTGTGTCTGCTGGCAGGATTCCATAATCGCTCACTCCTTTGCACATCATTCCTGCTGAATATTTCAAATCGTTTTTCTAACCTGAATGTATTATAAACCTGTATAATTCCTTTTTGTTTTAAAAAAATGTAACCTTGCTGGCTTCTCCAGTGCTCTTACACTTTTTATTGAAGTGGAATTCGGGCACTTAAAGGTTTATATTCACTGTTTATACCCACTTGGTTTTATAGAAGCTCCTGGAACCCACTAAAATTAAATTGTCCATAACCAAGCATCGTTTCCTTAAACCTTCCCGCCAACCTTGCAGATAATCCATTCCTTGTTTGTGTTTTTTTTTTTTTTTGTTTTTATTTTAACAGACTTTATCTGTTTTTATCAAACAAAGCAGACTACTTGGCACAAAAAAAATCTTCTCACTGTTTAGAGATTAGATATATTAAAGGCAAGGCCGATTGTTGTCCCATTGTCTCGGGCTACATGTTGCACTGTCCTAAACTTCAATCTGTTTTCAAAAAGACCCTGTAGTTCCTAAGTTATTAGTAAATGTATTCGAGCATTGGAGATTGATAGAAAAAATCGAGTGTGGCACACTGTGATTAGTGAGAGAGGAGGGTGGGGTTTCTGACCTGCAGAGAGAGGCAGCCAAATGGAAAGTCTGGGCAGGGAGTGTTTCTGTTCTTGGTCACCTAAAGGTTGATTGATGGACAAGGTCAGCTGAGTGGGGACTGAAAGCTGAATGAGGAAGTGATTTTCTTCACTATGAAGACAGAGAGGAGGAAGAAGAGTGCTGGAGCCACTTAATGAAACGTAAGCTACTGATATTTATTTTTTACTTGCCAAACACTTTAAATTCTATCTCCAGACATTCTCCTGACTGACTTGTTCATTTAAACCACTATTATTAAACAAAGAGCTTGGTGATTAAGCCACAAATGCTAGAAGTAGCCACACTTCAATGTTCCTCTTTGACATCCATTTTGCTTAATAGTCTCTGCTGTGGGAAGGAAGGGCTGGCACAGGCCATTTATATCATGCCTGTAGTTAGTATTAAAATTCCTGTACTGTACTAGAACTCATACTCGCCTCAGTCCTTAAACCGGACCAACACCCGTTTTTACCTAAATGGGTGTTGGTCCCGCTGTGTAGGGATTGTAAGAAGCGAGGGGGGGCATCCACAATGCTGGAGCCCCCCTCGCAGCAAAGCACATAAATAACGCGTCCTCTGTGCCGGCCCCCGGCATGACCTGCCCACTTGACCGCCCGGCGGCCAATCTCGGGACTCCTTTCTCGCCGCTGGCTCGGTATTCAGGTGAGTAAAACAAGTTATTCTAAGTATGTCACACGCCCCGCTTCAAGACATTCATTACACTTGGGTATACTGACCTGTAGATGGCGATCTTGCAGAGATGATATCAAAAAAAGGTAAGACCCTCCCGGCCCATAAATACCCACTCATTACCCAGTCTTTCATCTCTGCAGTGGCGAGCAAGTCAGAAGATGATGTCTCCTCCTTGCAGGTAGCCGGGATGACTCCCAGTCCCGTTTTTTCTCCTATTTCTATTATATGGATTCCTGTTTTATGTGTGTGTGTGTTTGTGTACATGCTTGTGCTTCACTTTCTGTCACTTTGCGGTTTGTCTCGTGGCGCCGGCGGTTCCGGTGCTGGCTGCAATGGCGGTGAGCCCATGCAGGGGTTCTTCTCCAGGCTGCGGGGGGGGCGGGCGTTCGCGCGCGCCTACGGCCCGCCCCCGTGCTGTGCGCGGTTGTTTCATGTCCCGGCTTCAAGCCGGGGGAGGGGCGGGGCCTGGCACGACGCGCGAACCGCGGCGGCCCGCCCTCTCTCTCTCCCCCTTTCTACACACTGCGTGCTGTTGCCTGCGAACCGGAGGTCGGGTGAGGGGCCATCAGGCCACCAATGACATTATTCTTTCTCTTGTACTTTTGACATGATCGGAGTGTGTGCTTGTGTTTTTGTGTTCCAGGTGGACCGTTGATCATATTAAAGGGGGGTTCTCCCGGTCCAGGGTCCCTGGTTAATTTTTAGCTTGCTTAAAATCCTCCCACTCGGGACTTAAAGGGGCATCCCGGGTTGCATTATTACATCAAGGATGCTTATCTGCATGTTCCAATCTTCCCGGCACATCAGAGATTTCTCAGGTTCATGGTGGAAGATCTGCATTTTCAGTTTGTGGCTCTTCCGTTTTGCCTTACCTCGGCTCCAAGGGTTTTTACCAAGGTGTTGGCAGGAGTGATGGCCATCCTCAGAGCCAGGGGTGTTCGAGGGGTGTTCGAATCGTGCCCTAAGTCAGGCGCAGATGGATACCAGGACTGTGGTGTGCACTCTGGAGGGTTTCGGTTGGGTGATCAACTATCCCAAGTCCTGCCTCACTCCCTCCAGGGTGGTGGAGTTCCTGGGAATGTCACTGGACACTTCTCAGGCCAGGGTGTTTCTCCCCCGAGCCAAGGTTCTTCTGATTCGGGAATTGACTCAGCGTCTCCTATCCATCCCCCGCCCGTCCATCCGGCTAGGGATGAGACTGGTGGGATTGATGGTGGAGTCGTTTGAGGCGGTTCCCTTTGCCCAGTTTCACACAAGGACGCTCCAGCTCCATCTCTTGGCGGCCTGGGACGGGTCCCCGCTGTCATTGGATCAGTCCTTTCTGATCGGGTGCAGCGTTCCCTTTGGTGGTGGCTAAAACCAAGCAATCTGACGAGGGGCAGATCCTTTCTGACCCCTCGTTGGGAGACGGTCACCACGGATGCCAGTCTGTCCGGTTGGGGGGGATTTTGGAAGGATCTTCAGTCTCAGGGACTGTGGGGGCCTCAGGAGGCTCACGATCCCATCAATGTTCTGGAGTTGAGAGCCATCAGGTTGGTTCTGGCTCACTTGAATCATCAGTTGCGGGGCCTACCGGTTCAAGTTCGGTCGGACAATCGGACGGCGGTCGCTTACATCAATCACCAGGGAGGGACTCGCAGCAGGCGTGCCCTCAGGGAAGTGTCCTTGATCCTTGCTTGGGTAGAGAGCAATGTCCCATGCATCTCGGCGGTGTACATTCCGGGAGTGGAGAACACGGAGGCGGACTCCCTGAGCAGAGGGTCATCTCGCCGGGGGGAATGGTCGCTCAGCCCCAAGGTGTTTCGGTCGCTTTGCCACCGGTGGGTGGACCTCTTTGCCTCTCGTCACAATCACAACCTTCCGGCATTTGTGTCTCTCTCGCGGGATCCGCTGGCTCTGGCAGCGGATACCATGTCTCTGAACTGGAGGGATCTGGGGTTTCTTTACCTGTTCCCTCCATTTCCCATGGTGGGCAGAGTGGTGCGCAAGCTGGCCCTAGAGGGCGCGTCAGCAATCCTGGTGGCTCCAAGGTGGCCAAGACAGGTGGCAGACGTGGTAAGGTTGGCAGTGGATCAGTTAAACCCGCCCCTTCTGTCAGATCTGCTCACTCAGGGTCCACTACTCTACCCCAATTTACCAACGCTGGCTTTGATGGCGTGGTTGCTGAAACCTCAATCTTGAGGGAGAAAGGTCTTTCTGATGCTGTCATTCAGACTCTGGTTAGGGCTAGGAAGCAGTCTTCCTCTGCCATCTATTATAGGACTTGGAGGTCTTATATTGATTGGTGTGAGGGTAGGGCCTTGCCTTGCAGGGCGTTTTCTGTCCCTAGGGTCTTGGAATTTCTGCAACATGGTCTGGACCAAGGTTTGCAGCTTAGTACGCTGAAAGGGCAGGTTTTTGCCCTGGCAGTATTCTTTCAAAAGTCTTTTGCTCTTCATCCTGTGGTTAAAGTGGACCAACACCCAGGATTTTGACTATCCTGGGTCTTGATCCACTTCGGTGGGGCACCCCCGATCGGGGTGCCCCGCTGTGTGAAACCCCCCCCGATCACCCTAAAAACTCACCTCTCCCCGCTCCCAGTGCCGACGGACAAGCGATTTGACAGCCGCTTGTCCGTGGCTCCTCCGCCGCCGCCTCCCGCGCGTCCCTCTTGACGCGCGCGCATGCCTAGAGGGGCGCGAGGGAGGCTAAGGTAAGGGGGTTTGGGGGTTTTGGGGGGGTTTCACCCCGCGGGACATCCCGATCTCGGATGTCCCGCGGGGAGGTAGGTGATCGGCCCGGGAATCTTATAGATTCCCGGGCCAATCACCCGAGGGTGATGGTCCACTTTAAGACCTTTTTCCAGGGGGTTACGCATGTGCGGCCTCCTAGGAAGACTTTGCTCCCAGTGTGGGATTTGAATTTGGTTTTGTCTGCCTTTCAGGGTCCTCCGTTTGAACCTTTGCAGGATATTGCGCTTTCTATGCTTACTCAGAAGGTTGTTTTTCTGGTTGCCATCACTTCTGTTCGGCGTGTTTCGAAGTTGGCAGCCTTGTCTATTTCGGCCCCTTACTTTGAGAGGCATCAGGACAAGGTTGTTTTCCGCTTCAAGCCAGATTTCCTTCCTAAGGTGGTCTCTGCTTTTCATCTGAATCAGGATATTTGGCCTGATGCAGAGCCTCCTCTGAACTGACCTTAAAACCCTCCGATTGTCCGGGGCTCCCGTTTGAATCGTGGCTCAAATGTAATGCAGAGCCTCCGTCGGAATGGCTCCCTAACTGATCCATCAATTTCACTTTACTTGGAAAGCTTTTTTTGCTCTCTCGGGTGCCTTCAATTTGATCGGGGCTCCCGTTCACGTTCACACGGGCGGCCCGTTTTTCCCTGATTTTTCCTGGCTTTTTGAACGTACCTGCTTGGTTTCCGTCGTATTTGACCTTCCATTTTGGTGGTTTTAGCAAGTATACTTACATCTCCATGGCTCTTCAGTTGCCAATCTGGCTACACGCAAGCGCACATCCCTCAAACTCCCTTGGAATATGCATATGGCCACAAATGCAAATTTGACCCACATCATTTTGTTTTTTTTTGTGGGGGTTTCCTTGTCCTTAATGCATACCTTAATCATCTAGTAGTTCCTTCTTCCTTGTCCTTAATGCATACCTTAATCATCTAGTAGTTCCTTCTTCCTTGTCCTTAATGCATACCTTAATCATCTAGTAGTTCCTTCTTCCTTGTCCTTAATGCATACCTTAATCATCTAGTAGTTCCTTCTTCCTTGTCCTTAATGCATACCTTAATCATCTAGTAGTTCCTTCTTCCTTGTCCTTAATGCATACCTTAATCTCCTTGCTTGTTCCTTCTTCCTTGTCCTTAATGCATACCTTAATCTCCTTGCTTGTTCCTTCTTCCTTGTCCTTAATGCATACCTTAATTGTTTGTGTGTTTTTCTGAATTATTGTTCCATATCTAAACCTTTGGTGTCATGGAAATGTGTGCTGATGTTGTGTGATTGTACTTTTGCAGGAAAGCCAACTCTCAAAATATGTTAATTTTTTTATTATTCAAACTTTGTTTTTTTTTTGGTGGTTTTTTTTTAGGTTTTTTTTTTGGGGGGGGGGGTAAAACAGAAACAAATCTTTACATTTTTAAAATTGTTAAAAAAATTAGGCCTCGGGGTCTTCGGGATGTTGTCTTCTTTGATCTGTGAATGAAAAACAACATTAGTTTAGCATTGTTTTTTTGGTTTTGTTGGGAGTGTTTTTTTTGGGGCCCTTTTCCAACCGGACCTTCTGCGTGATTTCATGAAAAGCACAAACTATTTTTAAAAGATTCCGCAGCATCTTAAAATAATATATAGTAAGTTTTTAGTCAATCAATTATTATTATTTCCCCCACTGGGCTGCAACTCAGTTCAGGAATTTAGGATACGTGCGCCGCCATCTTGACTCTGAAGCATCACACTTACTGAGGAGAGGAGAGTGGGATAAGGTACAGGGGGTGGGTTATAGCTGTGCTTTGCTCACACAGAGCAGAGCTTTGCTCTGGAAAAGGTTGGTAAGATGATTTGTAAGGTGGACAATCTGTATGTACAGGGTGTGGGAAATATTTAAGATAGACTCTTATTCAGAGTTAAGGTCCGCTTTAAGTGCTTTTTTTATAAAAATTAATTTGGAAATGTCTCTGAATTTTAGTTTTCAAATGTAATTGTTTGCTCATTTTCTTTAGTTTAAATAAACACCACTTACAAGGTTTGGGCCGCACATTGCGTCGGGGGCGGAGTCTCCCTTCAGCCTCCCTCTGTTGCTGTTGTGAATCTGTATGGATGACAAACACACTGATATTAGAGACTGTTGTTCTTTCATGAATAGAATATTAAGTTAGGCTTCTAGGTATCAATCTACTCACCTTCCCCAGCAACCTCTTCCTCCTCGCCCCCTTCCTCACTCATCCCTTGGGATGTTCCAGCGACGTCTGAATCTACAACTAACAATAGTGCACATGAGTATATGTGTATTCTAAGTATGTCACACACCCCGCTTCAAGATATCCATAACATGTGGGTAATACCGACCTGAAGAGGGCGTTCTGCAGAGATGATAGCAAAAAAGCCCCTCCCGGTCCCTAAATACCTGGGACCTCCCACTCATTACCCAGTCTTCCATCTCTGCAGACGGCGAGCAAGTCAGAAGATGATGCCTCCTCCTTGCACAGGGGGAATTGAGGTAGCCGGGTCCTTCCCGGCCCGCTTTTGATTTCTATTTCCGCCCAGATCCCTCTTTCTTATTACTATACATGCCTCCCAGCCTTGGCTGAGGTCTGGGCGAGGGTAGAACAGCACATTAGGTGCTCAGGAGCTAAGCTCCACCGTGAGACCCTGTACCAAAGGGTAGGCGGTTTTCCGGGCTGGTGACCCCGGTTTGGGATGCCCTGTCCCTTGGCCCTTTACCCCTGGTAGTGTCCCCCTCTGCGGTTGCCCTTCTCCTTGTGGGGGGGGGGGTGTTTAGGGGCTTTTATTGTTGTGTAGTGCTTTTACTTTTTTGTGCTGGCTGAGGAGATCCCTCTCCTCAGCCTGGTTCTTGGAGGCGGGGCCGGGCGCGGACTTGCTACGCCGCGGCTGCCTGTGTGTGGCTTTACATGTAACCGGCGCCGCGGTCGCCGCCATTACCGCGGCGCCGGTACCCTGTCACTTGCGGCGCGCGGGTGAGGAGTTTTCTCCTCACATACCGGAGTTGGGGGGCGGGGCCGGGCGTCGGAGCGTCGCTGCGGCCCGCCCCCCTCCTTTCTTGCGGTCTGTTCACCGGCACCGCAGCCGCCGCATGCTGCTGCGGCGCCGGTCCTTGTGCCTTTGTGTCTTGAGGGGAGATCTCCCCTCACGCTTGTGTTGGAGGGGGCGGGACCGGGCTTTCGGCGGGACGGCCATGGATACTCGCGCTCCCTGCGCTGGCCACGCCCCCCTTCTCTTCTCTCCCTCGTGCTATTGCTGCTGCTGGCTCCTGTGAGACGGACGCCATCTTGCAAGAAGGAAGCACCGTGAGTGGCCCTGTGGGCCCCATATCTTTTTTTATTCTCTGTGTATTTTCAATTTGCTGATAGCCTTTTCTGTTGTGTCTTTCAGGTAGACCTACGTTTAGGGGGTTTCTCCCGGTCCTAGGGTCCCTGGGTTACCTTTCCCTATTTCAAATCCTCCCACTTGGGACATTAAAGGGGCATCCCGGGTTGCTTATACGCGTAATTCCCTTGGTCATAGCGACTACACACAAGTTCACCATATGGAGGCAATTCCGGAAGTGTATGTTGTGCGGGGTATCCATTACTGGGGATGATGTACTTCTGTGCATACCTTGTGCACAGCAAACTATTACGCGGCAGTCCGAACCCCAGGCGTCTGGGTCAGCACCGCCGGTCGCTTCCTCTCCTCCTCCCAGCTTGATACGCACCCCGTGTGACGTTGTCATGGGTAGGGAGCTACAATCTGAGATGTGCGCCAGATTGGCCAACCTTGAAAAATTAATTTCCAGCTCGGCCGTCCGTAAGGCTCCGGCTAAGAGAAAGCATTTGTCGCCGGCTCCGCCGGCGGATGATTTTGATGATGTTAATAATTTGGACTATTCTGATTATTCCCCGCTAGAGGAAGGGGAGGTTTATGAGGACTCTGATAATTCAGACGATGAGCAGTTTGTTGGCGCTGATGCTGAGCTGGGGGACTTGGGGAGATCCTCGGATACTCCTAACGCTCTGGCTCAGATGTTTGAGGTTTTGGCTATTTCTCCTCCTGAGGAGGCTCCACAGCAGAAGGGTGAGTTTTTTGAGGAATCCAGGCCGCGCTTGGAATTTCCTAATCAAAGACACTTTGACAAAATTATTGCTAAGGAATGGGACAGGCCGGCTCGGCTCCCTGGTATTCCTCAGGGGTGGGATAAGAAATATCCCTTCCCTTCGGATACGGTTAAGCGTTGGGCATCCCCCCCCCGAGGTGGATGCACCGGTTTTGGGGTTGTCCAACACTTCTGTTTTAAATAATCCTGATTGTTCCACCCTCAAAGATGGAGAGGATAAACGCATTGACCAGATGGCTTGTCATGGTTTTGCTAGCGTTGGGTCTGCCATGCGGCCCGTTTGCGCTTCGGCGCTGATGGTGGTGGCCGCCAGGTCCGTGGTCAGGGACCTGTTGACTTCTGCCGGGCTTCGTCCTGGTAGTGACGAGTTCCTGGGCCTTAAACGGTGTGAGTTGTTTTTGTCTTTTGTATTAGCGCCTTGGATGACACTTTGATGATGTGTGGTAGGACGTCGGCTCTGCTGGTGACAGTTTTACTGTTTGGGCATATTGGCCATGTAATACCTATTTATGTTTTTGGGTATCCTTTATAATTGAATAGTTGGATTATGATATTAGGTTTATTAGTGTTTGTGTGTTAACTGTTACACAGATCTACTTACCTGTTTAGCTCCTTTATTTGACTGAGCTGTCTTTGCTCCGTCCACTATACTACATCTATGTGCGCCCTAGTGTGGCCAGTCTAGTGCGCGTGCGCGCGCGGTTCAGTGTGTCCCTGATTGTTGCGCATGCGCAGTGCGTGTCCATGCCGGGGTGCGTGCGCATCCCTTGGCCAGGTTCTCACTACACCGTGAGCGGGACACGGCTGCGCGCGCAGCATCGGACGATGTCACTGTTGCGCGTGCGCAGCGTATTGGCTTGGGCTTCATTCAGCTGCCTATTCACGCCCCCCCGGAGGGTGGGCACGGTACAGGCTATGTTGCTGTGGCTCTGGCGCGCCTCCGGCCGGGACGCGTCAGAGTCTTATACAATATGGGCGTGTCTCCGGCCGGGGCGCGTCCGCATTCTATCATGGCGGGGGCCACGCATGGCGCACTAATCTTTGAGATGATACAGGTGTGGTGGGCAGCGCACACTAGCTGAGCAGGTGAGTGGATATAAAAAGGGTGGAAGATTAGGTGTGTGCATGTCCTGAGGAAGTGACGCTAGTGACGTCACGCAACGCGTAGACGGAGGGGCAGTGGGCTGGTGGTCGTACAGTTATGTGAGTTTACTCTCTCTTATCATTGGGGATTGCTTTTCTTTGGTCCCCCCTGGCTTGGTCTTCACTGTGTTTTTTAGATTGTATAGATTCATATCTGGTTCAGCCTAGATGCTGACACATTTATCTGGTTTAGGATGACCTTTTCACCTATTGGATTATAGTTTGTGTTTAGAATTAGTTTTATTGGATATTTAGCACTTTTGCACTGATGCACTTTAGTATGGCCAGGAGCTTTAGATTATTATGAATTGTGACCATTATTGTAATTGTTACTGCCATTCCCATTGCCCCCAGAAGTGTTGTTCCTTCCCTTATTGAACATTAATTGTGTCTTTAGTGTTTTTTAACCACATCTAGTATGTGATTTATGTGACTTTTCTATCAATAAATAATCAATTTTAGATAGCAGTAGTGCCGTTCTTTGGTGGGGTCTAGGAAGGAGTGGGACCTTCTCCATTGTATATTCACAGAGTGTTTGTCACCCACATGTGCACACTGCATTGTTTAATAAGTGATTACGTTTCCAGTGCAGTCTCACACTTCTTGGTAGTATCTGCTGGTAACTATTCGGCGGTCGGTGTGGTTGCGCCAGTGGGCGGCCGATTTTATGTCCAAAAAGTCCCTGACGGCTCTACCTTTTGTTGGATTACGGCTCTTTGGAGAGAAATTGGATTCTGTCACCAAGGGTGGTAGGTTACCTCAACGCAAGAAACAACGCCGGCCCTTTCGGGGGGCGCCTTCCTTTACCCCCTCCTTTCGTGGGGCCAGATCTGGCAGGGGATTTGCCTTCCCCTCTTCCAGAGGAGATTCCGGGAACAGGGGCAGAGGACGTGCCCGTCCAGGTTACAGTTGGGGCTCTAAGCCCAAATCTGCTGCTAAGCCAGCTCAGCAATGAGGGGGCGCCCTCACCCATGCGGGTGGGGGGACGGCTGCGACACTTCTCCCAGGTCTGGGATCAGGAGGTCTCGGACAGATGGATCCGGGAAGTGGTGTCTTCCGGTTACTAGCTGGAGTTCGAGCTCCGCCCCCCTTCCAGATTTTTCAGGTCTCGGGTGCCTTCGGAACCTCTGGCCGCGCAGGGGCTCCTGGTGGCAGTAGAGAGTCTTCTGGACATGGCTGTCATTTGCCCAGTGCCCTTCTCGGACCAGGGCAGGGGTTTTTATTCCAATCTGTTCACGGTACCCAAGAAGGACGGATCGGTCCGACCCATCTTGGATCTGAAGTTTCTCAACAGGTTCATCCGGCCGCGGAAATTCCGCATGGAAACGGTGCGTTCGGCTATCCACTCTCTTCGTCAGGGAGACTTTCTGACGTCCATAGACATCAAGGACGCTTACCTACACGTTCCGATTTTTCCAGCACACCAGAGGTTTCTCAGGTTCGTGGTGGAGGATCGGCATTTTCCGTTTGTGGCACTCCCTTTCGGTCTCACCTCGGCTCCTCGGGTGTTCACCAAGGTGCTGGCGGGGTGATGGCTCTACTCAGGGTTCAGGGTATCCGCATTGTGCCCTATTTGGATGATCTTCTGATTATGGCTTCTTCCTTCAACCAAGCGGAGTTGGACACCAGAACGGTGGTATCCACTCTGGAGAGGTTCGGTTGGGTGATCAACTACCCCAAGTCCTCTCTTTCTCCGTCCAAGGTTGTCACCTTTCTGGGAATGTCTCTGGACACTTCGCAGGCCAGGGTGTTTCTGCCCCAGGCCAAGATTCTTTTGATTCAGGAGTTGGTTCGGCTTCTCGTGTCGGCCCCTCGTCCGGCCATCCGGCTAGGGATGAGGCTGGTGGGGTTGATGGTGGCCTCATTCGAGGCAGTTCCCTTTGCGCAGTTTCACACAAGGACGCTCCAGCTTTATCTGTTGAAGGTTTGGGACAAGTCTCCGCTATCGTTGGATCAGTCCTTCCGGATGACCCCCCGAGTCCGTCGATCCCTGCATTGGTGGCTGGGGTCTGCCAATCTGTTGAAGGGCAGATCTTTTCTGGCGCCGTGTTGGGAGACGGTCACCACGGATGCCAGTCTGTCAGGTTGGGGGGGTGTTTGGAAGGACCTTCAGTTTCAGGGTCTGTGGGGCCCGCAGGAGGCCCACGAGCCCATCAATGTTCTGGAATTGAGAGCCATCAGGTTGGTTCTGTTTCGCTTGACTCATCAGTTGCAGGGCCTGCCAGTTCAGGTTCGGTCGGACAACCGGACGGCGGTTGCTTACATCAATCACCAGGGAGGGACTCGCAGCAGGAGTGCCCTCAGGGAAGTATCTTTGATTCTGGACTGGGCGGAGAGCCACGTCCCGTGTATCTCAGCAGTCTACATTCCGGGAGTGGAGAACACGGAGGCGGACTCTCTGAGCAGGTCCTCCTCTCGCCAGGGGGAGTGGTCTCTCAGTCCCCAGGTGTTTCGTTCAATTTGCCTCAGGTGGGGGTTCCCGGCTGTGGACCTCTTTGCCTCTCGTCACAATCACAAACTTCCGGTATATTTGTCTCTCTCGCAGGATCCACTGGCTCTGGCGGTGGATGCCATGTCTCTGAACTGGAGGGATCTGGGGTTTCTTTACCTGTTCCCTCCGTTTCCAATGGTAGCCAGAGTGGTGCGCAAGCTGGCCCTGGAGGGCGCGTCGGCGATTCTGGTGGCACCAAGGTGGCCAAGGCAGGTTTGGTTCGCAGACCTGGTAAGACTGGCAGAGGATCAGTTCGTTCTGCCTCTGCTGCCGGACCTGCTCACCCAGGGTCGGCTACGCTATCCCAATTTACCATCGCTGGCTTTGACGGCGTGGTTGCTGAAACCTCCATCTTGAAGGAGGAAGGTCTTTCTGATGCGGTGATTCAGACTCTTATTAGCGCCAGGAAGCGGTCTTCCTCTACTGTTTACTATAGGACCTGGAGGTCCTATATTGACTGGTGTGAAGGTAGGTCTTTTCCGTGTCGGGAGTTTTCCATTTCCAGGATTCTGGAGTTTCTTCAACAGGGTCTGGATCTGGGGCTCCAGCTTAGTACCTTGAAGGGGCAGGTTTCTGCCCTGGCGGTGTTCTTTCAAAGGTCTTTTGCTCTTCATCCCTTGGTCAGGACTTTTTTCCAAGGGGTTACGCATGTTCGACCTCCTAGGAAGCCCTTGGTTCCAGTTTGGGATTTGAACCTGGTTCTTTCTGCTCTTCAGGGTCCCCCGTTTGAGCCCTTGAATGAGATTGCTTTGTCTTCTCTTACTCAAAAGGTGGCCTTTTTGGTGGCTATCACTTCGGTTAGGCGTGTTTCTGAGTTGGCAGCTTTATCCATTAAAGCTCCGTACTTCGAAAGGCATCAGGACAAGGTTGTCTTTCGTTTCAAGCCGGATTTTCTTCCTAAGGTGGTTTCTGCCTTTCATCTGAATCAGGACATTGTTCTGCCTTCTCTGTGTCCTAATCCTAGCAACGACAAGGAAAGGGCGCTGCATTCTTTGGATGTAGTTCGCGTTGTGAAATATTATCTGGTGGTTACGTCTTCCTTTCGTAAGACTGATGCTTTTTTTTGTGGTGCCCTTTGGGCCTAGGAAAGGTTTGGCTCCTGCCAAATCTTCCATTAGTAAATGGATTCGTCAGGCCATCATTGGGGCCTATTCTGCCAAGGGGAGGAGTCCCCCTTTTCGTGTTACTGCTCATTCTACTCGTGCGGTTGGAGCGTCCTGGGCTTTTCAGCACCAGGCCTCGGTTGAGCAAGTTTGTAAGTTTGCTACTTGGTCCTCTGTTCACACTTTTTCCAAGTTTTACAAGGTTGATGTTCGGGCCTCAGCGGATGCTGTTTTTGGCCGCAAAGTTCTGCAAGCTGTTGTGGTTTAAGTTGTGCCTTGTTGCCTTGTTTTGGATCCCCGCCCTTTTTATGGACACTGCTATTGGATGTCCCACATGTTATGGATATCTTGAAGCGGGGTGTGTGACATACTTAGAATAATACCATTTTGTGAAATACTCACCTGTAAAATGGGTATTATAAGTATGTCACACACCCCGCTTCACCCGCCCTTCTCGTATTCTGGATCCTTTATATTGTGAACTTTGCGTTGCTTTGGTTTATATTTGCCTCTTCCTGGTCCCTTACCTTACTGCTTTCTTTATACTGGGTAATGAGTGGGAGGTCCCAGGTATTTATGGACCGGGAGGGGCTTTCTTTTTCCTATCATCTCTGCAGAACGCCCTCTTCAGGTCGGTATTACCCACATGTTATGGATATCTTGAAGCGGGGTGTGTGACATACTTATAATACCCATTTTACAGGTGAGTATTTCACAAAATGGTATTTTAATGCATGTATTAGCACATATCTAACTATATTTCCCTTACCGGAGTCTGGTTGAGGCTCTGTTATGCTCGACTCCCTGCCGTCAGATCCCCCCCTCCCCTGCATGCTGAGGTCCAGCGACTCCTCCGAGTCACTTACAGAGGAGGGGGTGGCCGTTGACCCTGGAGGTGGGCCACCTACACCTTCACCTGTTTTGCCCAACACTGGGCTGCGTGTCCTGGTCCGGGTGGGGCGGAACCGTAGATTCCATTCATGGGCTGAAATACAAACACAATCGTTAAACCACGCCCAGGCGATGCCAGAGTTATAGGTGCATTTACATTTTCTACACTTACATGGGAAATGTTTGTTGAAGTACCGCCTCACCCGGGGCTTATGCCTTCTTTTTAAATCAGACCAGTGTTGGGCGATCTGGGTGAAGGTATAGGTGGTTTGGGTTCGGCGTTCTATCGCCTCCACCACCTCCAGGGCCAACGTCCGTTTGGCATAATCAGACGGCAGGAAGTCGTAGCGATTCCTCAGCATCATCTGTTAATAAAAAATACAAGGACACACCATTAAGCCACCAAATACATTAACAAGTTTCCTGGCCTAACTCAAGTCACTTTATTAACCTCTTGCTGCCTCACATTGCCCTAGTTCTGCTCTCTGCATGTAGGCTAGTTTGTTGCTGCGTACATGTGTTAAACTAAGGTGGGCTGGTATGTAACGTGACAAACTAAGTTGTTTCAGACTATTCTTGTTTTTTGTTTTTTTTTAATTACAAGGAATGTGTGCGCGCACATAAACGCACGCTCGCATACTCAAATCCATGATGATGTCTTCCTGCTCCGGGGTAAAGATGGCGGGCGACATCTTGTCTTCTTTACAAAGCTAGATAGCTCTGACGTTCCCCCGCGTTGACGTGCGAGCGCGCAGGCGCGCACTCGCTGTTGTGCACGCCCACACGGGAAACATATTTAAAGAACAAGCCACTCCGCTCGGTGTAGGATACCATATCAATATTGGCAGACCTAAAGTGAGCAAAAATAGGCAAGCAAGGCCAAAGGCACATAGCAGCCGCACACATGCCTCATTCTAAATAAAACAGAAGAGCAGGCACAACACACATGCAGAACATGCACCAACTAAAACGGTGGGTACTCCACAGACACAGGCACATTCCCCAAAACGCAGGAGCAAGGAGACATTAACCCATTCACCCCCGCCAGAAAAAAACAAACAAACACACCAGGGTGCTAAATCTAGTAAGACCCTGCAGCATACTCAACCTCAACACATCAAGCATACCCACAAAACCTAAGCACAAAGCATGGCTGTTGCCAATGCTGTTTGGGTACATTATGGGGTTCTGTCCGTCGAGATACTAAACAAATCAAGCGGACAGTTGTGGACCTGAAATCATATAGTTGTCCAAAAATGGACATGCGCCGGCAGCAGAGGTAAAGCCCAAATGCATTTAGAGTCGCTTTGTGACCAGCATGTAACACTTATTAGGTGTGATTTAATCTTCCCCAGCCTGCAGACAGGGGGTGGTTTCAAGAAAATACATTGGCCACAAGGTCGGCACGGATTGTGTGTGCTGGCCCACTTTGTGTACCAGTGTAAGGAGGGGTCTGCTCGTCAGAAATAGGTAAAGGTTCTGCACCCAGGTCAGTATATCGAGCAATCCTGCTTCTAATGGCAAGGTTGTGCAGGACCCCACAAGCAATAATTATTTTGATAACCTTGCCAGGCTGATACTGAAGAGAACCCCCACTCTGATCCAGACATCGGAAACGCATCTTCCACAACCCAAAGGCACGTTCCACCACAGAGCGAGACCTCCTATGGGCTGTGTTGTAGCGCTCCTGTGCCTGGGAAGATGGGTGCAGGATGGGTGTGAGCAGCCACGGTAACAAGGGATAGCCTGAGTCACCTGCAAAAATCCAAAAGACAAACATAAGGTGGATGCCTAAAAATAGGTTTAGGTGTGCATAGAAACATTAGTACACAGGGACAAATCGGTGAGCTAGGTATGGTGGGAGTAACTGACATTTTTAATGAGCCTACAAACACATGCAACCTGTACACTCATTAAAAATGTCTGTGTAATCAATGCTACTTAGATAAGAGGGCCAGAACATAACACAATAGTGGTGAATACTTTCACCCATTAATTTTTAAACAAACTAAATAAAAAACATTTTCACATTTCAAGGAAAGGTCTCACAGATTAGTGGGGTAGTGGCAAATCCACATTCAAACCTGGGGCCCAACTAATACAACTTTAATACACATACCCAGTAACCATCCTCCAGAAATATCTCCAGATTGAAACCGTTGATAGAGGCTGGAGTTCCTCAATGTGCGCATCATGCGTGGACCCAGGAAAGCCAGCAAACAGACTGAAAAATTGAAGATCAGGGCCCACCACTGCCTGAACATTGATGGAATGGCCCGTCTTCCTGTTCCTGCACCAAGCAAAACAGTGGAATTAGTGTGAGGCTTAAAAAATGTTTGTTAACCAGCAAAAAAGCAGATCCAAACCACATACCTGAACAGATATTCCTGGTCCGCAGGGGGGATGAGCGAGACGATCGATCGATTGCACCAAGGACGTTGGGCATGTCGGCTATGTTATAAAAGCCCAACTTAACCGCATTCCAGGCTTCCCCTGTTTGAGGGAAAAAAATGTAATTCTGTGCCAGGGTAGCCATGGCATCCAAAAACTTGGTTAGGCTGCGGCTCAGCGTAGACTGGGACATCCCCAGGGAGAAGGCACCCAGTCTCTGGAACGAGCCGTTCGCCAAAAATTGCAGGCAGCCAACCAATTTGGTCATACCTGCAATTGCATGCCCCTTTCTTGTGGTGGGGGCTAACCATGGCCGCAGGTCGCTATACAAGGCATGGAGAGAAACACGGTTAAGGCGGGTGAGCTCGAATAGGTCAACGTCACTCATGCCATCGATGTCCAAAGGCGTGCGCTGCAGCCTGGTTTCTGCCATACTCAGAACTATCAGACGGCGTAGCTGGCGCCTTTGATGTTGGCCCACAGAGGAATGTATTCCCAAAAAGCACGGAGCTCCAATACGGCTGGTCAGACTGGCCGTAAGTGAAGGCTCGGCGGCCCCGTTTTATTAGGCTGATTTTAATCGGAAATCAAGGCTCTGCATCACTGGAAAAAACGGGCCAATGAACGAGGCGTCCGTTTTCCCGGGAAAAAGCCTCGTGCGAGCCAACAATCGGAAAGGCGGCTGAGCGCACACCTGAGCGCATAAGCGCACACTAAAATCAACGTAGCACCCTTTCCTGACCCGATCAAAGCCCAAAACCAACGGGAAAACGCACGGGGGAGCTGAACGGGGAGGCTCTGCATCAAGCCAATTGTTCTTCCCTCCTTGTGTCCTAAGCCCAGCAATGACAAGGAGAGGGTTTTGCATTCTTTGGATGTGGTTCGCTGTGTGAAGTACTGGTGGCTACTTCTCCTTTTCGTAGGACTGACGCTCTTTTTGTGGTGCCCTCTGGGCTTAGGAAGGGTTTGGCTCCCACCAAATCTTCCATTAGTAAATGGATTCTCCAGGCCATTGTTGGGGCCTATTCTGCCAAGGGGAAGGTTCCCCCTTTTCGTGTTACTGCTCATTCTACTCGTGCTGTTGGGGCGTCCTGGGCCTTCCAGCACTAGGCTTCTGTTGAGCAGGTTTGTAAGGCTGCTACTTGGTCTTCGGTTCAAACTTTTTCCAAATTTTACAAGGTTGATGTTCGGGCCTCAGCGGATGCTGTTTGGCCGCAAAGTTCTGCAAGCTGCAGTGGTTTAAGTTTGTGCCTTGTTATTTGGATCCCCGCCCTTTATGGACACTGCTATTGGATGTCCCAAGTGTAATGAATGTCTTGAAGCGGGGTGTGTGACATACTTAGAATAATACCATTTTGTGAATACTCGCCTGTAAAATGGGTATTATAAGTATGTCACACACCCCGCTTCACCCTGCCCTTTTGTATTCTGGAACCTTTAAATGGTGAACCTTTGTTAGTTTTTTAATTGGCTTTCCTGGTCCCTTGCTCTTACTGCTATCTTTATACTGGGTAATGAGTGGGAGGTCCCAAGTATTTATGGGCCGGGAGGGTCTTACCTTTTTTTGATATCATCTCTGCAAGATCGCCATCTACAGGTCAGTATACCCAAGTGTAATGAATGTCTTGAAGCGGGGTGTGTGACATACTTAGAATACCCATTTTACAGGTGAGTATTGTGAGTAGGTCACAAAATGGTATTTATGTGTTTTGCTGCGAGGGGGGCTCCAGCATTATGGATGCCCCCCCTTCGCTTCTTACAATCCCTACACAGCGGGACCAACGCCCGTTTAGGTAAAAACGGGTGTTGGCAATGCCTGTACAATCCCTTTAAACAGGACCAAGTTTTCCCATTGTGTAGGGCTACACTTGGCAATGTCATGAACTGCTTGCGGTTTAAAATTGAAGCCTGAATTACAGGGATAAAAAGGTTTAAACTGTTGCATTTATTTCCAGTCAGTGTTTTAAGTGGGAGTAGCCCAGGCACTGTGGTACAAGTACACTTTATGCTTTTGCATTAGCATGAGGAGTGGTCTGTAAGATGTATGTAATGTACTGTAATATGTACTGTATATAAACCTTGAGTTTTTTTTTTTCTCCTAGCATAACGCACAAAACATGTTAATAACGTTTCTGTATTTACTTGTTTTAATCATTTATACACACCAGCAGAGGAATTTGTAATCCACAAAATTATAATAATTACCTAGGCATTTATCTCTATTAGCCAATCGGATCAATTTAAGATGTTTGTAAATGAATAAGGGATAGAGACCAGCATGGGGGCGGGAAGCTAGCTGTCAGTGATGGCACAGGAAGTGCCTTTGCTGGTCCATTGTAAAGAAACATTTCAAGCAACTGATAGAGCAGCAACCACCGTTTGCTCAGAGCGGCATAGCAAGACTTAAAGTGGACCAACACCCACCGGTGATCGGCCCGGGAATCTATAAGATTCCCGGGCCGATCACCTCCCTCCCCGCGGGACATCCGAGATCGGGATGTCCCGCGGGGTGAAACCCCCCCAAACACCCCAAACTCCTTACCTTATCTTCCGCCGCCGCCTCCCTCGCGCCCCTCTAGACGTGCCCGCGCCGGCCGTCTGTGAATGGCCGGCGCGGGCACGCGTGCGTCAAGAGGGACGCGCGGGAGGCGGCGGCGGAGGAGCCGCTTGTCCGCGGCTTGTCCGTCGGCGCGGGGAGAGGTGAGTTCGGGGGGTTCGGGGGGGTTTCACACAGCGGGGCACCCCGATCGGGGGTGCCCCACCAAAGTGGACCAAGACCCAGGATAGTCAAAATCCTGGGCGTTGGTCCACTTTAATGGAATGCAGAGAAGGAGGATAAACAAACCCCGCATAGTGAAAATCTTTTTTTTTTTTTTTTTTTTTTTTTTTTTGACTCCTGAAGTATACCTGACCAAGACTGTAAGCTTGTTTTTTTTGTTACTAGTAGTTTTCTTTAGGTCAACTATATAGCAAGAGTCTTTGGAAAATGTAAAAATCATATGGCTATTTCAATTAGAAACCTAATTCTGGATAGAAAGGTAGTTTAGTCCTTTACTTAAACAGAAAACAATTTCAGTTTGTTTTGGTTTGCATAGTGTAAGATTATATTGTCATATCACTAGCACATAATTTAGCAACACACCCAGGACCCGTCCCTTTCTCTGCCTGCTTTAGCCTTACCCATCTGTTTTTTGTTTGCCTTCTGCAGAGATATCCTGATTACTCGGCTGGGAGCATCCATGAGTTATGAAGAGCTGTGTGACGAAGTGCGAGAAATGTGTTGCCTATGCCAGGAGCAACCCATCACTTTGAAGTGGATTGATGATGAAGGTATTGGGGGTGGTCAGCTTGTAAAGGACATAAAGTGTTCCATCCTTGCAGAAATCCAAAATACAAATACATCAGACTATATGCCCCAATATTGTGAAAAGATAAAATTGAAGTGCTGTTTTTGTAGGGTGTATGATGCTTGGGGAAGCAGCGTTGTTTAATGTTATCACCTTGAGCTAACGATATGTCAGATGACATTGAGATGTTAAAGTGGACCGTCACCCAGGGGTGATCGGACCGGGAATCTATAAGATTCCCGGGCCGATCACCTCCCTCACCGCGGGACATCCTCATCGGCGGCGGCCGCCGCTGCCTCCCGCGCGCCCCTCTAGACGTGCCCGTGCCGGCCGTTTGTGAATGGCCAGCGCGGGCGCGCGCACTGTCAGAGGGGCGCGCGGGAGGCGGCGCGGACGGGCTGTGTTGTCCGCCGCTGTCACCCGCTTGTCTGTCGGCGGTGATTGGTCAGCGCGGCCACGTGGGAGCGTGGTGAGGGGAGTTTTGGGGGCTTTCTGGGGGGTTTCAAACAGCGGGGCACCCTTAATCGGGGTGCCCCCCTGAAGTGGACCAAATGTTGGTCCACTTTAAGTCAGAAGCTGATTGTTTCTGAGCATTATCTGAAATAGCATTCCTAATAAACAAACGTCAGGAGGAGGAGGCAGATGTCTCCTCACAACTGTTGTTCTACATCAAGGCGGTAGTGTTGGAAAAATGCTTCCTATTTGATCTGTGGTTGCTCAGAGACCTTATTAGCCAAAACTGGGCAACATTCTGGCTCATGTCTATGAACTTTTCTGCGATGACTGCACTGAAAATTAATTGGGAAAGTGAAAGCCTTTCTGATTGGTAAACCTTTTGTCTGGGCAAGAAATATATATATATATATATATATATATATATATATATATATATATATATATTATGTTGTTGAGGTTTTGCTGGTTTTCTATTCCATAAATACAAAAACACTTTAAATAACTCTTAGCTTACTAGAAACATTTTGGGTGCCCAACGTATAAAAACTCCTTTGTCCATAGAGTCCAAATAGATTTGCAAAAAATAATACAGAGCTCCCCTGGTTCAGGGCAGTATTCTTAAGTATCCCCAAGTGGGATGCCCCGAAAAAGTCTTAACAGGTAAATCGACACCCGCAGTGTATATACTTTCAAAGAATCGTGCTGATTCCAATCATCCACCACCACACAGATCTTCTTACCGGGGTGTCACAGGAAATGGGCTTATACCGGGTTAATGTTTCCAGAATCAATTTTTCCAAAATTAAATGCAGCCAGGCCGAAAGAAAGCTTCTCCACCAAAATGTCTCAACAGGTGAGCTTAACAGGTTAATCTTCCATCATTCCCAAAATTAGACACAACCCAGTCAAAAGAGCTTCTCCACCTCGGCAGTGAATGGAATCAAGCAGGGATGCTGGAACAATATCTCTTCAATCTGGGTTCCAGACAATGTTCGGAGTGTCTCAGGAAGTGAGCTGTATAACGGGTTACCTTTTCAACAATGATGGAAGATTAATCTGTTAAGCCCACCTTTTTTTCTTTTATATGTTATGCGCTGAGAACACTGTTTGGAACCCAGATTGAAGAGATATTGTTCCAGCATCCCTGCTTGATTCCATTCACTGCCGAGGTGCAGAAGCTCTCTTTTGACTGGGTTGTGTCTAATTTTGGGAATGATGGAAGATTAACCTGTTAAGCTCACCTGTTGAGACATTTTGGTGGAGAAGCTTTCTTTCGGCCTGGCTGCATTTAATTTTGGAAAAATTGATTCTGGAAACATTAACCCGGTATAAGCCCACTTCCTGTGAGACCCCGGTAAGAAGATCTGTGTGGTGGTGGATGATTGGAATCAGCACGATTCTTTGAAAGTATATACACTGCGAAAGGTCTGATGTTTCTCTTTAAAAACAAAATCAGACCAAGAAAAGTTATTTATAACTTAAACATAACTTTTGTAAACCGAAGGGGCAGGGGGCCAAGCAAGCCAGGTCTGGGGAGTTTTTACTAACTCCCCATGACCTCTAATGTTCCTCTTTAACGTGACAAAAACCTGACGTTTTAATGCGTAGACTTGTATCCACTGTGGATTCTGATCTTTTTGAATGGACCCAGTTGTCATTATTTGGCATTTACCAAAATGACCCTTGTTCTGGGGATCATTTGAAATGACTGTAGTTTACAGTATGACAAGGTCTGTTCTTCAAGCTAGTGAAAATGGCCCACATAGGATGACTTCTAATCACAGTGCTCATGTACTCTCTGGGATGTCTGATCCTCCTTTGAATGCAGAGTAGCAATCTTTCCTGCAGGTGCCCTTGACTCTTGCTCTGACAGTTACTCCATCTTGCTCTCTCGTCTTGTATTATTCTTCTTCATGGCAGCTACCCAACTGTTTTGTGATTCAGTCAGTAGGATCAGTAGTCTGTATGACATAGCCCTCCTAAGGTCTGTTGAATAATTTGCCATTTCTCATACTCGAGCTTTTGATCTTAGTCTGTTGCTCGTATATTAAATGTTAGACAAAAAACTTATAAAGGAAGTGTATTGCAGATGTATGGTGATAAGCTTTACTTATTTAAGCAGTAGACAGAATGTTTGGCGGTGTCTTCAGGGAGATCAAGCTTCACTGTTAATTTACAGAAGATCAGGGGCTCGATTTAAAGAGAGCATTTATAGGTGTCCTAGACTGCAAGAGATTATGGCCAGAAGAACACCTATGGTTTTCAGTGGCATGAACTTTTAGTTGGAGCTGGGTTTGGGGTTATAGCATAGGATTAACTCTGTTGTGATGCTGAATAAAGCTATGAAAGTTGTAGCCTAGCCCCTGGACTTTATTAATTCATGACGAATTTGAGAGGTGGACTTATCACCATCCATTCTCCGTCAGACACACTGATGCTTTTTTGTGCAGGGGAGGTGCTGCTCCTTGCTCTGATCTGCTTTTTCCCAGCATCTTTGTGTCCTGCAAAAGGTTAGTTAATTGCTCCTCAGTGGCAATCGGTGACATAAGCCTATTGAGAGAGATTAACACAATGCAGACGTTTGAAATAGCAGATAGGCAGATTCTGTACTCGCAAACATGCATGGGAGCGGCCATCTTGCCACACCCTAGAAGAAGCAGATTCTCAAAAATCTAGTCTTGCTCAAAATAGCCTCTTAGCAATACTATTTCTAGCCAGAATAAATAAGCCTTCAGCTGTAATGACTCATCAACTCATCATTGATTAAAATACATTTTATACATTGTATCCCCTGACTGAGTGCTTTTGCAGCCACCACTGCCATAGAGACATTATAAAAACTTTCCGGGGGGGCGTGGCTTGACATGGCCGAGTAGAGACGCAGGGAGACGGAGCTCCGCACCAGCCAGCAGATTTGAGGAGGCAAGAGCGCCGAGGCACACCTTACAGCCGTATGCCCAGGAGGGGGAAGCAGCGGGGACCGAACAGGAGGGGCAGGCAGGGCACCATTCCGGCCCTGTTCCGGTCCGGCAGCCCGGGGGCCCGAGAGACGGCCACAGGAAAGATGGCGGCGATGGCGGGAGGAGAGCGCGCACGTGGGCGCGAGATCGCTATGCGGCGGGAGACCGCCGACTCCGTGGTCCCGGCCCCGGCTGGGGCTTCCCTGGATCAGCGGGGGGACTGTGCTGAGGCTCAAAATCCACAACGGAGCCCGGACCGGGAGTGCTGCAGCGCCGGCGGCCGCATGCTGACTGTGTCAGTCGACGTGCACAGCGGAGCTGACTGGCCGGACGGAACTACCGGCGAGGAAAAGGTTGGTCACTCGCCCCGGCCCTCCCGCCCCGGGATCCTGCTTACCCAGCCTGATGCCCCCCTACCTGGAAGGGGACACCCGATTGAGGGAGATGGCGCCCTGATCACTGCCGCCGCGGCCCCTGCTCGGCGGGCCACCGGACCCGGCCCGGCAGCCGCATCAGCGGGCCAGCTTAGCCCTGACTCACCGCCAAGAAGCCTCCTGCGGGGCACCCCGACACCGCCGACATGGGGTCAGGGGCCCACCTCCCCGCACGCTGAGGAGCCACAGCCTGCCCTCAGCTACCTATCGAGCACGCCATCTCCCCCCTTGAGCCCACAGTCGCCGTGGCAGACACTCACGGAATCCCCGCGAGTCACCCGTGCCGGATCCCCGCTGTCCTTGGGGAATGACCCCACCGGGGGCGACCCCTGGGACGGAATGCCACCGCTGACACCGCTGACACCCGGGAGCCCACACACGAGGCATGGGAAGATGGACGCACTGCTGCAGATGGGCCCAGCCACCCATGAGGAGCAGATATGCAAGGCTGCAGCCTCTAGCCCACCACGACCAGTGGCGTGTATCCCGGAGGCGCCTCTTACACAGGGCCCTCTCTCCTCCATGCCGCTCGCCCAGCTCTCCCAATCCATCGCGGAGGCGGTGAAGGTCAATATCGCTGAGGCCCTGCGTGGACTTCCAACGTGAGGTGATTTTGACGGATATGTGTCTAGGATGGAGGGCACCATCAAGAGAGAGCTGGCGGCACTCCAGGGTTCAGTTGCAGAAGTCACGGTGAGGATGGATGGAGTGGAGGCCTCACAGAGGGCTCTGGAGCAGCGTCTGACGGATTTAGAACAGCAACAAGATCACAGCAAACGTCTCCTGTCAGATATCTTCCTGGCGCATGACGACGCGGAGAACAGGAGCCGCAGAAACAACTTGCGCCTCCGGGGAGTGCCTGAATCGGTGGAGCCCCGAGACCTGCCGGAAGCGGTTACTTCTATTTTTAACGAGCTTTTGGGCCTTCCCGACTCCAATCGCATAGAGATGGACCGAGTCCACAGGGCGCTGGGCCCTCGGCCGCAAGACCCGAACCGCCCTCGGGATATTATCTGTCGCATCCATTTTTTCAAGATAAAAGAGGAGATCCTGCGCCGCGCATGGGACAAGGGCCCGGTTGCATTCAGGGGTGCACAGGTGATCATTTTGCAAGACCTCTCGCGGAGAACTTTGCAGATGAGAAAGCTTCTGAAACCTGTACTGGCGGCTGTCCAGAGTCGGGGTGCCTCCTACAGATGGGGTCACCCTTTTCAACTACTGGTGCGCAGGGGAGGAGATCTGTTTGTCCTCAAGGGGCCCGGCCAATTACCGGACCTATTCCATTTTTTGGAGACGGCGAGTGTGGATGTCCCAGACTGGACAGTCCCTGACCTGACTGTGTATAATGGCCGGCTGCCACAGCGCCCAGAAGGTGGTCCCAGAGGCGACAGAGGAGGCATGAGAGGCCGCAGAAGATAAGCTTTCATTCTGTCATATTAAGAATTTTTTCTCTGTTCTATCTTTTGATTGGTGCCTGGGTTACTCCCTGGCGGGCCGGATGGTTCTATTTGGACCTCTGTCTTGCCCTCCATGGAAGCCCATTTCTGAAAATCGGTCGGGTTGTACTGCTGTGCGTGGTGTCATCTCACTTTGGACTGTCTACATTTTGCCTGACAGGCCATAGCGTCTTAGTGGCGCGGCGCGCCTCGCTGAGCAGTTACAATACTGGTTTGACGCCATACTGCCATGCTCAGAATTTACTGTTCTAACTGTTGATGATTAATGTCTATGCTGCCTCCTGACGGGCCGGTTCGATTGGGTTGGATCCTTACCCGGCCCTTCATGAGAGCCTCTGCTTGAAAAACGGGAGTGCTGGGCTGCTGTGCGCGGTGTCATTCCGCTTTGGTCTGTCTAAGTTTTATCTGACAGAGCGATAGCGCCCTAAGGCCACAATGCGCCTCGCTAGGTAGCTACAGCACTGGTTTGATGCCATATTGTTATGTTCAGAACTTGAATGTTTTATCTGTTGATGTTTGATGCCTATGCTGCTCCATGGTGGGCTGGATTGATTTGTTTGGATCCGTGTCCCGCCCCTCATGGAGACCCACTCCGGCAACGCAGTTGTGTTGTGCTGCTGTGCGAAGTGTCATCCCACCGCGACCTAGGGCCACGACTTGCCTCGCTGAGTAGCTACAATACTGGTGCGACTCCCTACCCGATGTTTGCTTAGGCTTGGTCTTCCGCTTCCCCCCATTTGGTGCACCCCTCTGGAGAAGTCCTTAGCCTTCTCCTGTCGGGAATAGACCGTGCACTGGGCTTATCAGCCCGTGGTTTGGAGTTTCTCCCCCACTTAGTGCGTCTTTAAAAGGCACCGGTTCTCTGTTGGACTACTAGCTAGTCCCTGCCATCCCTTAAGTCCTCTTGTTTCTCCTCCATATCCCTGATACCCATTTCCTCTCCTTCTGTTTCCCTCCCCTTGCTGTTTCCCCCTCTGGTCATAACTCCCCCCTCCCCCTTGGCGTGTGGGACCGGACATGCAGCGGGGGGCTCCGCTGCCTGACGATCCCTGGTTCTCCTCACCCCCCCTTGTCCCTTCCCCGCAGGTATGGCCCCTGTAAAGGTGGTTACCCTGAACGTGAAGGGCCTTAACACCCCAGAGAAGAGAACCATCCTGGGGCAGGAGTTAAAGAGATGTAAAGCGCAAATCATTTTCCTACAAGAGACACATTTCAGGCGGGACTCCGTGCCCAGACTCTGTAGTAAGTTGTTCCCCCAGGCTTTCACCAGCTGTGCTGCGGATGCTAAGAAAAAAGGGATGGCAATCCTGATCTCCAGGGACGTCCCCTTCTTGCTGAGGGAGGTCTGGAGAGACGAGTCGGGACGGGTGGTGCTGGCTAAGGGACTGATTAATCAGAAAATGTATACTTTAGCCTCTGTATACGCTCCCAATCAGGGGCAGATACCATTCCTGAAGCACATTCTGGATAAGCTTGAGAAATTCAGGGAGGGGGAGATCATTCTAGGGGGTGACTTTAACCTGACTCTGGAACCACTACTGGACTCCTCGGCAGGGAAGTCAGCGCTCTCGCACCTGGCCTTGCGTTCTCTGAAGAGGGCATTGCATGGGATGCAGCTGGTGGATGCCTGGCGGGTCAGGAACCCCGGGACGAAAGATTACTCTTTTTACTCGCATGTACACGGGACATATTCTAGGCTAGACTACATATGGGTGACACATAGCCTGCCACGGGAGACGGGATATACCCCACCTCCTTTTCAGATCACGCCCCGGTATTTCTTGACCTCGAGCTCATGGACAGGCCACCCCCCTCCTCCACTTGGAGATTGAATGAGTCTCTCCTTAAGGATGCGGTGGTGGCTCAGGCTGTGAAGGAGGGCCTAGAGTCCTACTTCAGAATCAATAATAATGGGGAGGTCTCGTTACTCACATTATGGGAGGCACACAAGAGCGTGATCAGGGGCATCCTAATCAGCCACGGGGCGAGGCTCAAGAGAGAAAGACTGGCCCAAATAGTGAAGCTTACAGAGAAGGTGCGGGGCCTGGAGCTATCCCACAAGCAATCTGAGGCGGCACGGGTGCTTGGGGAGCTGACTCAGACTAGGGAGGCACTCAACGCCCTTTTACGGCAGAAAGCAAAACATGTTATTAGGAGATGCAGACGCACCTACTACGAGTATGGTAATAAGAGCAGCGCTTTGCTAGCTAGGGCCCTCAGGCAACAACAATCCCAGAATTTCATCTCGGCAATTCTAGATAGTGAACAGCAAACACGACATACCACGGAGGGGATAGCAGATGCATTCAGGGCATACTACTCAGGCTTGTACAACCTCAGTAGAGGGGCCCCGACGCGGTCGCATCTGGATAGAATTGAGGACTATATTAAGGAGTCAGGCATGCCTTCGGTGACAGATGAAGTCTCGGCCTCCTTGGAGGACCCGATTGGGTTGGAAGAGTTACTAGAGGCGCTTAAACAGACCCCGACAGGGAAGGCCCCAGGACCTGACGGTTATTCGGTCCAATACTATAAAACATTCATTTCTATCCTGGGCCCTCATATGGTTGGGGCCTGGAACACCATTACAGACCCGGAAGTGGCGGGTGCCTTCTCAGATGGGGACCTGGAGGCCCACATCTCTGTCTTGCATAAAGCGGGGAAAGACCCCCTGTCGTGCAGGAGCTACCGCCCTATCTCCCTTCTCAACACTGACCTGAAGCTGTACTTAGTAGATTGGCCCCGGTGGTGGCCCAGGTGGTCCAATTGGACCAAACGGGTTTTGTGGTGGGAAGGGAGGCCAGGGATAATGTGGTGCGGGCGCTCAGTGTCACATACTCCGCGCAGTCCACGGGGGTGCCAATGATGGTGTTGTCCACAGACGCGGAAAAGGCCTTTGATAGGGTGGGTTGGCCTTTTATGCAGGGAACCCTTAGACATATAGGCTTGGGGGAAAACATTAGGAAACGCATTGGGGCTCTGTACACGGCACCCTGCGCGAGAGTCAAGGTGAACGGCCATCTTTCCGCCCCATTGCCGATCAGTAACGGAACCCGACAAGGCTGCCCACTGTCGCCCCTGTTGTTCGCCTTGACTCTGGAGCCCTTTCTATGTAAAATAAGGAAGAATGTGGACGTGAGGGGTTTGAGTGTGGATGGCAGTATTCATAAGGTTGCCGCTTACGCGGATGACCTCTTGTTCTTCATCACAAATCCCACGGTCTCTGTCCCTGTGTTAATGAAGGAGCTTGAAGCCTTCGGGAGGCTATCCTTTTTTAAAATTAACTTTGAGAAGTCAGAGGCGTTAAACATCTCCCTCCCTGTTGAGGTGGCCGGGACTGCGCAACAGGCATTTTCTTTTAAGTGGGCCAAGGATTCAATAGCGTACCTTGGTACGCGGTTGCCGAACCGCCTGACGAACATCTTCGCCTTAAACTTCCTGCCCCTATTTCAGAGAATAAAGGATGACCTGGAAAAATGGGATTCCCCTACCTTTTCATGGATGGGTAGGGTGAATATAATTAAAATGTCGATCCTGCCAAAACTACTGTTCCTGTTCCAGGCGCTCCCGATCAAGATACCTACCCGCTTCTTCAGGGACCTGGAGAAAGTTCTGATGGGATTTGTGTGGCAGAAGAAGAGGGCTAGGCTCCGCCGCCAGGTGTTATTCAAGCCCAAACACTTGGGTGGTATGGCTATGCCGGATATCCAGTCGTATTGGGTGGCTTCCCATTTGCAAAGGGTATGTGAGTGGCACACGTGCAGGGAGACAAAGAGATGGGTACAGCTAGAGCACTCCCTGGCCCCTGCCCCCCTGGATGCCGTTGTTTGGAACAGAGAGAATCGAGTGCCAGCCCTGAGATCCCACCCCACTGTAGCACCCACTCTGGATGTCCTTCGGAGCTCCAGAGAGCGTTCGGATATCTCCCCATGGCCCTCCCCCATGGTGGCTTTATTGGATAACCCGCAACTCATGCCTGATTGTACCAGGAGAGACCTCAGGGAATGGGGGAAGGTAGCCCAGCTAAGGGGATGTGACTTGTTATCGGAAGGGGGCTGGACCGCGCTGGGTGAGCTGAGGGCGAAATTTGAGAAAGGGAACTTGGACCCCTGGACACTATTGCGGTTTCAGTCGGTTCTGTCCAGGATGGGCTATCGCAGGGAGAATTTCAGGAAGCATACCGATTTTGAGGCGCAGTGTTTGACAGGACAGCCACAGCCCCATCTGATTTCCTTGTTGTACTCGCTGCTCATCCGGGAAGTAGAGTCCCCGCCTGCTTATTGGGGAGAGTGGGAGCGGGACTTGGGTCGGCCCCTGGGTGAGAAGGAGAGAGCCAAGATAGCCACCCTGATACATAAATCCTCGGTAGCCACGAGAATCCAGGAAGTAAATTATAAATTGTTGACTCGATGGTACTTCACTCCTGACAAACTAGGCAAGATGTATGACTCGGCGGATACGAGCTGCTGGAGATGCGGAGGGGAACGTGGGACTCTTTTCCATCTGTTCTGGCAGTGCCCCAGAATCCAAGAGTATTGGGGGGCGGTCCTGGGCATTGTGGCGCAGCTGACAGGGGCACAGTTGCTGGGGGACCCGGCGCAGGTCCTGCTTCACTCCACGAGGTCCCCGATAGGGAAATATAAGAAAACATTGCTGATTCACCTGTTGAACGCTGCCAAACAGGCTATACCCAGATTCTGGAAACAGAAGAAAGCTCCCTCCGTCAGGGATTGGGTGAAGGAGGTTGTCCTCGTTAAGGAAATGGAGGATTTAACTTTAGCTCTTCATGACAGGGATGAGCAATACAAAGTCACCTGGCTACCCTGGCTGATTTTTGAAGAATCAGCGGAGTTCCGCAATTTGTTTACGTGATTGATTGGATGCTATGCCGCCTGCGGTGCCGCCCGCGGTCATGCTCAATTCGAGCGAGATATATCTCGCCCCCTCCCGCGATGGGCCTGAATTGGACAGCTGCTGGGCGGCGCCCGGCCTGGGGCCCTGTCCCACACGCCATACCCATACCTCTACCAACACCTACCCCCCCCCATGCCTCTTGTATCGTCTACCTCCCCCTCTTTCTCCCCCTTCCCCCTCCCCTACCCCCCCCTTTGTACCCCTTGCCATCGCACCCCCCCTCGGTCCCCCCTTGTACGTCTAGCCCCTGTATCCTGGGGAGAGCTTGGGTTCCTACTCGATACGAGGAAATTGAAACCATTCTCATCTGAAAGCCCCATGACTAAATGCATCCACTGAGACGTGGGGGGGGACGGGGTGGAGTGGACAGATGGTCGCTGGGCGGCTCTCGTCACGCGGTGTTCACCCGCCTCGTGATCCCCCGTAACTGGTATTCGCATCATACGGCATCATGTACTATTGTCTGACACCATTACTCAACTGCGATCCGTCACCTCTGTTACGATGGTGATCTACTTGAGCTCCCCTATTCCTTTTATGTTTCCTGTATTGTTGACCCTATTGAATGTATGTATGTTATAAACCTGCAAAATTCAAAAATAAAGAATTAAAAAAAAAAAAAAAAACTTTCCTCACACAGATGTCTTTTTCTACATTAGCTGTTTATTCAGTGGTTGTGTGTGTCTTCTCCTTTCTGAGGCATATATCTTTCTCAGTTTGAAGTGAATTGCTGCAGGCACAGCACCCCCCTAATTCTCATCTAAACTATCAGGTGCATGGCAAGATTGCCGCCCCCATATAATTAATGTTTAAGTGATTAATCTTTATGCCATTTCACAACATCTGCATGGGGTTAAACTGAAATGACACCCTGATAAGAAAGTTTGTGCGCTTTGGATCAAGCCAAAAAGAGCAGTTCAAGTTAAAGGATAGCTTAAAGTGGACCAACAGTCAAAAATAAATCAGACCAACACAACAAACGGTGCCCCAATGCATCCCCTCCCCAGGGCAATTTAGATTGCTGCACATAAAAAATAATTTACCATTTTCTAACACTTACTGGAATCTATTTTAAAAACAAGATGGCCACTCATTGGCTTGCAGGCCACCTGCAAACAGGAAGTCATGCTAGACTTCCTGTTACTGTGCATTTCAGTTATGTCAGTTGGGAGAGGAAGCTCCAAAATGGTTGCTACCTTTCTTTTCCAGGTGTGCCAAGGCTGTTGGTCCGGTTTAATTGCGATAAGCATATACTAGGCAAAAGTAATGACCTTTCATATACAGGTCTGAGGAGTAGTATACAGGAGATAATTACGAACAGAAATGTGCAGATAAGTTATATTACCTTTTGCCAAGTGGTTGATGTGTAGTGGTGCAGGGCAGCTACTGGTAGCGCGCAGTGCTTGCAAGCAGCCTGGGACCTCCTCCACACGTACACGTGACTTCCTAGAAGACTCCTTCCCCTGCTTGGTAACCCTCAGCTGGATACTCTCCCCTCCTCCTCTGGGAGGAGTTAACATTACTCCTTCACCTGCTGGGAAACGGCTTACAATCTCCATAAACTATTTTGGGCATAACTTTTGATTAGAAGCCTGTAAGAGGTTCTGGTGTTAAATGACCAAGTCTGGTGCTGGGCATTCTATGAATCCAAGCACAACTGTTTGAGAAGGCTCTGGGCCCTAGTTCTCCATATCTCATGTTCTATGCTAGTTACAAAGACAAGGAACGTGTCTAGGTGTGTCTGGACCTACAGATTCCAACGAGATATTTGGCTTATGGCTAGAGTAATCGGTAAAGCAGAAATTTCTGTTACTATGCTGGTGCTGGGCCAACTAAAGGTACCCCTTTCAAGTCCCCCAGCCATTGCAGCTCCCCAACCAGGTGGCCTGGCTGGTTCCATTCAGTCTGGCGAAGGCGTAAGGTAAACCAGCAGGAGGTCTTCAAACTGGGGACTATCTATGGTCCGATATCTCTCAGAGCAAGTGTTAATTCACCTTGCTCAAATATGGTCATTCCTGTTTCTGGCAAGCTTTTGTTGGGCCTTTGGTCTGGGGCCGGCATATCTCAGAGATGTGGTAGTGACATTTTCCACACATCACTTGTTCCAAAATCTGACTTTCTAGTCCATTAACTATGCATATTAAAACGCCCTACTGCATGACCATCCTATTGAATTGATTGCGACCTACAGAAGCCTGTAAAACTCATCCTGAACCTTCTTGGTAAAATATGTAAGCCTATCTTTTGTTTAAAATGACTAACTGCATTTACTCATTTTAGCCAGTGCCCTCCTTTCTTTTTAAGTGCCTCTAGAAGGCTCCTCTCAAACATAGCTTTACATAGGAACCTCTCCTAGGAAAAGCTGCTCCATTGCTGATATCTTTCATGTTGATCCTGACTAATTACAATGTATATCACAATGTATTTAAATTCAATGAATATTCTCCAATTACTTGGAACCTGTGATAGTTTGACCAATGCAAGTCAAGGGCGTGTGACCATCCACTACCTATATATCTTTGAACTTTAGCTTACTGACTCCACAGTCCTGTCAGAACTCCTAAGTTCTGAGTCTCTATTGTATAATGCTAGGCACTTACTCAGTCATAAAATACCAATAATTAGTGAAAACAAATTTGTGTATAAAGTTTGAGACAGGATCCCAAGAGAGACACCAAAGAGACTTTCCAGCTACTGTGATGTCCTCCATGATTTATTGGAGGGCATACAGATAGATAAGGAAGACACTCCTACTTTTTCATTGGATGCTGTAGCTAGTCTATACCTACCATGTCTGAGAAAACTGCAACTAGATGTTCAGCAAACACAGTGGAAAACGGCTAAAAATGCCAGACACAAGTAGTGCAATGGCCAGAGTGTATAGGCAATAGGGTTGTGCCTTGTGTAAATGCATTGCACTATTTATTGATTGATGTAAAGTTTGTTGAAAGGTTAATGCTTACTGTGCTTCTGTTCTGTCTAGCACTTTTGAGATGACTTCAGGCACATTCACTAATGAACTTCCTCTGTTATTTAGAGGAAGTTCAAGTAATTGACGATGATTCATTTCTTGCCTTATACATGGGCCAGCAAATGCTGGCGCTGGCCAATTTTGAAGAAACTAGCAAGAATGTTTTTATAAAATGTATTTGCTATGTGATTTATAGTTTGTATACAGTGTGTCTGAGGACTTTGGTACAGGTCTTGTTGCACATTTTTGAGCAGTCCGGAGATTATTATTTGGAATTGCTTAATAAGTTGCGCGCAGGTTATATTATTATTCTTATTTTCTACTGGATCTAGAATACCACGCTGCTGCTTGCTGATCACTGATTTGTGTAAACCTGGGCCTTAGAATGATAGAACATAACATATATTTATGATAAACCTTTATAAACTTCCTATGAAAGTTACAGTAATTATATAATACTCGTTAGATATTTTCCTTTTTATGCTAGAGTCTGTACATTTCTACTGACTCCAGCCAAAGTCAGCCACCACTCCACAGACCTGCTTCCTGGTTTACTATTGGAAAGTACTGCCTTTTTTTCACTGAAGGGCAGGCTGATGCATATATGAATGCTGTATAACCCTTTCAGTGCCAAGCACGTAAATTCTACGTACTCGCTTCTACTCCACTTAAGTGCCAAGCACGTAGAATCTACGTGCCTGACCTAAAAAAAAACGAAAAAAAAAAAAAAAACCCTGACCCCTTGTTGGATCCGGCCGGGTCTCCTCTTTAATTTGGTGCTCCAGGAGAGCCCCCGGAATAGCCCCCCCCCCCCGCGCTTCGGCAGCAGCAGCTGCTAACTGTATAAAAAAAAAAAAAAAAAAATGACATTTAGTTACCTGTGGCCGCTCTGTCTCCTCTTCACTGGGGGGGGGGCCTCTGATCGCCCCTCAGGCTCTTCCGTGGCGAGGAGAGGGCAGAAATTGCCCTCCCCCCCCCCCCTACTTCCTGGATCGTGACTGCTAGCCCCCCCTGTGGGCAGGGCCAGGTGACATCATTGTGATGTCACCAGCAGAGACTAAGAATCAGTCTGCTGGGGTGCTTGGAGGAGAGAGGTGGGGAGGGGGAGAGTGCTGTGTTCGCCCCTCCCCCCCCCCAGGCTCTCTCCTCCAAACACCCGAGCCGACTGTCAGCTGTCATCGCAGAACGCCGGGGGACAGAGGATCGGAGGTGAGTAAAGTAAAAAAAAAGTCATTTTTTCTTCTTATGTGTGTCAGTGTTTTTATTTATTCTATTAACCCCTTGTAAACTGGTAAGGGGTTATAACTGGTTATACCAGTTCACAAGGCTGGGGTATGGCAAGTCACCTGCGGCTAGCAGGTGACTTGCCATTAACCCCCGGCACCCCTATTACCTGCCTCCCCAAAGCCCAGGGGGGGGCAGAAGAGCCCGGGCCCACATAGGCTATGTGGGCTTGTAGGCTGCAGGGTGGGGGGGGGCCACAAAAGCTGGCCCCTCAACTTTGTTCCTACAAGCCCCCATAGCTGGTCCCGGGCTGGTAATGCTGGGTAAGGGGGACCTCATTTCTTTTTTGTTTTTTATTCTTTTTTTTTTTTTTTGATTTTTAAGGGTTTTTAACCCTTAAAATTCCCCCCAAAAATGCCCCCCATGTCATTTTTTTTAAAATTAACCCTTTATGTTCTGTCGCCCAGCAGCTATAAAAGGCTTCCAGCTGCAGCAGGAGAGCAGAAGCCAGATTGATCAGCGTGGGACACAGGGATGGATGGGAGGTAAGTATTAAAAAAATAAATAAAAATATTTATTCTTAGTATACAGTACCTCCTGCTCCAGATATAATACTTACACTTGGGTTATCCTCCGCCAGATGGCGCTGCACTGCAGAGACATGGAAAAACAGGCTCCTCCCCGGCCCTTCAAATACCCAGGGACCTCCCACAAATCCCCAGATTTCTCTGCAGTGCTGACTGCGAAGACATGATGTGTCACTCTCTCGCAGGTGAGCGGGGCTATTTAAAGCCTGCGGCCCTGTTGGACTACTCCCACCCGTCCTCTTCGTGATGTGCCTCCCAGCCTGGGCTGCGCTGGTCGGGTGAAGGTAGGCAGCACTACCTGTGCTTATGGAGCCATGCTCCTCCGCAGTCCCCCACCAAAGGGTAGGCGGTTTAGGCTGATGGTGAGCCTCTTGTGGATGCCCCTCCTGCGTTATTGCCCCATACCCCGTGTAGCGGTGGACCCTGTTCAAAGGGTCGCCATCCCCCTCGTTCTCCCCGTAGCTTGGGGGGAAAGAAAGGGGGGGGGTTGTGTGGTGGTCTTAGTGTATTCAGTACACGTTATGGCCTTAGTTTTGTCCTTGACTCATACATCTGGTGTCAGAGCCGCGCTGTCTTTATTTTCTATCGGCCGCCGCCGACGACTCTCTTGCCCTTATTGGACGTGCACGCGAACAGGCGGCGGTGGCGCCTCAGACGCTGCGGCGTCTTCATTGGTATACGTTGTCGGGCGCATCTGGAAGTAATCCCCGTTTTACTTCTATAGTGTGATATTCACTTTACTGTATGCGCTGACTACTGTCTTCAGAGCTTTGCGCTCTTCGGGGGGGGCGGAGACCCCTTCGAGGTACGCTTGGAGCCATTTAGATGCTCATCGCGCGCGCGTGTTAACGGTCCTCCTCTTCCCTCGATCTGTAAGTGCCCTCGCAGGCGATTTTCATTTGCCTTGCTTACTGCGCATGGCTCTGACATCCCTATTCCCATTATGTCTTTCAGACAGTCGAATCCAGTGGCTTCTCCCGGCCCGGTGTAATTGCCAGTTGGACCTAGTATAATTACTCCCACTTCCCTGCGGGTCTTTGGGGCATCCAGGGTAGCTTATAGCGTCAATCCCTACTGGCCTATTGTGCCCATTAATCACCATATGGAGGCATCTCAGGATATTGTGAACGGGGTTCCCTCGGGAAAAGCCCGGCTGTGTGTAGCTTGTGGGGTCTCATCTATCAACGGTGACAATGCACGGGTCTGCATCCCTTGTGCACAGCAGGCGCTAATGGTACTTCCTGCCCCTCCTGGGGCTGGGTCTGCACCTCTCCTCACTTCACCTACCCCCCCAAGCCTGAGTCTAACCCCCAATACAAGCGGGGATTCTCATCCTGATGTGGCTACTAGACTGGCCAGCGTTGAAAAATTGCTTGCTAGTACTCTAGCGCGCAAGGCCATCGCAAAAAAGCGGCACATAATCCCTGACTCTGCTCCTTTCCCTACGGAGTCTGATGAGTTTACGCATCTATATGACCATACCCTTTCGGACGAAGGGGAGCTGCTCTCTGACTCAGAGTCATCTGATGAGAAGTCTAGGGGTCATGACTATTCTGGTTCTGATCACTGGACCCCGGATGATACTGATAAGCTATTGCTTCAGATTTTTGAGGTTTTGTCCATCTCTCCCCCTGTTGCGTCTCCCAGGCAAAGGGGTGAGCTATTCCGTACTGCTAAGGCTCGATTGGAATTTCCTGAGCAGACACATTTCAATAACCTCGTGCTTAAGGAGTGGGAACATCCCAGTAGACTTCCCGGGATCCCTAAGAGTCTGGACAGGAAGTATCCATTTCCTGCTAACATGGTCAAGTGCTGGTCATCGCCGCCCGAGATCGATGCTCCTATTCTAGGGCTGTCTAACACCTCTATTATGCACTCCCCCGACACTACTACGCTGCGGGATTCTGTGGACCGGCGCATTGACCAATTGGTGTGCCATGCCTTTGTGTTTGGAGGGGCGGCACTGCGCCTGGTCTGCGCTCTGGCCATTACTGCCATGGCGCTCAGGGCCATGGTCAGGAATGCACTTGACGGCCCAGACGAGTTGCCTGCTGATACTATTAATGCACTGTCTAACTGTGATGTATTTGTGAATTTATCCTAAAGAAACAAAGGGGGGTGGCAGCCGCTCAGACCATTTTATAACTAACCTGGGAGGTGCACATTAGCAGGGCAATTAGTACACACAAGTCTTAAAGGAGCCACAGCACTCAACCCTGTTAGCTTGCAGGCCAGCCTATAATCTGTCTCTAAACTTGGTTAAAAACAGAGGACTCGGTCACACACATCTGCAGAAGTATGCTTAAGCTGCACCACTACGCCAAAGTGCCTCTGTGGGGTGCAGTCCTAACTCTAATCTCTGAGAGCCCATCTGGGACATACAGTGCAATAGATAAATTGGGAGCAGGCTTACCTGAGGTTGCCCTAAACCTCTCAAGTGCAAGCCATGGGGTGGAAGGGTCAAAGACCTTGCAATACAGCCTAGACCCCACACACCATGTGCTTGCACAAATTCAAAAGAAACAAAGGGGGGTGGCAGCCGCTCAGACCATTTTATAACTAACCTGGGAGGTGCACATTAGCAGAATTAGAATTTATCCTGTCTGCTGTCTGCATCGGATGATGCTATTAGGCTATGTGCCAGATCTTCCGCCTTGGCGGTGGCTATACGCCGCGCGGTATGGCTGCAACAGTAGGCGGCCGACAATGCTGCTAAGAAAGCCCTTACTGGGCTCCCATTCAAGGGACTATGCCTGTTTGGGGACCGCCTAGACCTCTTTGCTAAAGGAGGATAATTACCACAGCGCAGGCGGCAGCCTCAGCCCTTTCGCAGCCAGGGCCCCCTTTCAGCCCCCTACAGAGGCGCTAAGCAGGGAAAAGGTGTTCCTTCGCGGGGGCTCACACAAACTCCTGGCATAGGAGCAGGGGGCGACGCCCTGGCTCCTCCTGGGGGACCAAACCCAAAGCCCCTCCCAAGACCCCTCAGGCATGATGGCCAGGGTGGGGGGACGGCTACAGCACTTCGCGCACGTCTGGAGGCGCCAAGGCTCAGACCGGTGGATTCAGGAGGTAGTTACCTCTGGCTACAAGATAGTTTGCTGTGCGGCCCCCCTCAAGATTCATCAGGTCCCGGATCCCCCAGGACTCGGCATCAGCTCAGGTCCTGATGCAGGCAGTACAAGGACTTCTGGATCTGGGAGTTATTTGCAAGGTTCCCTTGAGAGAATTGGGGGGAGAAGGGTTCTACTCCAACCTTTTCACAGTACCCAAAAGAGATGGGTCAGTCAGGCCCATTCTGGATTTAAAGATCCTCAACAAATTTGTCAAGAACAAGCGCTTTCGCATGGAAACCCTGCGCTCGGCCGTTGGCTCTCTGCGACCAGGGGATTTTATGACGTCTGTGGACATCAAAGATGCTTATCTTCACATCCCTGTGTTCCCAGGGCATCAAAGGTTTCTCAGATTCGAGTTGAAAGATCAACACTACCAATTTGTGGCTCTACCGTTTGGCCTCACTTCAGCTCCCAGAGTGTTCACCAAGGTATTGGTGGGGGTGATGTCCTTGCTAAGGTCAGGGGGCATTCGAGTGCTGCCCTACCTGGACGACATCCTCATTGCCTCATGGCCTCTACAGCAGGCAGAGCTGGGCACTCAGCTGGTGGTGTCCACCTTGGAGTCCTTCGGCTGGGTGATCAATCATCCCAAGTCCTCTCTGTCCCCTTCACCGGTGACCCCAGTCCTGGGGATGATTCTGGATACGGTTCAGTCACGAATTTTCCTTTCCCAACAGAAGGTGGAAGCTCTGACTGCGCAGGTGCGGTCCCTGCTCTCGTGCCCCCAGCTCTCCCTCAGACAGGGAATGCAGCTGGTGGGCCTGATGGTGGCGAGCTTCGAGGCGGTGCCCTTTGCTCAGTTCCATTCGAGGCCTCTGCATCTTCACCTCCTATCAGTATGGGACAAGGACCCCGCGTCCTTGGACGGGGTTTGTGTGCTTCCCCCATTGGTCAGAAGGTCCCTCTCGTGTTTGCTAGACCACAAGAACTTGCTAAAGGGCAGGTCCTTTCTAGCCTCCTCCTGGGAGACGGTCACCATGGATGCCAGTCTGTCAGGTTGGGGGGGATTCTGGAAATCCCTGAGGTTCCAGGGGAGGTGGGGCCCTCAGGAGGCCCATTTACCCATCAACATTCTGGAACTACGGGCGGTCAGGTTGGTTCTGGAGCAGTTGACCGATCACCTGCAGAGACTGTCTGTGCAGGTGTGCTCAGACAACAGGACAGCGGTTGCCTACATCAACCATCAGAGAGGGAGCCGGAGCAAGGGTGCCCTCCAGGAAGTGTTGCGGATTCTGACATGGGCGGAGGCCAATGTTCAATGCATCTCGGCTGTTTATATCCCGGGGGTAGAGAATCTTCTAGCAGACTCTCTGAGCAGGGGGACTTCCCGTCAGGGGGAGTGGTCCCTCTGCAACAGGGTATTCCAGTCCCTGTGTCACAGTTTGGGTCTACCGGATGTGGATCTGTTTGCATCCCATCACAATCACAAGCTCCAGGCTTTTGTCTCCCTGTCTCAGGATCCTCTGGCCTTGGCCACAGATGCTCTGTCCATGTCATGGCAGGAATTTTGGCTCCTGTATGTCTTTCCTCCATTCCCCCTGCTGGGCAGGGTCCTGCGCAAGATTGCTCTGGAAGGGGTGCCAGTGATTCTGGTGGCCCCCAGGTGGCCAAGAAGAGTGTGGTTCGCAGACGTGGTGCAGATGGCAGTAGACCAGTACGTTCTGCCAGGAGTGCCAGATCTGCTCACTCAGGGCCCTTTACGCCATCCCAATTTACAAACTCTGGCTTTGACGGCCTGGCTGCTGAAACCTCCATCTTGATGGAGAAAGGCTTGTCTGCCTCGGTGGTTGAGACCATGGTGAGGGCTAGGAAGAAAACTTCTTCTTCCATCTATTATAGGGTATGGCGTACCTACATTGACTGGTGTGAGTCTAGGTCTCTTCCCTGTCAGGTGTTCTCAGTTCCCAGGGTTCTGGAGTTTTTACAGCATGGGTAGGAGTCGGGTCTCCAACTCAGTACCTTGAAGGGTCAGGTTTCTGCCCTGTCTGTCTTCTTTCAGAAGTCTTTTGCTTAGCATTCTTTGGTTAAGACTTTCTTTCAGGGGGTTACTCATGTGCGTTCCCCACGAAAACCTATGGTCCCTGTTTGGGATTTGAACTTGGTCTTGTCTGCCTTGCAGGGTGCTCCCTTTGAACCTATTCAGGATGCTGCTCTGGCTGTACTTACCCTCAAGGTTGTCTTTCTGGTTGCTATTACTTCGGTCAGGCGTGTGTCTAAGCTGGCGGCTCTGTCTATCCTGCCCCCATACTTTGAGAGACACCAGGATAAGGTGGTGTTCCGCTTTAAGCCGGATTTTCTGCCTAAGGTGGTGTCTGCTTTTCATTTGAATCAAGATATTGTTCTTCCTTCATTGTGCCCTAATCCTAGCAATGCTAAGGAAAGGGTTTTGCATTCCTTGGATGTGGTCAGGTGTCTGAAGTATTACCTAGTAGTAACTGCGTCCTTCAGGAAAACTGATGCTCTTTTTGTGGTCCCTTCTGGTCCTAGGAAGGGTTTGGCTCCTGCCAAGTCTACTATCAGCAAATGGATCCGTCAGGCTGTGATTCAGGCCTATTCTGCTAAGGGCAAGAATCCGCCCCCTTCCGCCTTACTGCTCATTCTACTCGTGCTATTGGTGCCTCTTGGGCCTTCCAGCACCAGGCTTCTGTTGAACAAGTTTGCAAGGCCGCTACTTGGTCTTCTGTTCATACCTTTTCAAAGTTTTACAAGGTTGATGTTAGGGCCTCAGCTGATGCTGTTTTTGGCCGCAAGGTTTTGCAGGCGGCAGTGGTTTAAACTGTCTGCTGTTACCTTTTTTGTTGGTGATCCCACCCTGCTTTATGGACACTGCTATTGGATGTCCCAAGTGTAAGTAATCTATCTGGAGCAGGACGTACTGTATACTAAGAATAATACAATTCTGTGAAATACTCACCTGTAGAATTGGTATTATAAGTATACAGTACGTCCTGCCCCACCCCACCCTGGTTTTTGCATTATTCTCGATCTATCTTGGGATTATATGTTCCTTGCCCTTCAGAAGTGGGGATTTGGAAATAATTTCCTAGCATGGATACGGTCCATATATTCGTCTCCCTCAGCAAAGGTTCAGTATGGGGGCTATCTCTCTGAGCCATTCCCAATCAGCAGAGGTACGCGGCAAGGGTGCCCGCTCTCTCCAGTGTTATTTCTCTTAGCCTTGGAGCCGCTGGAAATTGCAATCAGGACACACCCGGGGTAGAGTTAGCAGGCTACCACCACAAAGCATGCCTTTTCGCAGATGACATACTGCTAGTCCTTTCGTGACCCCATATCTCGCTGCCCAATGTCCTCCACCTCCTAGAGGATTTTTCGCACATCTCAGACCTTAAAGTCAACAAAGAGAAATCTTTGGGGCTAAACTTAAATATCCCTTCTCAGATGCTGAGATCGCTTCAATCCAACTTTCCCTTCTGTTGGGCCCTGGGGACATTATCATATCTAGGGGTTAAGGTCACCCCTCATTACCATACCCTATACCAGGCCAACTACCCCCCCCCCTCTTTCGCTCACTGAAAGCTATGCTTGACTCTTGGCAGGTCATGGGATTTCGTGGATAGGTAGGATAAATGCGGTGAAAATGACCCTATTACCCAAAATGCTTTATTATTTCCGGACGCTCCCTGTTCAAATCCCCTCGTACCAGATTAGAAGCATGCAGAATAGCATAATAAGGTTTGTCTGGGGAAGCACCAGGCCGAGGGTAGCTAAAACTACTATGTTTAGACACCGTACGGAAGGAGGGCTAGGAGTTCCGTGCGTGAACAGATACTACATGGCCGCGCAAATTGCACAGCTTACATCTTGAGGTGGAAATCCCGCTCTGGGTCTCCTTAGAAGCCATGGCATGCGATCCCGTCCCCATAGATAGCTTGATTTGGATCCCACCGCAGTATAGGCCCCGCATTACTTGTCCAATCTTAAGCCACTCCCTCCGTGTATGGGATGGAGTGAAATACTCGGGGAAACTTATCTCACCGCATCTCCCAGCAATGCGACTATTTAGAAACCCCTGGTTCCCTCCGGGGGATGGAGAATCCTGAAGCATTTGCGTGGTGGAAGCAGAAAGGTGTTGATAAAGTACATCACCTACTAGATCGGTGGAAATAATTCCTTGGCCTGCATTGGTGTCGAAAGAAAATGCACCTGCCGCCGAATGCTTCAGATATGTCCAGATCTGCCATTGGCTAGCTCCCCTACTAAAGAATAAAGCCCCTGGGGTAGATAAAACGACTTTTGAGAGGGTGTGTCTTCGGGGGACACCGACACCAGGCCTTATCTCTACGATTTATGCTCATCTCACAACGCTACCAGCCAATCTGAAACATGGATATATGATAAAATGGGAAACAGATCTGAATCTGGTCCTGGAAAGGAAGGAATGGACGGATATCTGGGCAGGGATTAACAAATGTTCTATAAACATCACCACGTTAGAGGCGGCATATAAGATGCTTACAAGGTGGTACCTGTACCGTTCCGTGTGGCCAAGGCAGCCCCAGGGTATCCGGCCACTTGTTTCAGAGGTGGTTCTGCAGAGGGGACAGTCCTCCACATTTGGTGGGAATGCCTGAAGGTCAGGAGGTTCTGGTCCTCGGATCTTTGGCCTGCTATTTAGTCTCCTACATGTTAATTTACGCAGGGACCCCTGGGTTGCCTTGCTACATGTGAAACCGGAAGGAATCACCAAGCCCCAACACGCCTTGCTGACTCAGGTCATGCTGGCGGCTAAATTGGCTATCGCAAGCTCATGGAAAAAAGGGAGTGTTCCATTTCAGCTGGTAAAGGAGAGGCTGAATGTTATTTTTATCAACGAAAAACTGACCAGCATCCTGAGAGATTCCCATGAGAAATTCATGAAGATTTGGGACCCGTGGGTGGAATACTCGTTTCCAGACTTGAGAGATGCCCTGTTGCGGTGAGAGATGGCTTGCAAACCCTTCCCTTTAAATGCATATTCACGTTGGGGCACTCCCGTCCCCCCCCCCACTTTTTTTTTTTTCCCTTCTCCTATTTCCCACATGTTTCCAGTCAGTCCCCCTCCTCCCTACTTGTCGTTTACAGTCCCCCTGTTCCCTAGATCCCTTGGCTCTCTTCATCCCCCCCTGACACCAGAGGGGTGGCAGTGTGGAGAGCCTGCGGCAGGAGAGGACCATTTTCCTGCCCGTCAACTTGAGTAAGGTTGACTATCAGTTAATAGGTGCTAATTTTAAGTCGCTCATGTTGGTACATAATTAAACTTCAGGAGCCCAAACATCCTAAATGTGCCTTAGCAACCTACTGAAAATGGCATGACTGTATGAGAAACTGTATGAAGAATGACAACTCATGTTTTGTAACTGTTTATTTGTAGAAGAACAAAATGTCATACTGTTTATCTTTTATACCCCCAAAAAATTACAATAAAAAGATTGAAACAGAAAACAAACTGTAAATAGAGCGTTGGAGCCCAGTAGATTTTATATACCAAGCTATGATTCAGTCCTCCATTATGTATGTTTAATATAGAAATGGCGTCGGGCATCTTTATTGTTCTATGCAGCAATATATAAATGCTTGATTCCGAACATGGGGAGCTAACAGATATCTCATCAATAATTTCCTCTTCACATTCTTTAGAGAAGGACGTTGTTGCCCACAGAGCTTGTATAATGGCTTTATCCACAGTACCATACTTAGATACTAGCTGAAGCATCCAAGGCTTTAAAGTATTAATGGTAAATCGTAGCACTTTGTTATCTTCCGTGCTTGATCAAACAATATTCTGTGTCCCTTTATTAAGTACAGCGCATGCTGCCATCAAATATTCAAGTGTTTCACAATTTTTTTTAGTCCTTTAAACTTTTAATAAAAAGTGCACAAAGCAGATATTCGGTATGCTCTATGAATATATAATTGGCTGAAGAAGATTTTTGATTCATGTTATTTGTTGAGAAGATGGATTGACAATTCTATTCTTCCACATATGCATTTATCAATTCCAATAAATAATGAAGTTGCTAGTCTTTTTTGCTGCTTAATTCTAAGCATACAGCACGTCCTGCTCCATCTATAATACTTACACGTGGGTAATCCTCCACCAGAGGGCGCTGTTCACTGCAGACATGCAAAAACAGGCTCCTCCCAGCCCTTCATATACCCAGGGACCTCCCACAAATCCCCAGATTTCTCTGCAGTGCTGAACTGCGAAGACATGAAGTATCACGCTCTCGCAGGCGAGCGGGGCTTTACAGCCCGTGGCCCTGTGGGACTATTTCCACCCGTCCTCTTTATGAAGAATATGCCTCCCAGCCTGGGCTGCGTTGGTCGGGTGAAGGTAGGCAGCACCTTGTGTGCTTAACGGAGCCATGCTCCACCGCAATCCCCCACCATAGGGTAGGCGGTTAGGCTGATGGTGAGCCTCTAGTGGATGCCCCTCCCGCATTGTTGCCCGTGCCCCTCAGCCCCTCAGAGTTAATCCCTGGATGCAGGTCCGCTTCTCCCTCGCTTCCTCCCGTAGCTCGGGGGGAAAAGAAAGGGGGGGGGGTTATGTGTGGCAGTCCTAGTGTAATGTAACACGTTTAAGGCCTTTGATCTTTCATTGAACTTGGGTGTCAGTGTCGCGCTCCTTGCTCCACATAAGTTTATGGTTGCGAGCCTGTTTGTCCTTTCATTACATGTGTGTACTGCCCAGATGGCAGCATCATTTTCTAGCGTGACAGCAACATTATGTAGGTGCGTACTATCCACTACTGTCTTTCACTTTTCGATGGTTAGAGCTTTGCGCTCTTTGGGGGAGGCGGGGACTCGGCATGACACGCTCTGCGTCACAGCCTGATCAGGCCCGCCCCTCGAGGTTCGCTTGGCGCCATTTTGACAATCTTCGCGTGCGCGCATGGTGCGATCCGCCTCCTCCCTTGGTCCCTCCGGGGCGGTATTTGTTTCTATGTGTTTTATTCGGCTGCGCATGGCACTGACACCCCCCCCCCCCCCCTATCCCATTATGTCTTTCAGATGCCAGGACTTTGGTGGCTTCTCCCGGCCTAACATATTATAGCGGGTCCACATAACAAATTCTCCCACTTCCTAGCGGGTCTTGGGGCATCCAGGGTTGCCCATTGCGTAAATCCCTGCGGGCATACTGCTCAGATAATCACCATATGGAGGCATCTCAGAATTATGTACCCGGGGTCCCTCTGGGACTTGACCGGCTGTGCAGTGCAGTGTGTGGTCAGCCCCATGCTGATAGAGCACGGGTCTGCGGACCGTGTGCTGAACAGGCACTGACCCTGCAATCAGGTTTGCCAGTGGCTGCACCTCCCTTCAATACACCCGTCTCCCCGGACCTAAATCTCACTCCGGATGAGTCTCACTCAAGCGGGGATGACCAGCAAGCCGTGCCGCGCAGGCTGCCTACGGCTGAGCAGGTGCTGTCTGGTTTGGCGGAGCGTATGAGCCCTGGAAAGAAGCTGTCCCTGACGCCTCCTGGCTCTCCGGTTCCTAATGATACCGATGACTCGGACCTTGATCCTTCTGAGGAAGGTGAGCTATTCTCAGATTCGGGCTCCTCGGATGAGATGCCCGGGAGCCGTGATGATTCTGGGCCCGGTTCTTGGGGCCTGTGTGACACAGATGAACTTCTTATTAAGATCTTTGAGGTTTTGTCAATCTCCCCTCCTGGAGAGACTCTCAAGCCTAAGAAGGAGAGTTTCCACACAGCGCCGCCGCGCTTGGAATTCCTGGATCATTTCCAGAATCTTATATCCCAAGAATGGGAATCGCCTTGTGAACTTAAAGGGGTGCCATGGGTCTGGGATTGGAAGTACCCTTTCCCTCCGGATGTGGTTAACTTTTGGTCAGCACCTCTTGTGGTGGATGCACCGATTATAGGGGTTACTAACCCCCCCTTCATGACGGCTCCTTATTACCGTACCCTTCGGGATGCTGAGGACCGGCGCATTGACAGACTGGCTTCCCACGCCTTTTCGTGTGCAGGGACGGCTCTGTGCCGCGGCCATCACGGCGGTGGCCACTAGGACTCTCGTTAGAAAGGTACTTGACCACCAACCTGAGGACCTCCCCTGGGGAGTGTTTAATGCGCTATCAGACTGTGTGGTGTTTGTGAGGTTCATCCTCTCAGCGCTGGATGACACCATTAAGATGTGTGCTAGAACCTCTGCCCTTGTGGTAGCTATTCGCCGCCTGGTCTGGCTGCGACAGTGGGGTGCTGACGATGCTTCGAAAAAGGCGCTCACTGGCCTTCCCTTCAGAGGACGGCGACTATTTAGGGCCCGTTTGGACCTTTTTGGAAAAAAGGGTAAGGCACCCCTACGCAGAAGGCCGTCTCTGCCTCCTCGGGGCTTGGCCACCCCTCCACCTCCCTACGTGTCAAACGCGAACCTGAGGTGTGCTTCCAACTGTTCGGTGTGGATTTCCACCATGGGGTGGGCAGGCAACGCCCTGGGCCCTCTGGCAGGACTAAGTCCAAATCTGCCAAGACCTCCCAAGCATGAAGGGACACCCTCGCCCTTCTGCAGCAGCTGACTCCTATCTAGGAATGTACCTTCTCCTTCTGGTGGTTCCAGGAGGTAGTTTCCCTGGACACAGGATAGCATTTGCTGGGTGGTCCCTCTCAGATGTTGTCAGGGTGCTTCTAGCCCCTGTTTTCCCCTCAGGATTTGGTGCAGGCCGTTCTAGGCCTACGGAGTTTGGGCTTACTTACAGGTTGCCCTTAACAGAATGGGGCTATGGCCTCTATATTGACCTTCCTCCTTTCCTCAACAGTATGAGGCAGTCTGGACCATGCTGGCCTATGGTAGGCCTTGCAATTCTACTCTTACAGGTAGTCCCTTTATGACTGTCTCTGTCTTGGGACACAGGCGCCCTGTGCAAGGGGGGCCTCTGGCCTCCTGTGCAATTCTAGATCTTATTAGCTCCCCCTGTGTCTTCTGGACACCAAGACCGTTACTAGTCGGTGTTGCAGGACCAACCCTGCGGATGGAGGCTTGGTTTTTGGCCTCTCTTTCGCTCCCAAGCTGCTCGCCATGGCGCGAAGGGGGGTGATGTCTCGGACATGCCTGGGGGGGCGTCCGCATTAGGACCTACCGGGTCGTCGTTCCTTACTCCCCAATCTCTACGCCAGGCCGAGTGGATTAGTTGGCAGGCGGTGTCCCCTGGGAGTTACTGGATGGGTGCTCAGTCACCTCAATCCCTCATGGTCCCTTATCCGCTATCTCCATTCCTTGGATTCGGTTCAGGCTTGAACCTTCTCCCTTGGCAACAAGTGGACTCCTGGTCACAGGGGCTCTGTCCCCCCTTTTTACTGACATCTTACTTTCACCAGGCAGGATTGCAGCTGGTGGGCCCGTTGGTGACGTATCAGATGATGTCCCTTATATACCGAGCCCTTGGGTTCTTTTGCACAGTAGGTTACTGATCCTATATGGGGTTCCAGCACCCCTGGAACTAGGTCTGTGCTCATTCCCCCTTTGTACGATGGTTCCTCTTGAGCTGATTATATTCAAGGACCCTGTCAGGGGGCATCCCCTTCCTTGCGTGCATCTTCCTGTGAATGGTCGCCTTGGGTACCAAGTCTCGCAGGTTGGCGGGGGGGGGGGGGGATTTTTTCCAAAAACCCTCCGTGGCTCCTGGGTAGGGTCCCTTAGAGGGTCCATCTTACCTACTGGTTTGTTAAAATATGAGCCTTCCGTTGACTCTATATGGCTGGACTTCTCCTATTTTAGGACCTGTCTATTTGGGGAATCTTGGCCTGTTGGAAGACAATGGCCTGTTTTATTACTGGTCTGGAGCTTGAAGCAGGATGATCCCTTTGGAGGGTTCCTGATCCGGGCGGGGGTCTACGCCCCCTGCTCCTCAACGGTATTCGCTCCAATGGATGTTTTTCAGTGGCAGGTTTTGCTATCCTGGTGTCACTCTGAGAGCCATCTAGGGTGGCTCTGTTGGGTCTCGCTTATACCACAGGGGCTCCGCCCTTGTTTTTACTGTCCCAGAATATTCTGACTCTGGTCATGGGGGTCTAGTAAAATTATGCATGGATTTTCTATCTTACATGCCTTCTCTTCATTTGCCCTACTATGTGGGGTTCTGCGCACGGTTGTGCCGATTGAGTGACTCGTGAGTTTGTTGACCCCCGGGTGACCTAGTGAACTGTGGTTCGCAGATGCTTCTGCTAAGGTCAGCTGACCTGTTTGCTCTCTCAGGAGTGCGGTTCTGCCCTTGTCAGGCCCCTTCTTTGTCGTCCCAATCTACAGACTCTAGTCTGGGGCTTGACAGCTGATTCATTCACTCCTTGGAGACAGGCTTATCTTCTGGGTGACCTGGTATATGGGGGGCTAGGAGCAAGCTTCCTTGGCTTCCTCTTCCTCCGTCTATTGTGGGTTATTGTGTACCCATATTGATTGGCATGAGTCTTGGTCTCTTCCCTGTTAGACGTTCTCGGTTCCCAGGGTTCTGGAGTCGTTACAGCATAGGTTGGGGTTGGCTCCCCATCTAGGTACTCTGAAGGTTCAGGTTCTGTCCTGTCTGTCTTCGTGTAGAAGTCTGGTTCAGTCTTCCTTGTGAGGAGCTCTCTTGGGGTTTGCTCAAGGGCATCTCCCAAGTAGTTCTGTGGTTCCTGTTGGGATCCATTTTCATTCTGTTTGCCCTGCGGATTGTTCCCTTGGGACTTATGCTGGATGCTGTCTGAGCTGTCTTGTAGTCCAAGTCGCTTCTCTGGGGGCTCCTGCTTCAGTCAGACGTGTGCCTGAGAAGGTGGATCAATCTCATGACGTGGTGGTATTCCGTTTTACGCCGGACCCCTTTGTCCAAGTGGACCAACACCGAGAGGTGATCGGCCCGGAAATCTATAAGATTCCCGGGCCGATCACCTCCCACCCCGCGGGACATCCCGAACCCCCCAAAAAACCCCCAAACACCTTACCTGATCTTCGCCTCCCTCGCGCCCCTGTAGGCGGGCTCGCGCCCGCGCCGGCCGTCTGCGAACGGCCGGCGGGGGCGCGCGCGCGCCGAAAGTGACGCGAGGGAGGCGGCGGCGGCGGCAGCCGCTTAGACGTTCCTGATCCCCGCCTGGACGTTGGCGGGGATTGGACCGTCCAGTCACGTGGGAGCGGGGACAGGTAAGATTTTGGGGCTTTCTGGGGGGTTTCACACAGCGGGGCACCCCCGATCGGGGTGCCCCGCCGAAGTGGACCAAAACCCAGGATAGTCAAAATCCTGGGTGTTAGTCCACTTTAAGTCCTTTTAGTCTAACTATGGACCTTATTCTTAATAATGCTGAAGTAAAGGGTCTACATTCCCTCAACAGGTGTTGCAATTTTTCCTGGTGGTTTCTTGTCCCTTAGGGGGACTGATGCTCTTGGGGTCTGCGGGTGCCTCCTTATGTATGCGCCGGATATCGCTTGCTTCCAGGGCCACTGCGCCCTTTGGACTGATCTTACTTGGATGCCTTCCTGGTCCTGAGTAAAGGTTTCGGCTTCTTGCTAATGAAGGGGTCAGTATTCCCGCCTGTCTGATGGGAGACCAATTCTCATTCCCCCTTGGGGAGAGTTCTAAGTTTTCCACGCGGCTTCTGTTGCCTGTGGGCTGGTTGGGCCGTTACACTGGCCTATTCCTTTAAGGGGGAAGAATCTCCCTTTCTCATTTTATTCCGTTATATTGGTGTTTGGGTACCTTTGGCCCTTCAGCACCAGGGTTTTCTGTTGAATAAGTTGCTAGACTGTTGTTTATCTCTGTTCATACCTTTCAAAGGTTTTGTTAGGAGATTGACGTTAGAGCCTCTGCTCATGTCGTACCTGGTTGCAAAGTTTTGCAGGTGACAGCGCCTTTACTGTCTGCTGTGCCTTGTTTTTTGGGGATCCCACCCTACTTTATGGACACTGCTATTGGATGTCCCATGTGTAAGTATTATAGATGGAGCAGGACGTGCTGTATGCTTAGAATAATACAATTCTGTGAAATACTCACCTGTAGAATTCGTATTATACGCATACAGCACGTCCTGCTCCACCCCACCCTGGTTTTAAATTTTTCTGGATCCCCTGTATGGTGATTGTTATCATTACTTTTGTTACCAGTTGGTGGTTGGTTTCTCCCGGCTTCTTTTCTCACTGCTTTTCAATACTGGGGATTTGTGGGAGGTCCCTTGGTATATGAAGGGCCGGGAGGAGCCTGTTTTTGCATGTCTGCAGTGAACAGCGCCCTCTGGCGGAGGATTACCCATGTGTAAGTATTATAGATGGAGCAGGACGTGCTGTATGCGTATAATACCAATTCTACAGTATTTCACAGAATTGTATTTTTTGCCTTTATTAGTGTAAAAGTGCCACTAAAATGAAGATGCTACATATACATTTTATTCAACTGAGGTATAAATAAAATGTGGACAAATAAGCACCACACATTCATGTGAAATTGGTGGGAATCAAGCTCCTTCGGTAGGGACAAGACTCAGCAGCACTCTGCACATATTCCCACGAGTTTTAGTGACTAGAACCTACAACTGTAAGGGTTGTTACCTCTTCTGGATTGCTACCCTTCCCTGGAATCTGCCCCATCAGGCTTTGGCGTGCCATGTTTGTAAAATGGCTACTCTATTGTTTAAACCTTATTCTTAGTATACAGTACGTCCTGCTCCAGATAGATTACTTACACTTGGGTTATCCTCCGCCAGATGGCGCTGCACTGCAGAGACATGTAAAAACAGGCTCCTCCCGGCCCCTCAAATACCCAGGGACCTCCCACAAATCCCCAGATTTCTCTACACTGCTTACATGAAATTATCACTCTATCGCAGGTGAGCGGGGCTATTAGCCTGCGGCCCTGTTGGACTACTCCCACCCGTTCCTTGTGTGATGTGCCTCCCAGCCTGGGCTGCGCTGGTCGGGTGAAGGTAGGCGGCACCATGCGTGCTTATGGAGCGCGGCTCCACCGCAGTCCCCCACCAAAGGGTAGGCGGTATAGGCTGATGGTGAGCCTTTATGGGATGCCCCTCCCGCCTTATTGCCACATGCCCCGTGTAGCGGTGGGTCCTGTACAGAGGGCCGCCATCCTCCCTCATTCTCCCCGTAGCCTTCGGGGGGGGGGGGGAAAGAAGGGGGGGGGGGGTGTGTGTGGGTGAGTGCGTATAGTGATTCGTGTATGACTAGATATGTGGTGTCAGCCCCCACGCTGACTTGTCTGTTTTACTATTACATGGCCGCCGCCGCGCGCGTCTTTTCCTTCATTTGGATGTACGTGCCGGGCGGCGGCGTTACCTCGGATGCTTCTGCGTTATCATTGGCTGCTGTCTGTGAGCTTCGTGTGCTTCTTGGGGGGCGGGGGCCTGGCCTGGCGCGCTCCGTGTCATGGCCCGCTCTGGCCCGCCATTCGAGGTTCGTTCAGCGCCATTTTGTACAGGCGCGCGCGTGTGTGACTGTCCTTTCTTCCGCGGTCCGTAAGTGTCCTCGCGGGCGTTTTTTATGCTCATTACTTACTGTGCATGGTTTTGACGCCCCCCCCTTTCTCATTGTGTCTTTCAGACGGGTGAATCCAGTGGCTTCTCCCGGCCCGGTGTAATTGTTAGTTGGGCCTAGTATAATTACTCCCACTTCCCTAGTGGGTCATTGGGGCATCCAGGGTAGCTTACAGCATCAATCCCTACTGGCTTATTGTGCCTATTAATCACCATATGGAGGCATCCCAGGATAATGTGACCGGGGTTCCTTAGGGGCAAGCCCGGCTGTGTGTAGCTTGTGGGGTCTCGCCTATCAGCGGTGACAGCGCACGGGTCTGTGTTCCTTGCGCACAGCAGGCGCTAACGTTGCAACCCGCCCCTCCGGTGGCTGGTTGAGTCTCACCCCCATTGAATTGCATACAAGCGGGGATTCTCAACCTGATGTGTCTGCTAGACTGGCCAGTGTTGAAAAATTGATTGCTAATACCTTAGCGCGTAAGGCCACCGCTAAAGACAGACATTGTGCAATCACACACCAGAACCAAAGTGCTAGACTTTAGGAAGACAAACTTCAAGGAAATGGCGGAGTATGTAGAAAGAAAATTAGGTGAGTGGAACAGAATAGCAGAAGTGAGTGCCCAATGGTCACTATTAAAAATGGCCATCTTAAAGGCAACTAAGCAATATGTGAAACAAACTAGCAAGAATAAAAGGAAGAAGAAACCATTATGGTTTACTAGGGAAGTCAGCACTATCATAAAAGATAAGAATTCTGCCTATAAGAAGTATAAAGTAAGTGGAAGTGTAGCTGACAGAGAGGCGTATAAAATTAAACAGAGGGAAGCAAAACTGATTATAAGGACTGCTAAAGGGCAAACGGAGGAAGAAATGGCCAAATCTATGAAGAGGGGAGATAAAACCTTTTTCCGATATATTGGTGACAGAAGAAAAACAATGCAGTCTCAAAAATTAGAAATAGGGAAAATAAATATATTGACGGAGATAAGGCTGTGGCTGACCATCTGAATAGCTACTTTTGTTTGGTATTTTCAGATAGTAGCAGGCATGGCCATAGCACAGCATCCTGCTGGAAGGGCACAGCTCCGGAGTTTCTGGAGGCTGATGTCCTATCCGAGCTGGCACATCTAAAGGTAAGTAAGGCGATGGGTCCAGATGGAATCCACCCCAGAGTTCTAAGGGAACTTAGGTTTGTGATTGCAGCCCCTCTGACTGATTTACTTAACCATTCCCTTTCAACTGGTGAGGTTCCAGATGATTGGAGAATGGCCAATGTCGTACCAATCCATAAAAAGGGGAGTAGAGAAGAAGCCAGTAATTACAGGCCAGTTAGTTTAACATCTATAGTGGTCAAATTAATGGAAACACTCTTAAAAAAAACAGATAATTTTCCATCTAAAAATTAATGACCTATTGGACCCAAAACAGCACGGCTTTACTGAGGGCAGATCATGTCAGACCAATCTTATTGATTTCTTTGACAATGTCACTAAAATGTTAGATGAAGGTGGTGCTGTGGATATTGCCTATCTGGATTTTAGCAAAGCCTTTGACACTGTACCACATAAAGAGCTCATAGATACGTTATTGAAGGTAGGACTCAATCCCTGGATAGTTCAGTGGATTTCCAGTTGGCTGAGGGATCGGTATCAGAGCGTTGTTGTAAATGGTGTGCAATCTGAACAAAGGCGAGTACAAGTGGTGTGCTGCAAGGCTCTGTCCTGGGCCCCATTCTTTTAAATATATTTGTAAGTGACATAGGAGAAGGCTTGGTAGGAAAAGTTTGTCTGTTTGCTGATGATACAAAGGTTAGTAATAGGGTGGATATTCCTGGAGGTGTCTGCAACATGGAAAATTATTTAGCTTTACTGGATAGATGGTCAAAACTGTGGAAACTAGAGTTTAATGTCTCTAAATGTAAAGTCATGCACTTGGGTAGAAGGAATCCCTGCTCTGAGTACCATATGGGCAGCACTGTGTTAGCCAGGACCTCGGAGGAGCGAGATTTAGGGATACTGATTACTAATAGCTGCAAAATGAGTGGACAGTGTAGCCAGGCAGTGGGAAAAGCAAGCAGGATGCTTGGCTGCATAGCTCGAGGCTTCACCAGTAAGAAGAGGGAGGTTGTGATGCCGCTGTATAGAGCCCTGGTAAGGCCACAGCTAGAATACTGTGTGCAGTTCTGGAGACCTTACCTGCAAAAAAGACATTATTCAAATAGAACGTGTCCAAAGGCGGGCAACGAAAATGGTGCAAGGACTTAAACTTAAAACTTCTCAGGAAAGATTTAAAGAACTTAATTTGTACAGTCTGGAGGAAAGAAGGGAGAGGGGGGACATGATTGAGACATTTAAATATGTGAAAGGATTGAATAAGGTTCAGGAGGAAAGTGTTTTTAAGAAGAAGCTTAATGATAGAACAAGGGGGCACAACCCATTTCAATAACCTCGTGCTTAAGGAGTGGGAACGTCCCAGTAGACTTCCCGGTATACCTAAGAGTTGGGACAGAAAGTATCCCTTTCCTGCTGATATGGTCAGGTGCTGGTCATCGCCCCCCGAGGTGGATGCTCCTACTCTAGGGCTGTCTAACACCTCTATTATGCACTCCCCTGACACTACTACTCTGCGGGATGCTGAGGACCGGCGCATTGACCAATTGGCGTGCCATGCCTTTGCATTTGTGGGGACGGCGCTGCGCCCGGTTTGCGCCTCGGCCATTACGTCTGTGGCGCTCAGGGCCCTGATCAGAAGTGTACTTGAAGGTGCTTTTGATGAATTGCCACCTGATACGTGTAATGCATTGTCTAACTGTGATGTGTTTGTAAACTTTATCCTATCTGCCTTGGATGATGCCATTAGGATGTGTGCGAGAAATTGTGCCTTGGTGGTAGCTATACGCCGCGCGGTTTGGCTGCGCCAGTGGGCTGCTGACAATGCTGCAAAGAAGGCCCTTACTGGGCTTCCATTTAAGGGGCTACACCTGTTCGGGGACCGCCTAGACCTTTTTGCTAAAGGAGGCAAGTTACCCCAGCGCAGGCGGCAGTCTCGGCCCTTTCGGGGCCAGGGCCCCCTTTCACTCCCCTACCGCGGTGCTAAGCAGGGAAAAGGGGTGTCCCTCGCGGGGGCGCATGCTGACTCCTGGCATAGGAGCAGAGGACAATGTCCTGGCTCCTCCTGGGGGTCTAAGCCCAAATCCTCTCTCAAGCCCCCTCAGGCATGATGGGGCGCCCTCGCCGTCAGGGTGGGGGGAAGGCTACAGCACTTTGCGCACGTCTGGAGGCACCACGTCTCAGACCGTTGGATTCAGGAGGTAGTGTCCTCTGGTTACAAGATTCATCAGGTCCCGGGTCCCCCAGGACCCTGTCTCAGCTCAGGTCTTGATGCAGGCCGTGCAAGGCCGTCATTTGCAGGGTCCCCTTAAGAGAAAGAGGAAAGGGGTTCTATTCCACTGTTTTCACAGTTCCCAAAAAAGATGGGTCAGTCAGGCCCATTCTGGATTTAAAGATCCTCAACAAATTTGTCAAGAACAGGTGCTTTCGCATGGAAACTCTGCGCTTGGCCATCAGCTCCCTGCGCCCAGGGGATTTCATGACGTCTGTGGACATCAAAGACTCTTACCTTCACATCCCTGTGTTCCCGGGACACCAAAGGTTTTTCAGATTTGCGTTGGAAGATCAACATTACCAATTTGTGGCTTTGCCATTTGGCCTCACCTCAGCTCCCAGAGTGTTCACCAAAGTGCTGGCGGGGGTGATGTCTCTGGTAAGGTCAAGGGGCATACGCGTGCTGCCCTACCTGGACGACATACTCATCTCCTCTCGGTCTCTACAGCAGGCAGAGTTGGACACTCAGCTGGTGGTGTCCACCCTGGAGTCCTTCGGCTGGGTGATCAATCAACCCACGTCCTCTCTGTCCCCTTCCTCGGTGACCCCGTTCCTGGGAATGATTCTGGATACGGTTCAGTCAAGGATGTTCCTTCCTCAACAGAAGGTGGAAGCGCAGGTGAGGTTCCTGCTGTCGTGTCCCCAGCCCTTCCTCAGACAGGGAATGCAGTTGGTGGCCTGATGGTGGCGTGCTTCGAGGCGGTGCCCTTTGCTCAGTTCCATTTGAGGCCCCTACAACTTCACCTTCTGTCAGTATGGGACAAGGACCCAATGTCCTTGGACGGGGTCTGTGTGCTTCCCCCCCCTTGGTCAGGCGGTCCCTTTCATGGTGGCTGGACCACGGGAACTTGCTGGGGGGCAGGTCCTTTCTGGCCCCCTCCTGGGAGACGGTCACCACGGATGCCAGTCTGTCAGGATGGGGGGGTTTATGGAAGTCCCTGCGGTTCCAGGGGAGGTGGGGCCCTCAGGAGGCCCACTTACCCATCAACATTCTGGAACTACGGGCGATCAGGTTGGTACTGGAGCAGTTGACCAATCCCCTAAGGGGTCTGTCTGTGCAGGTGCATTCAGACAACAGGACGGCGGTTGCCTACATCAACCATCAGGGAGGGACCCAGAGCAGGGGAGCCCTCCAGGAGGTGGTTCGGATTCTGACATGGGCGGAGGCCAGTGTTCAATGCATTTCGGCTGTGTACATCCCGGGGGCAGAATCTACTGGCGGACTCTCTGCAACAGGGTATTCCAGTCCCTGTGTCACCGTTGGGGTCTACCGGATGTGGATCTGTTTGCATCCCGTCACAATCACAAGCTCCAGGCTTTTGTCTCCCTGTCTCATGATCCTCTGGCCTTGGCCACAGATGCTCTGCCAATGTCATGGCAGGAATTTTGGCTCCTGTATGTCTTTCCTCCATTCCCCCTGCTGGGCAGGGTCCTGCGCAAGATTGCTCTGGAAAGGGTGCCAGTGATTCTGGTGGCCCCCAGGTGGCCAAGAAGAGTGGGGTTCGCAGACGTGGTGCAGATGGCAGTAGACCAGTATGTTCTGCCAGGAGTACCAGATCTGCTCACTCAGGGCCCTTTACGCCATCCCAATTTACAAACTCTGGCTTTGACGGCCTGGCTGCTGAAACCTCCATCTTGATGGAGAAAGGCTTGTCTGCCTCGGTGGTTGAGACCATGGTGAGGGCTAGGAAGAAAACTTCTTCTTCCATCTATTATAGGGTATGGCGTACCTACATTGACTGGTGTGAATCTAGGTCTCTTCCCCGTCGGGTGTTCTCAATTCCCAGGGTTCTGGAGTTTTTACAGCATGGGTTGGAGTCGGGTCTCCAACTCAGTACTTTGAAGGGTCAGGTTTCTGCCCTGTCTGTCTTCTTTCAGAAGTCTTTTGCTCAGAATTCTTTAGTTAAGACTTTCTTTCAGGGGGTTACTCATGTGCGTCCCCCACGAAAACCTATGGTCCCTGTTTGGGATTTGAACTTGGTCTTGTCTGCCTTGCAGGGTGCTCCCTTTGAACCTATTCAGGATGCTGCTCTGGCTGTACTTACCCTCAAGGTTGTCTTTCTGGTGGCTATTACTTTGAGAGACACCAGGATAAGGTGGTGTCTGCTTTTCATTTGAATCAAGATATTGTTCTTCCTTCATTGTGCCCTAAATCCTAGCAATGCTAAGGAAAGGGTTTTGCATTCCTTGGATGTGGTCAGGTGTCTGAAGTATTACCTAGTAGTCACTGCGTCCTTCAGGAAAACTGATGCTCTTTTTGTGGTCCCTTCTGGTCCTAGGAAGGGTTTGGCTCCTGCCAAGTCTACTATCAGCAAATGGATCCGTCAGGCTGTGATTCAGGCCTATTCTGCTAAGGGGAAGAATCCTTCCTTCTGCCTTACTGCTCATTCTACTCGTGCTATTGGTGCCTCTTGGGCCTTCCAGCACCAGGCTTCTGTTGAACAAGTTTGCAAGGCCGCTACTTGGTCTTCTGTTCATACCTTTTCAAAGTTTTACAAGGTTGATGTTGGGGCCTCAGCTGATGCTGTTTTTGGCCGCAAGGTTTTGCAGGCGGCAGTGGTTTAAACTGTCTGCGGTTACCTTTTTTTGTTGGGGATCCCACCCTATTTTATGGACACTGCTATTGGATGTCCCAAGTGTAAGTAATCTATCTGGACGTACTGTATACTAAGAATAATACAATTCTGTGAAATACTCACCTGTAGAATTGGTATCATAAGTATACAGTACGTCCTGCTCCACCCCACCCTGGTTTTTGCATTGTTCTGGATCCCCTGTATGGTGATTGTTATCATTGTTATAAGTTACCAGTTTTTTTGGGTGGTTAAATTCTCCCGGCTTCTTTTTCACTGCTTTTCAATGCTGGGGATTTGTGGGAGGTCCCTGGGTATTTGAGGGGCCGGGAGGAGCCTGTTTTTACATGTCTCTGCAGTGCAGCGCCCTCTGGCGGAGGATAACCCAAGTGTAAGTAATCTATCTGGAGCAGGACATACTGTATACTTATAATACCAATTCTACATGTGATTATTTCACAGAATTGTATTTTTCACACCTGTGCATCCTCTCTGTGAAAGTCTGCGACCGGGCAGAATGGTATTAAAACTTCGACGTTTCTGCTAGCCTGCTGCCTTACACGAATGCTTACGACCAGTTGAGCACCTTGTACGCACACCACGGGAAACACCACTGATTGCCTGTTGTCATGTGGGGCAGCAAAACAATGGTTGGCACATATGGTCTTGGGCTTGCAGGGAGGGTATGTGCTGTGGGCATTCCAAACTGGGATGCTCTTCTGCTGCAGGCTTGAATCTTTTGATTACTGGTCTGCTTTAAACCTCTCCTCCATGTTATAGACCTATCCATGTGGTAGAGGTAGTTCAGAAATTGACAGTAAATGCATTTAAATATGCCTGGGATAATGCATCTATCTTAAGATCAAGAGTCCAAACAGTATACACATAAGTGTAGACTAGATGGACCGTATGTCGTCAACCTTCTATGTTTGGAACATAGAACAGTGGAACAGTGGCATTGCAGTCCAGAACACCCTCAGCAGCCTTGTGATGGTTGGCTGAGGAAATATGCCTCTAATGTGTACATGGTTGTAGTAGTTAACCTGTTTTTTCTTTTGTGGCAGCTGGTGAGAAGTGAATGTTCTGTATATGGCTCCGGTAGAGAGTGGCCACTACCGTGCACAGCTAGTTTAATAGATGGTTTGTAACTTGGTGATCTCTGTAGCAGTTTGTGCTATTAGCCTAGTTGTTTCGAAAGGGTATGGACTGTCCCTTTCCAAGGTGGATACTGCCATTGTGGAACTAGTCAAACTAGTCACTCTGTCTGGATGTATAGCAAGAGCTTCTGGCTGAACATAGGTTGCTTGGCTGCAACAGGGTATGGATGTCAAGAGTTACTTTGTTTCCATTGCCTCCAAGGCTTTTAGAAGCTTACAGTTTAGTGTTCCTCCTCATGGAAGGCTCCAGTGAATTTGGGTTAACAGTTTATTGAACAGTCTTATCTGGCTTCTGGGGCTTTTTAGTACAGATTTGTTGTTTTAGTTTGATCTCAGGGTCTGATCTCAGCCAAGATGGCAGCTAACTTTTTTTTTTTTTTTACAGCTTGCCAAATGGGGGTGTATGATTCCTGTGTATGCTGTAGATCTGCAGATTTATTTCATTCTTACTTCCTATTTTAGCCTTGTCACAGCCTTGTGCACTTAGGGGGTGACGACACCACCTGCCACGCTGAAAACCCTTTCCGACGCTACGCTTGAGGGTGGACAAGACAGGACCTCCATGGCAAACTGTGCTAGCTCTGGCCTATGGTCCAATCTGCTCACCCAGAAGTTCAAGGGGTGTGAACTTGGTATATCTCCTGGAGAAAGGGCACAGTCAAGGTAGGATTGCACCTGGCTGTTCAGGTGGTGGCGATGTTGCTGGTGATGAACATCCCTTCCATGATGATGTTTCAGGTGGGCTTATGGGATGTAAAAACTTGTACATCATATTCTCAAGAGTGAATTGCATTCTGCTGCTGCCGCCTGTTGGAGAGGTAGCGCATGGACTCAGTGGAGAGTGGACACTTGGTCAAACATGCTTGAGGCAGGTGTCTGTCGTTTGAAAGCCATGGCTAACTGGCGGCATTTCTTCTCTCTGTAATGAGCCATTTTTGCCTACCTCTCCGAAAGTGTAAAAAAAAAAATGTCCAGATTTTGGCTTTATACTGAGGGTCTAAAAGTGTTTGCTTCATGCTAACAATGCCACTGTCCGCGCACAAGCACTTGAGCATACAGCTCGCCATCCTCACCAGCATTTCTGAGGGCACGGTTGGTTCCACCTCTGCTTCATATTGGCATGGTTGTCATCAGCACCACCATCATGATGACCTTCGTCCTCTTCGCTGCCTCCTCCCCTATCCCTTTCTGTGATAATTTGGTTGTTTCCTTCTCCAAATGGGGTCTGATTTCTTCCTCCTCATCCTCCTGCACCTCTTTTTGTAGATCCAAAGAGCCAGGACACAGACCGGATCCTTCCTCCCTCCCTTGCTGAGTCCTGGGCTTGAGCGTTTGCAGCGACATAACATTCATTCCACTCATGTCCCTTCTGACAAATCTCAGCATGTGACATGTGTCTCTGATCATCTGCTATTGCCAGAGCTGAAAATCACACTGACTGGAAAAGCTGTTTGCTGCATTAAGAAATCATTTACCGCTTTGCGATGGTGGTAGAGGCGGTCCAGCATATGTATGGTAGAATTCCATCCTGGCATTACAAGTCTAGGAGATGGTGTTTGAACACATACCCCCCTGGACATGGCCAGAACATCCGCCAGACCAATCTATGTTTTTAAGAAGCATTTGACAACCAGATTTATCATGTGCACCAGGCATGGGGCTTGTGTCATGTGACCTAGATGCAGAGCGGCCACAATGTTCATGCCGTTATCTGCAACATTGCCACTCTAAGTTGAAATGGAGACGGCCATCCTTCATGGCAGAAGGAATTGCAGGGATGTCTTTTCCTCTACCCTGTCCTTTCCCAATCCTTCCTTTCCCAGACCTATTACTTAGATTTTTCTAAAACAGATTGATGTTCCCTAAAATATTCCTTGGTGAAAAAAGATTGCTTTTTATTAACTGTATTTAACAAACAGGCAGCGTGGACCCCAACTTAGAGACTGATAGGGTGTGCACAGCTAAAACAGAGCTACCCCCCTAAAAAAACTAACTTTAACTGTATTAAACCCTGAGGCACTGTGTACCCCAAGTTCCCCAATTCAGTACCAGGGGCCAGCTAAACCCGACAGATGTGGCCAAAAAATAAAAAAAAAACGTCACTGAAGTTTTCAGACTTTACAGGGTGGGCTACAATGACCAGTGCAGGTAGACAGTTTTTCTGTGCAGCACCCCCCCACCAGAGTCCCACTGTGCCCACTTCCTTTCCTGTCCCTTCTTTCCCCCTATGCTGTGCTTCAAAATGCCCTAAACTGTCCATGCTCTAAGAGCAACATTCTCTCTGCAACAGCCAGCTGTGACCCTGTCTCTGGTGCTTCTTGGCTGGCTGTGTGACCTGTGGGGTGGTTCAGGTAAAATCCTGCCAGGTTCGTCCTTCGCATTCCGCCGCGAACCACATGAAGTTCAGGTTTGCGGCAAACCAAACTTTTCCTGAAATTCGAGTTGAAACTGGGTTCTACGCTCATCTTTATTGCTCAGAGGGAAAACTTTTATCCTATGGGGTTGAGAAATTGTGGAAAGGAATCCAGAGCATCCAGAGCAAGATATAACCTAAACTTAAATTGCACCCATACTCGGAAAGGAAGTTTGTCACCTTCCATCCCCAGCCCAGTGCCCCAAAACGGCATGTTTTTCTTTTTTTTTACTAAAGCCTTTGTGCAATATTGCTAAAAAGACTAAGAGGAAATAGTAGTATTAAGGAGAATGGCCTGCCATATGTCAATTAGTTCATTTACAACTAAACTGTCACATTAGGGCTGATTCAACACCGTGATATTTTTTTTTTCTGTGAGAAACTTTTTTTTTATGTTTTTTTTTTTTTTCAAAGTATTTGCACAGCAAAAAATTAATGTTAAATTGCACTAAGGAACAAAAAACATTTAGAAAAAAAATTCTTTGTAAAAACCTGATAAAAACATCTAATTTTTTTCCCACAGTGCAATTCTTCATCTTTCTTCGCTGTACATTTAAAGTGGACCAACACCCACGGGTGATCGGCCCGGGAATCTATAAGATTCCCGGGCCGATCACCCCCCACCCCGCGGGACATCCGAGATCGGGATGTCCCGCGGGGTGTAACCCCCCCAAAACCCCCGAAAAACCCTACCTGATCTTCGGCGGCGGCCGGCCGCCGCCGCCTCCCTCGCGCCCCTGCAGGCGTGCGCGCGCCCGCGCCGGCCGTCTGCGAATGGCCGGCGCGGGCGCGCGCGCGCGTCAAAAGGGACGCGCGGGAGGCGGCGGCCGCTTAGACGTCCTGGAATAGAGCTTGTACGTTGGCGCTGGGAGCGCGGAGAGGTGAGTTTTTCGGGGGGTTGGGGGGGGTTTCACACAGCGGGGCACCCCGATCGGGGGTGCCCCATCGAAGTGGACCAAGACCCAGGATAGTCAAAATCCTGGGTGTTGGTCCACTTTAATAAAACACTTGCACAGCCAAATATAGCTCTAACTTGCATTGTGGAAAATAAATCAAGATCTTTATTTTCTTTAATGCATAACACGGCCCGCTTCAGTATTCATAACAGTTGGGTTATTCAGCCACAAGGTGGCGCAGTGGTACTGCAGAAAGCTGTGGCAGCTCCCGGCTCCCTATAAAAACGGGATTAACCATAGAGTTCCCAGTGTTTCCTCTGCAGTGCTACTGCGAAGTTAGAAGATGGCTATCTCTCTTGCGCAGGTGAGCGGGCAACCAAGCCTGCCTCCCAGCCTCGGCTGACAGATCAGGTGAAGGTGGAAGAGCACTAGGGTCAAGTGCTCATGGAGCGCAGCACCAAGCCGCACACCCTGTACCACAAAGGGTAGCCAGCCATGGGCTTTATGGTGAGCCCATTAGGGATGCGGAGTTCTAGGTCCTGGGACGGCTTCTGAGCGGGTGAGTTGTTTGGAGACCATGTCCCCTTATTTTCCTTTTGGGGTCCCTCCCCCCTCCCCTCCCTGGCCATGGGCTGCTCGCCGCTGTCTTGTCTCTCTTCCCCCCCCTGACTCTGTTCGGGGGGGGGGGTGAGTGGTGGCGGTGAGTGGTTATGCCTGCTTTTTGACGTCTTTTTGGGTGTTTTTAGCGGCCGCACCGTGGCTGTGGGCGATATCGCCTAAGGTGATTTTGCTTAGTCATGGCACCGGCCTGGTCACGTGAGCGCTGTTTTTTCACGCTCTTCGGGGGGGGGGGCGGGACCGGTTGATGACGCGTATCATGTTGTCTCTCTGTGGCCCGCCCCTCGAGGTACCTCTGTCGGCGCCATTTTGATTGAGCTGCACGTCTGGCTTTCTCCCTTCCTGGCTGCAGCGCTGCTTACTCTGGTGTGTCACCTTGTCCTGTGGTCTGTGACCCTGTGGTGTCTTTGGTCCGTGATTCCCCCTTGGGGGGGTTTATTACATTTGGGGTGTATGAGCTGCGGGGTGCTCATATGTCTTTTTTACTTATGTCTTTCAGGCGGGATACCATTGGGTTGTGGTTTCTCCCGGCTCCACTCCTTCTTCCCTCTCATTCCCCCCTTCACTGTCTTCTGGGGGCATCACGTGGGAGGGCATCCCGGGTGGCTCTTGCATAGCCTTTACCCACTGCTGGCATATTGCGCCTGTGTTAATCACCATATGGAGGCTTCTGGGGATAGCGTACTTGGGGGCCCTTTGGAGCAAGCCCGGCTGTGTTCCATGTGTGGGGTATCCCCTGTGAGTGTCACGTTGTGCGTGCCGTGCGCTGAAAGTGTCCTTGCGCTCCAGGTTGGTTTGCCTGCTTCGCTGCCAACTCTGCGCATCCCTCGGCTTCACCTACTCCCCCGCTCCGACAATTGGGCCCTAGTGCGGGAGAGTCACACTCTGATTTGGCTATGCGGGTGGCCAGCATTGAGAAGCAGCTTGCCAGGTCTGTTCCTAGGAAGGCCTCTGGCAAGAGGCGGCACCTGACTTCAACTCCCTCACGCTCTACAGAGGAGTATCAAGAATTTGATGTCACTGCTGGGCGTTATTCCCTAGAGGAAGGAGAACTGCCTCCGAACTCTGACTCCTCTGGGGACCAACAGGAGGTTTGTGACTGTGACCCTGAATCAGGGGATCCATGGTATCCTGATGACATTGGTAATTTACGGTCTCACATTTTTTGAAATTTTGCACATTGCGCCCTAACAAGCTACCTGCTATGCCCAAGGGTTTGGATAAAAGATATCCCTTTCCTGCTGATCTTGTTAGAAGATGGTCAGATCCCCCGGAAGTGGACGCTCCCATGCTAGGCTTGTCCCATGCTAGGCTTGTCATGCCTTCCCCGGACACTACCACTCTGCGGGACGGTGAAGATAGGCGCATGGATCAGCTGGCCTGCCATGCCTTTACCTGTGTGGGGGCTGGCTTACGCCCAGTCTGCGCTGCGGCTATTACGTATATTGCCCTTAAGTCACTGCTCAAGCGCCTCCTTGATGGCACTTCAGCTTATAGCGGGGGTGAAGAGTTTAGGATTCTCTTGGTTTGCTCTGATTTTGTGGCCTTTATCCTCCAGGCTATGGATGATGCTGTGCGGTTGAGCGGCAGGGCCTCTGCACTCTTGGTGGCTATGCGCCGCTCTGTCTGGTTGCGCCAGTGGGCAGCTGACGCTGCTGCTAAGAAGGCTTTCACTGGTCTCCCTTTCGCGGGGCTGCGGCTCTTTGGGGAGTGTCTTGATGTTTTAGCCAAGGATGGCAGGCTGCCTCAGCGTAAGAGGCAGTCTCTGCCCTTTCGGGGGCCCTCTGCCCCCCCTCCTCCTTTCGTGCTTCCAGAGGAGGCCGGGGCTTCCTCCTCCCCAGTGGTCATAGAGATTCTTGGAGCCGTGGCAGACCCCGCGGTCATCCTGGTCTCTCCTGGAACTCCAAGCCCAAACCCTCTCCCAAGCCCCCTCAGGCATGAAGGGGCGCCCTCACCCATCCGGGTGGGGGGACGGCTACGGCTCTTTGCTCACGTCTGGAGACTTCACGTCTCAGACCTTTGGATACAGGAGGTGGTGTCCTCCGGTTACAAGATAGAGTTTGCAGCCTGTCCCCCCCCCCCCCCCCCCCCCACCAGATTCCTCAGGTCCCGGATATCTTTAGACCTCCTATCTGCCCAGGGGTTGCTTCTGGAGGTTCAATGCCTGTTAGAGTCAGGAGTCATTTGTCAGGTGCCCCATCCAGAATGGGATCAGGGGTACTATTCCAATCTTTTCACGGTCCCCAAAAAGGGCGGCTTTCTGAGGCCCATTCTGGACTTAAAGGGCCTCAACAAATTTGTCAGATTCAAGCATTTTCGTATGGAAACGCTGCACTCTGCTGACGGTACCCTTCGCCTGGGCGACTTCATGACCTCCGTGGACATCAAGGATGCTTATCTTCATGTGCCATCTTCCCAGGTCATCAGAGATTTCTAAGGTTCGCGCTGGAGGATCAGCATTACCAGTTTGTGGCCTTACCCTTCGGAATCACCTCGAGTGTTCACCAAGGTACTTGCGGGAGTGATGGCTCTACTAAGGAACCAGGGCATCCGCATTATTCCTTACCTGGACGACATCCTGATCGTGGCCAACTCCTTGCCTCAGGCCGAGCAGGACACTCAGATGGTGACCTCCACTCTAGAGTCCTTCGGCTGGGTGATCAACTATCCCAAGTCCTCTCTGTCCCCGTCCTTGGTGAGGTCCTTTCTGGGCATGACTCTGGATACATCTCAGGCCAAGGATATTCCTTCCTCAGCAGAAGGTGGAGGGTCTTCAGGCTCAGGCCCTGCTATTGTGCCCTCATACCTCCATCCGTCAGGGGATGCAGCTGGTGGGCCTCATGGTGTCCTGCTTTGATGCAGTCCCCTTTGCTCAGTTTCACATGAGACATCTTCAGTTGCACCTCTTGTCAGTTTGGGATCGGGACCCTGTGTCCTTGGATCAGGAATTAGCTCTGTCCCCTCTGGCCAGTCGGTCCCTCTCGTGGTGGCTGGACTCCAGGAACCTTCTGGGGGGCAGGACTTTTCTGCCCCCGTGCTGGGAAACAGTCACCACAGATGCCAGTCTGACCGGTTGGGGAGGCTTCTGGAAGTCCCTGAGGTTCCAGGGTCTGTGGGACCCACAAGAGGCCCGTGCTTCCATCAATGTCCTGGAACTGAGGGCGATCAGGTTGGTTCTCTCTCGCCTGACCACTCACCTTCAGGGTCGGGCTGTTCAGATCCGCTCAGACAATCAGACGGCGGTGGCCTACATCAATCAAGGAGGAACTTGGAGCAAGCGGGCCTTCAAGGAAGTGTCCCTGATACTGTCCTGGGCGGAACAGCATGTTCCCTGCATCTCAGCGGTCTACATTCCGGGGGTGGAGAACCAGGAGGCGGACTCCCTGAGCAGGGGGTCGTCTCGTCTGGGGGAATGGTCTCTCAACAACCAAGTGTTTCTCTCCCTGTGTCACCGCTGGGGTAAGCCGGATGTGGACCTGTTTGCGTCCCGTCACAATCGCAAACTTCCCAGATTTGTCTCTCTGTCTCAGTATCCTCTAGCCTTCGCCACGGATGCCTTGGCAATTCCTTGGATGGAATTTCGACTTCTCTATGTGTTCCCTCTTCTGAGCAGGGTCATGCTCCAAGAGCGGGTACCAGCCATCCTGGTGGCCCCTTGTTGGCCAAGAAGGGTTTGGTACGTCTTGTCCAAGGATCCAGTTTTCCTCACTCAGGGGCAGCTACGCCATCCCAATTTACAAACGCTGGCTTTAACGGCTTGGCTGCTAAAACCTCCATCTTGAAGGATAAGGGGTTACCTGCTTCTGTTGTTGATACCATGATTAGGGCTAGGAAGAAGTCCTCGTCTTCCATCTATTACAGGGTCTGGCATGCTTACATTGCCTGGTGTGAGTCCATGTCTCTTCCCTGTAGGGTGTTTTCTATTCCTAGGATTTTGGAATTATTTTATTAACATACACCCTGTTCCTGGTCTCTAGAGATGATGCAGTGGCAACTTTACGGTAGGTTGGCGGACAGACATAGTAGACTGTTAAGTGCCTTGTTACAGTGTTTAAAGTGGAGGTGCAGTGTAGCAATGGGGGGGTTACTATGAAAGAAAAACGGCTTCCCTCTCCCAGTATCCAGCTTCATTCTCACTGAACTTTGGGTCCTGGTTGTAGCAATCTTGTATATAAAGTGCCTCCCCCCCCCCGCAGGGAGGCAAGGGAGCAGTGAGGAATGCCACTCTCTGCTGTGCTCTTTCTGTGTGTCCTACTGCAGGAATGCAGGTAACACCATGGGATTCAGGGAAATTAGCTGTTTTTTTTTTTTTTTTTTTATCTTCTTTTCTTGTAACCCTCTGCCCTGCCTCAGCGTTCATTGTTTGGGGGTAAATTGCTACACTGGACTGCCACTTTGTCTGGGTACTTTACACACCTATTGTGCTTGCTTTCTGCACATTTACAGAACTTTAATTGGTATGTTTAACTCTCCAAACGTTTTGCCTACAAGGCTGCAAGCCACATCAATAGGAGAGAGCAGATGGAAAACAGTAAGCAGGCCTAGTACAAAAAAAGAAAAAAAAAAATTCTGGGACATCAAAAATGATACACTTGCGTACACCCACCTTATCCGTAAGGCAAAACTGAATACTTCACTTCAATTTCTGGCTTGTAGCTGAGCGGTTGTGGGGCCACTCTGGCTTGCCATGCTCACTTGTGTGGGCAGAGGGGCCGTTGGATAAGGCACAGAGTGGCCGTTGAACCACTAATTTTGCATAGTCCTGAAGGAATATTATTGACTTTGTGTACTGCACGGTGCCTCCATTAGCACAGCACTATGGTGGTGTCATGGGCCCACCCTGCAACCTCCTTAGTTTCCTGCCCCCTCTGCAGTGGATGACGTAGCTTTCACCCGGCGGAGACATGTAAGCTGTCATCTGGTTACAGCATTGACAGGAGAAGCAGAAAACAGAAAATCATACCCCGGAGGCCGTGTAGTAACTTCAACGGTGCCTGTCTGGTGGTGGCTGACCCAGAGGGGACCAGCGATGTAATAGAAGGCAGTGAGAAATATCTACTTGCACCGCAATGCGTGCGCCGTTAATGCACAATAAATGGGGGTTGCAATGGGGTATGAAGGTAATTGATTTAATTGAGCAGGATTCTCTTCCTCATTTCATTGCGTTGGAAGTATCCCTTCTCCAACATGATGCAATTGGTAAGATGTGAAACCTGACCTTAGACTGTATATGCAAATAAAATATAAAGGCTAATGAACAGGCTTGTTAAAATTGGAGGCAGAGCATTGTTGTGTGACCTCTACAGGCAAATATTAAACATTTAGATCTATGCCTCTGCTATCTGACTGGCAATTGTCTTGCAGCACCATGGTAGGTAACTGTTCTAATGATGTGTGTTTATATTTAATATACTTTTTTTTTACCCTTTAGGTGACCCCTGCACAATTTCCTCTCAGATGGAACTGGAAGAAGCTTTCCGTTTGTATTCGATATACAAAGAAGAAGGACTCAGCATTCATGGTATATGCTCTATTCTTTCTGTCCGATTTAAAAAAAAAAAAAAAAAATCTGTTAACTGGACTGTGGCTGTGCTTACCCATGATGTCCATTCAGATAGGCCTGACTCGGGAGTGCGCACTATGTTTATAGCCTATCCCACCAGTAACAGGACACTTTTTAGAGCTAATCTTACCTTTTGGGGTTATGTATCCACTTTCAAATCACAAGTGTCAGGCTATCAAATTGTCCCATAAGAAATTGATGCATCCTGCAGCATTTCTGAATGTGAACTAGTTTAAACTGAAAGGTTGTTTATATATATTTTTTTTCCTTGTGCGGCAGGAAGATGCTTTGAGTAACTGCAAACCCCACTGTCAGATCCAAGTAAGGATAAAGGGTGCTCTGTGAATGAGTGACTCACCCAGTTTTGCAGGAAGGCAGGAGAGACTCAGCTGGAACAGGACCAGAATCATCCAAGCCCCAACGGAGCTAGTACATTGTTTGGGTACAGGCATACAGCTTGGGCCTAGATTCAAACTTCCCACACTTAGCAGGTGGGCAGCACCGGTGTTTGTTTGTATGCACAGAACATACCCTGGTCTCTGTGGTTGAAATCCTAACTCCCAACTGAGCTCATACAAGGGTTGGGAGAAGGGATATCTGTTGTGGCGCGCTTGAAGGTGTCTCAAAATAGGGTCTGGTCCAGAAAGGGTGTTGGTGCACCACTAACTGGGGAGGTTTCTAAATTGAGATATCCTAATTTATGCTGCCAAATATAAGGCGACTGTATAGTGAGAACAGTCCTTATTTGTATACAGCAGAGCTTGTGGTTATAAGTATACAGTAAACCTTTTGACTAGGTATAGTAAACAGGAAATAATGTGCAAAAGCACTTAACACCGGGGCCCGGGGGTACTTGACCTGCCCAGGGCCTCTGAAGTTGTGACGCTTCTATTGGGGGGATCTTCTTCCTGGATAGGGGTGTTTCCGCTTGCGCTCCACCTTATAACTCCACCAGGTCTTTTTATCAATTGTAAAATCCTGCGATTAATTGGTTGCTAGTAGTAAAAAAGCGCTGACCGCCCGTGTTTGGTGTAACACAATTTTATTTGGAATCAAGGGGGAGGTGGGGTTCAGGGCAAAGAATTGTGGGAGGGGGTGGTGGGTGGGGGGGGGAAGTCCATATTTAAATGTCCTGTAGAGTCTTGATAAATGGATCAAATGTGGGACAGTTTCACTGTCAATTTTATCTTATTAGCCAAGTGCTAGGATTCTAGAGGGGTTAGGTTCGGCATGGATAGAGTCAATTCTATATGTTAAGGAGTATGAGTTCTTGAGTCAGCTAGGGCGGCGTCCAGTACTGTACTCCGGTGTCTGGGTAAAATCAGATCGGACGGATATCAGAGCACAGCGGGAGACGCCGCTACAGCGGACCTATTTTACCCAGACACCGGAGTACAGTACTGGACGCCGCCCTAGCTGACTCAAGAACTCATATTTCCATATTTCCATTTCCATTCAATTTCCATTGTGTGGCTGTTGGATCAAATGCTATTGCATTTTTACTCTGCTCTGCTCTTATGTGGCTTATTTTGTGTGTTACAGGTTGCCCTGTATATGTGCATATTAAGGGGTCCCTAGTTATTGTCCACCCAAAAATCCTCCCACCGGGACTTTTAAGAGGCATCCCGGGTTGCTTAGGCATAATTCCCTGCGGTCTTGCGATTGACCACAAAAATTCACCATATGGAGGCTCTGCAGGATACCGGGCCCGGGATCCCTTCGGGACAATCCGGGCCATGTGTGGGGTGCGGGGTATCTCTTACGGGGGAGAATGGGCTGATTTGTATACCATGCGCACAAAAGGCCATAACGCGGCAGTCTGGTACCCAGCCTTCTGGGTCGGCTCCTCCCGCTACATCGCCTTCCCCTCCCCACCTGATCCGTACCCCAAGTGACATTGGTACCAGTGGGGAGTCGCTTTCCCATGTTTGGGCTCGGTTGGCCAGCATAGAGAAAATGATTGCTAGCACGGTGGGCAAGAAGGCCCAGGCTAAAAAGAGACAGTTGTCGTCGGCCCAGCCTTTGTGGGATATTGACAACGAGTCCGCTGAATTGTCCGATTATTCCCCGTTAGAGGAGGGGGAATTGCATCAGGATTCAGAGGCTGACTATGGTCAGCCTGGGAATTCCAATGTCGGGCAGGCGCTGGGAGATGCCGTTGATACGGCCACTGTTTTGTCATATTTATTGGAGGTGTTGGATATTGATCCACCTGAGGCGCCCCCTCTTAAGAAGGGGGAATTTTTGGGGGCCCACAAGCCCCGTCTGGAATTCCCTACCCAGGGTCATTTTGATACGCTGATCCTGAAAGAATGGGAAAGGCCCAGTTGGCTTCCTGGTGCGCCTCAGGGATGGGATAAGAAGTATCCTTTCCCGGTGGAGGCGGTTAAGCGATGGTCTTCTCCTCCCGAGGTCGATGCGCCAGTTTTGGGTTTGACTAACTCTTCTGTGCTGAACACCCCTGACGCCACTTCCCTTAAGGATGGCAAGGACAAGCGCCTTGATCAGATGGCGTGTCACGCATTTGCCAGCGTGGGCTCGGCCCTGCGGCCTGTTTGTGCATCTGCCTTAGTGTCGCTTACTACCAGGTCTCTTATCAGGGACTGGTTGAATGACGCTCAGTTTGATCCTGCTAGCGATGAGTTTGCTACCCTTAAGAGATGTGAATTGTTCATGGGTTTTGTCTTGGCTGCTATGGAAGATTCTATTGTCATGTGTAGCAGGACTTCAGCCCTATTGGTGGCTATGCGAAGATCGGTCTGGCTCTGACAGTGGACGGCGGATTTTGGGGCCAAGAAGTCGCTTACAGCTCTTCCCTTCCTGGGTGCGCGGCTGTTTGGAGATAAATTGGATGCTGTTGCTAAGGGAGGTAAGTTACCTCAGCGGAAGAAACAGCGCCGTCCCTTTCGGGGGGCTGGCTCGTTCACTCCTTCCTTTCGAGGGGCCAGAGCGGCTAGAGGTTTGGCCTTCTCGGGTGGCAGGGGCTTGTCTTAGAACAGGGGCAGAGGTCGGGCACGTCCTGCGGCTGCCTGGGGTTCCAAGTCCAAGCCCGCCGTTAAACCGGCTCAGCAATGAAGGGGCGCCTTCACCCGCACGGGTGGGGGGACGGCTGCGGCTCTTCTTCCAGGTCTGGGCCCGGGAGGTCACAGACAATTGGATTTTGTAAGTGGTCTCCGGGTACAAACTGGACTTCGAGCACTGGCCGCCTCCAAGATTCTTAAGGTCTCGGGTGCCCCCGGACCCTCAGGCTGCACAGGGGCTCCTGTTAGCATTAAAAAACCTTCTGGACATGGGAGTTATTTGCCCGGTGCCTCAGTTGGAGAGAGGCAGGGGTTACTACTCCAACCTTTTCACGGTTCCCAAAAAGGAGGGATCGGTGAGACCCATTCTAGATCTCAAGGTTCTCAACAAGTTTATCAGAGTCAAAAAGTTCTGCATGGAGACTCTGCGCTCGGCTATCAATTCCCTTCGCCAGGGGGATTTTATGACATCCATAGACATCAAGGATGCGTATCTGCATGGTCCGATTTTTCCGGCGCATCAGAGATTCCTCCGGTTTGCGGTGGAGGATCAGCATTTTCAGCTTGTAGCCCTTCCCTTCGGACTGACCTCGGCGCCGAGGGTCTTCACCAAGGTCTTGGTGGGAATAATTGCTCTGCTCAGAGCTCAGGGCATTCGCATTGTGCCTTATCTGGACGACCTACTGATCTCAGCTTCTTCCCTCCGTCAGGCGGAGCTGGACACCCACTAGGTGGTGTTGACTCTGGAGAGGTTCGGGTGGGTGATCAACCACCCCAAGTCTTCTCTCTCTCTCCGTCACGAGTGATTTCATTTCTGGGCATGAATTTGGATACCATTCAGGCCAGAGTGTTTTTGCCCCAGACCAAGGTGCAGGGGATTCAGGATCTGATCAGCCTTCTTTGGGCCAGTCCTTGTCCCTCTATTCGACAGGGGATGAAACTGGTGGGCTTGATGGTGTCCTCCTTCGAGGCGGTACCGTTTGCACAGTTTCACATGAGATCTCTTCAACTTCACCTATTGACGCATTGGGACAGGTGTCCGCAGTCATTGGATCAACCTTTCAGGATGTCTCCCAGGGTTCGGCAGTCCCTTTGGTGGTGGCTGGAGTCCAGCAACCTGTTGAAGGGCAGATCCTTTCTGGTCCCTTGTTGGGAGACGGTTACCACGGATGCCAGCCTGTCGGGCTGGGGAGGTTATTGGAAAAGTCATCAGTTCAGCGGGGTGTGGGGTCCTCGGGAGGCTCACACCCCCATCAATGTCTTGGAGCTCAGAGCAATCCGACTGGTTCTGGCACGGCTGACCTCACATTAACAGGGTCTACCGGTTCAGGTTCGCTCAGACAACCGAACGGCGGTAGCTTACATCAATCACCAAGGAGGGACTCGCAGCAGGAGTGCCCTCAGGGAAGTCTCTCTGATCCTGCACTGGGCGGAGAGCAATGTTCTTGCATTTCGGCAGTCTACATTCCGGGAGTGGAGAACACGGAGGCGGATTCCCTGAGCAGGGGATCCTCTCGCCAAGGAGAGTGGTCTCTCAACCCCGAGGTTTTTCTGGATCTTTGCCGCAAGTGGGGGACTCCGGAGGTAGATCTCTTTGCCTCGAGGCACAATCACAAACTTCCGGCCTTGTGTCTCTTTCTCAGGATCCTCTATCTCTGGCAGTGGATGCCTTGTCCCTTGCTTGGAAGGATCTGGGTTTTTTTTTTTTACCTGTTTCCGCCCGTCTCCATGCTGGGCAAGGTAGTTCGCAAACTGGTTCTAGAAGGGGCGCCAGCAATTCTGGTGGCTCTAAGGTGGCCAAGAAGGGTTTGGTACGCAGACGTTGTAAGGCTGGCCGTAGATCAGTACCGGCTTCCCATGTTGCCGGATCTGTTATCTCAGGGTCTACTACTTTACCCCGATTTACAAATGCTGGCTTTGATGGCTTGGCTGCTGAAAGCTTCATTCTGAAGGAGGAAGGTTTGTCTGCGGCCGTTGTTCAGACCTTGATTAGAGCTAGGAAGCTGTCCTCTTCTGGCATTTACTATAGGACTTGGAGGTCCTATATTGATTGGTGTGAGGCTAGGGCCTTGCCTTGTAGGGTGTTTTCGATTCCTAGGATTTTGGAGTTTCTTCAGCATAATCTGGCTCTTGGGTTCCAGCTTAGTACTTTGAAAGGACAGGTTTCTGCTCTGTCGGTTTTCTTCCAGAGGTCTTTTGCCTTACACCCGCTGGTTAAGACCTTTTTCCAAGGGATCGCGCATGTGCGGCCCCCTCGGAAGGCTGTGGTTCCTGTTTGGGATTTGAATTTGGTTCTTTCGGCTTTCCAGGGTCCTCCTTTTGACCCGCTACAGGATGTTGCTCTTTTGGTTCTCACTCAGAAGGTGCTTTCTTGGTGGCTATTACCTCTGTTCGGTGTGTCTCTGAGTTGGTGGCTCTGTCGATTCAGGCCCCTTACTTTGAGCGACACCAGGATAAGGTGGTTTTTCGTTTTAAGCCAGATTTCCTTCTATGGTGGTGTCTGCTTTCCACCTCAATCAGGATATTGTTCTCCCTTCCTTGTGTCCTAGGCCTAACAATGACAAGGAGAGGGTTCTGCACAATTTGGATGTTGTTCGCTGTGTGAAGTACTATTTGGTGACTACTTCTTCCTTCCGCAAGACGGACACTTTTTTCGTGGTGCCCTGCGGGCCCAGGAAAGGTTTGGCGCCTGCTAAGTCTACCATTGGATTCGTCAGGCCATTGTTGGGGCCTATTCTGCTAAGGGGAGGACTCCCCCTTTTAGGGTCACTGCGCACTCTACTCATGCTGTTGGTGCATCCTGGGCTTTTCAGCACCAGGCTTCTGTTGAACAAGTTTGTAAGGCTGCTACTTGGTCTTCCGTTCATACTTTTTCCAAGTTTTACAAGGTTGATGTGCGGGCTTCAGCGGATGCTGTTTTTGGCCGCAAGGTTCTGCAAGCTGCAGTGGTTTGAGTTGGTACATTCTTTACTGTTTCTGGTTCCCACCCATGACGGACACTGCTATTGGATGTCCCACATGTCATGAAGATCGAAGTGGAGTGTATGGCACACTTAGAATAATACCGTTTTGTGAGTACTCACCTGTAAAACGGGTATTATGAGTGTGCCATACACTCCACTTCGCCCCACCCCTTTTTTTCAGGTATTCTGGAGCTTTTATATGGTGAACCATTGGTTTTGATTGATAAGGTTATAATTGGTTCTTCCTGTTCCCCTTACTGCTTTTTTACACTGGGAAATTGGTGGGAGGTACCAGGTATATATGGACTGGGAGGGGCTTTCTTTTTTTTGCATATTCATCTCTGCACAAGTTCGTCCTCTACTGGAGATTACCCACATGTCATGAAGATCGAAGTGGAGTGTATGGCACACTCATAATACCCGTGTTACAGGTGAGTACTCACAAAACGGTATTTTTTGCCTCCCGGCTTCTTGCATTACTGCTTTTAAACACTGGGTATTCTGGGTAATTCCTGCCCTTTTTATGGGCCGGGAGGAGCCAGATGTCTTCCTGCAGTCGACTGCGCCACCTGGTGGCGGATTGCTCAAATGTGAAGAATTAAAGATGAAGCAACCCGTGCTGGATAACCATAAAAACAATTCTACAGGTGAGTAATCACAGAATTGTATTTTCCTGAACAGGCGGGCACCTGTTGTCAGGATGCGCCCCATGTAAACCGACAATTCTTACCTTTAACAATCCAGCCTATTAAAAAAAAAAAAGGATACTGGCCTTTTGTCCCCTGCAGCTGATCCTTGGTATTCCAGCTGTCCCAAAATTACTGGATTGTGAGGGTGAGTATCTGCTCTATACTTAGACTTTAATTGCACTGCTTGGAATAGGCTTGCTAGTGTCTCTGTGACTGATGACAGGGACCATCACGATCCAGTATGTATAAGACAGTTTGACTACTGCAGATCCGCTGCTAAGGACAAAAGATCAGCTTCCCTTTTTGTTTTTTTTAATTGCCTGATCATTTTCCCCTGCACCGCCTCAACAGCGTATTCAGATACTCATGTGTTAACCAGGTGTCAGGCGAGTTCTGCAAAGATTGAAGATAGTAACTCCTCCCACCCAGCCAATATAGGTCTCTGCTGCCCCTCAGGCCTGGTTCAGTCTTTGCAGAACAGCCTGGCAAGTGGCTATGAATATTTTTTCAAGGATTTTGTTTGTGCACATTTTTTTTCCTTATCTTTTGAAGTTAATTAATGGGTGTAGGGGCCTCATTCCACCAGACCTTGAGTGATGTCTTTTCTGGGGACCCCCTACAGATGGCTGCAAGGTCAGTTCCCATGCTGGGAAGCAAGGAAGGGACCACTTGGAAACGACAAGGATGTTAGGTCACGGTGGCATGGGCACCCATTTATTTTTGGGCTTGTCTGTTGCATGCAGGTGAAAAAATAACATTTTGTGATAACTCGGCTGTAAAGTGGTTTTCGGTTTACCTCCTGCTTTGCCTCGACGACCCCTCCCATTTTTATTGCTAATATCTTTGTAGAACTTGCCTGCCAGCTGGTTAGCCCATGAGTATCTGAATACTCCAAGGCAGAGGAATAGAGAGCCATTTTACATTCACTTTTAGAATAACATATTAAAGATTGATCTGATCGCAGGAAGTGGCCATCAAAAGCACTTATTTACAGTAAATGTCCCTATCTTCCATGGCCATCCGAAGTATTTAAAGGTTTGTATTTAAGGCTTTTCCAAGCTTCTGTGTAAGACTTGCTTGAAGGAGGTAGCCGAGGGCAACTTTCAATGCATGATGAAGAGTTTCTTTGAAACTTTCAACTCTAGAATGGCAGATACATTGCATTTCTGCAAAAACTCTATGGTCCATGTGACTGGTGCAAGTTCTGAGACCAGGCCTACCTCCCAGCCAGAACCCCAGTCAATTCTCACTCCTGACCTGAGACTAGGGGGCAGCCAGGGGAGGCGGATTATTTCAAATGAGGAAGTGGAGAGTTGTGCCTCATCTGACAAGTCTGTCCATTCATTGGGCACAGGAAGAAGACCCAGAGGCACTGGGGTCCAGGCCTCCTTACCATTTTAGTAGGCTTAATTTTCCCCTTGGGGATATGCCAGACCTGATTAGGGGCATTTATCCTCCCTTAAGATTAAGGATAAGCCCCTTTCAGTTCAGGATTCCCTTGTCCAGGGCCTACTGAAAGGATCCTTGTTTTCCGAACCAACAATCAGGAATGGAGGAGTCCGGAGTCCCGTTTCTTCCTTCCTAAGTCTCTCGAGGAGATTCCCTTTTGAGAAGTCGGAGATTGAGGTTTGGCCTAAATGCCCTGATGTGGATATTCCTTTGAGCAGGTGTCTCAGAAATTGCTTCTCTCCTTCGGGAACATGGGTTTCCTTAGAGCTCCCCTAGATAAAAGATCAGATATTCTGCTCAAACATTCACTGGATACTGATTCCTTTCAGTTTAGACCCCTGCTTCCTACAGATTGCACGAGTAGAGTCCTGTAACTCTGGGTAGACAAGGTCAGGAGTGGGATAACCAATGATCCCCCGAAAGGGGAGGTCTTGGACACCCTGCATTTATTTTCCAAAGCAGTAAATTTTATTTCAGATGCTGCTTCAGAGGCAATTGGGGACAATGCTATGGATGGCCTTGAATAATTGTGTTTGAAGAGCTCTCTGGCTCAACACCTGGCAGGGGTCGTCTAAGTCTCATTTGTGTAGCATACCATTTGAAGGTAAGCTTTTGTTCAGATCAGAGCTTGAGAAGGTTCTGACCCATTCTCCGGAGGTGGGTAAGAGGCTTCTGACTAAAAGAAAACATCCTCCCACACCTCGTTCAGAAGCTGAGAAACCTAGAGGTGCTCAGCAGGATTTCCCGGAAGTCTTAGTCAACCTACAGGCTGAAGGCAAAGGGAGGTTTGTTGTTCAAACTACCTCAGCAGCCTAAACAGTCCTGAAGGAAGACCTGCAGGGGTGAGGCTTCTGACTTTTTGCCTGGCAGAGGATCTCTCAGAACCCCCTCATTCTTCAGACAATTCCACAAGATCACTTTGTATTAAGCCACGGTTCCAAAGACCCTCTGAAAGCACAGGTCCTGCCTTATAGAGAAGGTTCCATGGCACCTGAAACAAACGGGTTTTTAATCCCATGTGTTCTTGGTCCAAAACCCATCGGGAAAGTTTTGATTCACCCTGAACCTAAAGCATTTGGGAATCAGATACAAGAAATTCCATATGGAGTCAAAGGATATCCTTTTTCAGGGTGTTTGGATGGCATCTATAGATGCGTATCTGCATGTCCCAATTTTTCTGGCTCACAGAAGGTTTTTGAAATTTGCAATAATGTTAGATGGACTAATCATATCATTGGCAGTTCAGAGCGATGCCCTTTGGTCTTTAATCCACACCTCGGATCTTTACCAAGATTCTTGCGGAGGCATTGGCATATCTGAGATTGCTTTCGAATTTCACAGGTCCCAGGAGATCTACCTGCCATGTCTTGGACCAGAGGACCAACAGGGGATGCATCTGTTGGATGCCAGAATCATTCTATTGGTATACTTGGGAGCTCACCTCGGAGTGGAGGAGATCTGATCATTTGTTGCATTTTGTTTGCAGGAAAGAATAGAGGTCTGCAAGCTTCCAAAGCCTCCACCTGCCAGGTAAATTAGAGAAGCCATTCAGATATCTTATGAAGTTTCTGGGGGACAGGCCCCAAAATCGTTGCAGGCACATTCTACTAGGGCCATTTCTGCTTTCTGGGCGAATTGGTCAGGAGTCTCTCTGGAGGAGATTTGCAGAGCAGCAACTTGGGCTTCCCTGCACACAAATTTTTAAAGCAGTACAGAGTGGATCTTTCGTCTGACAAGATACAGGCATTCGGCAGGAAGATTCTACAGGCTATTTCCCATCACTGAGGTAGGAAGCTATTAGTATTTCTTGCTTTTCATCAGCTAAGCTGCCCTGGAGGACGTTTGGGGAAAGCCCCAATTTAGCCTACCGGTAATGGCATTTCCAGTAGTCCTCCAGGGCGGCGTCCTACATCCTGTCCAGATTATAGTTTAGACCTGTTTATTCTGCAATTCCTCTGTTAAAACACTAAGGTCCAGGAGGACAGGGCAGGGTATATCCCTATTGAGGTGGTAGGGGCTACTTGGCTAAGCCATCCTGAAGGAATACCGGAAATGCCATTGCCGGTAAGCTAATTGGGATTTTTGAATTCTTCACTTTGGTTTAGGTGGTAGTGAAACAAAAGGGGATTTGTCTGTTGCTATATCTAGATGAACTCCTGTTTAACCCTTTAAGTGCCTGCATACTTAAGAGTTTCTGCCCCGCTCTGTTGCCGCACCATGTATTCTTAGTATACAGTACGTCCTGCTCCAAATCTAATACATACAGTTGGGATATACTCCGCCAGATGGCGCTGGACTGCAGAGACATCGAAAATAGGCTCATCCCGGCCCCTCAAATACCCAGCGACCTCACACAAATCCCCAGAATTTCTCTGCAGTCTGTCTGCGAAGGATGAGAAATTGGCTCTCTACTCGCAGGTGAGCGGGGTTATTACCCTGCGGCCCTGTAGGACTATTCCCCCCCGTTCCACTAGTAATATGCCTCCCAGCCTTGGCTGCGCTGGTCGGGTGAAGGTAGGCAGCACCGCCGTTGGTGCTTAGGAGCGCTGCTCCACCGCTATCCCCCACCAAATGGGTAGGCGGTTCAGGCTTATGGTGAGCCTCTATGGGATGCCCCTCCCGCACTATTGCCCCTTGCCCCTGCCTATGGGTGGGCCCTATTTAAGTGGCCGCCGTCCTCCCTCATCCTCCTTGTAGTCTTCGGGGGAAAAGGGGGGGTGTGTGTATGTGTATAGATATGTATGTTATGCAGTCTGTGCTTTCACTTTTCACATGTCTTTATTCTTGTGTCAGCCGCCGCGCTGACTTGTCTTTATTGCTTTAAATTTACCGCCGCCGCGCGCTGACTTGATTCCACGCTTGGCGGCGGCATTACCTCAGGCGCTGGTGCACCATCATTTGCTTTTGGCCTTTCTGGCTTCGCACTCTTCGGGGGGGCGGGGCCCGTATTTGGCGCGTTCCGCGTCATCGCTATTACTGGCCTGCCCTTGAGGTATACCGACGCCATCTTTTCTGACTTGGTTGGCCTATGTGCGACGGACTCCTACCTACCGCGGTCCGTAAGTGCCCTCGCGGGCGGCTTTATCTGCTTCACTTTTGTTACGATGTACTTAAGGTCTTGTCTGCCTATGTCTTTCAGGCGGGACGAACCCTTCTTGGCTTCTCCCGGCCCTGTTTTTAGTATATTACTTGTAGGCCTTGTAAAAATTATACTCCCATGTCCCTAGCGGGTTATTGGGGCATCCAGGGTTGCTATATAGCATTATTCCCTATCGGCGTATAGCGCCGCTATAATCACCATATGGAGGCATCCCAGGATAATGTTACCGGGGTCCCTTTGGGACAAGACCGGCTGTGTGTAGCGTGTGGGCAGCCTCATGCGGACGCTGACAAGGCGCGGGTCTGTGTACCCTGTGCTGAGCAGGTGCTTGCATTGCAATCTGGCCTGCCAGTGGCTGCACCTCGTTTCACTTCGCCTACTCCCCCAAGCTTAAATCTCACTCCTGCTGAGTTACTAGTGGGGATTCTCAGCCTGATGTGTCTTCTAGTCTGGCTACTGTTGAACAGATTATTGCGAAGTCTTTAGCGCGTAAGGCCCCTGCTAAGAAGCGGCACTTGACGCCTAATGTTACTGTTTTCCCTATGGGAACTGAGGAGTTTTGGATCTGTGGCTATACCCCGTCTGATGAAGGGGAGCTCTTTTCTGATTCAGGCTCATCTGAGGAGAGACCAAGGGGTCATGACAATTCTGGCTCTGACCCCTGGGCCCCGGATGACACTGACAGATTATTGACACAGATTTTTGAGGTTCTGTCTATCTCTCTCCCTGTTGAGGCTCCCAGGCAAAGAGGGGAGCTTTTCCATACAGCAAGATCACGTCTGGAATTTCCAGAGCAGGCACATTTCCGTAACCTTGTGCTCAAGGAATGGGAGCGCCCCAGTAAACTTCCCGGGGTTCCAAAGAGTTGGGATAGTAAGTATCCCTTTCCTGCTGAGGTGGTTAAATGTTGGTCATCCCCCCCCCCGAGGTGGATGCCCCGATCCTAGGGCTGTCTAACACCTCTGTCATGCATTCTCCTGATTCTACTACCCTGCGGGATGCTGAAGACCGGCGTATTGGTCAGCTGGCATCCCACGCCTTTGCATGTGCGGGGACGGCGCTGCGCCCGGTCTGTGCCTCTGCCATTACTGCTGTGGCCACTAGAACCCTTATCAGAAATATGCTTGATAGTGCCCCTGATGATTTGCCTTGTGAGGTGTTTAATGCACTCTCCAGTTGTGATGTTTTTGTAAATTTTGTCCTATCAGTTCCCTGTGCCAAGGGGATTTCATGACTTCTGTGGACATCAAAGATGCTTACTTTCATATTCCTGTGTTCCCAGGTCATCAAAGGTTCCTTAGGTTCGCTCTGATGGATCAACACTACCAATTTGGGGCCTTGCCCTTCAGCCTCACTTCAGCTCCCAGGGTGTTCACCAAGGTGCTGGCTGGCGTGATGTCTCTGCTCAGATGTCAGGGCGTCCACGTGCTTCCCTATCTGGACGACATCCTCATCACTTCCCAGTCTCTACATCAGGCAGAGTTGGATACTCAGCTGGTGGTGTCCACTCTGGAGTCATTTGGATGGGTGATCAACCACCCCAAGTCCTCACTGTCCCCTTCCTTGGTAACTCCATTCCTAGGAATGAATCTGGATACAGTTCAGGCAAGGATCTTCCTTCCTCGGCAGAAGGTGGACAGTCTGATTGCACAGGCTCAGTCCCTCCTAGCTTGTCCCCATCCCTCCATCAGGCAGGGGATGCAGCTGGTGGGCCTGTTGGTGGCGTGCTTCGATGCGGTCCCTTATGCTCAGTTCCACTTGAGGCCTCTGCAACTTCACCTATTGTCTGTATAGGACAAGGACCCAGCGTCTCTGGACAGGGTCTGTGTGCTCTCCCCCCTGGTCAGGAGGTCCCTCTTGTGGTGGATGGACTCAAGGAACCTGTTGGGGGCAGATCCTTTCTTTCCCCTTCCTGGGAGACGGTCACCATGGATTCCAGTCAGGTTGGGGGGGTTTCTGGAAGTCCCTGCGGTTCCAGGGGAGGTGGGGCCCTCAGGAGGCCCACACACCTATCAATGTCTTGGAGCTGCGAGCGATCAGGTTAGTTCTGGCTCGCTTGACTACTCATCTTCAGGGCCTGCCTGTTCAGGTGCGCTCGGACAACCAGACGGCAGTTGCCTACATCAATCATCAGGGAGGGACCCGGAGCAAGGGGGCCCTCCAGGAAGCGTCTCTGATCCTGACTTGGGCGGAGGCCAATGTCCCCTGCATTTCAGCTGTGTACATCCCGGAGGTGGAAAATCGCCTGGCGGACTCTCTGAGCAGGGGGACCTCTCGCCAGGGAGAATGGTCCCTATGCAGCAGGGTGTTTCAATCTCTGTGTCACCGTTGGGGCCAACCAGATGTGGATCTGTTTGCGTCCTGCCACAATCACAAGCTTCCAGCTTTTGTCTCTGTCCAGGGATCCTCTGGCCCTGACCTCGGATGCGCTAGCAATGTCATGGAAGGACTTTCAGTTCCTTCATGTCTTCCCCCCCAATCCCCCTGCTGGGCAGGGTTCTGCGCAAGATAGCTCTGGAAGGGGTGCCAGCAATTCTGGTGGCCCCCGGGTGGCCAAAAAGAGTGTGGTTCACAGACGTGGTACAGCTGGCAGTAGATCAGTACGCTCTGCCCTTGGTGCCAGATCTGATCACTCAGGCCTCACTACGCCATCCCAATTTACAAACTCTGGCTTTGACGGCTTGACTGCTGAAACCTCCATCTTGATGGAGAAGGGGCTGTCTTCCTCAGTTGTGGATAGTTTAAAGCTAGAAAGAAGTCTTCCTCTTCCATTTATTACAGGGTTTGGCGTGCCTACATTGACTGGTGTGAGTCTAGGTCTCTTCCCTGTCGTGTGTTCTCTATTCCCCGGATTCTGGAGTTCCTGCAGCATGGGTTGGAGATGGGGCTCCAACTCTGTACTCTGAAGGGTCAGGTTTCTGCCCTGGCTATTTTTTTCCAGAAGTCCTTTGCTCAGCACCCTCTGATCAGGACTTTTTTCCAGGGGGTCACTCATGTGTGTCCCCCACGTAAACCTATGGTGCCTGTTTGTGATTTGAACTTTGTTCTCTCAGCCTTGCAGGGTGCTCCCTTTGAACCTGTGCAGGATGCTGCCTTGGCCATTCTTACGCTCAAGGTTGTATTTCTGGTGGCTATCACTTCTGTCAGGTGTGTTTCTGAGTTGGCGGCGCTGTCCATTCAGCCCCCCTACTATGAGAGGCACCAGGACAAGGTGGTGTTTCGTCTCAAACCTGATTTTCTGCCTAAGGTAGTGTCTGCCTTTCATTTGAATCAGGATATTGTTCTTCCTTCTTTGTGCCCTAATCCTAGCAATGCTAAGGAGAGAGTTTTGCATTCTTTGGATGTGGTTAGGTGTCTGAAGTACTATCTGGTGGCTACTGCAGCTTTCAGGAAAACTGATGCTCTTTTTGTGGTTCCTTCTGGTCCTAGGAAGGGTTTGGCTCCTGCCAAGTCTACTATCAGCAAGTGGATTTGTCAGGCTGTGATTCAGGCCTACTCTAAGGGGAAGAATCCTCCCTTCCGCCTTACTGCTCACTCCACTCGTGCTATTGGTGCCTCTTGGGCTTTTCAGCACCAGGCTTCTGTTGAACAAGTGTGCAAGGCCACTACTTGGTCTTCTGTTCATACCTTTTCAAAGTTTTACAAGGTTGATGTTAGGGCCTCAGCTGACGCTGTTTTTGGCCGAAAGGTTCTGCAGGCGGCAGTGGTTTGAACTGCCTGCTGCTGATTTTTCTTGGGGATCCCACCCTACTTTATGGACTCTGCTATTGGATATCCCAACTGTAAGTATTAGATTTGGAGCAGGACATACTGTATACTAAGAATAATACAATTCTGTGATTACTCACCTGTAGAATTGGTATAAGTATACAGTACGTCCTGCTCCAACCCACCCTTGGTTCTGCATTATCTTGGATCCCCTGTATGGTGATTGTTATTATTGTTATAGTTGATAGTTGGGTTGTTTAATTCTCCCGGCTTCTCGTTAACTGCTTTTCAAAGCTAGGGATTTGTGGGAGGTCCCCGGGTATTTGAGGGGCCAGGAGGAGCATATTTTCGATGTCTCTGCAGTCCAGTGCCATCTGGCAGAGTATAACCCGATTGTAAGTATTATATTTGGAGCAGGACGTACTGTATACTCATAATACCAATTCTACAGGTGAGTAATCACAGAATTGTATTTTTTTAGGTATGTGTTTGCTTTCTCTTTGCATTCTTAATTCCATGCTATGTAGTGACATCTATTTTTAGTCTAGCTTCACCATATTTAGTGTATGTTGGCCCTTGCATTGTATCGCCTCCTGTAAAATGGACTTCAATCTCCCCCTTAAACTAGTTGCCCCTTGTCCGCTTTAGCTGCTTCACTCTTAAGTAAGCCAATGTTAATAAGCAGCTCATTTTCCTTTTTCTCACACACGTTATGGCCTTACACAATCTGCAAAGTGATGCTGCTCTGCTCTGCTCTTGACCTGTGTGCTTTGTGTCTTTAGTGCAGGAAGTGTAAGATGGGTTATTCCGTCAATGTGCAGTGTGTGATGGGTCCTGACCTTTGGTTCCTGAGTGGCTGGCTTTCAAGGCGCCACCCATGCCTACATACTGTGCAATTCCAGCCTGTATGCGCAATTTGAGTCTGGTGGCTGGCTACTTGGTACGTGTTGTCATTATTACTTTTTTCTTGCTGATGTTTTTTCTCATTTTGAACTTCTGTATTTGTAAATGCAGCCCCTATCTCCCCCTTGTATTTTTTGTTTTGTATATTTTTATTTTATGTAGGTGATAATGCGTTTTATGATGTATGTGTCTAATTCAGTCTGTCCGGAACCACCTTGTGTCGTCTCATTGTATTTAATTTGTTTGTTTGTTCCCTAGTTGTATGTTTGTGTTGTGTCTATGTATAAATTTATGTATGTAAATTATGATTTAAGGCAAGCCTTGGCCTTTTTATTTTTTTTTTTTTATTTTATTTTTTTTTGGAAATGTAAGCTTCACACCCTCTTTTGATATATTAAGTGAGATTAAGCTGAATTAGTTAATCAGCTATGTATGTTATGTTTATTTTTGTCACAAAACTCTGACATATAACTTTTTCTTAACAGTGTGGGCACATATTCTTGGGCTACTCAGATCCCCTAACAAAAACACAACCAAAACCATTTCTACCAAATGTGTTTTTCCTTATTGCTAGGGTGGTGACCTGCAACATCTGGTGGGTCTCTTGCTTCTTGGAGTGCCACCAAGCATAATTTTTTTGTATTTTTGCTGCTTGCACTGTGCTATCAGTGCCTCACATTGCCAGTTTTATGTTCTGTTGCCCCCCCAATTGCTTGTACGTCATGGTGGAGCAGCAATGTGAGTCTCTGCATGCTTTGGTGGGTACGGGCTGTGCGTTGTGTGAAGGCTCTGCTATTTGCTCGCCAATCCCCCTCAATCAACTCCACCTGCCTCAACAGGGGAAGGTGGCAACGTGGCTGAGTCCGTCGTCTTTTTCCCTGGGTAGGGACACTTGCAGCTGGAGCTGTGCTTGGCCTTTCCACATGTGTTGTGTTTGATGTTGCTGATTGGAAATCCCCTGCAGCAGAACTCTCCCATTGAGGTGACTGCTGGAGCTGCTCATCACACTGCAGCCGTTGGTCATGCTGGAGCTGTGGATCCAGCTGGTGTTGCAGAGGGAGTGGGGGAGGCAGATGTTGCTGCAGATGGATTTGTGGACCCAGCTGCTGAGGGAGTGAAGGAGGCAGAGGGATTTGTGGATCCAGCTGCTGCTGCTGCAGTTGCGGCTGTTGGGGCAGATGTTGTGTCTGAATGTGCTGGTGAGGCAACTGCTGCAGCAGAGGGTGCTGATGCTGCTGTTGTGGAGGGAGATGATGTGTATCGTCGTCCTTGAGATCCTGTATGGCAGCCAGTAGCGAAGGCATCTTTAGGGCCAGACAAATAATTTAGCTCTGTGCTGTTTGACACACATGCAATACACATAAAAGGGCTGCATGGGAACCCAGGGTTTCCCACTTTGGGAACATGACACTTACCAGATCAAAGTCTTCAATCCTTGCTGACGTAGCCGCAGTACTTGTGTGTTCCTGTGGTTCGGTGGCTATGTTTTTTGACTGTGTGTTTCCTGCAGTGTGAATAGGGTATAAGCTTAGTAAAGCCCCATACCTTGTGTGTCTAAGCAATGGGTACCCCATCTGCTTTCACCTTGTTGCAAATAAGCAAGGTGTGGCACATGCTCATGAATTTAATGGTCAGTATTTGGCTTTGAGGTGGCATATGGCACTATTCCAAGATTTGCCTGGTTGCCCAACCTGTGTGTCATGGCCCAGGCAGAACATTTAAGCTGTGCTGGTGTCCTGAACTTGTGCACTAAAATGAGGCTGACATCAAACCTGACACAACAGCCCGAACAAGGCCACAACTTACCACTTCCATCAGCAGCACGCATTTCAGTCTATGGTCCTTGGCAAGCCCTGGAGTGTTGCTGGGTTCAACAGGCCATACGCCAATTCTGCTGCAGCTGTGAATTCCAGATTGGGTGGTATTCCACCTCCAGTTCTGAAGCTGAAAAACACAATGGATGTAGCCATGCTAAGGTCAGGGCACACATCAACAGCTTCAATGGCACATGGTTTCTTACCTTTGTTGTCTTCGTTTGTTGATGTATTTTTGCACTGCATCTTTTGGACTTGATTTACATCCAGATTGGAGCTGGGCTTCTTCTTCTGGGCATCTTTCTTAGACCCCTGCTGCGTGTGACACTGTAAGTAGTTAGGGTATCGGGTACTTAGAGGGCGTGTGGGGAGCTGCTCTGTCTTGGGCTCGAGCTTGCCCCCTTTCTAGTCACGCGTGACAAGGGGGACACAATCATGCTCCTGAGTACTCATGCCTGCACTTGCATGCCAATAGCAAATCTGGGGCGCTGGTGGATAGGAAGCCAGGGTGGAAGTGAATAGGAAACCAGGGTGGAAGAAACGCGTGCGAAAGCTAATAAGGCCAGTTCTATGTTCGCACATGGTCTTTGACCCTTCCACCCCATGGCTTGCACTTGAGAGGTTTAGGGCAACCTCAGGTAAGCCTGCTCCTAATTTATCTATTGCACTGTATGTCCCAAATGGGCTCTCAGAGATTAGAGTTAGGACTGCACCCCACAGAGGCACTTTGGCGTAGTGGTGCAGCTTAAGCATACTTCTGCAGATGTGTGTGACCGAGTCCTCTGTTTTTAACCAAGTTTAGAGACAGATTATAGGCTGGCCTGCAAGCTAACAGGGTTGAGTGCTGTGGCTCCTTTAAGACTTTTGTATACTAATTGCCCTGCTAACGTGCACCTCCCAGGTTAGTTATAAAATGGTCTGAGCGGCTGCCACCCCCCCCCCCCCCATGTTCGCACATGGGCAGCATACCGGGACCATTTTGGGAAAGGTGGCTCAATTGGGGCCTAGCTGGGTGTGGCAGCCAGATACCAGGGGACAGGCCAGGTGGGACTAACACAGGCCCAAAAATCTCTCAAAACAAGGCAACCCAGATACATTCACGCTGAGCTTAAAGTTTGGGGTGCCCTGACAACCTGCTTACCTTGACATTTCTATGGCTTTTTTCCACACTTTAGATGATAGTGACCCACAGATATGACTTCCTGCCCAACATCTATCTGAAGAGGGCGTTGGCACTCAAAGTGGTGGCTAAGCTGAAGAAGTAGACTGAAACCACCTATACATTTACCCAGGTCATGCAGAATGGGTTCAACCTGAAAAGGAGAAATTTGCCATGGGTGAGGCGATTTTTCTGCCTGCACTTCCAAGTAAGTAACATTATTTCCTAAGCACTCACACCTACAACCACACCAGGCAGGGCTGTGTTTAAAATAATGCACTTCTTTTCTAGTGTCAGAGTTAAGGCGAAGGATCAGGCCCACCCGGAAACAACAAGGTCGGCCAATGCTCCAAAGATTTGGTGGAAGTGTAGGGAGGCACCCTGGGGGTGGGAACATTCTCACCTTCTTCTGCAGGTGAGCCCCAAGCTGACCTGGACCAACCTGCAGAGGAGGAGGCACAGATGTTTTTCAGGGAGGATGAACATTCTGTGCCTAATGACACAGGTATGAGCATCACACACAACCACACACAACCACACACAGGAAGACACACACTAAACACTCACACACGTGTTAACTTGTTGATTGTTGGGATATTTACTAGATGCCGAGGATAGACCAGTGGATGAACAGCTGCACTACTCCAGGCGGTACAACAACCAGGTGGGTGATGTGCCGCACACAACACAATCCAATTCACACCTCAACCACATTTACTAATAGATAATTTTTGTTTGCACCTACAGACTCTGGTTCCGAGGAGTGGCCTGTCCTAGTGAGAAGGGTGACTCCCTAATCCCACCAGCCTAGTAAGTTGTAAGACACGTGACTATTTGAATAACATGCCTTCTTCAACAGGTTTGCAGGAAGCAGAGGCTAGACACTAATTTTCAGTTTTTTGTCATTTACAGGATATAGAGACGAGGCGCAGCAGCGCCTGCATGAGCTAGAAAATGCTGTCCACAGGCTGGTGGGGGACATTGCCAACCTGGCCACAGCCATGGGGAGCCCTCCGCCTAAATAAGCTGGGAGCCTGCCACATTGGTGTTTTAGAACTCCCCTCCCAGTTTATCCCCATTTTAATTTTTATATTCTTTTAAAAAATGATACATTTGCCATTAAAACCAAATTCTTAACAAAAAAAAAAACAAATTAAAAATTTTTTTAAATCTAAAATGTTGTGGTGTCTTCTTTTTACTGCGAAGCAAGGAGAAGGAGCAATGCTGGAGAGAAGGCTGGGTATAGGTAAGCACTTAGGAGATAAAAACACATTTGGGTGGGACTTTAGAAAGTGGTACAGGTAAGCATTTCGGAGAAGAAAATACACTGGATGGGACATCACAAACAGCAAGCAAGGAGAAGGAGCGAGGCTGGAAAGAAGGATGGGTACAGGTACAAGCACTTGGCACAGCAATAAGGAAGTACTAGAATGCCAGGGCCAGGGGTAGAACACTGAAAAACAAGAAAAATTAGATGCTCCCATACATGTACAAGCCAGCATATGCGTACAGACCACGGACTAAACACGCAAAGATGAAGGACAAAACAACTCCTTTCCAAAGTTAGCCAGTAGGACCCCACTGGACAGTGAACCATTTCGCAGCATGGCACGTTGAAAAAACGCTGGAGGACAGGACATTCATGCCACGTAAACAAAACTGTCGTCCATTGCATACGCAGCGAGAGGTGTCAGCGCAATGCTCTAACAGGCTTTCGCATCATCGAAGAAGTTACAAAGTGGCCCTAATGGAGGCTCTGAATGCAAACACACGTGTGATGAATGGCCTTACTCACTAAAATGAAATCTAAGCTAGAAGGCTGCGAATCACCCTTATTGACCTTAAGATTTAATGCTTACCTTGCAAGGTATACACATGAAGATCAAGTGGGCTTTACACCTGAGAGACAGGCCCCAGATCAAATCAGGAGATGTTATATTTGCAGTAACGGCAGGCTGGGAGGGGGTCATGTATGCTACTATTCTAAGCATACAGTACGTCCTGCTTCATATATAATACTTACACGTGGGTAATCCTCCGCCAGAGGGCGCTGTTCACTGCAGACATGCAAAAACAGGCTCCTCCTGGCCCTTCATATACCCAGGGACCTCCCACAAATCCCCAGATTTCTCTGCAGGGCTGACTGCGAAGACATGAAGTATCACTCTCTCGCAGGTGAGCGTGCTTTTACAGCCTGCAGCCCTGCAGGACTATTACCACCCGTCCTCTTCGATAAAGATGTGCCTCCCAGCCTGGGCTGCGCTGGTCGGGTGAAGGTAGGCAGCACCATGTGTGCTCACGGAGCTACGCTCCACCGCAGTCCCCCACCATAGGGTAGGCAGTTTAGGCCGATGGTGAGCCTCCAATAGATGCCTCTCCCGCATTATTGCCCCGTGCCCCTCGTAGCGATGAACCCTGGGTGTAGGGTCGCCTTCTCCCTCGTTTCCCCCCGTAGCTCGGGGGAAAAGAAAGGGGGGGGTATGCGTGTGGCGATCTCGGCGTAATACACTTTTATGGCCGTTGTTTTGTCTTTGAACAACTGGTTTGGTTCAATGGTTGGTGTGCTGGTTTATGAAGCAAGGTATTGTGAGTTCATATCCCAGTCCTTAAAATTATGGGTGTCAGAGCCGCGCTCCTTGATCCACATAACCCTTGTCAGGTTCTCTTTATGTCTTTCAGACGCCAAGATTTCGGTGGCTTCTCCAGGCCTGACATATATTATAGCGGGTTCACATAAATAATTCTCCCACATTCCTAGCGGGTTTTGGGGCATCCAGGGTTGCCTATTGCATAAATCCTTGCGGGCATATTGCTCAGATAATCACCATATGGAGGCATCTCAGAATTATGTACCCGGGGTCCCTCGGGGACAAGACCGGCTGTGTACAGCGTGTGGACAGCCCCATGCTGATGCTGACAGAGCACGGGTCTGCGGACCGTGTGCTGAACAGGCACTGGCCCTGCAATCAGGTTTGCCAGTGGCTGCACTTCGCTTCAATACACCTGTCTCCCCGTGCCTAAATCTCACTCCTGATGAGTCGCACTCGAGCGGGGATGACCAGCAAGTCGTGCCGCGCAGGCTGCCTACGGCTGAGCAGGTGCTATCTAGTTTGGCGGAGCGCTTGGGCCCTGGAAAGAAGCGGTCCCTGACGCCTCCTGGTTCTCTGGCTCCTACTGAAACTGAAGAGTCTGCTGCTATGCAGGACCTTGCTCCTTCTGATGAAGGTGAGTTATTCTCCGATTCGGGCTCCTCGGACGAGATGCCCTGGAGCCGTGATGATTCTGGACCCGGTTCTTGGGGCCTGTGTGACACTGATGAACTACTTATAAAGATCTTTGAGGTTTTGTCAATCTCCCCTCCTGGAGAGGCTCCCAAGCTTAAGAGGGAGAGTTTCCACACAGCGACGCCGCGCTTGGAATTTCTGGAACAGGAGCATTTCCATGCTCTAATATCCAAAGAATGGGAATCGCCTTGTAAACTTAAAGGGGTTCCAGGGGTCTGGGATTGGAAGTACCCTTTTCCCCCTGATGTGGTTAACTTTTGGTCAGCACCTCCCGTGGTGGATGCACCGATTATAGGGGTTACTAACCCCCCCTTCATGACTGCCCCTCATTACCGTACCCTTCGGGATGCTGAGGACCTGCGCATTGACAGACTGGCTTCCCACGCCTTTTCGTGTGCAGGGACGGCTCTGCGCCCGGTCTGTGCCATGGCCATCACTGCGGTGGCCGCAAGGACCTTCATTAGAAAGCTACTTGATCACCAACCTGAGGATCTCCCCTGGGAGGTCTTTAATGCACTCTCAGATTGTGATGTGTTTGTGAGGTTTATCCTCTCAGCGCTGGATGACACCATTAAGATGTGTGCTAGAACCTCTGCCCTTGTGGTAGCTATTCGCCGCCTGGTTTGGCTGCGACAGTGGGGTGCTGACGATGATACGAAAAAGGCTCTCACTGGCCTTCCCTTCAGTGGACGGTGTCTATTTGGGGCCCGTTTGGACCTTTTTGGAAAAAAGGGTAAGGCACCCCTACGCAGAAGGCCGTCTCGGCCTCCTCGGGGCAGGGACACCCCTCCCCCTCCCTACGTTAGTGTCAAACACGAACCAGAAGTGTGCTTCCAACTTTTCGGCGTAGATTACCACTCCAGGGTGGGCAGGCAACGCCCTGGGCCCTCTGGCAGGGCTAAGTCCATATCTGCCAAGACCTCCCAAGCATGAAGGGACGCCCTCGCCCTTCTGGGCGAGGGGACTGCCGCAGCACCTGGCTCCTATCTGGGAGCGTATCGTCTCCTTCTGGTGGATCCAGGAGGTAGTTCCCCTGGACACGGGATAGAGTTTGCTGGGCGGTCCCTTTCAGAGGTTGTCAGGGTGCTTCTAGTCCCTGTTTTCCCTTCAGGAGTTGGTGCAGGCTGTACCGGGCCTGCAGAGTCTGGGCTCACTTGAAGGTTGCCCTTAACAGGCTGGGGCGATGGCCCCTGTTAACCTTCCTCTTTCCCTCAAAATGATGAGGCAGTCTGGGCCATGCTGGCCTATGGTAGGCTGGGCAATTCTACACTCTCAGGTAGTCCCTGCATGATATCTCTGTGTTGGGCCACAGGCGCCCTGTGCAAGGGGGGCCTCTTGCCACCTGTGGAGATCTAAGATCCTTTTAGTTTCCCCTGTGTCTTCTGGACACCGAGACCTTTACAGGTCAGTGTTGAAGGACCAACCCTGCGGATTGGGGCCTTGTTTTTGGCCTCTCTTCTGCTCGCCAAGGCGCGGATGGGGGTGATGTCTGACATGCCTGTGGGGCGTCCGCACTAGGACCTACCGGATCGTCCTTCACTTCCCAATCTCTACGTCGGCCGGCGGTGTCTTCTGGGAGTTATTTGGATGGGTGCTCAGTCACCTCAATCCCTCATTGTCCCTTATTCGCTACCTCCATTCCTTGGATTTGGTTCAGGCTTGTACCTTCTTTCTTGGCAATAAGTGGACTCCTGGTTACATGGGCTCTGTCCCTCGTTGCTGTCTCCTTCCTTCACCAGGCAGGATTGCAGCTGGTGGGCCCGTTGGTGGCGGATCAGAGGATGTCCCTTATATTCAGAGCCCTTGGGCTCTTCGGCACAGTAGGTTATTAATCCTGGAGGGGGTTCCAGCACCCCTGGAGCTAGGTCTGTGCTCATTCCCCCTTGGTACGGTGGTTCCTCTTGGTCTGGTTAAATTCAAGAACCCTGTCCGGAGGCACCCCCCTCCCTTTCTTGCATCTTCCTGTAGATGGTCATCTTGGGTACCAAGTCTCGCAGGTTGACGGGGGGGGGGGGGGGATTTTCTTCTAAAATCCCCCGTGGTAAATAGGTAGGGTCCCTTAGAGGGTCCATCTTACCTACTGATTTTGTTAAAACAGTGAGCCTTCCGTTGGCTCTATCTTGCTGGACTACTCCTCTTCAGGACCTGTCTATTTGGGGACTCTTGGCCTGTTGGAGGACTGTGGCCTGTATTTATTATCAGTCTGGAACTTGGAGCTATTTGCGTGTGTGTGTTTTTTCACTTTATGCGTGTGTGTGTATGTTTACTGTCGGCCCGCGCGCACGCTCTCTGCGGCGGCGGGCCGGTTCTCTCTCAGGGACGGCTCCGCGGCCATATTGGCCGGGGAGCGCGACCTTCTGCCTTCCACAGTGAGGGGGGGTGGGGCCTGGCGCCCACCCGCGTCGGCCCGCCCCCCTCGGCGTCGTCGGCCGGCTCCAGCCCTATTGGCTGGAAGTGCAGCTTTGGAGGGGGGGGGGGGGAATTCCGCGTCGGTGGGGGGCGGGGCCATGTGCAGGCGGGCCAGCGCTGACCTGCCCCCTTCTCCCTCTCCTCGTCTGGATGCCATCTGCCGCGTGAGTGCCCCATACGGGCTCCTTAGTTGGTAATCCTATTCTTATGACCTACTTGTGGACATGTTGCCGAGCGTCATTGTGCCCGTGGGCTTCATCCATGGGGGCATATTTTTGTGTGTGTGTGCCTATATGCCCTTTTAATTGCTCTGTATGGCTGCTTGGCGATATATTTATATGTATACGCAGTCATATACCTTTATGAATATTTCGGCAGTGTGACTGTATATCTATGCTAGGGCATCCCTTACTATGCACCGCTCTTATGTGTCCTTTTTTGTGTGTTACAGGTGTCCCCGTATAAGTGCATTTTAAGGGGTCTCTCCTGGTCCTGGGGTCCCTAGCTATAAATATTGTCCACCCTCAAAAAAATCCTCCCACCGGGACTTTAAGGGGCATCCCGGGTTGCTTATGCGTAATTCACTACTGTCTCGCGACTGACCACAAAAATTCACCATATGGAGGCTCTGCAGGATACCAGGCCCTGGATCCTTTCGGGACAATCCGGGCCATGTGTGGGGTATGCCTTACGGGGGACAATGTGCTGATCTGTATACCATGCGCACAAAAGACCATAACGCGGCAGTCTGGTACCCAGCCTTCTGGGTCGGCTCCTCCCGCCTCATCGCCTCCCCCCCCCCCCCCCACCTGATCCGTACCCCAAGTGACATTGGTACTAGTGGGGAGTCGCTTTCTCATGTTTGGGCTAAGTTGGCCAGCATAGAGAAAATGATTGCTAGCACGGTGGGCAAGAAGCCCCAGGCTAAAAAGAGACAGTTGTCGTCGGCCCAGCCCTTGTGGGACACTGATGATGAATCCGCTGAATTGTCCGATTATTCCCCGTTAGAGGAGGGGGAATTGTATCAGGATTCAGAGGCTGACTATGGTCAGACTGGGAATTCCAATGCCGGGCAGGCGCGCTGGGGGATGCTGTTGATACGGCCACTGTTTTGTCACATTTATTGGAGGTGTTGGATATTGATCCACCTGAGGCACCCCCTCTTAAGAATGGGGAATTTTTGGGGCCCTACAAGCCCCGTCTGGAATTCCCTACCCAGGGTCACTTTGATGCGCTGATACTTAGGGAATGGGAGAGGCCCTGTCGGCTCCCTGGTGTGCCTCAGGGATGGGGTAAGAAGTATCCCTTTCCGGTGGAGGTGGTCAAGCGCTGGTCTTCTCCTCCCGAGGTCGACGCGCCTGTGTTAGGGTTGACCAACTCTTCTGTACTGAACACCCCTGACGCCTCTTCCCTTAAGGATGGCGAGGACAAGTGCCTTGATCAGATGGCGTGCCACGCATTTGCCAACGTGGGCTCGGCCCTGCGACCGGTTAGTGCATCTGCTATGGTGTCGCTTGCTACCAGGTCTCTTATCAGGGACTGGCTGAATAACGCTCAGCTGGATCCAGCTAGCGCTGAGTTCGCTGTACTTAAGAAGTGCGAATTGTTCATGGATTTTGTCATGGCTGCGATGGAAGACTCCATTGTCGTGTGTAGTAGGACGTCAGCCTTGCTGGTGGCCATGCGCAGACTGGTCTGGCTCCGCCAGTGGACAGCGGACGTTGGAGCCAAGTCACTCGCAGCTCTCCCCTTCTTGGGTGCGTGGCTGTTTGGAGATAAATTGGATGCTGTTGCTAAAGGCGGTAAGTTACCTCAGCGGAGGAAGCAGCGCCGTCCCCTTCGGCGGGCGGGCTCGTTCACTCCTTCCTTTCGAGGGGCCAGAGCGTCTAGGGGTCTGGCCTTCTCGGGGGTCAGGGGCTCGTCCTGGAACATAGGCAGAGGTCAGGCACGTCCCGCGGCTGCCTGGGGTTCCAAGCCCAAGCCTGCCGTTAAACCGGCTCAGCAATGAAGGGGCGCCCTCACCCGTAAGGGTGGGGGGGGGCGGCTGCGACTCTTCTTCCGGGTCTGGGCCTGGGAGGTCACAGACAATTGGATCTTGGAAGTGGTCTCCTCCGGGTACAAGCTGGAGTTCGAGTACTGGCCGCCCCCAAGATTCTTAAGGCCTCGGATGCCCTCGGACCCTCAGGCTGCGCAGGGGCTCCTGTTGGCAGTGAAAAGCCTTCTGGATATGGGGGTTATATGCCCGGTGCCTCCGTTGGAAAGAGGCAGGGGTTACTACTCCAACCTTTTCACGGTCCCCAAAAAGGAGGGTTCGGTGAGACCCATTCTAGATCTCAAGGTTCTCAACAGGTTTATCAGAGCCAAAAAGTTCCGCATGGAGACTCTGCACTCGGCTATCAATTCCCTTCACCAAGGGGATTTTATGACATCCATAGACATCAAGGATGCGTATCTGCATGTTCCGATTTTTCAGGCACATCAGAGATTCCTCCGGTTTGCGGTGGGGGATCAACATTATCAATTCGTAGCTCTTTCCTTCGGTCTGACCTCGGCACCAAGGGTCTTCACCAAGGTTTTGGCGGGCGTAATGGCTCTGCTCAGATCTCAGGGCATTCGCATTGTGCTTTATCTGGACGATCTGCTGATTTCTGCTTCTTCCCTTCAGCAGGCAGAACTGGACACCCTCCAGGTGGTGTTGACCCTGGAGAGATTCGGGTGGGTGATGAACCGCACCAAGTCTTCTCTCTCCCCGTCTCGAGTGATTTCATTTCTGGGCATGAATCTGGATACCATTCGGCCCAGAGTGTTTCTGCCCCAGTCCAAGGTGCAGGGGATTCAGGACCTGATCCGTCTTCTTCTGGCCAGCCCTTGTCCCTCTATCCGACAGAGGATGAAACTGGTGGGCCTGATGGTGTCCTCCTTCGAGGCGGTGCTGTTTGCACAATTTCGCATGAGATCTCTTCAACTTCTCCTATTGACGTATTGGGACAGGAGCCCACAGTCTTTGGATCAACCTTTCAGGATGTCTCCCAGGGTTCGGCAGTCACTTCGGTGGTGGCTGGACTCGAGCAATCTGGTGAAGGGCAGATCCTTTCTGGTCCCTTGTTGGGAGACGGTTACCACGGATGCCAGCCTGTCGGGCTGGGGAGGTTACTGGAAGAGTCATCAGTTCAGCGGGGTCCCCAGGAGGCTCACACCCCCATCAATGTCTTGGAGCTCCGAGCCATTCGTCTGGTTCTGACTCGGTTAACCCCACAGTTACGGGGTCTTCCGGTTCAGGTGCCTTCGGACAACCGAACGGCAGTGGCCTACATAAATCACCAAGGAGGGACTCGCAGCTGGAGTGCCCTCAGGGAAGTCTCTCCGATCCTGCGATGGGCGGAGAGAAATGTTCCTTGCCTTTCGGCAGTTTACATTCCGGGGGTGGAGAATACGGAGGCGCATTCCCTGAGCAGGGGGTCCTCTCGCCACGGAGAGTGGTCTCTTACCTGAGGTTTTTCTGGATCTTTGCCGCAAGTGGGGGACTCCGGAGGTGGATCTCTTTGCCTCGAGGCACAATCACAAACTTCCATCATTTGTGTCTCTTTCTCAGGATCCCCTGGCCTTGGCAGTGGATGCCTTGTCTCTGGCGTGGAAGGACCTGGGTTTTCTGTACCTGTTTCCACCTGTCTCCTTGCTGGGCAGGGTGGTTCGCAAACTGGTTCTAGAAGGGGCATCAGCGATTCTGTTGGCTCCAAGGTGGCCAAGAAGGGTTTGGTACGCAGACGTTGTAACGATGGCCGTAGACCAGTGCTGGCTTCCTCTGATACCGGACCTGCTATCCCAGGGTCATCTACTTTACCCCAATTTACAAACGCTGGCTTTGACGGCCTGGCTGCTCAAACCTTCGTCTTGAAAGAGGAAGGTTTGTCTGAGGCGGTCGTTCAGACCCTGATTAGGGCTAGGAAGCGGTCCTCTTCTGGCATTTACTGTAGGACTTGGAGGTCCTATATTGATTGGTGTGAGGCTAGGGCCTTGCCTTGCAGGGTTTTTTCTGTACCCAGGATTTTGGAGTTTCTTCAGCATAATCTGGACCTGGGGTTCCAGCTTAGTACCTTGAAAGGGCAGGTTTATGCTCTGTCGGTTTTCTTCCAGAGGTCTTTTGCTCTACACCCGCTGGTTAAGACTTTTTTCCAAGGGGTGGCGCATGTGCGGCCCCCTCGAAAAGCTGTAGTTCCTTTTTGGGACTTGAATTTGGTTCTTTCGGCTCTGCAGGGTCCGCCTTTTGAGCCGCTACATGATATTGCTCTTTCGGTTCTCACTCAGAAGGTTGCCTTCTTGGTGGCGATTACCTCGGTTCGGCGTGTCTCTGAGTTGGCGGCTCTGTCGATTCAGGCCCCTTACTTTGAGAGACACCAGTATAAGGTGGTTTTTCGTTTTAAACCGGATTTCCTTTCTAAGGGGGTGTCTGCTTTCCACCTCAATCAGGATATTGTTCTCCCTTCCTTGTGTCCTAAGCCTAACAATGACAAGGAGAGGGTTCTGCACAATTTGGATGTTGTTCGCTGTGTGAAGTACTATTTGGTGACTACGTCTTCCTTCCGCAAGGACGCCCTTGTCGTGGTGCCCTGCGGGCCCAGGAAAGGTTTGGCACCTGCTAAGTCTGCGATTAGCAAATGGATTCGTCAGGCCATTTTTGGGGCCTATTCTGCTAAGGGGAGGACTCCCCTTTTTAGGGTCACCGCGCACTCTACTCGTGCTGTGGGTGCATCCTGGGCTTTTCAGCACCAGGCTTCTGTTGAACAAGTTTGTAAGGCTGCTACTTGGTCTTCTGTTCATACTTTTTCCAAGTTTTACAAGGTTGATGTGCGGGCTTCAGCGGATGCTGTTTTTGGCCGCAAGATTCTGCAAGCTGCAGTGGTTTGAGTTGGTACACTCTTTACTGTTTATGGTTCCCACCCTTGACGGACACTGCTATTTGATGTCCCAACTGTCAAGACTTATTGAAGCGGAGTGTATGTCACACTTGGAATAATACCGTTTTGTGATTACTCACCTTTAAAACGGATATTATAAGTGTGACATACACTCCGCTTCACCCACCCTGTTTGGTATTCTGGATCCTTTATATGGTGAACCTTTGTTTTTTTGTTAATATTGTTATATTTGGTTCTTCCTGGTCCCTTTACTGCTATCTTACACTGGGGAATTGGTGGGAGGTCCCAGGTAGTTATGGACCGGGAGGGGCAGAAGTTCGCCCTCTACTGGAGAATAACCCAACTGTCAAGACTTATTGAAGCGGAGTGTATGTCACACTTATAATATCTGTTTTAAAGGTGAGTAATCACAAAACTGTATTTTTAGCAAGGTTAGAAGTCCAGACATAAAAGGTATAAATTGTGTCAAGAGGGAGCACAAGTGTGGGAGGGACAACTCCCCCCCCCCCCCCCCCCGGTTGCGCGATTGACTCGCCTTTTATACAATCCCTTGCTGTGTATGCTTGTTTCAGTCTGATTTTCTTTGCCACTCTGAGCGGCAATGAAATTTGAATGCCGGCTGTATCCCTGCCAATAATCTAGCTAGGTATGCACCTGCTCCAGGCATTTCTGAATGGCCAGCAAAGGCACTCCCACTGCTAAAGGTGAGTGGCAAAGGATTTTGAATGGAACACGCACCGCTGATTGGCTAAGCAGCCTATGCATGCGCTGTGGAGACAAGGAGTCAAGATCACTGGCGACCCTGGGGGATACACACAACATGGCAGCCAAACAGGAGTATCAAAACCCAAGAAAGTTAAAATCTTGTGTTTCTAAAAACATCCTCACGACAGTATACTTATGAGACTTTGTCTCCACTTCTTAGTATGGAACGCATGACCACCAGAATGAATAAAACTTTGTCCCCTCCTCCCAGTCTCAAGTTGCTTTTGTGTTCCTGCCTTGGGAAAGAGCCAGACCATTAGCTTCTGGACCCACGGGTTTAGGTAAGTATCTGGCACTGTGGGTTTGATGCAGGGTGGACCCACAAGGCTCCGGCTCTGGAGGCAGACTGCCAGGGACCCGAGCTACCCCCAGAGGTTTGGTGAGACTCTCCATTCCCTGGCCTAGTTCTGGGACGGGGGTGGTGAGCTGTTTTACCCTATTTACGAAGGATGACCTCACCTTATCATGCCATATTGCTGTTCTTTTTTTATTTGTTTTTAGAGAACGCTATACTATACACTATATGCTGTTCACCTTCTGCTAACTGGTTTCCTTTATTAAAGCGAACCTACATGCCCTTTCTACTATCGACTAAAAATGGTCCTGATTAATTGGGACATTTTCCTACTGTACCCACGCCAGGAAGGAGAATTTGCTTCTAGCAAGAGTTCCCATCTAGTGGAAGTGAGGGAATCCCTACACACACATACAGAGGCTACATTACTTCTATTTGAAGACGTGCTTCATTCCTGTGTGCAGCAGCTTCCTGTCCCCAGCCGGCTGCCATAAATGTTTTTACTTTCCAATATTCCTTTTTTTGTTGCACTGCTGGCTTGTAATACCATAAGAAGAATAGTGTATTACTTACACTCATGTAATAAATACAGCACCTTATTACCCATATTATTTAATGGCGCTCTCTAATAAAGGACTTAATGATGATCTTTCTTTATGTAAGTTAGATCCAGCATTACATCAGGCTTTTTTGACCCATATAAACCGGAATAACAGCCTGGCACAGGGGGGAAACTCCCCGAAACTCACTTACCCCACCTGCATGCATAATACTGTTGCATTGTCAGCACTTACTTTTTCTCTATTTTTAGCCATTTGTGACTGTTGTCTCAATTTAACTGCCTGTGTTGATACCCTGTCTAGCTGATGCGGAGAGTCTCAGCACCTTATGGCTGTAAGTCTTACCGGAACTAACTCTTTGCATTTCCCTGTCCCTGGCAGATGGGGACTTGCCAGTTTCTATAACCTAGATATGTGCTTTTTCAGCAGTGGGCAGGTTATAGATGAAAGAATTGGAGATTATGCTAGGCTATAATGGACCATTGCCCTAGATATATATGAAGAGAAGATAGGGCTCACTCTATAACAACCCCACCACAATGAAATTAACTTTATATTAAAAAAAATAGAAATATTCTTAGTATACAGTACGTCCTGCTCCAGATATAGTACTTACACTTGGGTTATCCTCCGCCAGATGGCGCTGCGCTGCACTGCAGAGACATGCAAAACAGGCTCCTCCCGGCCCTCAAATACCCAGGGATCTCCCACAAATCCCCAGATTTCTCTGCAGCGCCGACTGCGAAGACATGAAGTATCACTCTCGCAGGTGAGCGGGGCTATCAAAGCCTGCGGCCCTGTTGGACTATTCCCACCCGTCCTCCCTGTGATGTGCCTCCCAGCCTGGGCTGCGCTGGTCGGGTGAAGGTAGGCAGCACCATGCGTGCTCATGGAGCCATGCTCCACCGCAGTCCCCCACCAAAGGGTAGGCGGTTTAGGCTGATGGTGAGCCTCTAGGGGATGCCCCTCCCGCACTATTGCCCCATGTCCCGTGTAGCGGTGGGCCCTGTACAAGGGGTCGCCATCCTCCCTCGTTCCCCCCGTAGTTCGGGTGTGTGGTGGTCTCAGTGTATTTGGTTTACACGCTTATGGCCTTATTATTGACCTGACTTATATACCTGGTGTCAGAACTGTGCTGTTTGCTTTTTTATTGTGTATCGGCCGCCGCCGCGCGCGCGTTTCTTCTTTATTGGATGTGCTGCGCCGGGGACCTGGCTTGGCGTGCTCCGCGTCACATGACGCTCTGGCCCGCCCTTCGAGGTTTGCTTGGCGCCATTTTGATGGTATTCGCGCGCGCGTGGTAACGGTCCTCCTCCTCCCTTGGTCTGTAAATGCCCTCGCGGGCGATTTTTATACTTCTTGCTTACTGGGCATGTTTCTGACACCCCTTATTCCCATTGTGTCTTTCAGACTAGTGAACACCATTGGCTTCTCCTGGCCCGGTGTAATTTATAGCGGGCCTTGTAAAATTCTCACACTTCCCTAGCAGGTCTTTGGGGCATCCAGGGTGGCCTATAACGTAAATCCCTACTGGCATATTGTGCCTAAATAATCACCATATGGAGGCATCTCAGAATTATGTGACCGGGGTCCCTCTGGGACACGACCGGCTGTGTGTAGCGTGTGGACAACCCCATGCTGATGCTGACAGGGCACGGGTCTGCGGACTCTGTGCCCAGCACTGGCCCTGCAATCAGGCTTGCCAGTGGCTGCACCTCGTTTCAATTCACATTTCCCCATGCTTAAATCTCACTCCTGCTGAGTCGCATACAAGTGGGGATTTGCAGCCTGTTGGGTCTTCCAGACTGCCTACGGTTGAACAGATTATTGCGAGGTTGTCAGAGCGCAAGGGCCCTGGTAAGAAGCGGCACTTGACGCCTCATGTTATTGTTTTTCCTATGGGAACTGAGGAGTTTACTACTCCGTGTGACTATACCCCTTCTGATGAAGGAGAGCTGTTCTCTGACTCAGGCTCATCTGATGAGAGGCCGAGGAGTCATGACGATTCTGGCCCTGAATACTGGGCCCAGTGTGACACTGACGATTTGTTGATTAAGGTCTTTAAGGTTCTGTCTATTTCTCTCCCTGGTGAGGCCCCCAAGCCGAGAGGGGAGCGTTTCCATACAGCGACAGCACGCTTGGAATTTCTAGAGCAGGCTCATTTCCATGCTCTCGTGCTCAAGGAATGGGAATGCCCCAGTAAACTGGGATAGGAAATACCCTTTTCCCCCTGATGTGGTTAATTGTTGGTCATCACCCCCCGTGGTGGATGCCCCGATCATAGGGGTTCCTAACCCCCCCTTTATTACAACCCCTGCTTATAGTACTCTTCGGGATGCTGAGGACCGGTGCATTGATCTGCTGGCCTCCCACGCCTTTTCTTGTGCAGGGACGGCTCTGCGCCCGGTCTGTGCCGCGGCTATTACTGCAGTGGCTGCTAGAACCCTCATCAGAAAGATGCTTGAGAATCACCCTGAGGATCTCCCCTGGGAAGTGTTTAATGCACTCTCCAGTTGTGATGTGTTTGTAAAATGTATCCTATTAGCGCTGGATGACACCATTAGAATGTGTGCAAGAACCTCTGCCCTTGTGGTGACTATACGTCGCTTGGTTTGGCTGAGACAGTGGGGTGCTGACAATGCTACTAAAAAGACTCTTACTGGGCTTCCCTTTAGAGGGCAACGCCTGTTTGGGACCTGTTTGGTAAAAAGGGCAAATCACCCCAACGCAGACGGCCGTCTCGCCCCCTCGGGGCAGGGGCACCCCTCCCACTCCCTACCATAGTGTTAAACAAGAACCAGGGGTGTCCTTTTCTGGGGGCTCGCACAGACTCCTGCCCCGGGAGCAGCAGACAATGCTCTGGCCCCTCCGGCGGGGCTAAGCCTAAATCTTCCACCAAACCCCCTCAAGCATGATGGGGCGCCCTCGCCCGTCTGGGTGAGGGGATGGCTGCGGCGCTTTGCTCTTGTCAGGAGGCATTACGCCTCATACTGGTGGATTCAGGAGGTAGTGTCCTCCGTATACAAGATAGAGTTTGCTGCGCGGCCTTCCCCAAGATTATCAGATACCGAGTACTTCTGGTCCCTGCCTCTGTTCAGGCGCTGCGGGGTCTGAGGGTCACTCGCAGATTGCCCCTTAACAGGCAGAGGCAGGGGCCGCTACACCAACCTTTCCACAGTCCCCCAAAAGGATGCGTCAGTCTGGCACATTCTGGATTCACAGGTTCCCGGCAATTCTCCAATTACAGGCCGTTTTCTGCATGGAAACTCTGAGATGGGCCATCAGCGCCTTGCGCTCAGGGGGCTTCTTGCCGTCTGTGGAGCTCAAAGATGCTTCTGTTCACTTCCCTGTGTCTTCTGGACACCGAGGTTCTTCAGGTTCTTGTTGGAAGCTCCAACACTGCTAACTTGTGGCCTTGTTACCTGGCCTCTCTTCAGCTCCCACAGTACTCACCAAGGTGCTGACGGGGGTGATATCTCTCATGAGACCAAGGGGCGTCCGCGCTATGACCTGCCTGGACGTCCTTTTTCACTTCCCAGTCTCTACGTCAGGCTAAGTTGGTTTTCTTGGCTGGTGGTGTCCACTGGGAGTCATTTGGATGGGTGATCAATCACCCCAAGTCCTCATTGTCCCCTTGATTGGTAACTCCATTACTTGGAATGAATCTGGATTCGGTTCAGGCGAGAACCTTCCTTCCTCAGCAATAAAGTGGACAATCTGGTCGCATGGGCTTAGTCCCTCATTGCTGTCCACGTCCCTTCGCCAGGCAGGGCTGCTGGTGTGCCCGTTGGTGCCTTGCTCAGTAGAGATCCCTTATGCTCATTTCCCCTTGGGCCCTTCTACAACTTCTATTGTTAGTACAGGACCGGGACTCAGCATCCCTGGAGCAGGGCCTATGTGCCTTCCCCACTGGTGAGGAGTCCCTCTTTGAGTGGATGAACTCAAGGATCCTGTCTGGGGGGAGTTCCCTTCTTGCCCCTTCCTGGAAACGGTCACCATGGAGGCCACTCTATCAGGTTACAGGGGGGATTTTCTTCTGAAACTCTCTGCGGTTCTGGGGGAGGTGGGGCCTTTAGAGGGTCCATACGCCTATCAATGTTTGAAACAGTGAGCGTTCAGGTTGATTTTATCTTGTTTGACTACTCCTCCTCAGGGACTGCCCGTTCGGGGGCGCTCGGTCTGTCTGACGACAGTGGCCTACATTAATCCTCTGGAAGGGACCTGGAGCAGGAGGGTCCTCAAGGAAGTGTCTATGATACTAATCTGGGTGGAGTACAATGTTCCCTGCATATCAGTGGTATTCGCTCCGGTGGGGTCCCTCTGCGACAGGATGTGCTAATCCCTGTATCACTATGGGGTCCACCCAGTTGTGGATCGGTTTGTGTTCCGTCACTTTCACAAGCTCTCTGCCCTTGTTTCCCTGTCCCAGGATCCTCTGGCCGTGGTCAGGATGCCTTGGTAACGTTATGTTTGGACATTCTGTTCTGTATGTCCTTTCTCCATTCCCCCTGCTAGGCAGGGTTCTGCGCAAGATTGCTCTGGAAGGGGGACCAGTGACTCTGGTGTTCCCCGGGTGGCCTAGTAGAGTGTGGTTCGTAGACGTGGTACTGAGGACAGTAGTTCTGTACGTTCTGCCAGGAGTGCCAGCTTTACTCACTCAGGGCCCCTTTACGTCACCCCAATCTACAGACTCTGGCCTAGACGGCCTGACTGCTGGAACTTCCATCTTGTTGGAGACAGGCTTATCTGTCTCGGTGATTGAGACTAGGGGAAGACTAGATACAAGCTTCTTCTCCTTCTTACATCTGTTATAGGGTATAGTTTACCCATGTTGATTGGTGTGAGTCTAGGTCTCTTCCCTGTCGGGCGTTCTCGGTTCCCAGGGTTCTAGAGTTGTTACAGCATGAGTTGGAGTTGGTCTCCAACTCAGTACTCTGATGGGTCAGGTTCTGCCCTGTCCGCCTTGCCTTGGAAGTCTTCCTTGGTTAAGACTTCTTTCAGGGGGTACTCATCTGCGTCCCCCATGTAATCCTATGGTCCCTGTTGGGATTTGAATTTGATTCTGTTTGCTTTGCTGGGTTTTTCCCTTTGATCCTATTCAGGATGCTGTCTGGCTGTTCTCACCTTCAAGGTTGTCCTTCTGGTGACTGTTACTTCGGTCAGACGTGTGTTTGGCGGGCGGCTCTGTCTACCTAGCCCCCATTCTTTGAGATACACCAGGATAAGTTGGTGTTCCGCCTGAAGCCGGACTTTCTGCCTCAGGTGGTGTCTTACGTTCATTGAGTCAAGATATTTCTTCCTTCTGTGCCTTATTCCTAGCACCGCTGTGGAAAGGGTTCTGCATTCCTTGAACAGGTGTTGGAAGTTTTTTCCTTGGTAGTCACTGTGTCCTTTAGGAGAACTGATGTCCTTTGGGCCTATGGTCACTACATCCTGAATGTGCCCGTTCTCGGGGCGGCTTTGGCCCTGATTATTTCTTGAATGGAATTTCCCTTCTGGTCCTAGGAAAGGGTTTTTTGGCTTCCGCCAAGTCTGTTAGCGATTGGATTCGTCAGGCTGTTACTCAGGCCTATTCCAACAAGGGGAAGATTCTTCCTTTTCGCTTTGATTCTTATTCTACTCGTGCTTTGATGCCTCTTGGGCTTTTCAGCACCAGGCTTCTGTTGAACTGGTTTGCTAGGCCACTACCTTAGCCTTCTGTTCATATCTTTGCAAGTTTTACAAGGTTGCTGTTAGAGCCTCAGCCCATGCTGTCTTGGCCGTATGATTATGCAGGTGACAGTGGTTTTAAACTGTCTGCTGTTGTCGTTTTTTGTTGGGGATCCCACCCTACTTTATGGACACTGCTATTGGATGTCCCAAGTGTAAGTACTATATCTGGAGCAGGACGTACTGTATACTAAGAATAATACAATTCTGTGAAATACTCATTTGTAGAATTGATATTATTTGTATACAGTATGTCCTGCTCCACCCCACCCTGGTTTTTGCATTATTCTGGATCCCCTGTATGGGGGTTGTTACCATTGTTATAGTTACCAGTTTTTTGGTGGTTAATTCTCCTGGCTTCTTGTTCACTGCTTTTCAGTGCTGGGGATTTGTGGGAGGTCCCTGGGTATTTGAGGGCCAGGAGGAGCCTGTTTTGCATGTCTCTGCAGTGCCATCTGGCGGAGGATAACCCAAGTGTAAGTACTATATCTGGAGCAGGACGCACTGTATACAAATAATATCAATTCTACAGGTATTTCACAGAATTGTATTTTTTTTATTGATGTTCCATTAAAGTTTAACACCTAAGCTCTCTCAGGTGTGTGTTACAGTAATACATCTGACAATGGGTAACATACAGAGGTGAGTAATCGCTCCTTTCTTTGATTGTTACATGATTGTGAAATAAGCAGGAGCTTTAGACATGTCCAGCAGAGCAGACTAGTTTCGCTAATATTGTACGCTTCTTCAGTGTCTGCTAGGACTCAGACAATACCAATAACAGATTATAAAGGTGTTACCTGCATGTGAAAGGCAGCTGCTTCCTATTCTTGAGTGATTGGTTTCAAAAAGGGCGCCCAACAGAATACTCTGTGGGCAAGATGTCTTGATGCCATTTATTTGGATATTTAATTGGTTGGCTGTGGGAATTATTTATAATTGCATTATGTAGGATCATCATCTATGATTATTAATTAAGTGCCACCACCCAGTTTAAGGCCGTGCCATAGATATAGTGCCCTATGCTGAGGCTATCTGGATGAAGGGTATGAGAAGTGCCCAAATAGCATTACAATGCCTTTTGACTATCCTTACGAATAGATGCGAGGTTTCAGCTCCATCTTAATGACATCTGGTTAGTCCAGTAGATGGCAGCGGTTCCATACAAGATGGGCACTAATTTAATTAGTTTAATTAATCTTTAATTTCTCTCTTATTTTTCTGCTATTTGGGCACTTCTCATACCCTTCATCCAGATAGCCTCAGCATAGGGCACTATATCTATGGCACGGACTTAAACTGGGTGGTGGCACTTAATTAATAATCATAGATGATGATCCTACATAATGCATTTATAAATGATTCCCACAGCCAACCAATTAAATATCCAAATAAATGGTATCAAGACATCTTGCCCACAGAGTATTCTATTCCCGTTGGGCGCCCTTTTTGAAACCAATCACTCAAGAATGGGAAGCAGCTGCCTTTCACATGCAGGTAACAACTTTATAATCTGGTATTTTCTTGCCAACATAATATGTTCTTGTATTACTATCTATTTCTGAAAGAAATGTATTTGTCTTTTATTCGCGTACAATATTAGCGAAATTAGTCTGCTCTGCTGGACATGTCTAAAGCTCCTGCTTATTTCACAATCATGTAGCGATCAAAGAAAGGCGCGATTACTCACCTCTATATGTAACCCATTGTTGGATGTATTACTGTAACACACACCTGAGAGTGCTTAGGTGTTAAACAAACTTTTTTAATGGAACATCAATAAAAAATGTTCTATTTTTTTAATATAAAGTTCATTTCATTGTGGCGGGGTTGTTATAGAGTGAGCCCTATCTTCTCTTCATATATGTCTAGGGCAATGGTCCATTATACCTTAGCATAATCTCCAATTCTTGCTACAAAGGATCTACTAATACAACCAACCTATATTCTTTCCACATTTCTATGGAATGCGGGATCCATGATCCAACTTACCGCAATAACTGATTGGTATAAGTGGTGGGTTAGGCTTTTTCGGGCGTAAACCCCCTTGGTTGGGGCCCAATTTTCAGGTTATAGATGCAGCAGATCAGGTGGGTGCAGGTAAGTCTACAATCCTGTTAAGCACCAACTTGGAGAACCTTAGGTACCACCAGTGTTACCTTTATCACTGGATCCTGATTTATCCAGGAAACCCTGATTAAAGGTTTTACCAATAGTAATTCTGGTAGTTCATTCTTTGTTCATTATACAGTCTGGATGACAATCTGGTTTAGCCTGCACCTGACCATGTGTGACTGGCTGTGTGCACTTTTCTTTCAGTTTTTATCCCCTTTAACCCTTCTAGGAGAACATAACTTAGAATTACTCTGCTGATTGCCTTTTTTACCTTTCTTGGGGCTCCCACCATTTTATAAGGAGCACTTATGCAGACAAGCTTTCAGGAGTCGCCTTTATATGAGACATGTTATCTGTTGTCCTTTTTTTATGCACTTTAGAATTGGTACCATTGAGTGAACATCGGCTCAAAGTATCTTTACCAAGGTTCTGGCCGATCCTCTGGTGTATTTTAGGCAAAGAGGGATCAGGATCATGGTTTCTTTGCTTCAAGCCGAGAATAATTTTTTGTTTTCTTTATGTAACAAAGGGGATAAATACAGTCTAGTTCCATCTCAGGTCATGACTTATCTAGGGTTCGGGATCAATATGATCCTTCAGAATATTGTCTTACCTTCCCAGAGATAAGGACCCTCCAGGAAGTATTTCAGTCTTTGTGCACCAGTCAGATGGCCCGGTGCATCAAGCCATGAGTAAGGTGGGGTCAGCTACACTCAAGGACGCTCTAGCTTCATGTCTTAAGCACCTGAGACAAATCTCTGGAATCCCTGGAAGATGTGATTGAGTTCTCTGACCAGGTAAAGAAGTCACTGGAGTGGTGGATATGCTAGGACAAATTTTGTCAATGGTCTGCCTTGGAGAGATCCCAGCACTGCACAAGGGAAATGGTCCAAAAAGCTGAGGCAGCCTTCCTCAAACCTAAGGGAATTGATAGCAGTAAAAGAAGCCTTATTCTCACACCATCCAAGGGGTCGACCTGTTTAGTTCAGAGCAGACAATGCAACGACCATGGCCTATTTTTGAATGGACAGGGAAGGACAAGATCGCCCTGACTCCTGGTGGTGTCAATTGAAATTCTTCTTTGGGTAGAACAGTACCTGTTTTATTTGTTAGCAATTCATCTGAAGGGGTGCCTAAATCAACTGGCAGACTTTCGTCGCTGTCCTTTGTTGGAGGCAGAATGGTCTCTATACCAGGAGGTGTTCGATCATGTTTGTGACCTGAGGGGGACCCCGGAGGTCTTTTTGCTTCAGGGTTTTTCAGGGAGTTTTAATTTCCTCTAAATACCTCCAACCCGGCTCTGGGAGTAGATGCTCTGGCACAGGATTGGCCATTTAGTCTGGCCTGTGCATTCCCTGCAGTTTGAATTCTTTCTCAACTACACAAGTTAGCCAGTCAGCCAGCTACAGTTTTGCTCCTACCCCCTGGTGGTGCAAAAGAACATGGTTTTAATGCTGTCCATACATGAACCCTGGAAGCTTCCAATGAGATTGAACCTTCTATCCCAGATACCAGTGCTTTGCTTAGATCCCCAGAGATGGTGTTTGGCTCTGTCGCCTTGCTTCTAAGGAAGGGTTTTTCAAACAACATAACTAAAACCCTACTCTTCAGTAGAAAGGAGGTAACAACAAAGATTTAGTCTGAAAGATCTTTGAAACTTGGAAAACTGCCTCTAACCTCTATCCTCTAGCGCCTCAGTGGGATCTGGCTAGAGTCCTGACAGCAATGACACCTTCATTTGAACAAGCTCTGGATTCACCTATTAAATTCCTCACATGAAAGGTACTGTTTTTAGTGGCAATTACTACTTCCCACAGAATCCATGCCGTCACCCTTTTCTTCAGATTTTTCGTGATCGGGTGGTATTAAGAGTGGACCCCTGCTACCTTACAAAAATATCTTCTAACTTTGTTCAGGCTCGGGAGATTGTTTTTCCCATCAACGGGCAGTAAAGATTCCTCTATAGAGAAGTCTTTGGACGTCAGAGCATGTCTTCTGGAATACTTTAACCAAGGATTGGACAAAGGCAAATTTTTTTTATTCATTTCATTTTCAAGGCCTGGGAAGGGCCATCGGGTGTCTAAGTCAACTTTGTCCCGTTGGATGAAAAACACAATCAGTATGGCGTATAATGGATCTCCGGTTCCAGGAAAAATTACAGTTCACTCTGAGGGGTGTCTCTACGTCTTTTGCGGAGCAAGCTGAGGCCTCTATTTAACAGGTTTGTAAAGCGGCCACCTGCTCTTCAGCCAAGACTTTTCTTAGACATTACCGTTTGGACTTGCTGACATTAGAAGATCAGTCCTTTTGGCAGGAGTGTGCTTTGAGCTGCCTTTCTCACCCAGTAAAGGTAGATTTCGTTTATCGTCTTATAAGTATGCTGCCCAGAGGATGTTTTGAGAAAACTTAAGTTAGTTACCTTGTAACCACTTTTTCTAAACATCCTAACGGGCAGTGGGGAATGCTGTTTGCTGATGCCCCTGTGGCAGCACAGGACCGTGCAACACAGGTTTTGGTCTGCTTTAATTATCTCAACCCCCAATGACTGCCCTTCTATAATTGCTTCGCAGTGGAAAAAGATTGTAGTGACACTCAGGTTTGACTTTAGATAATAAAGCTGAGGTTTTAAATTTGAACTTCCCTACTAAAACTGCCATTTCTGCTTTCCTAAGCCACATGTGCAGGCTCTTGTCCAGTTAGAACAGTTTGCCATGTATATGTAATGTACAGCAAACGGGAGCGAAAGTGGCCTTTGCCTCAGCAGTGGGCGCGCTCTCGTCCCCAATGGCTGGTCGCAGGAGTGCACTCACAGTCCAAGGATGCTGATATTAGCCACACAATGAGTAAATTGGAGAGGGAGCCATGAAGCAGGTGATCTTTGTGCCACCATGGAGGGTTTTCCATGATTTGGGATGTCCCAGGGAAAGGCCAACATCCAGCCCTGGAATCTTTTAGATTACTTTTTAGATAACGCTTCTCAATAGGACACATGTAAACACTGGTTTGGTGATTTTTTTTCAGTTATATTCTTCCTTTCCTTTTCTCTATTTTTTTTTCGTTTTATGTTTTTATCTACCCTTTTTTCCTTAGAATTTTGTTATTGTAAGCAGTTAATTTATATTTAGTAACTTGTAGCATTAAACCGGACCTTCAGCATCATTTCATGAAAAGCCCAAACTCCTAAAGTGGACCTTCACTCTGAATAAGAGTCTATCTTATATGTTTCCCACACCCTGTACATACAGATTGCTCACATTAAAAATCCTACCTGCATCTACTGCATGTTATGAGCCTTTAAACATCCAAGATGGTGGCTCATGGAGCATCAGGCAGCCTGCAAACAAGAAGTGCCTTCTGACTGTGCTGCTCTGCATTCTGGGACTGCTGACCTTTTCCTGACCCCAGCTCTGCTCTGTCTGAGCAAAGCACAGCTATAACCCGTCCTGTACTTTATCCCACTCTCCTTTCCTCAGTAAGTGTGATGCTTCTGAGACAAGATGGCGGCGCCCGTAACCTAAAGTACTGAACAGAGTTGCAGCCCAGTGGGGAAAAGAATAATAAGTGACTAAAAACTTAAAATGTATTAATTTTAGATGCTGGGGAATCGTTTTTTAAGGATTTGGGCTTTTCATTAAATAATACTGAAGGTCCGGTTTAAAAGACTATTCCCCATCATTTAAAGTATATTTTATGTTTTTAGTCTTTTTTAGTTCTTTTTATTCTTGCCCCCACCGGTTTGCAACTATGTTTAGGACTTTAGTATATGGGTGCCGCCATCTTTCCACAGATGCATCACATACTGATGAGAATAGAGGGGGGTTGCATGGGGGCAGATAGCTTTGCACAGGCAGAGGGGTTAGGAAAAAGACAACAATCCTGGAAACTAGGAGCCCTCCAAAATGCCTATGTTACAGTATATAACCCACATTGAAAGTAGTGGTAATATATTTACAGTGTAAATTATGCCATACAGGGTTTTGTTCAATATCTCTATTTTTACATTGCAGTGTTTCCCAGCATTCCTGAGAAGCCGGGCATGCCTTGTCCAGGGGAAGACAGTAAGTCAACTGAGTAAATTTTTCTGTTTAGATATTTTTATGATTTTATTGCAAATAAAATGAATTCACAGGATCCATCTATAGCAAGCAACAAGTACATACATTAGAAAATAGATGCATCGTTTAGAATTTGCTGAAAACTGTCACAATGTATTGCAAAGGATGTAGGGAATGTCCAGATCAAGTTGAAGCCTCCACCGTGTGATCCGTTAGTATGATAGGCAAATCATGCATTCTTTATAGGTCGAGCTGGTGAGTTCAGAATATTTCTGGAACCCTCATTAGCAAGTGTGCATTCCACTGAAGGATTGATATAAACCATATATTAATAAGAGTGGGGAAGGAAAATAACCAAAATAGCCAAATGGAAGAGGAGAGGAAGTAAGGCAAAGACGGGAGAAGATAAATATTGCAGGTTTAAATGAGACCTCCAGTCAAAAAGTGATATAAGTCTTTAGCCCAGTGGGGGAAAGAATAATAAGTTAGTGACTAAAAACTTAAAATATATTAATTATAGATGCTGGGGAATCCTTTTTTAAGGGTTTGGGCTTTTCAATAAATTATGGTGAAGGTCCGGTTTAAGCAAACTTTTCCTGGCCTAAATTTTACAGGGTTAATACAGTATGTCCATCAAGTTCAACCAAGGGTGTTGGGGTAGGGAAAGTTATTTTTCGTTTTTTTTAGTTTGCTTTTTTACTGATAACAGCTAAGCGTAACTGTTAATGGTGTTTTCTTCTAAATAAACATCTAATCCTTTTTTGAAGCTGTCAGCGGTTGATGCCATAGCAAGCTTCTTTTGGAGGCTTTTCTACAGATTTATAGTTCTTATAGTAAATTATTGTTGCCTCCAGAGATTGACTTATTTTTCCAGTCAATATAAGTGCCCCCTTGTCTTTAGAGAGGATTTTACCTGAAATAGTGTTTCCCCATATTTTTTTTGTATTGCTTATTTATATATTCATACAAGTTAATCATGCGCTTCCGCTCAGTCGTCTCCTCTCAAGACTAAACAGATTTAATTATCGTAATCTTTCCTCCTAACTAAGCTCCTTCATTCCTCTTATTAGTTTGGTGGCTCTTCTCTGCACCTTTTCCATAGTCGGAGCATCCTTTCTATGAACTGGTGCGCAGAACTGGATGGCACATTCCAGGTGAGGGCGCACCAGTGCCTGGTAAAGAGGCAAAATTACATCCCTATCCCATGACTCAATGTCTTTTTATGCATGGTAATATCTTGGTGGCCTTGGAAGCTGCTTGACATTGCATGTCGTTATTTAGCCTGTGGTCTACCGCTATGCCCAGATCTTTCTCAGCAAGTGATTCTCTCAGTTTTGCTCCCCCTGAGGACATATGTGGCCTTCAGGTTATTAGACCCCAAGTGCATGACTTTACTTTCTTTACATTGAACTTCATTTGCCAAGTTGATGCCATACACTCAAAGTGTCCAAGTTAAACTGTATTTTTTTAATCCTGAATACCTCAATTTCCCCAATAAGTATCTTTAGGGGACAGTGACGAATGCGTTTGCAAAATCAAGAAAAATCTCTACAACTACCCCACTGTTCAGGCTTCTGCTCACCTCCTCATAGAAGCCAGTCAGGTTAGTCTGGCAGCTTCTGTCCTTAGTAAAATTATGCTGGTTGTCGCTTATAATATTATGCATAGTTAATATTTAGTTACATATAAATGTATGTTGTCCCCTAATAACCCCTTAAGCAATTTTCCCACAATTGATGTTAAACTTACAGGTCTGTAATTGTCTGGAAAAGACCTAGAGCCCTTTTTAAAAATGGACACCACGTTTGACAAATGCCAGTCCCATGGAACTATACTAGTTGTTAGTGAGTCTTTAAAGATCATAACAGGGTTGATGAGATAACTAAGCTGAGTTCTATAAGAATGCCGGGTTGAAGTCCATTTGGTCCTGCAGTCTTATTCACATTTGAATTATTTAGTCTTCTGGATGATATCCATGTTTAGCTTGTTGAGCATTATACTTGGCCCATTGCTATCAGTGGCATCTCCTGTGCTGGCTTCTTGCTCGTCTCTTGTGTACACAGAGCTAACGAATACATTTAACAGCTCTGCCTTCTCTTCATCCTCAGTGACCATTTTTCCATTATCATTAATTAGGGCACCTACCTGTTCTGATTTATTTTTCTTTGAAGTTTTATATATTAAAAAAAAAAGGTTTAGGGTTGGTTTTGCTTTCTTTGGCCACATCTCATTCATTTTGTGCATTTGCAAACCTTATTTCTTTCTTACATGCTTTATTTACTAATTTATACTTTTTAATGGTTACAGCTGAGAGCTCAGCCTTGTAATTTCTTGCTCTTTATTGCCCTTTTAGCCGCAAGTGTCAGCCATGAGGGGTTTAATTTTAGCCGCTTAGATTTGTTACCCATAGGGATACATTTTGCAAAGTTGGTACTCACAATTGATTTAAAGCACTCCCATTTGTCATCTGCATCCTTATTCCTCAACAGATTCTCCCAGTCCATGTCCTTTAGTGCTGCTCTGAGCCTTGGAAGTTGGCCTTCGGTGTTCTTGCCCTCCCAGACTGAAAATCTTTCTTACAGTTTGTTAAATATTGTGGTCACTGTTATCAAAGTTTTCCCGCACTGTTACCGCCCCTATCAGGTCATCATCATTTGATATTACCAGATCCAAAAGAGCATCACCCATAGTAGGTGCCTCCACAAATGTATTCATATAGTTATCTTATAGCAAGCTGAGGAATGCTCTCCCCCCTTGTAGTAGAAGCAGAACCATGTCTCCAATCGATACCTGGGTAGTTGAAGTCCCCCATCACCACCACTGTACCAGCCTGTGACACCTGGTGTATCTGTTTATGTAGCTATTTTCTCAGTTATATTTGGGGGTCTATAGATTACACCAAAATTTTGGTGAATGAGAGCAAAACCTTAAAGGTTGACAGTGACATGTGTGGAATCCAGCCATGTCTCAGCCACACAGATAACATCAATATTTTCTTCCAGTAGCAGAGCCTCAAGCTCTCCCACTTTACTAGCAGGACTTCTGGCATTTGTGAACATACACTTTAAGTTCCTATCTAGTTTGACACTTTGAGCTTCAGTATTATCTTCTGCAGTAATGCATCTGCCTAGTTTTTCACTGCTGGTTTGCAACACATGGATCTCCTTATCCATCATAGCAGTCCTCTGCCCTTCTAATTCTCCACCCACCGTCATATGCTGCCCCCTAAATAATCTGTCTTCCTCTTTGTTTTCCCTCTTGCCCCCCCCATCTCTAGTTTAAATACCCCTCCACCCCTTTTAGTATCCTCTTACCCAGCACAGCAGCCCCCCACTTCCATTCAGGTGCAATTTATCTATAGAATACAGTTTGTACCCCAATAAAAATTCAGCCCAGTGCTCTAGGAACCCAAATCCTTCTTTTTAAACTGCTTTTCCCCCTCCAACCTTCTGCATTCATTCTGCATTCATTACATACCAGTGTACCCAATGTGAGAACTGCGCTTCTAAGAAATAATCTGCAACTGCAAAATGAATGTGATACTTGATAATGTAGACATGCTTGGTCCTATGAATATCTAGTCGCTCCAAATGGATGGCTTTCATAAATCCCAAGCACAGTGATAGGGCAATATTAAGCTTTCTTGTAAGCTGAGCTTGCGCATTCAACATAGGGTCAACTGGGACCTTCTGTCAACAGGTGTCTTCTGAGCAGTGTGCAAAGCGTTCACCCATTCATCCCAGCATATTTATATAATAGGTTTCCAATGCTTGGAATAGTGATCACACTTTCTGCGCTAGGTACAGTCTGTTCTCTGCTGGTAAAGTTCTTGAAAATGCTGTGGCTCTAGCTGTGTCTCCTAATAAATAATCTGTCTGGTGCGAATGTGGATTTGGGCATTTAATATAAACAAAGCTTTCCTTACCTCTGCTGGTCTCCTGTTTCCTTCTGCCAGGAGCAGCGCTTCTGCTCCTCTGCTGGCTGGCTCAGGCCCCCCGTGGCAGGCGCTGATCGATGGAGGGGCGAGTGGCCAGGGCTGGTAAGTTCAGCCCTTCTATTTTAATCATAATTCCCAAATCCACCTTAGCATCAGGGATACACACACATCAGCAGGGACTGGACTTGTGCTCTGAGGGTTTTCTTAAGAGGACACTAAACAAAACCTTATGTTATGTTGCCTTTTTATGGTAGTAATCAATGACCATTTCATGGAAGTCTAGCTATCCTATCATGGACAGTTACTTACCCCTTTAACATAGATTTCTTCAAGCTGTTGCTGTCTATTAATGTCTTATTGATGTAAGAATACATCATTAATAATACATTGTTTCCTCCCTTCACTATAAATAAACAGGCAGCTAATGCTGTATAGGGAATGTCTGTAATCCAATGGAGACAATGTGGAAATTAAGGAAATTCTAATTTCATATTCTATGCCCTTATAGAAACAAAATGATATTTTTTCTTCCGTACAATAATAGGGCTTCACATTCAGAGCTGTTCTCGTGCTTTTTCTTAGTCTCTTTCAATCCTTCACACTTTTTATTTCTTGCTGCCAGTACCCCAAGGCCTTTTTGAAAAAAAATGACAAATAATTTCCCTGTAGATGTAAATAAATAACAATAGTTTGCAAACAATGTTGCGTCTTTGCAGTGGAGGAGGTTCTACAAAGATGAAGCAAGGACAGAAGAGTTGAAGAGCTGAAATATGGATATGATTATTTTGGTATATCAATTTCTAGTAATTCTGAATAACCCATGGTTTTCTTTTTGTAAACTTACTTATAGACATTAAAAATAACGGGGTTGCACCTTTAGCATTCTTAAAGTGGACCAAAACCCAGGATTTTGACTATCCTGGGTTTTGGTCTTTGACCCCCCCCCAGGCACCCCTGATTGGGGGTGCCCCGCTGTGTGAAACCCCCCAGGTCACCCATTCTCACTTACCCTTCCTCGGTCCTACGACGCATGCACTGCCCTCGTTTAATCAGCGCACTTTTTATTCTTTCCCCCACTAGGCATCAACTCTGTTCAGGACAATAGTATACGGGCGCTGCCATCTTGCCTCAGAAGCATCATATATTGAGGAAAGTAAAGGGGTGAAAAGTGTAGGGGGCGGGTTATAGCTGTGCTTTGCTTTGGGGTCAGGAAAGGGACAGCAATTCTAGAATGCAGAGTGGCATAGTCAGAAGACACTTCCTGTCTGCAGGCAGCCTGAGACTCCACGGCCCCCATCTTGGATGTTAAAAAGTAAAAAAAAAAAAAACACAATTGGTGCAGGTAGGATAATTTTTAATGTGGACAATCTGTATGTAGGGGGTGGGGGAAACATACAAGATAGGATCTTATTCAGGGTGAAGGTCCGCTTTAACGCCACTGTCCAGACACACAGTAACTTGTTTACATGTTATCCCCGTTGGTAACCGTATAAAATAAGCCATTTCAAAGCACTTGAAAATCTCTGGTGGTATTTAAGTTCCTTTATGTATGCTAGGCGAAACTCGTTTGTTTGCTTCAATTTCTGGGTCGTGGACGAGTTGGGAATGGCATGTTATGAAGCATACTTATAAGTCTTGTGCATGGTTGAGGGCGTGAAGGAGGATCCCGAATAGAGCAGCAGGGGGTTAAATCCTCTGCAGCTCTTACTCTTGTTCTCCACAGGTGCGCTAATTGTTTGGAATGGAGGAGGGCACAGCCACAATGTGTGTGTGGCTAGTCCTTCTCTATCCAATCAGGTATTCTATATTGTAGGCTGCTGGTCATCAATTATTTGGACCTTGCTGCCAGGCAAAATCACCAAATTAAGGTACAAAAATGGCTAGAGAAAATGAAGGTTTGAACGACACTTACCCGCCTGGCCCGGGGGTACACAACCCACCCTGGGCCACTGAATTCGTTGTACGCAGATTATTGGATTTTGCGCCGCTTGTGGTGCATCTGGAAGTAGTTGCTCCCTGTGAATAAATCCAAATCGCTGGGTGTTGTCTTCAAAAACAGATTTTTTATTGCTAATAATAAAATGCCAATGTGCACTGGTAAACTGCACAGAGGAACCTTGAAAAAGTTGTAAACGAAACGTGCGTCGGTTCCCAGCGAGAAGCAGCAGCAGAGACATTTATTTGTTATTGCTTGCACTGCATAACAGACTGCGGGGATTGCACTAACGGACACCCAGGAAGAATAAGGAGAAAAGCCTCCAGCACGCCTAAGGACTTTTTCCACACTTTCATTTATTCTTTTATTTTTTTATAACTTCATCCCATCTTTTAACTTATTTGCCACCCATCTGTGCAGTTTACCAGTGCACATTGGCATTTTATTATTAGCAATAAAAAATCTGTTTTTGAAGACAACACCCAGCGATGTTGCCAGCGATTGAATCCAATAATCTGCGTACAACGAATTCAGTGGCCCAGGGTGGGTTGTGTACCCCCGGGCCAGGCGGGTAAGTGTCGTTCAAACCTTCATTTTCTCTAGCCATTTTTGTACCTTAATTTGGTGATTTTGCCTGGCAGCAAGGTCCAAATAATTGATGACCAGCAGCCTACAATATACAATACCTGATTGGATAGAGAAGGACTAGCCACACACACATTGTGGCTGTGCCCTCCTCCATTCCAAACAATTAGCGCACCTGTGGAGAACAAGAGTAAGAGCTGCAGAGGATTTAACCCCCTGCTGCTCTATTCGGGATCCTCCTTCACGCCTTCAACTATTTTCAAAGTTTGTCAGCCCAACCAGCCGACCAGGTGCAGCTCCATACCAAGCGCGATTCTCATATACAACAAAAAAGTCTTGTGCATGCTCTGTTGTGGTCAGAGAAAGCGCTGGATCACTGTGGCTTGCTCACATTTAGAGCTCCAATAGACGGCTCCAATTTTTGCGTGTTCCTGGAGTAATGAAATTGAAAACAGGGCAAACTTTTAAACCCTGCTACAGCTTCTACCCTAATGGGTAGGAGAGAAAATTGAGGCTTGCAGACTAATTAATTACAATCCCTCTAAGGGCACTGTAGCACTCCTTCTTGTATGTTTATGCACAGTGCCACCAAGACATGTGTATGTGAACCCCCCCAGGTCGCCCAACAAACTCACCTCTTCCTGGTTCTACTCGTCCAATCAGCCTGCTCAGATCCTGCTCGAGCCCTGCTAAAGAGATAGTGGGGATGTGGCTACTGCTCACCCATGCGCTGTTCGACCGGGAACGAAGGTGAGTTTTCAGGCGACCTGAAGGGTTTCACACTGTGGGCCACCCCCGATTTGGAGTGCCCCGGGGGGAGTGAGTATGCCTGCCCTGGAGTCTCATAGACTCCAGGGTGGGGGCTTTGCACACATGTCCGGGTAGTGAAAAGCAAAAAGGACCTTACTGTGTGTGTGGAGAGGGGTGTTTGCTAAAGGTGAGGTCATCTCCTTTTACACACAAGCTAAGCCTTAAAGAGGACCAAAACCCACCCTGAAGATATAGAAGAAAAACCAATTCTACAGGTAAGTATCACAGAATTGTATTTTCTCTCCTATTCCACTCCAGGGCATCAGACCCTCCCTATCTGCTAGGTTACTATATATATTCTTTGGATGCTTAGTCCTAGTGGCGCTTTTAAATATATAAATAGTTCAGCATAAAAAAAAAAACTTGTATCCAACAACGACATGGGCTTCTTAGGATGCCTTATCCTCCCAGGCGGCTGTCTCTACTGCTTTTCAATTACTGGATTGTGAAAGTGCATCTGGAAGTATATATAGGCCGGGAGGAACCACACCTTCTGTCTTGCAGTCCCACAACCTTTGGTCAAGAGTTAACACATTTGTTACTGATTACTGACACCCTGGAGTCGATATAGAAGAGAAACCAATTCTACAGGTGAGAATTTTATTGTATTTTTGTGCTTGCATACTCATGTCCCTTAATGAAGCCTCTTTGGTGGCCCAACTATATTACTATTAAGAGGGTTACTGTATCTGCCTTGAAGGGTGCATTTTTGGTCACCTGGGCCCTGTCAGAAGTAGTTATGCATCAGGCAAAAAACAAAACAAAAAAAGTCTGAATTGTCCCTGTAATCCTAGAGTAGGCTGTGACAGTGCAATATGTCAGCCAATATAGCAGAATGGCTTCTTATGCATCCTAAAATTAAAGCCAAAATCGTGGTGGACAGAAGTATCCAGTAGCTTTCCTCCCTGCCCGCTGCTCTGTTTGGTGTTCAGTAGCTTGAGCATTTTTTTCCCTCAAATCACAGGGTTCCTCCTTATTTTACTGGCAGCTTCTGAAAGGATCTCAGTGTTAAAGCTCTCCCCCAGTTATGTCAGTCCTTCCATTTCATACAGCAATTACGTGTCCTTCAGACTAGTGTAATAATGTTTTCCTACATGGGAGTCTCCCGGGGATGTGTTGTTGCCCTGTGTGTGTGTGTGTCAGGGCCTTGCAGACAGTAATACGGCTGGCATCGGAACATCCCGCCCACTGCCTGTGAGCATCTCGCTCTCTGTAGTTCCTGGTACACAGAAAAAGCCTTTTGTCGCCTCAGCACTGCCTGTCCTCTACCTTCACACCGAGGGAGCGAGAGCAAAGGAGGGGGAGGAGATAGGTGGGGAGCCCTGGCTGCCTTGTGCATGGGGTGCCTAACACCGAGACCAGCCGAGATGCTCAAACAATGCAGCAGCTGTTACTTTTGGATGCATGCATCCGTTTAAAGGTGATCCTTTCTCTTTTTCTTTCTCTGTATCCATCCTCGTTGCCTCCTGCTGAAAATCCTTTTTTACATTCACCGGAGATTTCGTGAAACTTCATTATAGATTTCTCCCTAGTGATTCTTAAGCAGGTTAACCCATTAGGCGCTGTGATGAAGTGGTTAACCCTTTGAGGCGTAGAAACCTTGTGTTTACTGGTGGCTTGCAGTATTACACCAGACATGAGTGCACATGGTGCTTTAATTACATGCTGTCAACGGCAACTGCACTTGCTTTGCTTAGAATGTGGTGTTTTGATTAAATGATTGTTGTTTTATGCAACTGGGTTTTAGTACGATGCTTTACTGTGTAAACATTATATTGATATTACAAGGATGATTAAATAAAATGCATTATGGTAGTGGGATCTTTTGCATTCATTCAAGCATTAGATGCTGCTTCTGCTTTGTCATTTGGTGTACAGTCATCCCTGCCACTGGCTGCTCTCTGAAGTTGATATTTGTATATTGCCTGGTGTGTGGCTGCTGGTAGCTGCATTAGTGGTCATGGAGCATCCAGGCCATGTTTTCTTGGATGCCTCAGCTGTTTAATGCAGCCGTCCATGAGAGCCCAAGCCATCCATGCCTGGATACACAGGTCACAGAGGCAGCCTTCCCTTCTGTTTATCTTCAATGTGTGCTTGTAACATGCAGGCAGGTCCTGCCTTTTGTCCTTGATGTCTAGTGATGGCAAAACAGCAGCATCCGTTAATATACGAACAGTGGAGGGGGGTGGTTGTTATGAGGGAATATTGTATTTCTCACACACAAATATAAGGAATAGTGAAATACCACGGCTTGGGATGGTATGCAGAATGACCTCCTAGGGAGTAATATGCGTTAGATGAAGGCTGTCCACAATGCATTGCTGTGTGCAAGTGCGTGAGTGTATGTGCGATGCAGACAAGTCATCATTCCCCCCGCTGTAGCTGCTGTGCCTTGTGGTTCTGCTTTGCAAACAGAGATTGTTCCAAGACATGCAGATAGCACTTTTACGCTGTATGTGGATGTGGCTAAATGAAGCTCTGATTCAAATCTAAGACAGAATTTTGAGAAAAAGGCTGCTTTCACTGTTATTGATCAAATAATCAAGTCGCTGAGCATCGCCATGGAGAAAGGATGCTGCCGATAAGGAATATTAAAGCGAGGAATGTATCCCAAGAAATCTGACGGTACGTTTGGCAAAGGCCCTCTCTTTTGTAGGGATGCTGAGATCAAGCTTTTGGCTGAATGATCCTATTGTGAGGGAATGCTGGTACCTGGTCTTTGATAACCGAGGACCTGCTGTGGTTGTATTTTTTTTTTTTTTCTCATAGAGAAGAGCATGGCTTCATTTTGCTTTGCTGAAGCTAAGAGTTCCTGTGTCTTCTGCAGTGCTGTAATGGGCAGGCTCTTGAATGCCTTCACATAAGTAGTTTATATTTGTGTATTGCAAATGTTACTGCTGTTCTTTTGTAAACGGTTGTGTTTTTTGTTATTATTGCTCAATTTTAATATACAGTATCTTACCAATTTTTAAAACTGGTGTTTGGATACTGCTTGTCCTAATTTGTCTATGGATTATTAACTCAGAATGTTGGAATTTGCTGTACTACCTGGGACAGTGTATAAGTGAGTGCCTGTTAATGATCAGCAATATCCAGCTATATGTTTATAGAGCCTTCAGATTAATACACTATATTACTAGGCTATCTGTGCCTGCAGTGGCTGCTACTTATTCTGTTAGGAGACTGCTAATCAGAGGATTATAACCAAACCTGACGACAGTGTTTTTGCTCTTTCGGTAGCACCCCTTTGTAATCTGGATTAAGAAAATACTTTTCCCTGCATGCCAGCACAGGGAATTGTGTAATTTTGCCCTCTGTCTGGGTAATCGGCAAGGAAAAAAACATCCTAAACGTCTGCTTACGAAGCTATGCTGGGTTTTAAAATATAATGATCTGGTTATTACTTGTTATAGGGGGCAATATATTAGGCATACATTAGGGTTGAGAGGGCATTTGACGTTGGAGGTTTACATGATTTGATAGTTAAAGTCTCTACGTTTCCTAGCTAAAGAGAATTGTATTTGTGATTAAGTTTTTTAATTTGGTTGTTACAAAGTGCAGGAAGTGCCATTATTTAATATTTTAATATTCATCTTTTACTAGCCACTCAGGCTAAAACATGACAGATTGCTGTAAAACTGGTTTAGTTTGTGTTATCCATTTCATGATTTTTTGGGTTTCTGCACGTGTTTGTGGTTGAGATATGTCCGTTCTCATTTATATGACCACTGTATTTATTATTGGGACAGTTTACCCGGGGGGGGGGGGGGTTAATTTGATCACATGACCACCCCAGCAGTGATTTCAAGGTCGCACTTGTCTTTTAAGCAAATGTGCCAAGAATTTTCAAGCTACAGTATGTGACCTTCTTGTGTAACAGTTAGTCAGTTATACCACACTATAAAAGCGAAGTGCAAGTTTAAATAAAATACACCCATTACCTAATTTATGTTTTAATGTGACTTAAGTACCTGAGATTTCTTATATGCTGCTACTTCACACATTGAATGTTTGTTATTAAACCTCTGCCTGCATGTTTTCTCCTCCAGTTGTTTACTCTGCACACCTTCTCCTAAAGGGATGATTTTCTAATAATTGCAGCACTCCCCTTAAAATAAGCCTCTATTACACCAATTTTTTGTTTGCTGCTTTGAGCCTTCATTATCTCTTCTCCTGTATGTTCTGCCTCTTAATTCTTGGGTGAAACCTTGCTGGTCTATAACCCTTCTACTTCTGCACTACTTGCACAAGCTGTTGCGTCTTTTCTAACCTTTAGCCACATTACTCAGGTGCGAAAATGTACTTCTTTCTCCTATGCTTTATGAAACTCCAGATCTGTTTGTAATGAACTAACCTCAATTCATTACCTTTATCTGGCTAACGTGCTTACCATTTTTACCCTAACTGAAAGCTGGCTGTAATCCTCGGATACCACTTTTAGTAAAGAACACCTTTATGATAGACTACTTTTGCACTCATCCTGACAATACACACTGATGGTGGAATGGGCTTGCTGCTCTCTCTCCTCTCTGCATGTATTTAATCCTCTACTCTTCACAACTTTTGCATTTTTCACCCTTCTCCCTTACTCCTCCATTCTCTATAATGTTTAAAAAACACCCAGTTCTGCATATTAAACCCTGGACAACTTTGCCTCCTAGGCTTACATTTAGGGGCTGATTCAGCATCATGTATAAGAAGTGCCACTTCTGTTTCATTTTTCACTTGCACACTTTCACAAGTGGACTTTTCATGACAAAGTGAGACATCTCCCGCTGAATGAACTCCATATTCTTTTATCTGGTACTTTTAATAGTGTCAAGGAGGTTACTAGCCATTTAGTTTCCAAGCTCTTCCCTGTATCTAGTTTTTACCGCCTGTTACAAATATACACAGCCCAATAAATCTCATTGGATATACCCTTACCGTTTTCTATCAGTCTTATTATTGCATATCCCTTATCCCCATAACTTACCTTTTCACTTTCTAATCATATTCTTTTGTAACGCATTTGCTTCATGCCCTTCCTCACCATGGTCTCCTCTTAGATTTGTTTACCATCTCTCTCTTTTTTTTTTTTTTACTCTGGCTAACCTATCCTCCCTTGATCTCGCCGCCTCTGAATTTAGCCACATCCGCTCTATGTATGCTTGCTCCAGGCATATTTCATTGCTCTGCTCAAGGAATCGCCAACTATGGTACACTACTAAATTCCTACGAAGAATACATGAGCAGCCGAAGGCACATAACAACCATCCAGCCTGAACTGAGACTTTATTATTATTAAGTCCTAACTTAATTAAAGTCACTTGGCACCTCCTGTTGTCTCCGACTGAAAAACAGCTCCTTCATCCATCCCTTTCTCACTTCTGAGTTCTAGTGTCCGGATAGTGTCAACCAGTAAACCGAGTGGCAACCCTGTAATCGATCACGTCTCCCCTTTTCTTCGCCCATGCTTAAGGCCCTGGTCGGTGGCTCCACTTGCTGCCAGAATTTAAATCTGCTAAGTGCAGCCTAAAGTTCATCGTTTCATATTATTATTGTTTGTTTCATAAAGTACCATCATACTCAGTGGTGCTGTACAAAGTAGAAATTACAGGAGGCTAGAACGAGTAACGTACTTATAGTACACAGGGAATTAGGAGTCAACAATATGACAACAAATGCATATAATAGAGCAAAGGGGGTGGGAGCAGCTCCATCACTATTATTTATACAAAATTATCATTATTATTCAGGGCCTGGGAACCAATTTACCGCCCAGTTTAACCCTCTCATCATTCAAGTATTAAGCACCAAACATGTCTAGCTATGTGGAAAGACAGAGATTTGGTTGCATATATCTGCAGATACATGTGGAAGCCACACTGCCCCGGCAAGGCACTCTGTGTTTAGTGTGGTCCCTACTCTTATTTTTGAGTCCCCAAAGTTGGGACATGCAATGCAGCCAGAGCTACTCACCTGGGAAGCTGCCAGCCTCTCTTTAGAACACTCCATAGGGAGAGATCCATGGTGGCTGAATCCCTCCCTGTGTGTGTTCATGCATATAATACACACATTAATATGGGTCAAATGCAACAAGAAACATTTGTACTAGAGTAAGTCAGGGGAGAGCATTCTGTCCTGGTGAGCTTACAATCTAATGCTTATCAGAAATTACCAACCCATATGCAGCCCTACTTCTGCCTATGTTCTCCTCCGGTCTTCAACTCTGATCGTCACTACCCTTTCTTGTCTTCAAGACACGTGCCACTTCACCCATCTGGAATGCCTTTCCCATATGATTCTCCATTCTCCAAGCCTTCAATGTTCCATCAAAACGCACCATTGAGACAAGCCTACTATCTGGATTAAGCAATCCACTTCAGTGTATTTGTACCCTTCAGAGCACTTGCTACCGTGTTTCCCCGAAAGTAAGACACCGTCTTACTTTCTTTTTATCCCCAAAAGCCCCACTACGTCTTACTTTCGGGGTATGTCTTATATTGGAAAAAATGACAAGCTCACCCCATAGGGTGATCATGATAGTACATGAGCCCCTAGATCTCCCCAGAAGAGTCAAAGACAGATAAAGGGTTGTAACCCTGCCCACATCTAAGTGGACCTAATTCAAACTGATCAGCTCTGGCTGGGGTTCCGCTTTAAATGTTGGAGCCTTTGCTTGTCCTGTCTGTGCAAGATGGCCACCACAAAGATTCCACAGTCAGACTGTAAAGTAGGGATCACCCAGATGCTGTAGAACTACAATTCCCAGTATGCCTTGCCTTTACAGAGGATAAACAAGGCATGCTGGGACTTGTAGTACTGCAGCATCTGTGTGGGTCAGACAAGTAAGGGTGCTGCAGTAGTTTACAGATGACACAAGGGCAGCATGGAGGGAACCCCCGGCCCAAGCTGCCCCCCTCGTCATACCCCCTGCGTCCCCCTCACATCACCCACCTGCGAGTTCCGCTGTGAATCCGTCTTCTCCCCCCGGCCTCTGACAGCACAGCACCAGCAGAGGGTCAGCCTGGCCCCCTGACGCCGCTCTCTCTCACACACACACACACGCGCGCACTTACCGGCACTTCCTGGGTGTTGCGCGAAGGTCGGTGGGCGTGCCCCATGCGCAGGGATGATCTCCACGTCAGGCTCCTCGCAGCACCCGCAGCTGCAGTGAGAGCCTCTGTACCCGGCGCCGCTCGTCTTCTGCTCGCAGCCCCGGATCCACCGCCGCTCGTCTTCTGCTCGCAGCCCCGGATCCACCGCCGCCTCTCCTTCTCTCAGGTAGGTCCCGTTCGACAACAATGTTATTTCCCCGCTTATATTAGGCCAACCCTCTGAAACACCCCATACGTCTTACAAACGGGGGTGTCTTACTTTCGGGGAAACACGGTATCATACTGTACTTGCTATAATCTACTTGTACCACCACCTTGCAAGTGCAGGGCCTTCATTTGTGCATTTCTGTGACATCCTACTTCTAATGGAAGTATATTATTTGTTTTGACCTGCCTGTAATTTCTACCTTGTACAGTGCCATGAAAGATGATGACTTTTTAAAAAACAAACAGGCAGGCACTGTAGAGTTGGAGAGTTGTACCCTCCCATAACTAAACAACGTTGATCTACTCTGCTGGTATAGGCATAGAGATTCAGCAGAATTAACCTCTGGGAAGTAATGGTCAGCTGCAGGGTGTCTGCTGTACTAAAACAGTGACCAGGTGGAAGGAGCCATAGTGGGCACAGTCAGCCTTGTTGCAAGCAGTCGTGGGGGACAAAAGAACCCGACTGTCTCCTGGGAAACCTCGTAGGCACAGAATAAAAAGGGTCAGTGGAGGGAGCACAAGTTAGGAGCCCATATGCATGAGTTTTAGCCTTAGTCATGAGCCATGAATCTTAAGTAAACAAAGAGTTTTGAACCCAAAGTAGCCTCTGGCCAGGTCTTAAATCCTCTGGTAGGTATATGGAGGGCAGTGGGCACACAAACACTGTTTCTGGTCTAGTGCCAGTTTGTCTGCCATCCCTTCTTAGATCTCCTGGGGGTAGGTGCTGGCTGCACATTGTACAGGGTTTGCCCAGCAGTAGGGAGGTGTTGAGACATCAAGGTAAATCAGGAGAGGAAGCCCAAGCCAGCAGGGATGTGGGATGGAGTGTCTGTGGCATCAGGCTATTGGCATGCAGCTCACAGCCCCAGAGAGGAAGGTGGAGCAGAGGAGCAATCGCACTACTCCAAACACCTCTCTGCTGTGTACTGTATCTCAAAGTTTGAAATAATCAGAGTGTATGCATATACCCCACCTGCATAAAACTCCATTGTCAGCTCATTTGGTACCTTAAAATGGTACTATACCCAGAAAGGGTAAAAAGCTTATGTAGTTACAATCTATTCCCAGCCCAGTATCCTAAATTGGCCAGTGTTTTCTTTTCTACTAACCGGATGTCTTATTTTTGAATGTGGCTCTCATGTGGCTCCCTGGTGCTCTTCAGTGATGATTCATTCAGTTACAGTACACACAGCTCTGAGGTGAGAGGGGAAGCTGCTTTTTCAGTTATTATAACTGAAAAATCTGACCCCTCCCTCCTCTCCCCAGCACACAGGAATGTGTAACTGAATGAGTAATCGCTGAAGAACACCATGGGGCACTGCTGTGTGGCCAGGCAGTAAAATGGCTGCCCTTCGGACATCATACTGCTCCCTGTTGTTTTTATGAATACTGGGTAAAGACTGATGATAAAATGCGACTACGTAAAATCCCTTTCTGGTTATAGGATCACTCATAAACTCTTGACGCTCTGCTCTCTACGATTCTGCATCATTCTGGTCTAGGACCCTGACCTTTCAGCACAAAATGTATTAACATAAAGTAGTCGGCGATCTTCTTATAGTCAAAGCATGGAGTCTTTTTTTGCCTGGTTCCTTGATTGACAAGTATAAAGTAAAAAAAAAATAATTAGTAGCTTACCTGGCTCCAGTGCTGTCCTTCATCTCCTGTCTATCTCCTTAGTGAGGAAAATCACTTGCTCATTCTGGCACTTCCTCATTCTGGTTTCCTTCCCCCACCTTGCCGATGTGGTCCACCAATCAACCTTTGGGGGGCCACGAACGGAAACGCCCCCACTCCTTGCCCAGATGTCCGGAGTGGCTGCCTCTCTCTGCAGCTATGAAACCCCGCCCTCCTCTCTGATCTTCTGCAGCACCTCTTACCCCTTTATCTGATCACACTATGTGCTGGCAATAATAACTAGAGGCACAACAATGCACTTATCTTTTTTCCTATGATATAGACCGTTTTCGGGCACACACTTTAGAAACCACCTGTTATGAATGTGTAAAGCTCAGTTTCTCCTCAGTGTATCTCTGCATCTCCTATACTTTAATACTAAATAACTTAGAAACTACAGGGTATTTTAAAAACTGATTGAAGTTTGGGACAGTGCAACGAGTTACCTGAGACAATGGGGCAACAATCGTGCTTGCCTTTAGTATAACTTTAATTTCACATAGATTTATCACATTTGATCAGCACCTGCTTTTGCAAACTATGTACTAGCTTGAAATTTGGAACATAACCGTTCCTTTTTATAGATCAGAACCTATCCTCAAGTACAACAAAGTGATTTTTTTTGTTGTGGCTCTCCGCACAGGCAGCTATGTAGCACTACTGAAGCATAGATCTTACACCTGTGCATTTGTGTGAAGAACATGTCCTCTTGGTGGTAACTGAGGCCAAAGTTGGATGTTCTGGATACCCAGGCTATATGGCTTGTGTGATTCCTGCATTGTGAAAAAGGAAGGTGTATAACCTTTTCTTGGTCCTCTAGAAAGCACCTAAAAGCACCTGCAGACTTTCATCTAAGCTCTGTACCCATCTATTCCAGACCCGACTAGTGCTTGTAGTCACTTAACAGCTTAGTTGAGTGGTTCGGGGAAGAAGGGTCTCTTGACTGGAATAAATGAGAGAATCTATCAAACATGAGGGTACTGGGTTGCCTTTTTTTAGAGGTGGCAATAGCAGCCCATTCTTTGCTGCCTGATTCTGGACGGTCTTAAAAAAACCCAAAAAAAACAAAAACCTTATTTACCTAGACAAAACTGAACGGACCTTCCTCCCTCCTACTCTCATGACATGACATCCACAGTAATTGAAACTGCTTGGTGCTTTCATAATAAAGGATAAAGCTGATCTATTCACATTTTTAACTCTTTGCTTTTGTAATCTGAGGGAGTGATAGGCATGCTGCAGTGCTGCCGGCCAGTTAGGCTCTGTTTTGCAAGAAGCTGGTGAAATAATTTTCAATGGCTTAGAGCACTCGTGTGACAAGTGTATTTAAATTTATGAAATGGCTTAATGGGACAGCAAAACACAAATTGCACAAGCGAAGCGTGGTGTTATTCTGCTGATTTTTTTTTTTTTCTTTGCACATTTGACACCTTAAACTGGAATAATGCCAGTTCTTTAAAAAAATGGGTGTTGTACCAGCATGGGGGGGGGGGGGGGGGCATCCCGATTGCAGATGCAGTATTGCATCTGCACATTACCTCCGTTACACCAAAGAAATCTTGCTTATCTCCTCTGTCCTTTGGTGAAATCAAGCACTGTGATCGGCCGCTGCCATCACATGTTTGTCGGCAGCCAGAAACACAGTAAACATCTGCAGACCATGTGTGTGCTGCGGCCAATCCCTGCATGGTTTTGCAGAGGGACTAAGGAAAAAGTTAACTTTTCTTAGGTTTAAAGGGGATAATGCACAGGGAGGCATTGGCTATCGCTAGGAACAACACCCATGTTTCTAAAAATGGGCGGTGTTCTGGTTTGAAGGCAAAACAAAAGCAAAGAATTCTACTCCAGATTGAGTGATGTGGTCCTGTGGTGTGTACCTATAAGCCAATTCTTTAGTCTGTCTGTCAATAGGTGGATGAAACTCCAACCCTGTGTGCAGCTTGCTGAAGGACCTGAACTCTAAAACCAGTACATTTTAGAGAATCGTGCACTGTGCTGCCTGCAGTGGGAAAAAGGGAGCCTTTTTTATTTGATTGAATATTGCTTTAAAATTCTTATGTTCAAACTTGAATGTATTTATATATTCCAAGTATACAGCACGTCCTGTTGCAGAAGATTCCTTACACATGGGTAATACATCCACAAGATGGCGCTGGACTGCAGAAAACAGCTTGTGGCTCCTCCCGGGCCTATATTAGTCAGGGACCTCCCACAAATTCCCCAGTTCATTTCTGCAGTCTGCGCTGAGAAGATAGAAGATGGCTCTCTTGTGGCGCAGGTGAGCGGAGCTTATTGCCTGCGGCCCTGCAGGACTATTCCCACCCGTTCCGTACTATATACTGCCTCCCAGCCTCGGCTGACAAGGTTCGGGTGAAGGTAGGTTAGTAAGCACCAGTACAGAAGGTGCTGAGGAGCTAGGCTCCTACCGCAGTCCCTGCTCTAACAGGGTAGGCGGTTTAGGCTAAGCCTTTTGAGCTCATGGGTTTTGCTAGGTTATCTTGTGCAGTTAATTTTCCATTCCCCCTCCACCCTCACTCCTTAGTTTAGTTTCTGCTGTTTCCTCCCTCACTCTCCCCTAGGGAGATCTCCGGGGGGGGGGGGGGGGGGGGGTGTTGTCTAGCGGTTTAAAACTGTCATATATATTTGTGTTTTGTCACTTTCTTAAAACGCGCCGCCGCGCATTTGTACTGCGCTCCGCGGCTGGCAGCCCCATCTACCTTAGAGCTGCCGGGCCGCTATTGGCCGGCCTGATCACGTGGGCGCTCTTCGGGGGGGGGGCTTGTGGATGATGTTTTCCGCATTACTTCAACGCGGCCCGCCCCTCGAGGTATATGCGGGCGCCATTTTGACTCCTGTGCAGCGTGTCTGCATTCTACCTACCGCGGTCCATAAGTGCCCCTACGGACTGGCCTTGTTATTATGTTATTGATTGTCTTCTTATCGGGGATGTCTGCTTATGTTTTTCAGGTGGGTCAAACTTTTTGTGGTTTCTCCCGGTCCTCTCCCTTGATTTAGCATTAACCACTATATTGCGGTGCTATTGAATATTTATACCTCCCACTTCCCTAGCGGGGTCTTGGGGCATCCCGGATAGCTTTTTTTTTTGTGTTAATCCCTTATCGGCCTGCGGTGCCACAATAATCACCATATGGAGGCTTCTCAGGATAATGTGCTTGGGGTTCCTTCGGGACAAGCCCGGCTGTGTATTGCGTGTGGGGTATCCCCTATAAGTGATGATGTCAGGGTGTGTGTACCCTGCGCCCAGCAGGTACTTGCGCTGCAGTCTGGGTTACCTGTTGCTGGGCCTGCGCCCCCTCTGGCTTCGCCTATCCCCCCACGCTTACATCTGACTACCAGTGAGGTGCATACCAGTGGGGAGTCTCAACCTGATTTGGCTGCACGGGTGGCCAGCATTGAAAAACATATTGCTGGATCTGCCCCGCGTAAGGCTTCTGCTAAGAAGCGGCATTTATCACCCGCTATTTCCCTCTTTCCTATGGAGGCTGAGAAATTTTTTTGACGTTACCGGTTATACTCCCCTGGAGGAGGGAATTATTCTCTGATTCAGAATTATCTGAGGAAAGGCCTAAGGCTTATGGTGGTACCGGGTCTCCTCTTGGGACAGACCCATGGTACTCAGATGACACTGACAGACTTATGGCTCATATTTTTGAAGTGCTTTGTATCTCCCCTCCTGTTGTGGCTCTGCAGCAGCAGGGTGAGCTCTTTCATACGGTTAAACCACGCTTGGAGTTTCCGGAGCAGACTCACTTTAATAATCTGGTGCTCAAAGAATGGGAACGGCCTAGCAAGCTCCCTGGGGTGCCAAAGAGTTGGGACAAGAGGTATCTGTAGCGATAACCCTTTATCGCCGGAGGGCTTCACCGCCCGAGACGTCCTTTTCCCAATCGTAAGAGGTGCTGCTGGAATTCCAGAGTCGTCCGTGAGGAAACAGGAACAGCCCTTACAAGGGCTAGTGAATTGTAATATAGCGTTTCCCCCAATAAGAGACAGAACTCAGTATTGAGGGTGAAGATGAACTGAACTTTATTAGTGCCACACTGGGCCTTATATACACAAGTCTCCATTGCATGACACACACACCGACCAATAGTAGCAGGGCACACAATCCCTCAACTCTGCCGGTGACGCAATCAGCAATACAATAGACGTCTGTAATACACTCAATCCGAACAATGCCATTGTCTGTGACGTAATCAATCAATACAATGGCAGTCAGAACAATGAATAACATAATCAATCAATACACTGGCAGTCTGTAACATGCTTAAGAAAAGGAAAGTAATGAACCTGTGTAAAGTCCAAAGGGGCAGAGAGTCTGTCACAGTATCCCTTTCCTGCTGATGTGATTAAGTGTTGGTCATGCCCTCCCAAGGTGGACACGCCCGTTCTGGGGCTGTCCAATACATCCTGTCATGCATTCCCCTGACACTACTACGCTGAGGGATGGTGAGGACCGGCGCATGGACCAGCTGGCTTGCCATGCCTTTTCCTGTGTGGGGACTGCGCTGCGCCCGGTCTGTGCCTCTGCCATTACAGCTATTGCTATTAACGGTTTGCTTAAGGGTCTCTTGGATGGGGCCTCTGATGACGCTGGAGGAGAAGAGTACAGATCTCTCCTGCTTTGCTATGAATTTGTTGCATATGTTCTGTCTGCCATGGATGATGCCATTAGTATGTGTGGAAGGACTTCTGCCCTGCTGGTGGCTATACGCCGCTCTGTTTGGCTGTGTCAGTGGGTAGCTGATAATGCTGCTAAGAAGGCTCTCACTGGCTTTCCCTTTAAGGGGCTATGCCTCTTTGGTAAACATTTGGACTTGTTTGCTAAGGGCGGCAGGTTACCTCAACGTAGGAGGCCGTCCGGGTCCTTTCGGGGAACAGGTGCCTTTCTCCCTTCCTTCCGTGGTTCCAGAATGGGTCGAGGAGCCTCTTTTGCTGGGGCTCGCGGAGAATTTTGGGGCAGGGGCAGAGGACGTGGCCATCCCGGCCCCTCCTGGGGTCCCAAGCCTAAGCCTTCCCCCAAGCCCCCTCAGGCATGAAGGGGCGCCCTCACCCATCCAGGTGCGGGGGGCGGCTTCGGCTCTTTGCTCACGTCTGGAGGCTTCACGTCTCAGACTGGTGGATTCAGGAGGTAGTTTCCTCTGGTTACAAGATAGAGTTTGTAGCCTGGCCGCCCCCAAGATTCATCAAATCCCAGATAGCTCAAAACCCTCTGTTAGCCCAGGGTCTGTTCCTTGCTGTCCAAAACCTTCTGGAGTTGGGGGTCATCTGCCAAGTACCTTTGAAGGAAAGGGGCAGAGGCTACTATTCTAATCTTTTCACGGTTCCCAAAAAGGACGGGTCCATCAGACCCATCCTGGATTTAAAGCGCCTCAACAAATTTGTCAGATTCAAACAATTTCGCATGGAGACTCTGCGCTCAGCTGTAAATTCACTACGCCCGGGTGACTTCATGACCTCTGTAGACATCAAGGACGCCTACCTTCATGTACCAATCTTTTCAGGTCATCAGAGATTCCTCAGGTTCGCTCTGGAGGATCAGCACTACCAATTCGTGGCCTTGCCCTTTGGTCTCACGTCGCCTTCCAGGGTATTCACCAAGGTGCTGGCTGGTGTAATGGCTCTGCTGAGATTTCAGGGCATCCGCATCCTTCCTTACTTGGACATTCTCATTACGGCTCAGTCCTCCCAGCAGGCCGAGCTGGATACACAGATGGTGGTGTCCACACTGGAGTCCTTCGGCTGGGTGATCAATCACCCCAAGTCTTCTCTGTCACCATCAATGGTGAGGTCCTTTCTGGGCATGACTCTGGATACATCTCAGGTCAAGATATTTCTCCCTAAGCAGAAGGTGGACAGTCTGCAAGCTCAAGCCAGGCTTCTTCTGTCTTGCCCTCATCCCTCCATCCGGCAGTGGATGCAGCTGGTGGGCCTGATGGTGTCTTGCTTCGAGGCGGTTCCATACGCTCAGTTTCACATGAGACCTCTTCAACTTCACCTCTTGTCAGTTTGGAATCGGGACCCTGTGTCTCTGGATCAGGTGTTTGCTCTGTCCCCTCTGGCCAAGCGGTCTCTCTTGGTGACTCAAGAAACCTGCTGGTGGGCAGATCCTTTCTGACTCTGCTGGGAGACAGTCACCACAGATGCCAGTCTGACAGGTTGGGGGGGGCTTCTGGAAGTCCCTGAAATTCCAGGGTCAATGGGGCCCTCAGGAAGCTCACGCCCATATCAACATTCTGGAACTGAGGGCGATAAGGTTGGTTCTCGCCCCAACTGACTCCACACCTTCGGGGTCGGGGTGTTCAGATCCGCTCGGACAACCAGACAGCGGTTGCCCACCTCAATCATCAGGGAGGGACCCGGAGCAAGAGGGCCCTCAAGGAAGTGTCCCTGATACTGTCCTGGGCAGAGGAAAACGTTCCCTGCCTCTCGGCGGTGTACATCCCGGGAGTGGAGAATCTGGAGGCAGACTCACTCAGCAGGGGGACTTCTTGTCTGGGAGAATGGTCCCTCAGCAACAGGGTGTTTCGCTCACTATGCCACCGTTGGGGTCAGAAGGATGTGGACCTGTTTGCATCCCGTCACAAGTTTCCAGTCTTTGTCTCTCTGTCCCAGGACCCTCTGGCCTTGGCCATGGATGCGCTTGCAATGTCTTGGAAGAGCTTTCAGCTCCTTTATGCGTTTCCTCCGTTCCCTCTGCTAGGCAGGGTGCTGCGCAGGATCTCCCAGGAAGGGGTGCCAACCATCTTGGTGGCACCCCGTTGGCCAAGAAGAGTGTGGTTCGCAGACATCGTGCAGTTGGCAGTAGAACAGTACGTCCTGCCGAAGGTTCCAGACTTGCTCTCTCAGGGGCAGGTACGCCATCCCAATTTACAAACGCTGGCTTTGACGGCCTGGCTGCTGAAACCTCCATCTTGATGGAAAAGGGTCTGCCTGCCTCTGTTGTTAATACCATGATTAGGGCTAGGAAGAAGTCCTCGTCCTCCATCTACTATAGGGTATGGCATGCTTACATTGACTGGTGTGAGTCTAAGTCGCTTCCCTGTCGGGTGTTTTCTATCCCTAGGATTCTAGAATTTCTGCAACATGGTCTGGATTTGGGTCTTCAACTTAGTACCCTTAAAGGTCATTTTTTGGCCTTGGCTATTTATTTCCAACGATCCTTTGCTCACCATCGTCTGGTTAAGACCTTCTTCCAAGAGGTTACTCGTGTGCAGCCTCCACGTAAGCCTATATTACCACTCTGGGATTTGAACTTGGTATTGTCTGCCTTGCAGGGGTCTCCCTTTGAGCCTTTGCGTGAGGCCCCTTTGTCCATTTTGACGCTTAAGGTAGCCTTTTTGGTGGCCATCACTTCTGTTAGGCGTGTTTCTGAGTTGGCGGCGCTTTCCATCAAACCCCCTTACTAACTGAGAGACACCAGGACAAGGTGGTGTTTCGTTTTTAGCCAGATTTTCTGCCTAAGGTTGTCTGCTTTTCATCTCAATCTGGACATTGTTTTGCCTTCTCTGTGCCCTAAGCCTAGTAACCTTAAGGAGCAGGTTTTACACACTTTGGATGTGGTTAGGAACCTGAAGTTTTATTTGGTGGCTACTGAATCCTTCTGGAAGACTGATGCTTTTTGTGCTCCCGTCTGGACCTAGGAAGGGTCTGGCTCCAGCTAAATCTACTATCAGCAAGTGGATTCGTCAGGCTGTGATTCAGGCCTATTCTGCTAAGAGGAAGAATCCCCCCTTCCACCTTACTGCTCATTCCACTCGTGCTATTGGTGCTTCTTGGGCTTTTCAGCCTCAGGCTTCTGTTGAACAAGCTTGCAAGGCCGCTACTTGGTCTTCTGTTCATACCTTTTCAAAGTTTTACAAGGTTGATGTTAGGGCCTCAGCTGATGCTGCTTTTGGCCGAAAGGTTCTGCAGGCGGCAGTGGTTTAAACTGTCTGCTGCTACTTTTTCTTGGGGATCCCACCCTACTTTATGGACACTGCTATTGGATGTCCCACGTGTAAGTAATCTATCTGGAGCAGGACGTACTGTATGCTAAGAATAATACAATTCTGTGATTACTCACCTGTAGAATTGGTATTATGAGTATACAGTACGTCCTGCTCCACCCCACCCTTGGTTTTGCATTATCTTGGATCTTCTGTATGGTGATTGTTATTGATAGTCTGGGTTGTTTATTTCTCCCGGCTTCTCGTTAACTGCTTTTCAATGCTGGGGATTTGTGGGAGGTCCCTGGGTATTTGAGGGGCCGGGAGGAGCCTGTTTTCGATGTCTCTGCAGTCCATCTGGCGGAGTAATACCCACGTGTAAGTAATCTATCTGGAGCAGGACGTACTGTATACTCATAATATCAATTCTACAGGTGAGTAATCACAGAATTGTATGTTTTGTTCTCCCGGCTTATTGTTAACTGCTTGTCAATACTGGGGAATTTGTGGGAGGTCCCTGACTCATATAGGGCCGGGAGGAGCCACAAGCTGTTTTCTGCAGTCCAGCGCCATCTTGTGGATGTATTACCCATGTGTAAGGAATCTTCTGCAACAGGACGTGCTGTATACTTATAATATCAATTCTACAGGTGAGTAATCACAGAATTGTATTTTAATGCAGTGGCTGCCCTCCTGTAGAATTGTCATGTGTATAAAACTTTATTAGGCATAAAACTAAAAGGAATGTCCAGGACAGTTACCTGCGGTTTGGCTAGATTTTGGCAGACTGGCTATAATCTACATTTCCTAGCAAATCTGGGCATGTTTGGGAACATTTAGTAGCGATAATAGTCAATCTGATAATGTAATTATGGAATATTTCTTGATTAGAAAAGTTGTCAAAGGCCTCTTTATACTCTTCTTTTCTCCCCTACGATACCTTAGCAAGCAGCTCCTTGAGGTTTTCTGGCCTCAAGGCACTGTCTAGGCATAGAACCCCCCCCCCCATACTGTGCTGCACATGGATCACTTGACTGAATCAGGATTTTATGCATGCTTAAGAACTTGACAGGTTCATACCTTAACTTTATCTGGAATCTAAAAATTGCAGGTTAGGGCGCTAGCCTGACCCCAGGGCATACTACACCGACTGTGTGACAGCGCCCCCCCCCCCCCCCCCGGATGCCGGTGATCTTACCTGATCAAGGCGACTCCCACAACGTGATCAACGCCAGCACCACATCCCCAGCTTCTCTTCAACCATGCGTGCTCCTGCACCCAGGCTTTCTGAATGGCTGGGCATGAGCTTGCACACCCGAAAGGCGTGCCAGGGAAGCAGCCAAACCGCTGCACCTCATCACAGCTGCACTTTTGAAATTAAAAAAAGAAACGCAGGCTGTTCTGGGGCACTGGGCTGGGGATGGAAGGTGATGACATAAACTTCCCTTCTGAGTATAGATGCACTTTATATATCCTTTTAGCATATTCATGTATAGCTTAAAGACATAGGCTGATTGATCAAGAGTAGTGCAAGAAAAAAGGAAGCAACAGTCAAAGCAGCTCTTAATAATAAATTATCTGGAGACAAGATGACCGCCAGTCAAAAATTGGGATGTCAATCCCCTGTGCTGCTACTAACCGGGTACCCGAATCCAGTCAGTTATACTTACACATCTGCATTCTCTCATTGTCAAGCACTCCTCATGACTACTAGATGCTAATTAAAAGAACATTCCAGTCAAATGGTTAAATTTGCCTGCTTTCACTGACATGTCTAAATATCTAAGATCTATAGCGCTGCATTATAGAAAACCTAGAGAAGATACAATATAGAAAGGGTCTGTGTATCCATCAACCATTTCACCATCAACTATTTCCATCAATTTCCATATCCATCAACCATTTCATGTCATGCGCTTTCATTCAGCCTGCTTTATATTACTCAATAATACCCATTGAACCCTTCCCTCTGAAGGGCCTCCCCGGCAGCAGATGCTGACTCGTACATGTATGTTTGTATGTAAGGATCCCTTCAGAAGTCAGTTCCTTTCGATGATAAAAAATTAGTCAGCAGACGGAAGCAAGCTCTATAGGGTTTATCAAGGAATGCTGGAACCTAATTAGTAGTTGTGCGGCAGGTCGTCCCAAATTGGAATGTCCCACTGCAGGGGTACAATATTGCTTAAATTTTTTTTCTCTTGCACAAATCATTATAAAATCTAGGTAACATAGTTAAAATGCAACTTCAAGCTTTAAAGACTACTGATACTACTGATACTACTACTACTATACTACTATACTGACTACTATATTGAATCTTCTCTCTTTTGCATAATGCAGTGCTATAGATCTTAGATATTTAGACATGTCACGGAAAGTGCAAAAAATGGAAAGGAGGATAAGATGATAGATTGTGGAGGAGGAGAGGTGTCTCTGCGCAGGAATATTGATGTACACTTTCTATTTTCACTGTACACATTTCTGTCATTTAACAGGTAATATAAGGATATCTCACACTCCTAGCTTGTGCTGAAGAATTTGTTTGTATTTGTCAGTCATAGAGAGAAATCTATCCCCACTGTCAAAATATGCCTATTTGTGTGTATTTTGCAAGGTGTGAATCAAGGAACACACGAGACCTTTTATAAAAATGTCTCACAAAGAAATGCACCACCAATGATTAAATCCCTGTCATGTGCTCCCTCACAAAGCAGAGAGAAAAAGGTGGTGGCAAGAGAAATTACTCTTTACTCGCCCCAAAGGAAGAGGAGCACCACATATTCAATAGAAAAATAGACAAAAGCTTTATTCCAAAGAGTCAGTTCATACTGGTAGACTCAGGGAGACTCTGGTTTTAAATTGTGCTTTGTGTTTTATGTTTTTACACTTTACTTTGTGTATGAATTGACTCTTTGGAATAAAGCTTTTGTCTATTTTTCTGTTGACTATGTGGTGCTCCTCTTCCTTTGGGGCAAGTAAAGAGTAATTTCTCTTGCCACCCCTTTTTCTTTTCTTTTTTAAAAATAGGGTTAGCTTGCTATTGGTTCGGATTACTCTACATTTTTGGCAATTTACGGTTTGGCTCATGGTATTATTCCTAGTATGTCACACACCCCGCTTCCGAATATTCATGACACTTGGGTAACTGTCCTGTAGAGGGCGATCTTGCAGAGATGACATGAAAAAAAGGAGCCCCTCCCGGCCCATAAATGCCTGGGACCTCCCACCATACCCCAGTCTTTCGTCTCTGCAGTCGGCGAGCAAGTCAGAAGATGGTTGTCTCCTCCTTGCAGGTTGCCGGGGTAACCCCCCGGCCTTTTGTTTCTATTGCTGCCTGAACCTTTTTTAATTTAAACTATAGCAGTATTCCTCCCAGCCAAGGCTGAAGGTCCAGGCAATGGTAGGCTGCACCTTATGGTGTATATGGGAGCTTGCTCCCCCGTGAGACCCCATACAAAGGGGTAGGCGGTGTCCGGGTTGGTGATCCCGGCTTGGGATGCCCCATTCCTCTTACCCTTTCACCTATTGGTGTGGGTTCTCCCCCCTACTGTGTCCCTCTGTGCCCCTTGGGGGGAAGGGGGAGGCCTTTTCTCCTGTGGGTTGTTTTACTTTATTTGGGGGGAAAAGGTGTGTGGATTGTGTGTGTGTGTGTGTTTGTATGTGTTTTTGCGGCCGTTGTTGCTGGGCCGGTTTCATTTTCAACAGGTGCAGTTGAGGGGGCGGGGCCGGGCGCTCGACGTGCTCATTGTGGCACGCCTTGCTTGTAGCTGTTCGGCGGTCGGTATGGTTGCGCCAGTGGGCGGCTGATTTTGTGCCCAAAAAGTCGTGGGATTGCGGCTCTTTGGAGAAAGATTAGATTCTGTCACGAAAGGAGGGAAGTTACCTCAGCGTAAGAGGCAACGTCGTCCCTTTCGGGGGGCGGCCTCCTTTAAGCCTTCTTTTGTGGTGCCAGAACTGGCAGAGTTTTGGCCTTCTCTACCCTCAGAGGTGATTCCTGGAGTAGAGGCAGAGGTCGTGCCCGTCCAGGTCACAATTGGAGTTCCAAACCCAAGCCCGCTGCTAAGCCAGCTCAGCAATGAGGGGGCGCCCTCACCCTTGCGGGTGGGGGGATGGCTGCGGCACTTCTTCCAGGTCTGGGACCAGGAGGTCTCAGACAAATGGATTCTGGAAGTGGTGTCTTCCGGTTACAAGCTGGAATTCGAGATCCGGCCTCCTCCCAGATTCTTCAGGTCTCGAGTGCCTTCGGATCCACTGGCCGCACAGGGGCTCCGGGCGGCAGTAAGTTATCTGCTGGACATGGCTGTCATTTGCCCAGTGCCTTTCGCGGAAAGGGGCTTGGGATTCTATTCCAATCTATTCACGGTGCCCAAGAAGGACGGCTCCATTCGAACCATTTTGGATCTGAAGCTCCTCAATCGGTTTATCAGGAAGTTTTGCATGGAAACCTTGCGGTCAGCCATCGATACTCTTCGTCAGGGGGACTTCATGACGTCCATAGACATCGGGGATGCTTATCTGCATGTACCTATCTTCCTGGCACACCAGAGATTCCTCAGGTTCGTGGTGGAAGATCAGCATTTTCAGTTTGTGGCCCTTCCATTCGGGCTTACCTCGGCTCCGAGGGTGTTCACCAAGGTATTGGCGGTGGTGATGGCCCTCCTCAGAGTCCAGGGCTTTCGCATTGTACCATACCTGGACGACCTTCTCATTTTGGCTTCCTCTCTCAGCCAAGCGGAGCTAGACACCAGAGTGGTGGTGTCCACGCTGGAGAGGTTCGGTTGGGTGATCAACTATTCCAAGTCCTCCCTCTCCCCGTCCAGGGAGGTTTCGTTTCTGGGCATGACTCTGGATGCCTTTCAGGCCAGGGTGTTCCTTCCTCAGCCCAAGATTCTTCTGATGCAAGATTTGGTTCGGCTTCTGCTTTCCAATCCTCGCCCGTCTATCCGGCTTGGGATGAGATTGGTAGGTCTGATGGTGGCTTCCTTCGAGGCAGCCCCTTTTGCCCAGTTTCACATGAGGACGCTTCAACTCCATCTTCTAGCGACTTGGGACAAGTGTCCGCTGTCATTGGATCAGTCTTGTCTGCTGTCTCCCCGGGCTCAGCAGTCCCTTCAGTGGTGGCTAGTGTCAAGCAATCTGTTGAAGGGCAGATTTTCTGACCCCTTGTTGGGAAACGGTCACCACGGACGCCAGCCTGTCGGGCTGGGGGGGCTTCTGGAGGGAACATCAGTTCCAGGGGTTATGGGGTCCTCGGGAGGCTCATACCCCTATCAACGTTTTGGAGCTACGGACCATTTGGTTGGTTCTGTCTCGCTTGACTCTTCTATTGCAAGGATTGCCAGTCCAAGTCCGATCGGACAATCGGACGGCGGTCGCTTACATCAATCACCAAGGAGGGAATCGCAGCAGGAGTGCCCTCAGGGAGGTATCTCTGATCCTTGTTTGGGCAGAGAGCAATGTCCCATGCATCTCAGCCATTTACATCCCGGGAGTGGAGAACACAAAGGCGGATTCCCTGAGCAGGAGATCCTCTCGCCGAGGAGAATGGTCTCTCAGTTCCAAGGTATTCCAGTCCCTTTGTCACAAGTGGGGGACTCCGGAGGTGGATCTTTTTGCCTCTCGTCACAATCACAAGCTTCCTGCCTTTGTGTCTCTGTCTCAGGATCCTCTGGCCCTGGCAGTGGATGACATGTCCCTGGCTTGGAGGGAACTGGGGTTTCTGTACCTGTTCCCCCTCCCTTCTCCATGGTGGGCAAGGTGGTGCGCAAGCTGACTCTAGAAGGGGCACCAGCAATTCTGGTGGCTCCAAGGTGGCCAAGACGAGTGTGGTTCGCAGACGTCGTGCGGCTGGCAGTAGATCAGATTTATCTGCCTCTTCTTCCGGATCTTATCACCCAGGGTCAGCTACGCTACCCCAATTTACCAACGCTGGCTTTGACGGCGTGTCTGCTGAAACCTCCATCTACCTCCAACGTCTACTATAGGACTTGGAGGTCTTATATTAACAGGTGCGAGGCTAGGGCCTTGCCTTGTAGGGTGTTTTCTATTCCCAGAATTCTGGAGTTTCTTCAACATGGTCTGGACTCGGGGTTCCAGCTTAGTACTTAGTACCCTGCCGGTTTTCTTTCAAAGGTCTTTTGCCCTTCATCCCCTGGTTAAGACATTTTTCCAGGGGGTTACTCATGTGCGGCCTCCTAGAAAGCCCTTGCTGCCGGTTTGGGATTTTAAACTTGGTTCTGTCGGCTCTCCAGGGGCCCCCTTTTGAGCCGGTGCATGATATTGCTCTTTCTCTGCTCACTCAGAAAGTTGCCCTTTTGGTGGCTATTACCTCTGTTCGGCGTGTCTCTGAGTTGGCGGCCTTGTCTATTCAGGCTCCTTACTTTGAGAGGCACCTGGACAAGGTAGTTTTCCACTTTAAGACGGATTTCCTTCCTAAGGTGGTTTCGGCCTTCCACCTCAATCAGGATATAGTTCTCCCTTCCTTGTGTCCTAAGCCTAGTAATGACAAGGAGAGGACCTTACATTCTTTGGATGTGGTTCGATGTGTGAAATATTATTTGGTGACTACTTCTCCTTTTCGTAAGACGGACGCCTTTTTCGTGGTGCCCTCCGGGCCCAGGAAAGGTCTGGCACCCGCTAAGTCTTCCATTAGTAAATTCGACAGGCCATTGTTGGGGCCTATTCTGCCAAGGGGAAGGTTCCCCCTTTTCATTTTAATGCTCATTCTACTCGTGCTGTTGGAGCATCTTGGGCTTTTCAGCACCAGGCTTCTGTTGAACAAGTTTGTAAGGCTGCTACTTGGTCTTCTGTTCATACTTTTTCCAAGTTTTACAAGGATGATGTGCGGGCCTCAGCGGATGCTGTTTTTGGCCGCAAAGTTCTGCAAGCTGCAGTAGTTTAAGTTTGCATTATTGCCTTTTTGGGATCCCCACCCATTATGGGCACTGCTATTGGATGTCCCAAGTGTCATGAATATTTGGAAGCGGGGTGTGTGACATACTGGGAATAATACCATTTTGTGATTACTCACCTGTAAAATGGTTATTACAAGTATGTCACACCCCGCTTCATCCCACCCTTTTTTGATTTTCTGGGATCCTTTTATATGGTGAACCTTTTTCGTTGCTGTTTACATTTGTCTCTTCCTGGTCCCTTTACTGCTGTCTTATACTGGAGAATGGTGGGAGATCCCAGGTATTTATAGGCCGGGAGGGGCTTCTTTTTTTCATGTCATCTCTGCAAGATCGCCCTCTACAGGACAGTTACCCAAGTGTCATGAATATTCGGAAGCGGGGTGTGTGACATACTTGAAATAACCATTTTACGGGTGAGTAATCACAAAATGGTATTTTATTAAAGGAACAAGGGACAACAATGTTGGCTTTGGTAACATCTCACTCAATGCCCTACTTTCAGGTTGCATTCCTTATGGAATTATAGGTATATGTATAAATATATGATTATATTCTAAGTGTACAGCACGTCCTGTTCCATTTGAATCCTTACTCTTGGGTAATACATCCACAAGATGGCGCTGGACTGCAGAGACAGAAAAGTGGCTCCTCCCGGCCCCATATATACCAGGGACCTCCCACAAATTCCCCAGACCTTCTCTGCAGTCTGGGCTGCGATGACTAGAAGATGGCTCTTTTTACTTGCAGGTGAGCGGGGCTTATTAGCCTGTGGCCCTGTAGGACTACTCCCACCCGTTCCTTTTCACTGCCTCCCAGCTTAGGTTGCGCTGGTCGGGTGAATGTAGGCAGCACCGCTGTCAGGTGCTAAGGAGCACTGCTCCAACCGCAGCTCCTCACCAAAGGGTAGGCGGTTCAGGCCCGTGGTGAGCCTTATGGGATGCCCCTCCCGCTTGTACATCGCTCCACGGACGGCGGCGGCATCGCCTCAGGCGCTGCTGCGCTGTCATTGGTGGGTCTGATCACGCGGGCGTGTTTTCGCACTCTTCGGGGGGGCGGGCCTTGGGGATGAAGCTTTCTGCATTACTATCTCCGCGGCTCGCCCCTCGAGGTATATGCGGGCGCCATTTTGGGTCTCCTGTACTGCGTGTCTGATGTCTCCCTATCGCGGTCCGTAAGTGCCCCTGCGAGCTGGTTTTTTCTCTGTATTGTATTGCGACTATGCTTATGGGATCTTTGCTTATGTCAAACTTTTTTGTGGTTTCTCCCAGTCCTATCCCCTCTATTTAGCGTTTGCTCCTTATTGGAGGGCTATTGTGATTCTTGTCTCCCACTTCCCTAGCAGGCTATTGGGGCATCCCGGGTAGCTTTATTAGCGTCAATCCCAACTGGCCTGTTGTGCCACAATAATCACCATATGGAGGCTTCTCAGGATAATGTGCTTGGGGTTCCTTCGGGACATGCCCGGCTGTGTATGGCGTGTGAGGTATTCCCTATAAGGGACGATGTCAGGGTATGTGTACCCCGCGCCTAGCAGACGCTTGCGCTGCAGTCTGGGTTACCGGTGCCTGCGGGGAACGGCCTCCCCCTCTGGCTTCGCCTACCCCCCCACGCTTAAATCTGACTCCTAGTGAGGTGCATACCAGTAGGGAGTCTCAACCTGATTTGGCTGCACGGGTGACCAGCATTGAGAAGCATATTGCTGGGTCTGGCCCGCGTAAGGCTTCTGCTAAGAAGCTGCATTTATCACCTGGTGTTACTCTTTCCTATGGAGGCTGAGGAATTTTTTGACATTACCGGTTATACCCCCCTGGAAGAGGGGGAATTATTTTCTGATTCAGAATCATCTGAGAAACAGAAGGTTTATGGTGCAGATTCTGGGTCTGACCCATGGGCTTCAGATGATACTGACAGGCTCTTAGCTCAAATTTTTGAAGTACTCTATCTCTCCTCCTGCCGTGGCTCCGCGGCAGCAGGGGAAGCTGTTTCATACTGTTAAACCACGCTTGGAGTTTCCTGAGCAAACTCACTTTAATAATCTGGTACTCAAAGAGTGGGAATGGCCTAGCAGGCTTCCCGGGGTACCAAAGAGTTGGGATAAGAGGTATCCCTTTCCCGCTGAGATGGTTAAACATTGGTCATGTCCTCCCGAAGTGGATGCACCAGTCCTGGGGTTGTCCAACACATCCGTCATGCACTCCCCTGACTCTACTACCCTGAGGGATGGGGAGGACAGTCGCATAGATCAGCTGGCTTGCCATGCTTTTGCCTGTGTGGGGACCGCGCTGCTTCCAGTCTGTGCCTCTGCCATTACGGCTGTTGCTATTAAAAGCCTGCTCAAGAGTCTTTTAGATGGGGCCCCTGATGATGCAGGTAGTGAAGAGTATAGAGCTTTTCTGCGTTGTGAGAAATTTGTTGCATATGTTCTCTCTGCCTTGGATGATACCATTAGAATGTGTGGCAGGGCCTCTGCCCTGTCAGTGGCTATACGCCGCTCCGTCTGGCTGCGCCAGTGGGCAGCTGACAACGCTGCTAAGAAGGCTCTCACTGGTTTTCCCTTCAAGGGGCTGCACCTCTTTGGTGAACGTCTGGACTTGTTTGCTAAGGGAGGCAAGTTGCCTCAGCGTAGAAGGCAGCTCCGGTCCTGTCGGGGTTCAGTTGCCTTTCCTCCTTCCGTGGTTCCAGAATTGGACGGGGAACTTCCTTTGCTGGGGCCCGCGGAGATTTTTGGGGCAGAGGACGTGGCCGCCCTGGTCCCTCCTGGGGTCCCAAGCCTAAGTCCTCCCCCAAGCCCCCTCAGGCATGAAGGGGCCCCCTCAGGCATGAAGGGGCGCCCTCACCCATATGGGTAGGGGGACGGCTTCGGCTCTTTGCTCACGTCTGGAGGCGTCATGTCTCAGACCGGTGGATTCAGGAGGTAGTGTCCCCCGGTTACAAGATAGTTTGCAGCCTGACCACCCCCAAGATTCATCAGATCCCGGATAGCTCAAAACCCCCTGTCAGCTCAGGGTCTGTCCCTTGCTGTCCAAAGCCTTCTGGAATTGGGAGTCACCTTCCGGGTGCCCTTAAGGGAAAGGGACAAAGGCTACTATTCTCATCTTTTCACTGTTCCCAAAAAAGACGGGTCCATCAGACCCATCCTGGATTTAAAGCGCCTCAACAAATTTGTCAGATTCAGACACTTTTGCATGGAGACTCTGCGCTCCGCTGTGAATTGTCTACGCCCAGGGGACTTCATGACCTCTGTGGACATCAAGGATGCTTACCTTCACATACCAATCTTTCCAGGTCATCAGAGATATCTCAGGTTCGCTCTGGAGGATCAACACTACCAATTTGTGGCCTTGCCCTTTGGTCTCACCTCGACTCCCAGGGTATTCACCAAGGTGCTGGCAGGGGTAATGGCTCTGCTGAGATCTCAGGGCATTCGCATTCTTCCCTACTTCGACGACATTCTTATCACTTCTCAGTCCTTCCAATAGGCAGAGCTGGATACCCAGCGGGTGGTGTCCACACTAGAGTCATTTGGGTGATCAACCACCCCAAATCTTCCCTGTCTCCTTCCATGGTGAAGTCCTTTCTGGGCATGATTCTGGATTCATCTCAGGTTTGAATCTTTCTTCCTCAGCAGCTCTTCAAGAGCAACTCAAGGAACCTGCTGGAAAGGATCTGCCCCCTTGCTGGGAGACTGTCACCACGGATGCCAGTCTGACCGGTTGGGGGGGCTTTTGGAAGTCCCTGAAATTCCAGGGTCCGTGGGGCCCTCAGGAGGCCCACACCCCTATCAACATTCTGGAGTTGAGGGCGATCAGATTGGTTCTCGCCCACTTAACCCCACACCTCCGGGGTCGGGCTGTTCAGGTCTGCTCGGACAACCAGACGGCGGTTGCCTACATCAATCATCAGGGAGGGACCTGGAGCAGGAGGGCTCTCAAGGAAGTGTCTGTGATTCTGTCCTGGGTGGAGGACAATGTTCCCTGCATCTCGACTGTGTACATTCCGGGGGTGGAGAATCTGGAGGCAGACTCTGAGCAGGGGGACCTCTTGTCTGGGCAGGATGTTTCGCTCCCTGTGCCACCGCTGGGGTCAGCCGGATGTGGATCTGTTTGCGTCCTGTCACAATCGCAAGCTTCCAGTCTTTGTCTCCTTGTCCCAGGATCCTCTGGCCTTAGCCATGGATGCCTTAGCAATGTCTTGGAAGAGCTTTCAGTTCCTGTATTTGTTTCCCCTGTTTCCTCTGCTGGGCAGGGTGCTGCGCAAGATAGCTCAGGAAGGGGTGCCAGCCATACTGGTGGCCCCTTTTTGGCCAAGAAGAGTGTGGTTCGCAGACATCATGCAGCTGGCAGTAGATCAGTACGCCCTGCCCCGGGTTCCAGACCTGCTCACTCAGGGGCAGCTGCGCCACCCCAATTTACAAACGCTGGCTTTGACTGCCTGGCTGCTGAAACCTCCATCTTGATGGAGAAAGGGCTGCCTGCCTCGGTTGTTAACACCATGATCAAGGCTAGGAAAAAGTCCTCTTCTTCCATCTACTATAGGGTTTGGCATACTTACATTGACTGGTGCGAGTCTAAGTCGCTTCCCTGTCGTGTGTTTTCTATTCCTAGGATTCTGGAATTTCTGCAACATGGTTTGGATCTGGGTCTTCAACTCAGTACTCTGAAAGGCCATGTTTCTGCTTTGTCCATTTTCTTCCAAAGATCTTTTGCTCAGCATCCCCTGGTCAAGACCTTCTTCCAGGGGGTTACTCACGTGCATCCCCCACGTATGCCTGTGTTACCAGTCTGGGACTTGAACTTGGTCTTATCTGCCTTGCAGGGGTCTCCCTTTGAGCCTTTGCAGGAGGCCCCTTTGTCCATTTTGACGCTTAAGGTAGTCTTTTTGGTGGCTATTACTTCTGTTAGGCGTGTTTCTGAGTTGGCAGCCCTTTCCATCAAGCCCCCTTACTTTGAGAGACACCAGGATAAGGTGGTGTTTCGTTTTAAGCCAGATTTTCTGCCCAAGGTGGTTTCTGCTTTTCATCTCAATCAGGACATTGTTTTGCCTTCTCTGTGTCCTAATCCTAGTAACACTAAGAAGAGGGTTTTACAATTCTCTGGATGTGGTCAGGACTCTGAAGTTCTATTTGGTGGCTACTGAGTCCTTCAGGAAGACTGATGCTCTTTTTGTGGTCCCGTCTGGACCTAGGAAGGGTCTGGCTCCAGCTAAATCTACTATCAGCAAGTGGACTCGTCAGGCTGTGATTCAGACCTATTCTGCTAAGGGGAAGAATCCTCCCTTCCGCCTTACTGCTCATTCCACTCGTGCTATTGGTGCCTCTTGGGCTTTTCAGCACCAGGCTTCTGTTGAACAAGTTTGCAAGGCCGCTACTTGGTCTTCTGTTAATACCTTTTCTAAGTTTTACAAGGTTGATGTTAGGGCCTCAGCTGACGCTGCTTTTGGCCGCAAAGTTCTGCAGGCGGCAGTGGTTTAAACTGCCTGCTGTTACTTTTTGGGGATCCCACCCTACCTTACGGACACTGCTATTGGATGTCCCAGGAGTAAGGATTCAAGTGGAACAGGACATGCTGTATACTTAGAATAATACAATTCTGTGATTACTCACCTGTAGAATTGGTATTATACGTATACAGCACGTCCTGTTCCACCCCGCTCTCGTTTTCATTGTTCTTAGTTACCTCTGTATGGTGATTGTTCAATTTTTGATGATGGTTATAGTTCTCCTGGCTTAATTTTAACTGCTTTTCAATACTGGGGAATTTGTGGGAGGTCCCTGGTATATATGGGGCCGGGAGGAGCCACTTTTCTGTCTCTGCAGTCCAGCGCCATCTTGTGGAAGTATTACCCAGGAGTAAGGATTCAAGTGGAACAGGACGTGCTGTATACGTATAATACCAATTCTACAGGTGAGTAATCACAGAATTGTATTTTTTGCCTGAACAGGGACTTTAAATCACTAAATTACTACTGGATCTAGTGCCAAAATGTTCTCATACTGATGTTGTAGAGTTGCTGCCATTCTAGTTAGTCTCCTGACAATGTTGCCATTGTAAGAGACGATAGGAGCGTCACTGGAACAGGAACCCCACGTCTCTCCTATTCCATTACAGAGCATCTCCAAATAAGATACATGCCGGTTAACACTTTGCTATAGACAGGGACTGCAAGATAAATTGTGTGGCTCCTCCCTGTCCACTTATACTTATGCCACTCCAGTTCATTCTTGCAGTCAGACTGGGACTGTGAAGATGGTGGCCAGGAAGTAATCTGTTGCACTGATGTCTTATTTGTGATTCCTGAATGTCCAATAAAAGGTCTGTCTAGCACCCACCAGGTCTACCAACAATAGGCAGTAAGCAAGGCTTATGATTGCAAAGGAAGGGATGCTTCTGCTCATTCTACCCAGACCAGGAGGAGGCACACTTTTGTTTTTTTTTTATGTTGCAGTCCCTGTCTACAGCTCAGTGTTAACCCACATGTATTGAAATTGGTGACAGACAAGAGAAAACTACCGGTGAGGACACAGAAGTGAATTTTTGTGCTGGTCACAGCCTTTGGGTATCAAAATCGCTTGTGCATGTTATTACACCAGCTTCCTGCTTTTGGTGACCAAAGCAGAATCAAGAAAATAGTCCTAGATCACTAAATCCACCTCCCCAGGCTTACTGCAGCTGAAAAATGCTTTGAACCCAAGATTCTTGCAAAGACTCTTAGGCTGGGCTACAGCTTGCCCCTGGAGCATTCTGATTTGCTATGCTTCACTATGTGAAACCCCTAGGAGCACTGATAAAATTAGTTTGGGGAGCAATCCCAGGGTAGATGTGTTGGCCTCTGACAGCATCTCCATCCCTTCTCTAGCTGACAAGCTCACCCGTGCCAGTATATCTGAATAGCAGGAGACAATGGGCTATTATTCCATTCAGAACTCATTGCCAGGCATAGATGTACACAGCAGTGAGTTCTGATTGGATGTAGGTGTGTAAACAGTTGACCATGGGGGTTTCAACCAGAGGGGCATCCTAAACTGGTGAGAGAAAAACCTGTGTTTGGCCTTTAACCCTTTAAGTGCCAGCCTACCTGGAGTTTTTGTCACCCTTTGTTGCCAGACTATTTTGCGCTCCCCATGTTCAAATGTGATTTTTGAAGGGATTTCCAGGGATTTCCCAGGAAAATGATATATTGTTTTTTTCAGCACAGTCTGGGCTTTAACATGAAACGTCTTGTTTGTCATTTTTAGGTGTATTCTCAATTTCTTGGGGTGAAATAAGTGCCAAAAATAAAAAAAAAATCAATTTTTACAATTTGTAGTGTTTTTTTGTAATAAAAAATGTAAGTTTGTCAATAAAATCTTATTGCGTGTGAAATCCCAATTTCTCCCAGTCACAGCGGTACCACATATGTATTGGTAGACACCCTTTCCTGCCCAGGAGACTCCCCCAAACTGAAACAGCGCTTTAGGGGATTTTCAGAAAAAATACAACTGTGATATGCGCTATGCGCACCTTGCAGTTTTTCAGAAAAACAACCCTTTACATTTGAAATACCCCCAACAAACTATATCTTCTCTGGAAGTACACACCTCAGGCTTTCTAGGTGTACCAGGCTTGTTGATGTGGCCATAGTTTTCTGGAAGTAATCCCTCAATGTATTCTTTGGTTGCAAAGAGTTTCCCTATAAAAAGGATAAAAAAGCAGAATCAAAGCCACATTTTCCTAAAAAAACTATTTACAAACAAGAAAAAACAAGTTTAATCTAAAAAAGCAACATCTTCCGAAAAGAACAATACCCAACATGCATAGCTACTGTCAAGGGAAGAGTTGCCAAACACCCCAAAGTAAAGCATGTGCGTAACGGTAATTTTACTTGAAAATTTCAGCTCTGCAGACAAAGTGCGCACCTTGCGATTTTTCAACCAAAACAACCCTTTACATTTGGAATATCCCCCCATAAACCATATATTTCCTAAGTACACATGTTAAGCTTTCTAAGCGTACCCAGCTTGTTCTAGTGGGCTCATCTTTCTGGAATTAATCCCTCAAAGAATTCTTTGTTTGCGCAGGATTTCCCTAAAAAATGTATAAAAAAGCCGAATAAAAAACACCTTTTACTAAAATATAAATATGCAAACAAGAAAAAACAAGCTAAGTCTGAAAGCGCAAGGTCCCCCGAACAGAACAATACCCAACATGCATAGCTACTTTTAACCCTTTTAATTGCCAGCCTACTTGAGATTTTGTCACCCTCTGTTGACAGGTCATTTTTCTCCACTTTGCGCCATGTTTTGCGACATTTTTTGCTGGAATTTTCAGAAAAATGTATATATATATTTTTTTGCAGCAGAGTTTAGGCTTTAACATGAAATGTCTTGTTTGTAACTTTTATTCAGTTTTTTACAATATTATTAAGTAAAAAAAAAAAATACAATTATTTTAGAAAATTGTCCTTTACTTTAAATAAAAAATGTATTTTATTAAAGAAAATTATATTGCATGTGAAAGCCCCATTTCTACCGATTAGAAAGGTACCACATATTTAACGGTCGCCCCCCATTCCTGCCCAGGAGATCCCCCTAACTGAAACAAGTACTTTATAACATTTACAAATAAAATACAACTACCATCCACACTACAAAGGGTTAAATTGAGAAAAAAAAAATGACAGAGTCCCCCCTCCCAGGGTGGGGGGCCCCATTTTTTGGGGGGGATTTTTAAGGGTTAAAAACCCTTAAAAATCCAAAAAAAATTACATGGGGTCCCCCTTACCCAAAATAACTAGCCCGGGACCAGCTATGCAGGGCTTGTAGAAACAGGGCGCAGGGGCCAGCTTTTGTGGCCCCTGGCCCTCCAGGCTACAAGCCCACATAGCCCGTGGGCCCGGGCTCTTCTGCCCCCCCCTAGGCTTTGGGGAGGCAGATAATGGGGGTGCGGGGGTAAATGGCAAGTCACCCGCTAGTTGCAGGTGACTTGCCATCCCCCCAGCCTTGTGAACTGGTATAGGGGTCATGGACGGGGGGGGGGCGGTTTCGGGCCCCCCTCCTAAAGACGGAGGACGACGGGGGAGGGATCGGGTGCCCCCCGGAGGAAGAGGGGACCCCCAGCTACATATCTATACTAAAGGTAAGTGTTTTTTTTTAAATATTTTTTAACTATTTGGGGGAAATGCCAGGCACGTAGTTTCTACGTGTTTGGCACTTAACTGTAGGAGAAGCAACCACGTAGAAACTACGTGCTTGGCATTTAAAGGGTTAAAGTGGACCAAAACCCAGGATAGTCAATATTTTTGACTATCCTGGGTTTTGGTCCTCTCCCTGGGGGCACCCCGATTAGGGGTGCCGCGCTGTGGGAAACCCCCCAGAACACTGCAGCCAAATCACCTCTTTCTGGTCCCAAGGAGTATCTAAGAGCAGCGGCTCTGATGGCCGCATCCTCCTCCTCCCTCTAACAGGGAGCGTGCCCACGCCGGCCATTCACAAATGCCTGGTGCAGGCACACACACTGCTAGAGGGAAGCGGAGGATGCAGCTGTCAGAGCCACTGCTCTTAGATGCACCGTGGGACCGGGAAGAGGTGAGTTGGCTGCAGCGATCTGGGGGGGTTCACATAGCGGGGCAACCCCGATTGGGTGCCCCTGGGGAAAGGACCGAAACCCAGGATAGTCAAAATCCTGGGTTTTGGTCCACTTTAAATAAAACAAATGTATACATAACCATTCAGGATACAAAGTTTTGTTCTTATACTGAAACAATCGATTGATCCACGCATGTAGCACTGGAAAAATAACAGAAGCCAATTGGTAGCCATACACAACAACTTTTCATGTATAGAAGATTATAGAAAAAGTTCAATTTTGAATAGTTTCCTAAATGATTTATTGATTCAAATTCTAGGAAATCTATGTACAAGCCACCATAAAAATATCATGCAGTAGATTGGCCATTAGTCAGCAAATCAATGTTGTCTGTTTTGTTTATAGACCTGCAGTACAGAATACTGTATCAGAGAACAAATATAGCCTGAGATGAGCTAGTCAGTACTGCATATATATTTGCCTTTGCTTTAAGTCTCCACTTCAACCTGAAATTTTGGGCTGGCTTTGTGGATTGTTTCTTTAATCGTCTGCTGACTCGCTTGTCATCAGACAGCCATGCAACGGTAGTCTTTAATGCAGACCTATTCCTAGGAATAAAAATCCCTCCTCCCCTCTATCCGACTAACCTCAGTTACCGCAACAATTTAAAATATACTCCCACGGGCTGCACTGGGAGTCCTTTTGACACCCGATCTAATCAGCTAACCCAGCCTCCTTTATGAAAACGAACATTTGAAGTAATTCAAGTTTACTTTTGGGTGTGCTTTCCTGTGTAAACTGAAGTTGACATCTGAGTGAGCTTTTGTACATGAACACACAAGAAAACTCTTTAAAACATTTTTGTTCTAATATTTTCAAAAAAACTCACCTACCCCCCCCCTTTTTTTAACAGGTAATGTCCATAATTTTTCCAATGGTGTGAGGATAATTTTGTGAGTTTGGGATCAGCATTTTTTTGCATGGGTTATGCAAAAAAATGCACCCCATGGGGTGCTATTAATTCCAAACTCTCAAATATCCTTTTTAAAGTGATTGGCAAGTCAAAGGCTAAAAATAAAATATCAGTAGCTTACTTTTCACTGAGTGGCTTGAGTGCTGTGATTCCTCCTCTGTTGGTCTCCTTAGTGCAGAAATCACTTCCCATTCAGCTTTCAGTCCCCAACCTTCAGTGACCAAGAACGAAAACACCCCCCACTCCCTGCCCAGATGCCCTGATTGGCTGCCGCTCTCTGCAGGTATGAAACCCCACCCTGTTCCCTCCTTTCTGGTTAGACTATGTGCTGACAGTAATAACTAGAGGCGCAACAATGCATTTTTTGGTGTTTAAATTTAAAAAGCTCACTGGGATGCATGTTCTATTGCACACCTAAATGTGCACCCACTATGCATTTTCCGGTGCACTTTTTTAGCATGGCCCCAACTGTCTTGCTTATAAACTCCTGAAATACATAATCCCCCTAAAAACATTTAGATGTTTAAATACCATTTATTTTAAATGTAAAGGTATATTCACAGAATACCCCCCCCAATCACCCCACACTGGCTTATGACATGGTCTCTTGCAAATAAACAAGCTTGCTTGTTGTCATGGTCCCTTGCAAGCTCAGGCAGTTCTCAATCCACATGTTGCTGTATATATAGGTTGTTGCAGGTTATAGGGTTTGTATGCCCCATATAAAATCACATGCACTTCCAGTATAGACTCGGAACACAAGCAAGGGAGATCTGTTGCTGGTAACCTAGAAACATAGAAGGTTGACGGCAGAAGGGGACCATACGGTCCATCTAGTCTGTCCTTATGTGTATACTGTATGTACTCTGTATCTTAGGATAGATGTGTGCTTATCCCAGGCATGTTTAAATTCAGTGACTGTTGATTTTTCAACTACCTCTGCTGGAAGTTTGATCTAAGCATCTACTACTCTTTCTGTAAAATGATATTTTCTAACATTGCTCCTGATCTTCCCTTCCCTTGTTCTTTCATTATGTTTCTTAAAAACACTTCCCTCCTGAACCTTATTCAATCCTTTCACATATTTAAATGTCTCAATCATGTCCCCTCTCTCCCTTCTTTCCTCTAGACTGTACTAATTAAGTTCTTTAAGTATCTCCTGATTTTAAGTTTAAGTCCTTCTACCATTATTCTTAGTATACAGTACGTCCTGCTCCAAATCTAATACTTACAGTTGGGATATACTCCGCCAGATGGCACTGGACTGCAGAGACATCGAAAATAGGCTCCTCCCGGCCCCTCAAATACCCAGGGACCTCCCACAAATCCCCAGAATTTCTCTGCAGTCTGGCTGCGAAGGACGAGAAATTGGCTCTCTACTCGCAGGTGAGCGGGGTTATTAACCTGCGGCCCTGTAGGACTATTCCCCCCCGTTCCACTAGTAATATGCCTCCCAGCCTTGGCTGCGCTGGTCGGGTGAAGGTAGGCAGCACCGCTGTCAGGTGCTTAGGAGCGCTGCTCCACCGCAATCCCCCACCAAAGGGTAGGCAGTTCAGGCTTATGGTGAGCCTCTATGGATGCCCCTCCCGCACTATTGCCCCTTGCCCCTGTCTATCGGTGGGCCCTATTTAAGTGGCCGCCATCCTCCCTCATCCTCCTTATAGTCTTCGGGGGAAAAGAGGGGGGGGGGTGTGTATAGATATGTAGGTTATGAAGTCTGTACTTTCACCTTTCACATGTCTTTCTTGTGTCAGCCGCCACGCTGACTTGTCTTTATTGCTTTTAAATTTACCACCGCCGCGCGCTGACTTGGTTCCGCGCTTGGCGGCAGCATTACCTCAGGCGCTGGTGGCCTTCTGGCTTCGCGCTCTTCGGGGGGGGGGCGGGGCCCCTCTTTGGCGCCTTCCGCGTCATCGCTGTTACTGGCCCGCCCCTCGAGGTATACCGACACCATCTTTTCTGACTTGGTTGGCCTATGCGCGACAGACTCCTACCTACCGCGGTCCGTAAGTGCCCTCGCGGGTGGCTTTATCTGCTTCACTTTTGTTACGATGTACTTAAGGTCTTGTCTGCTTATGTCTTTCAGGCGGGACGAACCCTTCTTGGCTTTTCCCGGCCCTGTTTTTAGTATTTTACTTGTAGGCCTTGTAAAAATTATACTCCCACGTTCCTAGCGGGTTATTGGGGCATCCAGGGTTGCTATATAGCGTTATTCCCTATCGGCGTATAGCGCCGCTATAATCACCATATGGAGGCATCTCAGGATAATGTTACCGGGGTCCCTTTGGGACAAGACCGGCTGTGTGTAGCGTGTCGGCAGCCTCATGCTGACGCTGACAAGGCACGGATCTGTGTACCCTGTGCTGAGCAGGTGCTTGCATTGCAATCTGGCCTGCCAGTGGCTGCACCTCATTTCACTTCACCTACTCCCCCAAACTTAAATCTCACTCCTACTGAGTTGCATACTAGTGGGGATTCTCAGCCTGATGTGTCTTCTAGACTGGCTACTGTTGAACAGATTATTGCTAAGTCCTTAGCGCGTAAGGCCCCTGCTAAGAAGCGGCACTTGACGCCTAATGTCACTGTTTTCCCTATGGGAACTGAGGAGTTTATGAATATGTGTGGCTATACCCCGTCTGATGAAGGGGAGCTCTTTTCTGATTCAGGCTCATCTGATGAGAGACCAAGGGGTCATGACGATTCTGGCTCTGACCCCTGGGCCCCGGATGACACTGGCAGATTATTGACCCAGATTTTTGAGGTTCTGTCTATCTCTCTCTCCCTGTTGAGGCTCCCAGGCAAAGAGGGGTGCTTTTCCATACAGCAAAATCACGTTTGGAGTTTCCAGAGCAGGCACTTTTCAATAACCTTGTGCTCAAGGAATGGGAGCGCCCCAGTAAACTTCCCGGGGTTCCAAGGAGTTGGGATAGGAAGTATCCCTTTCCTGCTGAGGTGGTTAAATGTTGGTCACCCCCCCCGAGGTGGCGATCCTAGGGCTATCTAACACCTCTGTCATGCATTCCCCTGATTCTACTACCCTGCAGGATGCTGAGGACCGGCGCATTGACCATCTGGCCTCCCACGCCTTTGCATGTGCGTTGACGGCGCTGCGCCCGATCTGTGCCTCTGCTATTACTGCTGTGGCCACTAGAACCCTTATCAGAAATATGCTTGATAGTGCCCCTGATGATTTGCCTTGTGAGGTGTTTAATGCACTCTCCAGTTGTGATGTTTTTGTAAATTTTGTCCTATCAGCATTGGATGACACCATCAGAATGTGTGCCAGAACTTCTGCCCTCGTGGTGGCTATACGCCGCTCGGTTTGGCTGCGCCAGTGGGCTGCTGACAATGCTGCCAAGAAGGCCCTCACTGGTTTTCCCTTTAAAGGACTGCGTCTGTTTGGAGACCGCCTGGACCTTTTTACTAAGGGAGGCAGGTTACCCCAGCGCAGGCGGCAACCTCGGCCCTTTCGGGGTCAGGGTTCCTTCTCCTCCCCTTACCGTGGTGCAAGACAGGGAAGGGGGGTATCTTTCCCTTCGGCCCGGGGAGATTTCTGGGGTAGAGGCAGAGGACGTGGACGTCCTGGCTACTCCTGGGGTCCCAAAGCTAAATCCTCTCCCAAGCCCCCTCAGGCATGATGGGGCGCCCTCACCCATCCGGGTGGGGGGACGGCTGCAGCACTTCACTCACGTCTGGAGGCTTCATGTCTCAGACCGGTGGATTCAGGAGGTAGTGTCCTCCGGTTACAAGTTGGAGTTTGCTGCCGATCCCCCTCCAAGATTCATCAGATCCCGGATTCCTCAGGACCCTGTGTCAGCTCAGGAGCTAGTACAAGCAGTGCAAGGCCTCCTGGAGCTGGGGGTCATCTGCCAGGTCCCTTTAAGAGAAAAAGACAAGGGCTTTTATTCCAACCTATTCACAGTACCCAAAAAGGATGGTTCTCTCAAGCCCATCCTGGACTTAAAGATTCTCAACAAGGTTGTCAGGGGCAGGCGCTTTCGCATGGAGACTCTGCCATCAGTTCCCTGCGCCAAGGGGATTTCATGACTTCTGTGGACATCAAAGATGCTTTCCTTCTTATTCCTGTGCTCCCAGGTCATCAAAGGTTCCTCAGGTTCGCTCTGATGGATCAACATTACCAATTTGTGGCCTTGCCCTTCGGCCTCACTTCAGCTCCCAGGGTGTTCACCAAGGTGCTGGCTGGCGTGATGTCTCTGCTCAGATGTCAGGGCGTCCACGTGCTTCCCTATCTGGACGACCTCCTCATCACTTCCCAGTCTCTACATCAGGCAGAGTTGGATACTTAGCTGGTGGTGTCCACTCTGGAGTCATTTGGATGGGTGATCAACCACCCCAAGTCCTCACTGTCCCCTTCCTTGGTAACTCCATTCCTAGGAATGAATCTGGATACAGTTTTGCGGTGGAGGATCAACATTTTCAGTTTGTAGCCCTTCCCTTCGGACTGACCTCGGCGCCGAGGGTCTTCACCAAGGTCTTGGCGGGAATAATGGCTCTGCTCAGAGCTCATTCGCATTGTGTCTTATCTGGACGATCTGTTGATTTCTGCTACTTCCCTTCAGCAGGCAGAACTGGACACCCTCCAGGTGGTGTCGACCCTGGAGAGATTCAGGTGGGTGATCAACTGCACCAAGTCTCCCCATCTCGAGTGATTTCATTTCTGGGCATGAATCTGGATACCAGTCGGGTCAGAGTGTTTCTGCCCCAGACCAAGGTGCAGGGGATTCAGGACCTGATCCGCCTTCTTCTGGCCAGTCCTTGTCCCTCTATCCGACAGGGGATGAAACTGGTGGGCCTGATGGTGTCCTCCTTCGAGGCGGTGCCGTTTGCAAAATTTCACATGAGATCTCTTCAACTTCTCCTATTGACGTATTGGGACAGGAGCTCACAGTCTTTGGATCAACCTTTCAGGATGTCTCCCAGGGTTCGGCAGTCATTTCGGTGGTGGCTGGACTCGAGCAATCGGGTGAAGGGCAGATCCTTTCTGGTCCCTTGTTGGGAGACGGTTACCACGGATGCCAGCCTGTCGGGCTGGGGAGGTTATTGGAAGAGTCATCAGTTCAGCGGGGTGTGGGGTCCTCAGGAGGCTTACACCCCATCAATGTATTGGAGCTCCGAGCCATTCGTCTGGTTCTGGCTCGGTTAACCCCACAGTTACGGGATCTTCTGGTTCAGGTGCGTTCGGACAACCGAACGGCAGTGGCCTACATAAATCACCAAGGAGGGACTCGCAGCAGGAGTGCCCTCAGGGAAGTCTCTCTGATCCTGCGATGGGCGGAGAGCAATGTTCCTCGCCTTTCGGCAGTCTACATTCCGGGGGTGGAGAATACAGAGGCGGATTCCCTGAGCAGGGGGTCCTCTCGCCATGGAGAGTGGTCTCTTACCTGAGGTTTTTCTGGATCTTTGCCGCAAGTGGGGGACTCCGGAGGTGGATCTCTTTGCCTCGAGGCACAATCACAAGCTTCTGGCATTTGTGTCTTTCTCAGGATCCCCTGGCCTTGGCAGTGGATGCCTTGTCTCTGGCGTGGAAGGACCTGGGTTTTCTGTACCTGTTTCCACCTGTCTCCATGCTGGGCAGGGTAGTTCGCAAACTGGTTCTAGAAGGGGCACCAGCGATTCTGGTGGCTCCAAGGTGGCCAAGAAGGGCCTGGTACGCAGACGTCGTAAAGATGGCCGTAGACCAGTGCCGGCTTCCCTTGCTGCCGGACCTGCTATCCCAGGGTCATCTACTTTACCCCAATTTACAAACGCTGGCTTTGACGGCCTGGCTGCTGAAACCTTCATCTTGAAAGAGGAAGGTTTGTCTGAGGCGATCGTTCAGACCCTGATTAGGGCTAGGAAGCGGTCCTCTTCTGGCATTTACTATAGGACTTGGAGGTCCTATATTGATTGGTGTGAGGCTAGGGCTTTGCCTTGCAGGGTTTTTTCTGTACCCAGGATTTTGGAGTTTCTTCAGCATAATCTGGACCTGGGGTTCCAGCTTAGTACTTTGAAAGGACCGGTTTCTGCTCTGTCGGTTTTCTTCCAGAGGTCTTTTGCTTTACACCCGCTGGTTAAGACTTTTTTCCAAGGGGTGGCGCATGTGCGGCCCCCTCGAAAAGCTGTAGTTCCTGTTTGGGATTTGAATTTGGTTCTTTCGGCTCTGCAGGGTCCTCCTTTTGAGCCGCTACATGATATTGCTCTTTCGGTTCTCACTCAGAAGGTTGCCTTCCTGGTGGCGATTACCTCGGTTCGGCGTGTCTCTGAGTTGGCGGCTCTGTCGATTCAGGCCCCTTACTTTGAGAGACACCAGGATAAGGTGGTTTTTCGTTTTAAACCGGATTTCCTTCCTAAGGTGGTGTCTGCTGTCCACCTCAATCAGGATATTGTTCTCCCTTCCTTGTGTCCTAAGCCTAACAATGACAAGAAGCGGGTTCTGCAAAATGTGGACGGTGTTCGTTGTGTGGAGTACTATTTGGTGACAACTTCTTCCTTCCGCAAGACGGATGCTTTTTTCGTGGTGCCCTGCGGGCCCAGGAAAGGTTTGGCACCTGCTAAGTCTGCGATTAGCAAATGGATTCGTCAGGCCATTGTTGGGGCCTATTCTGCTAAGGGGAGGACTCCCCTTTTTAGGGTCACTGCCCACTCTACTCGTACTGTTGGTGCATCCTGGGCTTTTCAGCACCAGGCTTCTGTTGAACAAGTTTGTAAGGCTGCTACTTGGTCTTCTGTTCATACTTTTTCCAAGTTTTACAAGGTTGATGTGCGGGCTTCAGCGGATGCTGTTTTTGGCCGCAAGGTTCTGCAGGCTGCAGTGGTTTGAGTTGGTACATTCTTTACTGTTTCTGGTTCCCACCCATGACGGACACTGCTATTGGATGTCCCACATGTCATGAAGATCGAAGTGGAGTGTATGGCACACTTAGAATAATACCGTTTTGTGAGTACTCACCTGTAAAACGGCTATTATGAGTGTGCCATACACTCCACTTCACCCCACCCCTTTTTTTCAGGTATTCTGGAGCTTTTATTTGGTGAACCATTGTTTTTGATTGCCTTACTGTTTTTTTACACTGGGAAATTGGTGGGAGGTCCCAGGTATATATGGACCGGGAGGGGCTTTCTTTTTTTGCATATTCATCTTTGCATAAGTTCGCCCTCTACTGTAGATTTCCCACATGTCATGAAGATCGAAGTGGAGTGTATGGCACACTCATAATACCCGTTTTACAGGTGAGTACTCACAAAACGGTATTTTTCACTCTCCCCCATAGCAGTTTCTTGCAGAACACTGATTTGACAGCATTAAGTGTTGCCAGTACATGTACAGTATTTCTGTTTTTTTATTTTATAGATAGGTTGACATTACAGTGTTCTTTGTGCTAAATTTAGTATTTTACACTGCTGCATAATTTAGAGTCTGATGGTTTTTGGTAGTTTGGTTTAGAACTGAAGCTTTTTTTTTGTTTTACTTGAAATGGCACCATATACTCTAGAACCTGGTGTTGGTGACTGGAATTGCCTTGTCACTGTGGGCTTTGCACAGTCTCTCTCTCTCCTCATTCTGTCTGTTTAGTGTATTTATATTTTCCGCTTATCTTGCTTCCTCCTCCATTGATTGGCATGTTTTCTTGCATGGGGAGCCAGATGTCATAGCGAAAAGGTCCAGTCTCTGCCTCAGCATTTAAAAAGCTTGTTTGCATATAATTAGGCAGAAACATTTATATTTATTTTTGGAAGTTTGATCATTCAAAACATTTGTTAAATATGTGTCTTCATTATTAAGGGCTGATACTATACACAACTAGTTTTCTTATCTCTCCTTTAACTGTATTTGTATGTATAAAAATTGTTCACTGTGCTCAGATAGTAACAGTTTCTGCAGGTATGACTGTCTCTTTGAATTTGAATTGCTTAGTGGCCATATATGATATTTGTTGGCTAATGCATCTAGACATTTATTTATTTATACCTTAAGAGTTAACATTTCAAAAGCCAAAATGTATTCTTAGATATTAGATTTTTTTAGCTCAGTAACTAAAACAGAGGATGTCTGTTTTTTTTTTCATAGAAAAAGAAATGATGGCAGTATTAGTTTATGGTGCTCGGAAAGCCTTTGGTGTAAAAGTTAAAGCGACTGTCGATCTTATATGTGCTCCCGCCCCTTTCATCCCTTTCCCTTGAGTTATCTACATTTGGGGCTTTCTGACGAACAGCTGCTGCAATGCCAGGGAGTAGTATGCCTCTGTTTGTCCCACTTCCTCAGTGGTATCGTGGAACGTGTGGCAAGCAAGTTGCAAAGAGTGCCATTAGGGAGATCGGGTGACATGTCCTGTTCTGTTGTGAGCATTATTGGCAGATTGACAGCTGAGCTGTAGATTAATAGTTCTACTATCTCGACTCCAACTACCAGTTTTATATTTTTTTTTTTATATATTATTTTAATTTTTTTTTTTTTTTATTAAAACTAACACATTTTCCACCATTTGAGATATGACCTCACTCAGTGAGGAGAGATCCTCTAGGCTGCAGCCTATAGCCTGAAACTTAGGGCACTCAGGTTGGCTGTCAATAACTGGACTTGGTTGGCAATGTGCCAGTTTGTCCCTGCTTAATCCTTGTCCTTGACAAGGCTGTGTTTCATTCTCCTTTAGGTTTGCTTCTGAAGGTGATGTTGTTAAAACAAACAGGGGTTAACACTTCTTATTTGAGGTTCCCGGAAATAATTTTCATGGCCCTGATGGTGTTCAAGGCCACCATTTGGCAGGTGGATCATGTCCACCTATGTATGTAAGAGGCAGCATTTACTTTTTCAGGGCACAGCCCATTCAAAAGAGGCGGTAGGGTTGGCTTGGGTTATTTGGCTGCAAGCGATGGTGGAGCAGGTCTACAGCGCTGTTGCGTCATAGTTTGTTTGCAGCAATTCTGTTTTTGTTTTTATGCTTAAAGTGGACCAACAGCCAAAAATGACTGGACCAACACAGCATCAAAAATGTCCCTTCCCAGGACAATTTACATTGCTATACATAAAAGTTAATTTACCTTGTTCTTAATCCTGCTGTGGTAAATTTTAAATACAGAATACATCGGCAGGTCGTCTGCAAACAGGAGCTGCTGGGTTTACTGTTACTATGCATTGTCAGTTATGTCAGGCAGCAACATGGCTGAGATGCTGGGAAAAGAAGCTCCACTAGAAAATCTGTGAGGTGGCTTTTCAGCTTTGAGTGGATGCAGGAGAAAATGTAGAAAATGTAAGTGCGGACAATGATTCAGTATCATACATGCAGATGGGACAAGTGAGTTTTGGAGAGCTTTCTTTTCCAACTGTGCCAGGCTGTTGGTCCGGTTTAAGAGGCTTTTCCAACCTCCAGAATGTTGAAGTCTGTGTGCCTAAAGAGGAAGAATTAAATGGTTAATAAACACAAAATAAAAAAAAAATGGCACTTACCTTCGCTCCCGCGCAGCAGTGCTCCCAGTGGTCACAACCTATGGCATGCAATGGTTATGGCCGGAAGACTTCTGGGGGAGGGGGGGTGCTCGGTGCACCCACTGGTGGGACAGGCCGGGAACTGCTGTGTGGGAGAGAAGGTAAGTGCTGTTTTTTTTTTTTTGGGGGGGGGGGGGGAGTAGTAACCCTTTAAGGGTTGAGCACTCCAATAAGTACTTATTGTAATGTGTAACCTCATTGGTGAATGTTTGTCCTTTTAATCTGATGCATCAAAGAGATCCGGGTTATCACTGGGAGAGGAAGGGATATGGGAATTCATATATCAAATGGGATCTGAGGATAGAGTCAGTGCACAGCAGAGTGGCACAAAACCCATTTTGCTGACCCCTGCACCTTCCCACCCAAGGACCTCTGCTTTAATATATTAATTAATTTAACTTATCGAATAATTGATTTAACTTATCACGGTCAGTCATTAATTTATCTTCTTTTACATATGTTACGTATAGTGCTACGTGTTGCTTATTGCCAAATAGTTGGTCGTTCTGGCAAATGCCACAATTGCTTTTGTTTAGAGCAAGGTATGGAGTTGGATCTCTGCCTTTCTGTAGCTTTTCGTGCTTTATCCCTTTGACAGTTGGATGCCCTGACCCAAGCCAGAGCGTCCTGCACCCTGGAGAACATTTAGATGTGAAGTGATTTCTGTGTCTGCATACACATTTGTGCGCCAAGATTATCACTTAATATTCTTTTGGGATGGAAGCCTGCCAGCACTACGACCCTGTCTGGAAGATGACCGCTAGAACTCTATTGAGACTCTCAGCATGTTATTGCCACACATTTTCTAGATATAATTTATAGGTCATCTGTTCAGATTTTCTTTTTTGTTAGAGTGTATCACAGTGTTACTGGAATCCTTTCAGTGCCAGCCTACCTAGAGTTTTTATTTACTATTTTGCGCTACACATGTTACATTTTCGAAGGGATTTTCCAGGAAAATATATTGTGTTTTTCAGTCTTGGCGTTAACTTGAAATGTCTTGTTTGTAATTTTTTTTAAGTGTATTCTCAATATTTTACAATTTGTAGTGTTTTTTGTAATAAAAATTTAAGTTTTTCAATAAAATCTTATTGCATATAAAAGCCCCATTTCTTCTGCTTACAAGGGTACCACATGTGTATTGGTAGCCACCCTTTCCTGCCCAGGAGACTCCCCCAAACTGAAACAGTGTTTTAGTAGATTTTCATATAAAATGCACTGCTATGCACACCTTGCAGGTCCCCCCCCGAACAGAACATCACCCACCATGCATAGGTACTGTCGAGGAAAGAGTTGCCAAACACGCCAAAGTAAAGCATGTGCGTAACGGTAATTATACTTGAAAATGTCATGCTGACAAAGTGTGCAACTTGCAATTTTTCAACCAAAATAACACTTTACATTTGGAATACCCCCCCACAAACAATATATTCTCTGAAAGTACACGTGTTAAACTTTATAGGCGTACCCAGCTTGTTCTCCTTTAAAGAATTATTTTGTTGCACAGGGTTTCGTGAAAAAAAGCAGAATAAAAAATGTAATTTTCCTGGCAATTCCTGCAAAAACCACAGTTAAACACATTGTAAAATGGTGAAAAATGACCTGTCAACAGTGTCAAAATCTCAAGTAAGCTGGCGGTTAAAAGGGTTAAAAGTACCAGCAGAGTTTAGGCTTTAACATGAAATGTCTTGTTTGTAATTTTTCCACAGTTTTTTAAAATATTTTTGAGTTAAAATACTAAAGCATTATTTTATATATTATATAAGCCCCCGGGCTTTGGGGGAGGCAGGTTGTGGGGAGGCCGTGTCACCCCTGGATGTCATTTGGCAAACCGCTCTCATTGTCTCCAATGGGGAGCACGCGCTGCCACATCCTAGGCGCTCCCCATTGAAGTCAATGAGAGCCGTTTGCTGAAGTAAATAAGCACAGCAAATGCCTCTGATTGGCTGCGCACCCACACATGTGATGTAGAAATGAGGAAGAGGTAAGTAGTATTGGCCATTCTGGGGGTTTACACATCGGGGCATCCAAATTCGGGATCTCCCTGTGGACTGGAACAAAACCTAGGAAAGTCAAATTCCAAGGTTTTCTTCCGGTTTAAACTAGGCACTTTGGATTAGATGATTTTCTTTAATGCTCTAAAGTTTTCTTCGGCAAGAGGTAATGCTGTTGTATGACATCTCCATGTACAGGAGAGGGAGTGGCATTCCTGGCATATCCAGTTAATAGTGCCTTGGTTTGCTGAGGGATGCTACTGAAACTATATGCAGTTTGAAGTCAAGGACATGTTCAGTAATCAGCCAGTCCTATCCTTGGGCAGTGCCTTTTTGTGTCCTTTTGTGTGCCACCTCTTTGGCTTGCTTCCCTTTTTTCATACTGATCTCCCTCACGATATGCAGTGGCTGTTGCCTAAAACATCTATTTTAATTTTTTTTTAATTTGTTTTGACTATTCTTTTAGTGCCCACATTCTTTCTCAGTGAATGATTTTATTAAGTCCCCTAGCTTACTGTTACACAAATATACTTGAGAGCAGCACCAATGACATCATCTTATACTGAATTTGTGTGTACTTGGTCATATTTAGTGTTGGGCTGATAAATCTATAGCATAGAAAGTGGTCTTTACAGAGCTGTCCAGAAGTGTTTGCAAGTCAACCGGCATGTTGAAGAGTGGCCTTTGTGCTTTTAGTCCAACTACTTCTTTGTCTTTCCTCTGAGTGTGATTAAAATATTGCCCAATGGGTGCATTTTTCTTTTTACTGCCCAGACTGCACACCCCCTTGGACTGGGTCTCCAGATTACATTGGGTAGCAAATGCAGATTTGCTCTCAAATTTTTAGTTGATGATACATTTTGGCTTGTGGTACTACACCACAAAGTGGATCCTATTACTTAGTTTTAAGTTAAGTTGTAGGTCGAGGTTCTTAAGGTCCACAATCCACCCAAACCCATTGGTGAACCTGGGACTGGTCTTGTGAAAAGGCCTCCAACCATTTGAAGTTTGAATTTCAAATCCAGAGACTTAGCTAGCAAAGCTCTCCAAACTTGTGAGACCTGGTATCTGTTTCCAAAATTCTTTCCAGTTGTGGATGATCTCCGCTTGGAGATTTACCTAGGATATACAGTAAACAGTTTTGTACAGTGTTCAATCTCCTGGTAGACAGAATCTCAATGTCTTTTTAAAAGTAAAATCATAAACAATCATTGAGAAGCTGGGTGAGATTTCCACTAAATATCTAAAAGTTATCACTTGCAACAATGATCAAACTCTTTCTGTATCTAGACCTGTAAATCTGTGCCTACAATTCCTGTTTGCGATTTCTTAGAAAATAATAAAATGGACTGCTTCAGTATGTAAATAAAAACTTTCCTGTCCCATTCCTTGGGTTGCACTTGATGGACGTGTCTTCTTCCCCCTGTACTTCCATGACAGCACGTGAGAGAAGGACAGGAATGATACCTTTTTGGCTCTGCCCAAACCAACCCAGTGATTTTCCTGTCCGTCCTTAGGAAGGATACATTTCAGGACTTCATGGATTGGAGTTCCATTTTTGACCAACCGCCTGGTATTTGGAGTGCTTTTCCCTGCCCTCAGGATTATAATGGCCTGCGTGTGGGTGCTTGCTTCTGAGGTTAGCATTCAGGATTGTCTGTGGTGTCTCACAGGGTGTCTGTCTTGCCCACAGATATAGGGGCTTGCATACACTTACCTAGTTGGTGCTATGGTTAGGATTCCCCCTGTTTTTACAAAAAGTGTGCTGGGTTGTGGTCACTGCAGGTTTTGTAGGTCTAGTCTTGTGCTGCATGCCAGGGGAAAAAATATATCTTTGGCGTATGTCCAGCCTCGTGCTCAGGCTTACTGAGGCAAGATCTCGCTTCTCGCGAGATCTAGGTGCCATTTTGGTACTCCCAAAATCTCGGAAGTGCTTGATCTCACTCTATTTCGGCTAATATTTTGCTACTCCTATTGGAGTCTAGTGCACATGGACTCTCTTAGCCACCATCTTGCTGCTCCTTAATTCTGTGCAGCATTTAGCAGAGATTTTTAAAAGTGCTGGTTTAATTTAATTCTTCTGCTTGGACATGTATACTTAAAATTTGTTCGTACCAACTAGAGACTGGAAAAATTGGAAAGGCCAAGATGGCAATAGTTTCTCAATTTAAAGTGGACCAACACCCAGGATTTTGACTATCCTGGGTTTTGGTCCACTTCGGTGGAGCACCCCAATCGGTGGTGCCCTGCTGTGTGAAACCCCCCCGAACGCCCGGAAACACTCACCCCGCTCCTACGCGGGCGCTCGTCCAATCAAAGCGCTCAGAGCTGCTGTGGTATGCACGTACAAGCGGCGTCCAACCACAGCGGCTCTGAGCGCTGGAGGCTGCGTCTCGCGCTTCCCTCTAACAGGGAGCGCTGGCCCGCGCCGGCCATTCACAAACGGCCGTCGCGGGTGCGCGCCATGCTAGAGGGAAGTGCGAGCCGCGGCCACGGCCCGCGTATGCACCGTTGGAACGGGGTTAAGGTAAGGTTTCTGGGCTTCCTGGGGGGTTTCACCCCCCGATTTTGGATGCTCCGCGGGGGGGATCTGATCCCCCCTGGGTGTTGGTCCACTTTAAGGGAAGAGGCCAAGATGGCAGCTGCCTATGAACACCATATTTCTGATCGCCATACAGGGAGGTCAGCCCAGGTAAAGCATTTATTTAATCCCTGCTTATACATATGTGGTGTACATGGACGCTGGCCTTGTCCTGGGGCATCCCAATTTGGAATGTGTGCACCCCCCCTTGGTTGCTGCAAAACTCCTGGCTTCATACATATTGGGTGGCCACATCCCCAGCATCTTTGGGATGTGTGTGTGCTCCCGCACCCAGCCATTCAGATACAATAAGATTGCTCCTGATAAATCGAGAGGTTTGCTGAACATTACATATGCATGGCTGAGCGCTTTGAGTGGACGAGCATCTGTGTATTTGGACTTCGGAAAGATGATTTTTTTAATGTTTCACACAGCAGGGCATCCCAAATCGTGATGGCAAGAAACAAGACATGAAAGTCAAAATCACAGGTTTTGTTCCATCTTAAGAAGTTGTGAATAGACCTGCTTGTGTATTTTGCAAACGTCACAATAATTTTAATTGACACAAAGTAAAAGCTAATTTTTACAAGATGCTGGCAAATATAAACTTTTTTATGTTGTGTTTCAACAAGAGGTGATACCCCTGCCATGCATCTTCAATTACAGCAGCAGGCAGAACGCTTTCCATTCACTTGTCATGCGGTTTTGGTTCACTTTAAGGGGAAAAAGCACCAGGAGAGGCTACAGACCTCAAATAGCTTAATAAATCATTTGTTCATCATATCAAATAGCTTTACTGAACCAAACCTTTTCATTAAAGAAGAAAAGTACCAAATGTTAGTTAATGAAACCAAGTGTTATCTGTCAATAAGATGATCATACACATATTTTAGCCATCTGCCATGGTTTAAGGATTGAGGACAAAGCAGAGGGTGTGAATAGAATGACTAATATCTGGAATGTTTATGAGGTATTTTTGAAATGCATGATAAATAGTTACCATCAACATTCCTACTGACCTTATCGCAAGTCTGTTTTCAGCCTAAAAGAGCTACATTGCGAAATTGCCCCATATTAAAAATCCATACAAATCCATACCCATTCTTTCATTGGTAGGTATAATACCCAGGGGTAGCAGGATTCTGAACACACTATTCAATTTTTTTTACGGGGTGATCTACTTTATCCCAGTGCACGTTGAGCATCAGCATTTACTGCTCTAAAATAAGCAGAAGAATTGAGAATTGAGAAGAATTGAAAAAGCAATAAGCTATTCTTAGCTCAGGGGACAAACAGAGTTGAGCAGCTCTCCCCTGTAAAAGTAGAATGGTACGTTAAAAAACCCTGATTGTTCTTCCTTCCAGTAAAAGAAATACTCTTGGCTACATTTTTATGCTGCTGCTGTCTGGCATTTTTATGTAGACTTTTTATTACTGGATTTTTTTTGCAATTTGCACTCCTTTGAGAAAAAAATCTTATGATGGATATCAATACTGACCTACAAGAGGACAATGACTTGCTTTTTAGTCCACTTTACACCCTGTTCTAGCTTACTGTCGTTTTAACTTCTCAATATTGTATTAGTTTGTTTCTGATAGGTGCATGGCTGCTATTAGAAAATTACGTCTATATTGTCTGATTTCAAGTGATAGTAGTTATTACATTGCACTGAATGCTGCTGTTAGATACCATCATTGACAGGCTCTGGTTTCTCCATTGTCTTTTATTATCTAAAAATAAAATGTGGGATGCTAGACTATAGTATTTTGCAGCCCAAAGCCATGTTGGAAATGCAGAGCATCGGAAACTAGGACAGATATATATGTTGTGCCAGATACAATGGGATGAAGGAATCTGATTATTTGCCCCTTTGTGCAGCATATATTAGGGAACCCGCTAAGTGCTGTGTGTACATACGGTAGTCAGGGGTTCAGTGTAATGAAAAACCTCCAACAGGAACCACACTATTTGTTTCTGAATACTAGCATGTGTAATTAGTAAAAAGACCCATTAGCATGTTGACCTAGATTGCAGTCTGATTGTATCCAGTAATAGAGTAAGTTTTCCTGGGATTTCATTTGTGTTCATAACCGATTCCATTTGATCACTTGAAATTTTTGATATTGTTATGCTGCAATAAAGTAAAACTTAACATCTGATAGCACACAAGCACGCTAAATTGTAGGTGAAAAAAATGTAAATGTATTAGAAGAAATGGCCAGGTCCATATAACATATGATGGTTACCTGGTTAGCATATATGCAATAAGTAGACACTTATAGTAACATACATATTATTTATAAAAATATATACAATAAAGCACACTGCCAAGGGAGTCTGGGGGACACACTCTGTAACTCAAGGCAGGTGCAATGTAATAGATATACAACATAAGTAGTGTGGCTCTGCACTCGTAACGTGCACTGTGTACAAGCAAAATAATACAAATGATACATTGCACTGAGTTATAGCAGTTATACCTGAACAATAGCTTACACTCTGTGTGAGGTCATAAATATAGCTTGGCATTTACAAGCTGTGTAAGCTATGTACATATTGAGGTCAGGATAGCCCCATTATTCTAAGTATGTCACACACCCCGCTTCAGCCATTACACTTGGGTTATACCAACCTGTAGAGGGCAATCTTGCAGAGATTTCATGAAAAAAAGGGAGCCCCTCCCGGTCCATAAATACCTGGTACCTCCCACTCATTCCCCAGTCTTTCATCTCTGCAGACGACAAGCAAGTCAGAAGATGGATGTCTCCTCCTTGCAGGTAGCCGGGTTAACCCCCAGCCTGCTTGTTAGTCTATTTCTGCCTGGACCCCCTTTCTTAGTATTGCACCTTGCCTCCCAGCCTAGGCTGCTGGTCCGGGCAGGGGTAGACGGCACCTAATGGTGCTTAGGAGCTACGATCCACCGTGAGAACCCATACTAAGGGGTAGGCGGTTTGCCGGGTTGGTGATCCCGGTTTAGGGATGCCCCGTCCCTTGCCCTTCCACCTTCCTGCGTGGATTTCCCCTCTCCCGGATTGCCCTTGCTCCTTAGAGGGGGGGGGGGGCTTTCTCCCTTAGTGTAATCATTTTTATTAGGTCACAGCTGTACTTTAGTGTGTGTGTGTGTTCACGTGGGTGCACTTCATGGAGGTCTCAGCCGGCGCCGGCCGTTGTGGCAGCTTCGTTGGGGGAGCTTCTTCCCCTCAGGTGAGGTTGGTAGGGGGGCGGGGTCGGGCCCCCCATGCTCCCGACGCCGCTGCGGAGCCTGGCCTCTGGCCGGGAGCGGCGTTGTTGTCAGGGGCGGGGCCGGGCGCGACGCGCGAACCGCGCCGGCCCACCCTTCTTCTCCCTCTGCTTCTCGTGTCTTTCGCCTCTGGCTGGACGGACGCCATCTTCCTCCGTGAGTGGCCCTTGGGGCCTCATTACTTCTTGACAAGCATATTCATATATATATTTATATATTTATTTATTTATATAGATTCCTTATGTCATTGCTACAGTATGTCTGCCTTTGTGTGCTTGGGCATGATTGAGGTGCTGAATAGCCCTGTATTCTGTCTTCCAGGTGGACCCTTGTTGGATCCTAAAGGGGTCCTGCCGGTCCTAGGGTCCCTGATTTAATTTTAGAACTCCCCATAAATCCTCCCACTCGGGACACAGAAGGGGCATCCCGTGTGGCTTACATTGCGTAATTCCCTCGGGTATTGCGACTACCAATAAAATCACCATATGGAGGCTTCCCAGGATACCGGGCTCGGGCTCCCCTCGGGGCAACCCCAGCAGTGTTTGGGGTGTGGGGCATCCCTTACAGGGGATGATGTATTCCTTTGCATACCATGTGCACAGCAGACTATTACGCGGCAGTCTGGATCCCATGCATCTGGTTCTGCGCCGCCGGTCCCTTCTCCTACCCTTGATCCGTACCCCAGGTGATGTTGTCATGAGTGGGGAGTCGCAATCTAAGGTGTGTGCCAGATTTTCCAATCTTGAAAAATTATTTTCTAGTGCTGTGGCCAGAAAGGCCCCGGCTAAGAGAAAGCACTTGTCCCCAGCCATGCTGGCTTCTGACCTTGAGGAGTTTGATTCACTGGACTGGTCTGATTACCCCCCCCCCCCCGCTAGAGGAAGGGGAGCTTTTTGAGGAGTCAGATGGCTCTGACGATCAGCAGTTTGTGGGCGCTGATGCCGAGCGGGGTCAGGGGGATTCTTTGGATACCCCTAAGGTCCTGGCTAATATGTTTGAGGTTTTGGCAATCTCTCCTCCTGAAGTGACCCTTCCGCAGAAGGGGGAGTTCTTTGAAGAGGCTAAGCCGCGCTTAGAACTCCCTAATCAAAGGCATTTTGACGGCATTATTCTTAAGGAATGGGAGAGGCCTACTCGGCTTCCGAGTGTCCCGGTTCGGATAAGAAATATCCCTTTCCGGTGGATGCTGTGAATCGCTGGTCGTCCCCTCCCGAGGTGGACGCCCCTGTTTTGGGGTTGTCTAGCACCTCTGTCTTGCATTCTCCTGACTGTTCTACTCTCAAGGACGGTGAGGACAAACGCATTGACCAGATGGCTTGTCACGGTTTTGCCAGTGTTGGGTCGGCCTTGCGGCCTGTCTGTGCTTCAGAGCTTTTAATAGTGGCTTCTAGGTCGGTTGTCAGGGACCTGTTGTCTACCTCCAGGCTTGACCCGGCTAGTGATGAGCTCACCGCCTTTAAGCGGTGCGAATTGTTTTTGTCATTTGTGCTAGCCGCCCTGGATGATACCATGGTGATGTGTAATAGAACTTCGGCCTTGCTGGTGGCTATTCGGCAATCGGTTTGGTTGCACCAGTGGGCGGCTGATTTTGTGTCCATAAAGTCGCTTGCGGCTCTTTGGAGAAAAATTGGACTTGGTCGCAAAAGGAGGTAGGTTACCTCAGCGAAAGAAGCAAAGTCATCCCTTTCGGGGGGTGGCTTCCTTTACCCCGTCCTTACGTGGGGGGCCAGACCTGGACGGGGATCGGCTGTCTTCTCCTCCAGAGGTGATTCCTGGAACAGGGGAAGAGGACGTGCCCGTCCAGGTCACAGCTGGGGCTCCAAGCCCAAAGCCGCTGCTAAGCAGGCTCAGCAATGAGGGGGCGCCCTCACCCTCGCGGGTGGGGGGACAGCTGCGACACTTCTCTCCGGTCTGGGACCAGGAGGTCTCGGACAGATGGATTCGGGAAGTGGTGTCTTCCGGTTACAAACTGGAGTTCAAGATCCGGCCTCCTCCCAGATTCTTCAGGTCTTGGGTGCCCTTGGATCCTCTGGCCGCGCAGGGGCTCCGGGCGGCAGTAAAAGATCTCCTGGACATGGCTGTCATCTGCCCGGTGCCTCCCTCGGACCGGTGCCTGGGATGCTATTCCAATCTGTTCACGGTGCCCAAGAAGGATGGCTCCGTTCGTCCCATCCTGGATCTGAAGTTTCTCAACAGGTTTATACGTCCCAGGAAGTTCCGCATGGAAACCCTGCGCTCTACCATAAATTCACTTCAGCAGGAGGACTTCATGACGCCCATAGACATCAAGGATGCTTATCTGCACGTTCCAATCTTCCCGGCACATCAGAGATTTCTCAGGTTCGTGGTGGAAGATCGGCATTTTCAGTTTGTGGCTCTTCCGTTTGGCCTTACCTTGGCTCCAAGGTTTTTCACCAAGGTGCTGGCGGGGGTGAAGTCCCTCCTCAGAGCCCAGGGTATCCGCATTGTGCCTTATCTGGACGATCTGCTTATTATGGCATCCTCTCTCAGCCAGGCGGAGTTAGATACCAAGACTGTGGTAGCCACTCTGGAGAGATTCGGCTGGGTGATCAACTATCCCAAGTCCTTCCTCTCTCTGTCCAGGGTGGTGGTGTTCCTGGGAATGTGTCTGGATACTTCTCAGTCCAGGGTGTTCCTCCCCCGGCCCAAGGTTCTTTTGATTCAGGAATTGACCCAACTTCTCCTATCCATCCCTCGTCCGTCCATCCGGCTGGGGATGCGACTGGTGGGATTGATGGTGGCTTCGTTCGAGGCAGTTCCGTTTGTCCAGTTTCACACAAGGACGCTCCAGCTCCATCTCTTGGCGGCCTGGGACAGGTCTCTGCTGTCTTTGGATCAGTCTTTTCTGATGTCTCCCCGGGTTCGGCGTTCCCTTCGGTGGTGGCTGGAACCGAGCAATCTGCTGAGGGGCAGATCCTTTCTGACCCCTCGTTGGGAGACGGTCACCATGGATGCCAGCCTGTCAGGTTGGGGGGGGGTTTGGAAAGATCTTCAGTTTCAGGGACTGTGGGGGCCTCAGGAGGCTCACGATCCCATCAATGTTCTGGAGCTGAGAGCCATCAGGTTGGTTCTGGCTCACTTGTCTCATCAGTTACGGGGCTTACCGGTTCAAGTTCGGTCGGACAATCGGACGGCGGTCGCCTACATCAATCACCAGGGAGGGACTCGCAGCAGGCGTGCCCTCAAGGAAGTGTCTTTGATCCTGGCTTGGGCAGAGAGCAATGTCCCATGCATCTCGGCGGTGTACATTCCGGGAGTGGAGAACACTGAGGCAGACTCCCTGAGCAGGTGCTCATTTCGCCGGGGGGAATGGTCTCTCAGCCCCAAGGTTTTTCGGTCGCTTTGCCACCGGAGGGGGACTCCGGAGGTGGACCTCTTTGCCTCTCGTCACAATCACAAGCTTCCGGCATTTGTGTCTCTCTCGCGGGATCCGCTGGCTCTGGCAGTGGATGCCATGTCTCTGACCTGGAGGGATCTGGGGTTTCTGTATCTGTTCCCTCCGTTTCCCATGGTGGGCAAAGTGGTGCGCAAGCTGGCCCTAGAGGGCGCGTCGGCAATCCTGGTGGCTCCAAGATGGCCAAGGCAGGTTTGGTTCGCAGACGTGGTAAGGTTGGCAGAGGATCAGTTAGATCTGCCCCTTCTGCCGGATCTGCTCACTCAGGGTCCACTGCTCTACCCCAATTTACCAACGCTGGCTTTGACGGCGTGGCTGCTCCATCTTGAAGGAGGAAGGTCTTTCTGATGCTGTCATTCAGACTCTGGTTAGGGCTAGAAAGAAGTCTTCCTCTGCCATCTACTATAGGATTTGGAGGTCTTATATTGATTGGTGTGAGGTCCGGGCTTTGCCTTGCAGGGTCTTTTCTATCCCTAGGGTTTTGGAATTTCTGCAACATGGTCTGGACCAAGGTTTGCAGCTTAGTACGCTGAAAGGGCACGTTTCTGCTCTGGTGGTGTTCTTTCAAAGGTCTTTTGCACTTCATCCTCTGGTTCGGACCTTTTTCCAGGGGGTTACGCATGTGCGGCCTCCTAGGAAGCCGTTGCTCCCAGTTTGGGATTTGAATTTGGTTCTTTCTGCTTTTCAGGGTCCTCCTTTTGAACCCTTGCAGGATATTGCTCTTTCTACGCTTACTCAGAAGGTTGCGTTTTTGGTTGCCATCACTTCCGTTCGGCGTGTATCGGAGTTGGTGGCTTTGTCCATTAAGGCTCCTTACTTTGAGAGGCATCAGGACAAGGTTGTTTTCTGCTTCAAGACAGATTTCCTTCCTAAGGTGGTTTCTGCCTTTCATCTTAATCAGGACATTGTTCTACCCTCCTTGTGTCCTAAGCCCAGCAATGACAAGCAGAGGGTCTTGCATTCTCTGGATGTGGTTCGCTGTGTGAAGTACTATTTGGTGGCTACTTCTTCTTTTCGTAAGACTGATGCCCTTTTCGTGGTGCCCTCCGGGCCTAGAAAAGGTTTGGCTCCCGCCAAATCTTCCATTAGTAAATGGATTCGCCAGGCCATTGTTGGGGCCTATTCTGCCAAGGGGAAGATTCCCCCTTTTCGTGTTACTGCTCATTCTACTCGTGCGGTTGGGGCGTCCTGGGCTTTCCAGCATCAGGCCTCTGTTGAGCAAGTTTGTAAGGCTGCTACTTGGTCTTCCGTTCACACTTTTTCCAAGTTTTACAAGGTTGATGTGCGGGCTTCAGCGGATGCTGTGTTTGGCCGCAAAGTTCTGCAAGCTGCAGTGGTTTAAGTTTGTGCATTGTTGCCTTGTTTTGGATCCCCGCCCTTTATGAAATGGACACTGCTATTGGATTTCCCAAGTGTAATGACTATCTGAAGCGGGGTGTGTGACATACTTAGAATAATACCTTTCTATGGTGAACCTTTTTTACTGTTACTGGTTATTTTGGCTCTTCCTGGTCCCTTTACTGCTGTCTTAATACTGGGGAATGAGTGGGAGGTACCAGGTATTTATGGACCGGAAGGGGCTCCCTTTTTTCATGACAACTCTGCAAGATCACCCTCTACAGGTCAGTATAACCCAAGTGTAATGACTATCTGAAGCGGGGTGTGTGACATACCATATACTTATAATACCCATTTTACAGGTGAGTATTCACAAAATTGTATTTTTTGGATTAGCAACCTTAGCATCAACTACCTTAAAGCTGACCTTATTTGCTTGATTTGCACCTCTGTGCTTACCACCATTTACAATTGCGGCTAATAAAGTGAAATAAAAACTTTCAGCAACTTTCAGCAGCTTTCAGTTTTGTGCATGATATTTATAGAACATCGTGAAAGATGGGTTTCCTTGGTGATTTTTTTTTTTGGTCTTAAATCATAATCCAATGCCTTTTCAAACATTTTTTATTAAACAAAGCCAAACACACACTTTGGTCACAATTCATTACATTAAATCGTGTATGCTCAACCTGTGGCCCTCAGTGTCATCTGATGTGGTCCCTGACCTGCTGTGGAGAAAGTGGGAGGGTTAAAGTGGACTTTCACCCTGAATAAGAGCATATCTTATATGATTCTCACATCCCTGTACATACAGATTTCTTACATTAAAAATCATCCTACCTGCATCTACTGCATGTTATGAGCCTCTAAACATCCAATATGGGGGATCATGGGGGCAGCCTGCAAACAGGAAGTGTCTTCTGACTGTATCGCTCTGCATTCTGGGACTGCTGTCCTTTCCCTGACCCCAGCTCTGCTCTGTCTGTGCAAAGCACAGCTTTTGTACCGCCCCCTGTACTTTATCCTGCTCTCCTCTCCTCAGTATGTGTGATGCTTCTGAGTCAAGATGGCGGCGTCCGTATCCTAGAGTCTTGAAAAGAGTTGCAGCCCGGTGGGGGAAAGAATAATAAGTAAGTGACTAAAAACTTAAAATATATACATTTAAGGATTTGGTTTAAATAGGACAGACGGAGAAGTTGGAAGGAGAGTGATATAGGAGGGAGCCATTGCCAAATAGATGCCAAGAGGTGGCAGCGGTGGCTTGGAGGAATAAGGGGACATTGATAGTCCCTGAGTGACATATCTAGCCCTATAATAAGATAACATATTTTTCTATATTTAATTGTATGTTCAGCATTGGTAGGAGATTAGATAGGTTGAGTATTGGGAATTCAGGGGCTTTGGGACTGATGAGGGGATGGGTTAAAAATATGGGACTCGTATATTTGGAGAGGTAATGTAATCAGCATGTGTGTTGATAGTATGTGGGAATTGTTCGATATAAATATTGTAATGGGTTGGGGTGATGGAAGGACCTGCGGGTTAAAAAAAAAAAAAAAAAAAATTATGGAGTTTGTGTAGGCCGTAAATATCCTGATTGTTGTAAAAAAATCTTTGTTATGCAATTTAAAATTATAAATGTGGAATTCATTCATTCATGTACCTATTCATTGTGGCCCATGACCAGTTTTTATATAGCCTGCACTGTTTAAAATATTGAGCACCCCTGCATTAAATCATAATGATTCCCCTTTGCTATTAATGCACACAGTTATGTCTCAGCATGGTTACCTGGAAACTAGCAGCCATTTTTATCTTGCAGTGGGTATGTTGCTATGGACTGACGCTTTTCCGTAGTAGTTATGAAAGTACTCCCATCCCTGGACAGCACAGCTCTGACTCCTCTTCTGTATACTTCTTGTGGATCTCTCTACCTTCCATGTGTGTCCCATTGGACTAAATGGCATGCTGATGCACTGCTGACAATGACGCCTACCTGGCCTGCATTTGGAGCAGAAGAAATTAGGGGAATCAATGACAACAGCCCATTTTTTGTTGTCTGGCAAACACAGCATAGTGAATGATCACAAACGGCAATTAAAATGCTGCTGCTTTTAATGCGTCACTGCTAGCCACAGCGAAAGTGATAAGAGAACCCCTCAATGCAAAATCTTTGACAGCATTAGAGCTTTCACCCCCCACCCCCCAACATTATATTAAGCAGCATGGCTTTGACAGTGGCCATGGAGGTAAGCATTAGTTTTGCTGTTTAGATGCCTAGGGGTACACATATTAATATTTGAACAGCTGCAGTTGCCTTTTTTATTTCAGTAATATCTCAGTAAATGCTTTTAACATTTGAAATGATTCATGAGTACAGGATGTCCGTTCTCTACATCAGGAGCCAATGTCACCAATTTCTGTGATTTCATTGGAGTTTTCTTGCATAACTTAATAAAAGTGTGTAAAAAAAAAAAAAAAACTTATAATCCAAAATTCAACAAGAAGGGTTAGTGATCACTAGATTTTATGCTGCTCTGTTAGTGGCTGTTACTATTCCTGTGTCAGTCTGGAAAAAATAATGTTGTTTTTATTTTTTAGAATAGAATAGCTTTATTCGAGGAGTTCACAATGTATAAATGGAGGTCTTTCCAGCAGTTAAGATTTTTAACAGCAGAGAATACAATAGGAACTGGGTCTGATACAAGAGCAGAAAACTTGGCCAAATGATTGAAGGGGTGTAAAATGCACAGCTTGTATTAGGCAGGTTGTCAAGTAGTATAATGATCAACTTGGGACCCTAACAGTGGATACAGAACAATTTAGGTAAATTGATGAGCAAAGGATTAGCAGCCACTGCTGGATGGAGCAGTTTTACATGGTCGCAGTCTGAAGCACCACCCACTCCGTTGGAAGAACAGACAGACCGTGACTGGGATAGGAGATGTCTGAGATAATTCTTCTGGCATGTTACATTCTTGTTCTACAGCTCAGGTAGGAGCAGTGAGGGCACATCAGTGATCTCTGCAGTCTGACCTTTGCACCTATCAAACAGGAAAGGAAGAAGCATAAGGCACAACCTTTAACAGCATTATAGAATGTAACCAGAATCCTCCTAGGAAGGTCTGGCTTTTTTTTTAGCTGACACTGAAAGAATAGCCTTTGCTCTAACTTCTTCAAGACAGCTGAGATGTTATTGTCCCATTTAAGGTTGTTTGGAAATTGTGACTCCCAGAATGTTGTGTCCTTGGCTCTTTGCATCCACCAATGGATATTGGTAGCAGAAGTACACACACGATTTTTTGCAAACCTTCTCACATGGCCATTTACTATCAAGCTTGTCGACACGGTTTTGGTATGACTCTTCATTCCCTTTTCTGACAAGGCTGATGAATGTGGTGTCAACTGAAAACTTCACGATTTTAACAGTCTCAATCACTGGTGTAAAGGAGAATAGGTGAAATGACAACTACTGTGCATTGGCCTAAAAGTGGACATGAAGTCAGATCTGCTGGGATCATTCAGTAACAAGCACACACATTGAGAGCAGCGTCAATATCCATAATCCTGGGTTTTGCTCCACTTTATTGCTTTACATCTGAGCCACATTGGGGAGAGGAAGAGATCGTGATGGACCTCTTTAAAGGGGATCTAAACACTCCCTGGGATCTCTGTGCCAGGGAAGGTCCTAGTTCACCAAGGCGCTAAACGACCCTGTCACAGAATCCGTGAGCCCCGCATTAGAGATACCCTTAACTTTTCCTATAAGAGCTCCATTCAATGGGGGGGAGGCCATCAGTTGCACCTCCCTTAATAGGATAGATGTTTTATTGCAGCACACATCTTTTCCTCTCCCCCATAATGCAGAGGTTTTGGTCCTAACTGTAGGGGCCAAAATCAGGATTCCCCCGGGGCAGATTGTTAAAAGGAATCTAAAGTATATTTTAACTGGAATGGAGGTCCACTTTAAATGGTTTTCTGTTTGACAAGGTAGAAAGCAGGGGACTGCTGGATCTTTGTTATATTCGGGGATTTGTAATATTGTGTTTTCAACATCTTAGATCCATGATCTGTAGGAAATGCATCTTGCCTTAGAGCACACAAGATCTCTGCTGAACTCACGCAAATATATTGGAAGCGCTTTAAGGCTGAACCAGCTTCCCAGGGAACATTCATTGTAGGTTGTGTTTTTCAATTGCACTTTTTCCTAATCAGTGGATGTAATGAAAATAAATATGAGCTATACTGCTGTGCTCTGTGATGTGTCTGATAGAATTATCCGTGCAGATATTCAATTAAAGAGAAGCTTTGCTAGAGATTTGCAATTTAGTAATGATCTCTGTTTATCTCGATGGCACGGTACATGCCTGACATGCCTATTTAAATCTGACCTAAAAAAGACTGTCCGCTTATACCTCAACCCCTGGAACATCCTGCTTGGGAGTGTGGTGATCACTTGAGGCAGGGGAGCCAGGACCAGCAATTGGGCCAATTGTGGCCTTCCTAGCAGATTCAGATTCATTTAACCAGGTACATACATTACATACTTGCTTGTAATTTGTTGTGGTTAGGAAGCTACAGCTATACAAGTAATTTCAGTGTAATCAGAAAAAATAGTGGATTAGTGGATGAGTAAGCAGCGTTGATCATCAGAGGAAAACAAACTGCCTACTAATTCTGCACACCTTGATATAAGGTTGTGATCTCCTTGGGCCCCACCCTCCCTTGTTACAGGGAGGGGCTGTGAGTAACACTTATTGGTCATCCAGTGACTGTAGCAGCTGACCTAGCAATGAAAGTACAATATTAGAACATGAGAAGTAGTGTACTACTTAATGTAAAAAGTAGCTATTATATAGAAAACATTAGTTGGCTACAAAGAACTTTTGACATAATCTACAAATGGTTACTGAAGTTAGAGTTTAGAGGGAACCAAATCAAATCTGCTAAATTTTGATTAAATTTGGCTTTAACCCAACTCCGAACAGCAACATTACTTGCAAAGATAGATCTTGTTAATTTCTGAGGCTCTTGAACACCAGACTTTTGGTGACTCTCAGTGCCTTCCACTAAGGAAAGGACGTTAAGGAAGAATACAGGTACAAAATGACATGCTGTATGCATCTTTCACTACAATTAATAGTGAACACAGCTGTTATTAGCTCCAGCTAAAAAAAATGTCTCTCATGCATTAGAGCAGTGGTGTCAAACTCCAATACACAGTGTGACCAAATTAAAATCTTGCACAGTTGATCGCATGATCACTTTACAGGGGACTTCTGCCTTATTAAGTGCACCTAGTGATAGGCAGACCTGTTGCAGTGAGTGCTGCAGCAGTTCGAAGTGGTGGCTGCTGTAGTGTTTATGGCAATTTCCAGTTGAGTAAAATGTATCATTCAATTCGGACAGAAGTTCATGTAACAGTGTATAGGTCCCCTTTAAATGTTAATGTTAAATGTGAGGAAGCATATTAATGTGGGACAGTCTTCTCATCAGAACTTTTTAAAGGGGATCTCTCTGGACTTGCACCTAACCACCACTTCTATCTCCCCCAGTGGCAGCAATACCACACTGCACATACCCATATGCATTGCCCTCACTACAACACATGACCACATGACATGACATGACCACTATACAATCAAATAGTTTGCATGATGGGAAGTGGTGACGTTTGCTGACAATCCAATGCCCAACTGCATTAGAATACTTATTCGGGACAGCCCTGGAAACTTTTAGACTCTAGCACAAGCAGCTTTTAGTCTGCTTTAAAAGGCACTAAGCACTCATCCCTTCCCCCAATCAGCTCAGCAGAGCGGGACAGGATAGCTTGTCCCTCCCTCCTCCTACTCCTCCTCCAGATTCTTTACATTGCTGTCGGAGCAGAGCTGATTATTATGCTGCATCAGGGATACAAGGGCCATGCCCACTTTTTTCAGAAGAAAAATCATAAGCTGAGCTTGTAAACCTCTATCTCAGCCATGTCTCCTTCAATTTAAAAAATGAAAACAGTTTAGGACCGTGCCAAATGTAGCGCAACGCAATGGTGTAACAATTACCTTTGCCTGCAGTACTGTCTTACTAGTGATCTGAGGAGAGATACGGGACCACTGAGTTAACACTGCCACTGTCTGTTTCCTAGTGAGCACTAATGCTGCACGGGAACTGTGCCTGTCAGTATTGCACAGCGTACAGCAGCTATTTCAGGCCACTAGAAACCACTGCTGACCGGACACATTTCCCGTGCGGGATGCATACTCGCTAGTAGGACAGACAGATGGCGGCAGCATACCAGTTGCTTAGGAAACAAGCTGCTGTATATTTTTAGTATACAGTACGTCCTGCTCCAGATAGATTACTTACACTTGGGTTATCCTCCGTCAGATGGCGCTGCACTGCAGAGACATGTAAAAACAGGCTCCTCCCAGCCCCTCAAATACCCGGGGACCTCCCACAAATCCCCAGATTTTTCTGCAGTGCTTACTGCGAAGACATGAAATTATCACTCTCTCGCAGGTGAGCGGGGCTATTAGCCTGCGGCCCTGTTGGACTATTCCCACCTGTCCTTCGTGTGATGTGCCTCCCAGCCTGGGCTGCGCTGGTCAGGTGAAAGTAGGCGGCACCATGCGTGCTTATGGAGCGCTGCTCCACCGCAGTCCCCCACCAAAGGGTAGGCGGTATAGGCTGATGGTGAGCCTTTATGGGATGCCTCTCCCGCATTATTGTCCCATGCCCCGGTAGCGGTGGGCCCTGTACAAAGGGCCGCCATCCTCCCTCATTCTCCCTGTAGCCTTCGGGGGGGAAAGAAGGGGGGGGGGTGTGGGTGAGCGTGTATCGTGATTTGTGCATACGGCCTTTTGTCATGTTTTTTGGACTAGTATATGTGGTGTCAGCCGCCGCGCTGACTTGTCTTTTTGCTATTGCAAATGCCGCCGCCGCGCGTGTGCCTTTTCCTTCATTTGGATGTTCCGCGCCGGGCGGCGGCGTTACCTCAGACGCTTCTGCGTTCTCATTGGCTGCTTGTCGGTGGACTTCGCGCTCTTCATGGGAGCGGGGCCTGGCACGCTCTGCATCACGGCTCGCTCTGGCCCGCCCTTCGAGGTACTCGGCGCCATGTTGTCAGGTCGCGCGCGTGTGACGTTCTTACTTACCGTGGTCTGTAAATGCCCTCGCGGGCGGCTTTATACTCATTGTAGTGTGTTTGGTTCTGACACCCTTTCTTCTCATTGTGTCTTTCAGACGGGTGAATCCATTGGCTTCTCACGGCCCGGTGTAATTGATAGTTGGGCCTTGTAAAATTACTCCCACTTCCCTAGCGGGTCATTGGGGCATCCAGGGTTGCTTTATAGCGTCAATCCCTACTGGCATATTGTGCCTAATAATCACCATATGGAGGCATCTCAGGATAATGTGACTGGGGTCCCCTTGGGACAAGACCGGCTGTGTGTAGCGTGTGCACAGCCTCATGCTGACGCTGACAAGGCATGGGTCTGCGTACCCTGTGCTGAGCAAGCGCTGGCTTTGCAATCTGGCCTGCTAGTGGCTGCACCTCGTTTCATTATTCCCCCCCAGCTTAAATCTCTCTCCTGTTGAGTTGCATACTTGTGGGGATTCTCAGCCTGATGTGTCTTCTAGACTGCCTACTGCTGAACAGATTATTGCGAGGTCTTTAGCGCGTAAGGGCCCTGGTAAGAAGCGGCACTTGACGCCTAATGTTACCGTTTTCCCTATGGGATCGCAGGAGTTTATGAATCTGTGTGGCTATACCCCTTCTGATGAAGGAGAGCTCTTTTCTGACTCAGGCTCATCTGATGAGAGACCAAGGGGTCATGACGATTCTGGCTCTGACCCCTGGGCCCGGATGACACTGACAGCTTGACCCAGATCTTTGAGGTTCTGACTATCTCTCTCCCTGGTGAGGCTCCCAGGCAAAAAGGGGAGCGTTTTCATACAGCAACATCACGTTTGGAATTTCTAGAGCAGGCACATTTCCATACCCTTGTGCTCAAGGAATGGGAGTGCCCCAGTAAACTTCCCGGGGTTCCAAGGGATTGGAATAGGAAGTATCCTTTTCCCCCCGAGGTGGTTAAATGTTGGTCATCCCCCCCCCCCCCCCCCCCCGAGGTGGATGTCCCGATCCTAGGGCTATCTAACACCCCTGTCATGCATTCCCCTGATTCTACTACCCTGCGGGATGCTGAGGACCGGCACATTGACCTGCTGGCCTCCCACGCCTTTGCATGTGCGGGGACGGCGCTGCGCCCGGTCTGTGCCTCTGCCATTACTGCTGTGGCCACTAGAACCCTTATCAGAAATATGCTTGATAGTGCCCCTGATGATCTCCCTTGTGAGGTGTTTAATGCACTCCCCTGTCGTGATGTTTTTGTAAATTTTGTCCTATCAGCATTGGATGACACCATCAGAATGTGTGCAAGAACGTTTGCCCTTGTGGTGGCTGCGACAGTGGGGTGCTGACAATGCTGCGAAGAAGGCCCTCACTGGGCTTCCTTTTAAGGGGCTACGCCTGTTTGGGGCCCGTCTAGACCTGTTTGCTAAGAGAGGTAAGTTACCCCAGCGCAGACGGCTGTCTCGGCCCCTTCGGGGCCAGGGCCCCCCTTCACCCCCCTACCATGGTGTTAAACAAGAAACAGGGGTGTCCTTCGCGGGGGCTCGCGCAGATTCCTGTCACAGGAGCAGAAGACAACGTCCTGGCTCCTCCGGGGGGCTAAGCCCAAATCCTCTCCCAAGTCCCCTCAGGCATGATGGGGCGCCCTCGCCCATCAGGGTGAGGGGGCCGGCTGTGGCACTTTGCTCAAGTCTGGAGGCATCATGCCTCAGACCGGTGGATTCAGGAGGTAGTGTCCTCCGGCTACAAGATAGTTTGCTGTGCGGCCTCCCCCAAGATTATCAGGTCCCGGATACTCCTGGTCCCTGCCTCTGCTCAGGTGTTGGCGCAGGCCGTGCAAGGCCTGCTGGCTCTGGGGGTCATTTGCAGATTTCCCTTAAAAGACAGAGGCAAGGGACTCTACACCAACCTTTTCACAGTTCCCAAAAAAGATGGGTCAGTCAGGCCCATTCTGGATTTACAGATCTTCAGCAAAATTGTCAAGAACAGGCGTTTTTCGCATGGAAACCCTGCGCTCGGCCATCAGCTCTTTGCGCCAAGGGGGTTTCATGACGTCTGTGGATATCAAAGATGCTTACCTTCACATCCCTGTGTTTTCAGGACACCAAGGTTCCTCAGATTCGCGTTGGAAGATCAACACTGCCAATTTGTGGCCTTTGCCATCTGGCCTCTCTTCAGCTCCCAGAGTGCTCACCAAGGTGCTGGCGGGGGTGATGTCTCTGATGAGGCCAAGGGGCATCTGCGTGCTGCCCTACCTGGACATCCTCATCACTTCCCAGTCTCTACATCAGGCAGAGTTGGATACTCAGCTGGTGGTGTCCACTCTGGAGTCATTTGGATGGGTGATCAACCACCCCAAGTCCTCACTGTCCCCTTCCTTGGTAACTCCATTCCTAGAAATGCATCTGGATACAGTTCAGGCAAGGATCTTCCTTCCTCAGCAGAAGGTGGACAATCTGCTTGCACAGGCTCAGTCCCTCCTAGCTTGTCCCCATCCCTCCACCAGGCAGGGGATGCAGCTGGTGGGCCTGATGGTCGCGTGCTTCGAAGCGGTCCCTTATGCTGAGTTCCACTTGGGGCTTCTGCAACTTCTCCTATTGTCTGTATGGGACATGGACCCAGCATCCCTGGACAGGGTCAGCGTGCTTTCCCCCCTGGTAAGGAGGTCCCTCTTGTGGTGGATGGACTCAAGGAACCTGTTGTGGGGCAGATCCTTTCTAGCCCCTTCCTGGGAGACGGTCACCACGGATGCCAGTCTATCAGGTTGGGGGGGTTTTCTGGAAGTCCCTGCGGTTCCAGGGGAGGAGGGGCCCTCAGGAGGCCCACACACCTATCAATGTCTTGGAGCTGTGAGCGATCAGGTTAGTTCTGGCTCGCTTGACTACTCATCTTCAGGGCCTGCCTGTTCAGGGGCGCTCGGACAACCTGACGACAGTTGCCTACATCAATCATTAGGGAGGGACCCGGAGCAAAAGGGCCCTCCAGGAAGTGTCTCTGATCCTGACCTGGGTGGAGGCCAATGTTCCCTGCATATCAGCGGTATACATTCCGGGGGGGTCCGTCTGCAACAGGGTGTTCCAATCTCTGTGTCACCGTTGGGGCCAACCAGATGTGGATCTGTTTGCGTCCCGTCACAATCACAAGCTCCCGGCCTTTGTCTCCCTGTCCCAGGATCCTCTGGCCGTGACCACTGATGCTTTAGTAATGTCATGGCAGGTCATTCAGTTCCTGTATGTCTTTCCTTCGTTCCCCCTGCTGAGCAGGGTTCTGCGCAAGATTGCTCTGGAGGGGGTGCCAGCAATTCCGGTGGCCCCCAGGTGGCCAAGAAGAGTGTGGTTCACAGACGTGGTGCAGATGGCAGTAGACCAGTACGTTCTGCCAGGGGTGCCAGATCTGTTCACTCAGGGCCCCTTACGCCATCCCAATTTACAAACTCTGGCTTTGACGACCTGGCTGCTGAAACGTCCATCTTGATGGAGAAAGGCTTGTCCACCTCGGTGGTTGATACCATGGTGCAGGCTAGGAAGAAAACTTCTTCTTCCATCTATTACAGGGTTTGGCGTACCTACTTTGACTGGTGTGAGTCTAGGTCTTCCCTGTCGGGTGTTTTCAGTCCCCAGGGTTCTGGAGTTCTTACAGCATGGGTTGGAGTCGGGACTCCAACTCAGTACTCTGAAGGGTCAGGCTTCTGCCCTGTCTGTTTTCTTTCAGAAGTCTTTTGCTCAGCATTCTCCGATTTAGACCTCTTTTCCAGGGGGTCGCTCATGTGCGTTCCCCGCGTAAACCTGTTGTCCCTGTTTGGGATTTGAACTTGGTTTTGTCTGATTTGCAGGGTGCTCCCTTTGAACCTGTGCAGGATTCTGCTCTGGCTGTTTTTACCTTCAGGGTTGTTTTTCTGGTAGCCATTACTTCGGTTCCGGCGTTTGATTTGGCGGCTTTTTCTATTCAGCCCCCATACCTTGGGAGACACCAGGACAAGGTGGTGGTCCGCGTTAAGCCAGATTTTCTGCCTAGGGTAGTGTCTGCTTTTCATTGAATCAAGATATTGTTCTTCCTTCTGGGTTTTGCATTCCTTGGATGTGGTCAGGTGTTTGAAGTATTATGGTCACTGCGTCCTTCAGGAAAACCTATGCTCTTTTTTGTGGTCCCTTCTGGTCCCAGGATGGGTTTGGCTCATGCCAAGTCTACTATTAGCAAATGAATCCGTCTGGCTGTGATTCAGGCCTATTCTGCTAAGGGGAAGAGTCCTCCCTTCGCCTTACTGCTCATTCTACTCGTGCTATTGGTGCATCTTGGGCTGTCCAGCACCAGGCTTCTGTTGAACAAGTTTGCAAGGCCGCTACTTGGTCTTCTGTTCATACCTTTTCAAAGTTTTACAAGGTTGATGTTAAGGCCTCAGCTGATGCTGTTTTTGGCCACAAGGTTTTGCAGGCGGCAGTGGTTTAAACTGTCTGCTGTTACCTTTTTTATTGGGGATCCCACCCTACTTTATGGACACTGCTATTGGATGTCCCAAGTGTAAGTAATCTATCTGGAGCAGGACGTACTGTATACTAAGAATAATACAATTCTGTGAAATACTCACCTGTAGAATTGGTATTATAAGTATACAGTACAGCCTGCTCCACCCCACCCTGGTTTTTGTATTATTCTGGATCCCCTGTATGGTGATTATCATTGTTATAAGTTACCAGTTTTTGGGTGGTTAAATTCTCCCGGCTTCTTGTTCACTGCTTTTCAATGCTTGGGATTTATGGGAGGTCCCCGGGTATTTCAGGGGTCGGGAGGAGCCTGTTTTTACATGTCTCTGCAGTGCAGCGCCATCTGGCGGAGGATAACCCAAGTGTAAGTAATCTATCTGGAGCAGGACGTACTGTATACTTATAATACCAATTCTACAGGTGAGTATTTCACAGAATTGTATTTTTTGCGCTTGGACTGAAGATGTTTCTTGGGCAGATCGGCCATTTTAAGTTGCCTCAGGTTTCTGTAAGTTGTCTGTGATGGCAAGGGGTAAATGTAGGGGTAAAATTTGATTGTTAGTGACTGGAAAAAAATTAAACAGAAAGAATAAAAAAAATTCTAATTAGGAGAATAAATAATCTTTACCCACTAACCATTTCTGTGAACAATGATTACTGCCATAGCAGAGCGATTGCCACCGCATTCCTAAAGTAGACCGATTTATATCCTGAAAGCTTCATCTGACCTAACTTAATGGGGTGTCCACTTCATAGTTTTTTAAAAAGAAAATGTCATGATTTAGCCAAAGGCCTGTGTAATATGGCAACTAGATGTGCATGAAGCCGACGTGAGACCTAGAGCACAGGAGAGTGCCTCTGGGGAGAGGTTTTTTTTTTTTTTTAAATCCCCGTCCATACATCATGTAACATTAACTGCTACAATGCAACCCACATGCATCTGTACAATTCTCATCAATTCAGCTTTAAAATGCTGTACTTTAACCCAAACTGTTTTCAATGTGTTTTGCCGATTTCAGACATCTGGGCACCCTGATTCCGAAGGGCAAGCTGTAACACATTCCCTGGAAACTTTTAGACTCCATGGCTGGGTTACATGGGTTTTGGTCAGCTTTATGATCCTTTGAAGAAGTTATTAAAGTGAACCTGTGGCAGAATTAAAACAGTTCCATTCATTTTCTACATAATGTGTGGTACCGCATTGAGACCGAAGGGGGCATCCCGACGTGACGTATAGACCCCTACAATCCTTACCTGCAGCTCTGTCTTGGGCGTCTCTCACACCCGGACCACATGACCGAAAGCAGCCAATCGCAGTTCTGCATTTTGCATCGAGGTGCAGGTAAGGATTGCAGAGGGTTCCTATGGGTAATGCACAACGGGATCCCCCCACACCCATTATGTTGACAATAGATGATGGAACCAGGGTGATGATCTGGTCCTGCTAAACCAAGACATGAATTTAGATAACTGCTGTAAATTATCTGATTGGTTCGTACACACCTCCAGTATTGTTGCTAATAGCTTTGTTCAAATTCCAGTAATCACACCTCCCTGTTGGCATATAGAGTACGTGCTCATGACTTGCTGGGCTCAGTGGTTTTATTCTCCCCCAAGGGGCATTGGCTACTTTGTAAGGAAGAAGCATAGTAAAAGCCACTCAGTGCTTGTCAGATGGCCTTGTTTTTGGTTCTCCAACAAGTATTAAACCATTTTCTTTCTGTATTTCATTAGTAATTTACTGAGCAGCTTTTTGTTCTTGCTATCGGTTTATAAAGCTAGGTGTGAAATTGCAACAGATAATGCCGTAAAATTGGTGACCTGCTGCTCAAAAATTACTTGTTATTGGCTTGCTGAGAAATCTTGGCTGCTGTGCCGCAGGTGTGCACGATGCCATCTTATCAGATAGGTGTGATGAAGTGGCCTGGCCCTGGCTTACAAAAGAGTCCCTCTTAGGAGTTCCGTGTGAGCTAAAAATAAATGAATATTATAGCAATTTGGGTAATGGCAGCAAACTGCAATGTTGTATGTAAATAAAGCACAGAATGTATACTAATCAGGATGTTGTGCACGGCTGCATTTATTCCAGGAACAGCTCATGTTAGTGGATTATGTTTCACCGCTGAAATGTTATATCCCACAAAAGATCTTCCTGCTACTGCCTGGCAGAGCTGCCATAGCAAGCTCAGTAGAGGCAGCAAGTTGGGGCCACTTACATTGCATCAAAACTGATAAACTCAATTGCTGGATTTATGACTAAATATGAAAATAGTAGAGGGAAGGGGGGTGTTTTGGCTGTGTCTGACTATGTGCATTTACTTACCTACTGAGCCCTTGTATTATATACAGACAGGTATGAAATGTATTAAGCTTATGCTACAATTTGCTTAATGGTAGGGCTTTAGAACACTGTAGTTTGGTATCAAATACATCATGAAGGTCTAGTTCCACATGGCCGAAAATTAAAACCAAACCAAAATATTTTTCTATTCCAAGTCTGTCTCACACCCTGCTTCGGAAAGATTAATTGCACGTGGGTTATGGTCCAGTAGAGGGCGAACTTCTGCAGAGATGACAAGAAAAAGAAGCCCCTCCCGGTCCATAAATACCTGGGACCTCCCACACATTCCCCAGATTAGTCTCTGCAGACGGCGAAAAAAGTCAAGAAGATGGCTATCTCTTTCCTTTGCAGGTAAGCCGGGTGTACACCCGGCCCCATTTTGTCCTATTTCTGTCCAGACTCTTTTATTAATGTCCCTATGCCTCCCAGCCTTGGCTGTGGGGTCTGGGTGAGGGTAGGGCACACCTTTAGAGGTGTTTTGACTAGGAGCTAAGCTCCACCGCAAATCCCCCACCATGGGGTAGGCGGTCGTCAGGTTGGTGATCCTGACATGGCATGCCCTGTCCGTCTTGAAGCCCTCGTTACACATCTAAATGTAGCTATCGGCTTCCCCCTGTTACTCCCTGTTTCCCGGATAGTAGGGGGAGGGGGGGGGGGCTGTCCCTGCTTGTAAATTGACTCTTTTATTAATGTGTTTGGTGCAGTTTTATTTTCACTAACTGGCTACTGCCAGCGCGTGTGTGTGTTGTGCGATTGTTTTCTGGCGGCCCGCACGCTCGCTATGGAGAGGTAAGTGTTGGAGTAAGAATTACAAATGTAGAAAAAAATGATGTCTGTGTTGAGCAGCTGGAGACTAATAGCTCATGTTTATGTCTGCTGAGTGTCGGGACCCGACACTCTGGCCTGTTCCATGCTGAGGAGAGGGGTGAAACAATGTATCAAAGTATCAGCTGTTCAGTGCTGGCAGCCGTCCAGCATAAGATAACAACATTGCAACATTGCCTGGCCAGAACTTATATATCTAAAACAGAGAAAAGCTCTAGAAGTCATTTAGCTGATTTTGACAGTTTTCCCTTCATGTTGGCTCTGCTGCAGAATCTTTCAGTTTACCATTTTCTCTTTCATATTCTTATTTTTCATTTTTCCATATGATCTTTCTTTCAGCTTTGTGTGTTTCGAGCAAAGCCCAACCCAGGATTTTCACTATCTGGAGTTTTGTTTTGTGCCCCTAGGGGCATCCCGACTTGGGATGCCCTGATATGTGAAATCTCCAAGTTCACCTGTGAAAACGTACCTTTCCCTGTCCCACAGCGCATGCGCGGGCTCTCATCCAATCAGCGCTGTTTGCACACAGATGGGGAGCCTGAGCAGTAACCTTCCTGGCCGCCCGGCCTGTCTAAATGACTATCTGCGTGAGCGCGCCAGAAAAATGGGGGGATCTGTGGTTATCCAGGGGTCGTTTCACACAGTGGGGCATCCCGATTTGGAATGCCCAAGGGGGAAGGTCAATGGCCGGGTCTTATAGACTTCAGGGTCGGCAACTCAGGGTTTTGTTTCACTTATAATATAAGATTTTCCTGCACAGTTATTCAAAGAAGAATTTGTCATTTTCAGTCAGTTTAGTTTATTTTGTATAGATTTTACACATTCGAGTCACCTGGTCTCATAACAAAAGCAGCACCTCACACACACACAGCCGTTACCACTGATTACAGTGTCAGTCTCTGAGGTAAAGTGTTGCTAGGAGACCAGTGGGCTAAATGAAGCAGCTCACTAAAAACAACCCAGCAGATCCCCCTATTCAGCAAATGGACTGAGCCATTGTCATTATACAATTTAAAAGAAAGGCATAGATTTTTTCCTTTTTCTATCGCCAGATTATTTATACACATGTTAGAAGCTATTGTGTGGCTATTTAATTATTTATCTTTTTTAATGCAAATTTTGCGATACTGCACCTTTTAAGGCTTTTTCAGGCGGTCACTCATGTGCGCCCTCCTCGCATGTTACCTGTTTGGGATTTAAATTTGGTGTTGTCTGCCCTTCAGGGTCCTCCTTTTGAACCAGTGCAGGATTCTGCTCTATCCATTTTTACCTTAAAAGTTGCCTTTTTGGTGGCTATCACCTCTGTTCGACGTGTTTCTGAGTTGGCGGCTCTGTCCATTCAGGCCCTCTACTTTGAGAGACATCAGGACAAGGTGGTTTTCCGTTTTAAACCAGACTTCTTGCCAAAGGTTGTCTCTGCCTTTCACCTCAATCAGGACATTGTGCTTCCTTCATTGTGTCCTAAACCTAGCAATGACAAGGAGAGGCCTTACACTCTCTGGACGTCGTTAGATGTGTAAAGTACTATCTGGTGGCTACTTCACCATTCCGGAAGACGGACGCCTTTTTTGTGGTGCCCTCTGGGCTCAAGAAGGGTTTGGCGCCCGTCAAGTCTACCATTAGTAAATGAATTCGTCAGGCTGTTATTAGGGCCTATTCTGCTAAGGGGAGGGTTCCCCCTTTCCAGATCACTGCTCATTCTACTCGTGCTGTTGGGGCTTCCTGGGCGTTTCAGCACCAAGCCTCTGTTGAACACGTTTGTAAGGCTGCTACTTGGTCTTCTGTTCATACTTTTTCCAAGTTTTATAAAGGTTGATTTGCGGGCCTCAGCGGATGCTGTTTTTGGCCGCAAAGTTCTGAAAGCTGCAGTGGTTTAATTTGTGCACTATTGCCTGTTGGGATCCCCACCCTTTTTGGACACTGCTATTGGATGTCCCACGTGTAATTAATCTTTCCGAAGCAGGGTGTGAGACATACTTGGAATAATACCATTTTGTGATTACTCACCTGTAAAATGGGTATTATAAGTATGTCTCACACCCTGCTTCGTCCCACCCTGAGTTGTATCTTGGATCCTCTATATGGTGAAACTTTTTTCTCATAGATTTTATTGGCTCTTCCTGGTCCCCTTACTGCTTTCTTATACTGGGGAATGTGTGGGAGGTCCCAGGTATTTATGGACCGGGAGGGGCTTTCTTTTTTTGCATATTTATCTCTGCAAAAGTTCGCCCTCTACTTTCCGAAGCAGGGTGTGAGACATACTTATAATACCCATTTTACAGGTGAGTAATCACAAAATGGTATTTTTGGATAAGGATCAGGACTTTTTTCCAGGGGATCACTCATGTGCATCCCCCACATAAACCTATGGTGCCTGTTTGGGATTAAAACTTGGTTCTGTCAGTCTTGCAGGGTGCTCCCTTTGAACCTGTGCAGGATGCTGCCCTGGCCATTCTTATGCTCAAGGTTGTGTTTCTGGTGGCTATCACTTCTGTCAGGCGTGTGTCTGAGTTGGCGGCGCTGTCCATTCAGCCCACCTACTATGAGAGGCACCAGGACAAGGTGGTGTTTCGTTTCAAACCTGATTTTCTGCCTAAGGTAGTGTCTGCCTTTCATTTGAATCAGAATATTGTTCTTCCTTCTTTGTGCCCTAATCCTAGCAATGCTAAGGAGAGAGTTTTGCACTCTTTGGATGTGGTTAGGTGTCTGAAGTATTATCTGGTGGCTACTGCACCTTTCAGGAAAACTGATGCTCTTTTTGTGGTCCCTTCTGGTCCTAGGAAGGGTTTGGCTCCTGCCAAGTCTACTATCAGCAAGTGAATTCGTCAGGCTGTGATTCAGGCCTACTCTGCTAAGGGGAAGAATCCTCCCTTCCGCCTTACTGCTCATTCCACTCGTGCTATTGATGCCTCTTGGGCTTTTCAGCATCAGGCTTCTGTTGAACAAGTTTGCAAGGCTGCTACTTGGTCTTCTGTTCATACCTTTAAAAAGTTTTACAAGGTTGATGTTAGGGACAGGTGATGCTGTTTTGGGCCGAAATGTTTTGCAGGCGGCAGTGGTTTAAACTGCCTGCTGCTGTCTTTCTTCTTGGGGATCCCACCCTACTTTATGGACACTGCTGTTGGATGTCCCGACTGTAAGTCTTATATTTGGAGCAGGACGTACTGTATACTAAGAATAATACAATTCTGTGATTACTCACCTGTAGAATTGGTATTATGAGTATACAGTATGTCCTGCTCCAACCCACCCTTGGTTTGCATTTTCTTGGATCCCCTGTATGGTGATTGTTATCATTGTTATAGTTGATAGTTTGTATTGTTTAATTCTCCCGGCTTCTCCTTAACTGCTTTTCAATGCTGGGGATTTGTGGGAGGTCCCTGGGTATTTGAGGGGCCGGGAGGAGCCTATTTTCGATGTCTCTGCAGTCCAGCGCCATCTGGCGGAGTATATCCCAACTGTAAGTATTAGATTTGGAGCAGGACGTACTGTATACTCATAATACCAATTCTACAGGTGAGTAATCACAAAATTGTATTTTTAGCCTGGACAACACTTTAATACTGCAGACCCCCCTCATTGGAGCATGTTCCAGAAAAGCAGAAGGATCACAAAAGGAGATGATTTAGGTGAACAAACATTGTGCTGAAGTGGTCTGTCCAGGGATGAAAGTTTTTTTTTTATTTCATTCTCTCAGCCATATAAATACACGTGTTTTCTATTTTCCCAACTGACCCAATTTGCCAATCTATATCAATGCAATAGTTTGCACTACTAAAGTTCAAGGTTGCCAGTGCTTACCACTCATTCCCTTGCTACTGTCCAATAGGGATGGACAGGGGGGTGTTTGAATGGTTGCTAGTAGTCACATGATTGACAAGCATACAAGAGAATGAGGAAGTGGTAAGGATTGTTTGAATTGGCATACCTGTTTAGTCCAGTCGCAGTGTATAGAAAATAATGTAAATGTGCAGTTCCAGGCAATCCTTTAGGTTAGCCTTTTTCTTAGCAATTTGTGTAACCTGATTGAGGTGTTGTCTGGATTCAGTTCCTTTGCACATGGTATAGGATTAATTGCTGGGTAGAAGTCACAGGAAGCAGATTCAGCACTAATGAGGTTATACATGTGTGCCTGTGATATATCCAATATATAGATTTAGCTTTAGTCGGTGAGCAAGAAACTGTTGTAGTGTAATGGACTGATTCATAATGCTTGCTGAATGGAAGCTATCCAGTCCCTTAGTGGAATGGCACTAACTTCTCTGGAAATCTGTGCATTTACTTTTAGCTGTGTGGTCATGTGACTGTTTACAAACAATGCTCCTCTGTTCCTGCACTAGAGCAAGTTTTCATTGTTAAAGTGGCTGTCTTGGCAGCCTTTAAATCAGCCTCTGTAATTGTACATTATAATCTGGCATGAGTGAGCCGATTTGCAGGCAGCCCATCACCCTGCACATGGATGTATTGTGCAAGTGTCTGTATAAGCTATATACAGTATAAATAAATATATTATTCTTTGCCAGTCATTTCAAGGCATTTATACAATTTGAAGATGCCCTCCTTCCTAGAAGAATCAATCATGTGTAAAGCAGCAGTCATTGAGTGTCAGAAATAGGTCACAAGATTTAGCCAATAGCAGGGAATTCAGCAAATGGATAAAGGCCAACAAATGTGTAGGCTTGCTTCAGTGACATATAATTGAAGTCTCTCATAGTCATTTGCCAAGTCTGCCCTGCCAAACTTAGTCTAGCATGGTAACTGTACTACAGTTCAATCCAGGGCTGATCACTCATGCGTAATGTGATACGAAGTCATTAATAACCAAATGCTGAGGCTACTTTTTTTCTTTTCCAAATTTTATGACGTAACATCTAAACCTTTAAGTTGGAATGGCATTTAACGTACCTCTGCCATTAAAGTCTCTGTCCTGGCAAAAATTTTACGCAGCTGATTTGCCTTGTGGCAGTCAAACGTACCGACATCGGCAGCATAGATTGTCCTGTCATTGACGCATTTCGAGCTAACGTGCCTTTAGTCATGATATCTTATCCCAAAAAATACTTTAAGGTCCGTATGTCCCCTCCTTCACTTCTGTTCTGTGTACCATACCCAAATAATGATCATCCTCATTTCTGTTGGCAAGCCCGAAAGAGGGCATCGACCTATGGAACGCATAAGATCTTGTCTGAGTCTCCAAACAACCCAAAGCTGCAGTGAATGGGCCGCGTTTCCTCATACTAGCTACTGAATTGGCAGACGACACAGCACAAGAACCCAAGACACCCCCAGCCAGTGCTATGCCGAATGCCACACAGAATACCGTAATGAAAGTCTGCGCAGTGCAACCCCCGGACAGCTCCACAACGTATGACTGCTTACCCAAGAAGGAAAATCAGGTCTGATAGCAAGAATTCAAGAGAGCATCTCCACCAAACACAGCCACTTCTGTATAAAAGTAGGGATAAAGCACAATTACTAACAATAAAGTAACAATATTAAGAATGTATATTAAAGGAAATAAGTTGAGTATACTCTATTGCTAATAAATATATATTATAACATTAAACCTATCACAAAACTATTGATATATACCCATATAATCACTTCATATAAAATCTCATAATGCATCTTAATTATCCATACATTATGTAATACTATATTATAAAAAAATCAAAATTCAGAATTTCTAAAGAGTCAAAAACCAGAAGTACAGAGATTCAGATCCCAACTAGAAATCCAATCCAATATGTCTCTCTATCCCGTAATCCCCCCCCCCCCGGATTCCACTATACCCAAACATCTAAAGTTCGCCAAATCTCCAATCTCTTCCCTAAAGTGTTGTTCTTAAATTCTAAGATTACACAACTTGTTATATGTTCTCCTTTTGTCTTTTTAATAGTCTAATTGTTAAACCTACATACTGGACCTGACCTGACCGGACGAGCATGTAATAAAAACACATTTACATAACTATTACAAAGAATACATTGGTTTATTTATGTATTTAAAAAAAAAAAAAAAAAAAAAAAAAAATATATATATATATATATATATATATATATATATCATAGGCCACATCTTTGTACTGCACATTTCAAAAATCATTGCATGAGTAACCATGGACTGGACTGTTTTATATTCTTTTGTTTATGTAAAGAAGAGGCTAATCTATTACCAATTGTGGGTGGTTTCTTGGACACCACTCGATAGCCAGGAGCTAATACACTTTTCAGGTCATGGTTGTTGTACAGAACAGGGATATACTTACCCCCCCGAAGAATTTCTGTCTCTATTTCAGTGTTTCTTGTGATCTAGACCTGGCTTTTACTCTCACCTTGCCTCTGAATACCACCTCTGCAACAAACGTTTGGAGATGACCTCCATTTCAAGATCAAAATCACTCTTGCTTGTATTACAATTACAACGCGCCCAAAACATCTCACCCTGTCGTTACTGTGTAGATCCGTATGCTTTGGGTGGCTATTCCCTGCCACCTTTCCTTTAAGTTTTAGTCATTATAGTCTGTGCTCTTTATTATTCAGTTTGAATTTCTGCATTGAACTGTACATTTCTGTCAATTCTATTTAAATATTTAAATAATATACAAATTGTTCTGCTCGCTCTCTTCCGCTATCCCACACAAACAATAAGTCGTCAATATAGCTACAAAAAAACATGTTATCTCTGAAAGGACTGTTGAAGTAGATACCACATCATTGAAATAATAAAAATATTGGTATCCAAATCATATGCAGAATAATTCTCCAAATAATAAATGGCCTGTAAGACTAAGTCATGTGGGATGGTGGAATAGAGACCACATCAAATGTAATCCAAAGAAAGGTGGGTTTCCAAAGCAAGGAGGATCATTTCTGTGTGACATCCCCAGAATTCCACAAGAAACTAGGTACATTTCTAACAAATGCAGATGGTTATCTAGCAGCTAACCCATCCTCTCATTTCCACCACCTATCTCGGCCACAACTGGTGCAGTGTACCCTTACATGAGAGGCTTGTTGGTCTCTTTAGCCCACTATATTAAACCTAATATGGTTGTTTCTCTGGGGCTGCTTGCTCTTCTTACAGTGCTCTCAAGTCTCACCCCCACACGGCCATCAATTTCTGCGCCTTGTACAACGTTGCAGGCTCAGTGACTTACAGAGTTAAGCAGTTTAAATACACTCCAAATGCTGCTAAAGTGGAGGTGAATTAAGACTTTTTGATAGCTTAGCTCTCGAGTTTAAAGTGAACCAAAACCTTACTCCCTTCCCCCGGGCATCCAGTTTCGAGATGCACCGCTGTGTAAAAACCCCCAGGTCCCCAGTAAACTCGCCTTCTCCCCAATCCACCGGCACATGCGTGAGCAGCGGCCGCTGCCTGCTAAACCTTTGTAGATGGCCAGCGCGGGCACACACCCTGTTAAGAGAGTAGCAGGGATGCAGCTACCGGTGCGCTCGGGTTAGATTCAGCTGGAGACAAGTCTAAGAAGTGTCTTCGACAATTTGACATCAGTGCATCTGGAGGGTACAAACCAAAACCCGGTATAGTCAAAATCCTGTGTTTCGGTCCACTTTAAAAGAAAAGGTTGATAAGCGAGTTATATTGTAATGTTGATGTATGCTATAACTTGTTCTTAAAGAGATCCAAAAGACATGACTTTTGAATAGCTATTATAATAAGCAAGGCATGAAAGTGTGCATGCCAGTTTGCGATACCCTGCACTTAAAACATACTGCACAGCCTAATTTTGGGCTACATTACCTTCTGAGATTCCGCGTCAACTGTAACAGCATGGTATCCCCAGCTTCCTCCCTGAAGCAACTGGCAGAGCAGAGGAAGCGGGCATGGCGCACACTCGACAGATCCCACATCTCCAGCTGTTGGCCGAACACAAAAGTAAGGCAAGAGCATAGTCCAAAACCAGGTAATCTATCTGGCGATCCTCATCATTTCTGTGCCATCTTTTCTGATCTTGCAGCTGGTTTGGTAAGCTGTAGCAAACCTAAATGTTGTAACAATAAATAATTACCCCCCCCCCCCCCCCCAAACAGTTAGCCCGAAGTCAGCTCTATATCAAAGCTCTTGTGGTATTTTACAAATCGTGGGTGTGCTGTTAGTACACGGTGTTGTGATTAATAGAAGCTATTATCTCATACTACCTGGAATTATAATAAATTACTCATACAACCTTTTAGCCATATGTACTAATGTCACTTAGCATCACTCTTGTGCACCGTTGCCATGGATTTAGAAAATCAGACCCAAGCATGTGAGTCAGTAGTTGGAGGGAAATTAAATGTAAGTGGATTATTTATGCTCTGGCATTGCTTGCTCAAAATATTGAAGCATGTGTCTGTATGCTCTGGATTTTGGTATTCTGTTCCGTAGCAAATTCCAAAGATATTGGACCAGGTGAGTTTGCATTTGAATTTGTTTTCTTGTTCATGTAAACAGCCCCGAGCCCTAGAAAACGAAAGCCAGGAATAAGGCCTCTGCATAGCGTTGCAGGGATTGAAGTGACATAAGTACTTTTATTTTCTCCTGATTTGTATTCTGTGGTATTCAAAGTAAACTTAACAAAGAGGTTTTGGCAATATTTGGGAAGCCAAAAGTGATTTTGTCCTCTCCCTGGTACTATTGGTAAGAGAAGTCCATGTAGCTTTAGCCTGGGGATTCATACCTCATCACAGGAACATTTACTGGGATAAGAGAAAGCACGTTTTATTTAAAATAACCTAAAGGGACTGTCCAGGCAAAAACAAAATAGTTATACTCCCCCTTTCGTCCCTTACAGCTTTTCTATTCTCCTCCATAAAACTTAGCAGTTCACAAGATCCTGCAGCAAATCGGCACATCTTTCATTTACCGGCATTTTCCACACAACAGGTACCCCTTCTAGGACAGACGCCAATTCCCTCAGTCACAGTGACTCAAGCACATCCAATACATTCACTACACACTGCAGTGCTGCAAGCCCCCTATTGAAGGAGCTGCTGTTTACATGTTACCCACTGGGGTGGTTTGACTGCCTCTAGAAGTGTGCTTGAGGGCTACATATACAAGAGGTGTCTATAGTCTTTACTTAGTTAAACCCTACTTTCATGTTTCCTCCTACGTTGCTATGAGATTTAAATTTGGCACTCTTGGCCTTGAAAAGCAAAATAACTGTTTCAAGTAAAGTACAGCCTTGAACCGTTGGTCTGTTATTATTTGGTGGTTGATGCAAATGAACAATGCTGCAATTATGTGAACTGTTCTATCACAGCCACTTATTTGTACGCAGAGCCTAATGAACTGTGTGTCGCATTACATTCACTCTCTAATCCCTTTTAAAAGCGGCACCTCATCCTTCCTAAGAACACAACGAGTTGTCTTGTTTTCTTTCCTGTAATACTAACTAATTGGAGTCTACATTTAGGTGCAGATGACCCTGAAAATGATCTTCTGGAAACTGTTTTTCTCCACTTTATACAAGAGGCTTATTTGTTGCAGTAATAATTGTAAACCTTTATGCTTATGTTTTCATGTTTGATAAAAGAAAAGCTTCGCTTCGTAAAAAATATTTCCTAATGAGGTTTGTTGCATGTGCAATATGTGAAATGGGCCAGTACAGTTATAGATCGGCTGTAGGTAAACTTTATTGATACCCTATTCATATGATACACCAGGGATTTTAACATGTACTGTATATATTAATTGATAATTCTCTTAAAGTGGACCAAAACCCTAGTAACCTACCTCTAAAAGATTCCAGGGCTGTGTTACAGCTTGCCCTGGGGCATCGCGATTTAAGATGCCCTGCTGTGAAATCCCTGGAATCACCTGTATCTCAGTGATCCATTTCACATCGTATGCCTTTGGAGGCATCCCCAACACTCATCTATCTGATACACGCATCTCCTCCAACATATCTGAATAGCAGGAATTATGAGGGCTCAGCAGAAAAGAGTGGTCAGGATTTGCCATGGGAACATGGATCGAGCTTTGCAACCAACTTTGCAAAAGTATTTTTAGACTTTTGGACTGGTTTAAATGTTTCTGCATTGCGTTTACCAACAGACCCATGCATTTTTGTCTGCACCCACCTGGCTTTAAGGTATACTGAGCATATATGTTACTGAGCAAATATGTGCAACACCATGCACCGTGTGTACCCTGGGAAAAATCCTGATAGGTTGCCAATGGCTGTGTGGGGGGTAGGAGACACATGCCCCGCTGTTAGCTGCAGCATTGCCTCACCATTGGGGTGTACAAATATGAAGGCCTTATTTTAGGCCAGATAAGAAGAGGAAGTGCTAACCACCCTGAATAAAAATCTCAGCAATGTTTTTTTGTTTTACCGGAAGGAAAGGTAACCCAGGTTTTTGAAAGCGCTGTTCTACTTGTACAAGGAGGACTGCTGAACTCATACTGCATGTCCGCTGGCCCAGCCTGTGCTGGAATGATCTATTTTTACTCATCATGCAATGCTTCAAATAAAGATGAGAATATAATAATATTTTTTTCTTTGGCTAGACTAAGAGAAAAGCTCTGTGAACGTGCAGTGTTCTTTCACTCTGCCTCCCTGCAATATTAGGATTTCAAGAGCAGATAATAACTGCAGGCAATCTAGAGCCACACACATGCTGAGATTAATGAAAAGTCATAATACAATAATATACTGATATGATGATAAACACTCATCGATTTAAACAAAAACACCCATACCCCTCTTGTCAATGCAGTGGAAATGCCAGCCTGCCTGTCTAAACCAATCTGTCTGGGATAGCTGTAAAATGAAAGCAACCATGCCTTAACTTTTGCTGAATTATCTCATGTTGCTAGGAGTGCACATTTATCTGCAGCATGTGTGAGTGAAAGTTAGAATGTAACATTTAAGTCTCTGGGAAAAAAATAGGTGCTCCTATCTCTATTCACCATACAGACATCAAAATCTACATTCATGAATCAGGAATTATTTGCCTGGCAGTTTATTTTACATTAACCTGAAAGAGGCAGACAAGCAGAGGAATGAGGCCATGGTGTGCCCCACACAGCCCAATGAAGGAGGGGTGGGAGCCCCGCTAAAATAAGGTGATCATGGGCTGCTTTTTCCAGCATAGAACTAAAAAATACCATACTGTAATTATCGAGCAAAAGGAGGTTTTGCACAGGGAGGGGGGTTAGTTAGTTAGTCACTAATCATCCCTGAGACTTTGTTCACACAAATGCGTTCTAGATTTTGAAGCTATTGGCTTCATTGGCTTTGTGATCGCAAGCACAGCATCGGCAAAGTCACTGCAAGGGAGGCAGTGGTGGAGCAATTGCAGATGCATATGTCCAGTGCTTGGATCACTGTGGCCTCCAAATGCCCCTGAGTAAACCAACCCTGAGGTGACTGTGTGCAGAGACAGCAGGAACCATTCATTTACCAGATTTTTCTCAAAACATCCTTCGGGCAGCATACGCCTGAGACCTCCGGGCTCCTCCCACCGAGGGGAACACATGACCACCAGCCAAAAAAGAATAAAATCCTGACTCCTCCCTCTCTTCCCCAGTTGTTTCCGTGTTCCTCCTCGAGGTAGGAGCCGGACCACTAGCTCCTGGATCGATTTGGTTCAGGTAAGTATTTCTTCCGGTACTATGGGCCTGTAGGCAGGGGGTCCATTTCTCGGTCCCGAAGACAGACTCTTGTCTGGGGCCCGGGATACCCTATGGGATTATTGGCCAAATCCCATTCTTTGATTTTTTTTTTTTTTTTCAAAGGAGGGTAAGTGAGTATTCCCTCTTCCTGAGGATGATTTTAAGCGGGGGTTACCAGACCCCTTACCTTCTGTTGCTAACGGAAAAATCGGACCTAATTTGTTTTGGGAACATTAGGAAGAATCCCTCTATGTTGGTTGCACTGGTCTTTTTTCTTGTGCTGGTACCTTTAAGAGGCGGGGAAGAGAGGGGAATGACGTATTCTCTCGCTCTCTTCCCCGCCTGCCGATACTTCCGCATTCGGCTTACCTTTGGCCGGGCAGCCGGTGAGAGGGATCGGTGCCTGCAAGTAGACGCTGGGATCCAGTGCAGGCGGGCCGGGCGGTGATCTTCGGCGGTGATTCCTCTGCGCGGGGGTCTTCTGCGGCAGTGAGCGTCTCGGGCGGAGGGCGCTCCGAGAGGTAGGCAGCATAATGGTTACGCGCGCACCGGCTCTGTGTTTAAATTACATGTTCCCGGAAATTAGGTCCCACGCTTCTTCCTCCCATGTCTGCTGACGTCACATCCTGGCGCCTTGGGAATCTCCTGCATTTTCCCACAACACGGGTTTTTTCTTAAAGCGATAGCACGGTGTTTTGGTGTTAAGTATATTATGGCCTCCCCTTCTATTTTTACTACGAAGGGTTAATATTTTAATATGGAAATGATCCCTACCTCTATTTAGGCGGGCTCAGAAAACTAATCTCTGGTGCCTCTATCCAGAAGTATGGCAGAACAGGCGCGGGACGTTTTTTTGGATTCTATTGAAGATTCTTCCACTGAAATTGCTTATGTGGACCTAGACTCTTCCAGCATGACGCCAGCTGCCGATTCTGGGAAGAGGAGGGGCCCTGCTCTGCCCCGGTAAGTCACCCTTTTACTATGCTTGGGGTGTATGTGTTTATATGTGTGTATATATGCATATATATGGTATGTGTATATGTACACATATATATATATTTTATTCTGAGAATAGGATTTAGCTCACGTCCCTATTTTTGCTTGTGTTTTTTAGTCAAAAACCCCGGATAAAGCTTCCAAAACTGTATCAAAGTCCTCCTCTTCCGGATCTAAATCCAGTAAAAAGAGTAGAAGATGCCCATTATGTGATATGAAGCTTGCAGATTCCTACGTTAAGCCTCTTTGTCAGATATGCACGGATAAAGTGGTTAATAAAGAGCATAATGAAGATTTGATGAAGTTGATGAGGAAACTTAAAGACCAGATCTCTTCTTCCACTATAGCTCAGGGGGCCCCGGAAGTCGCTAGTAACCAGATGGGATTTTTACATTCAGCGACTGGTCACTTTGATCCTTCCATGTTTTCCGCACATATGAGGAAACCCTCTTTTTTTGTCTCTCAGGAAACTTTTGTTCCTGACGATGAATCAGAGGAAGGTGAGATTTCTTCCCCGGATGAGGAGGAGGAGAACAATGGAAGGAGCCTTCTAGGAAAGTTTTTACTTCTAGGGGTCTTAAGCGTAGGTACCCATTTTCAGAAGAAGATTCACAGCTTTGGGAAAAATGTCCCAAATTGGATGCCCCTTTTGCCAAGGTTTCTAAGGGTGCAGGATTAGCGTTTGAGTATTTTGGGGTTCTTAATGATCCCCTAGATAAGAAGATGGATTCGCTGCTGAAAAAGGCTTGGCAAGTGGAGTCCAATTTGTTGAGGACAAGTTTGGCATCCAATTGCGTTATTAGAAATCTGGGGTTTTGGCTACAACAGCTGAAGGACTGTCTTTTAGAAAGGACTAGTCTAGATAAAGTTTTGAAGGCTTTACCTATTCTCTTTTCAGCAACGGCATTTTTTACGGATGACATGGCTGAATCTATTAGATTTTCAAAATCTGGCAGTGACCAACTCCGTGCGCAGGATTCTTTGGTTAAAGACCTGGTCTGGCGATGTTGGGTCTAAGATGAGACTGTGTGCTATGCCCTTTAGGGGTGAGTATTTGTTTGGTCCAGACTTAGGTAAAGTTTTGGATATGACGGCGGACAGGAATAAATGTTTTCCGCCTCGTCCTAGGGCTGCGGCTAATAGAATGTTTTTTCCCAGAAGTTCTTTTAGGCGTCCCTTTCTTAACAAGGGTGCTCCTAAAAGAGCCAGAGGGGCCTCCTCCTCTTCCAATACTTCAAGAAAGGGCAGCTTTAAAGCGGACCTTCACTCTAAATAAGAGTCTATCTTATATGTTTCCCACACCCTGTACATACAGATTGCTCACATTAAAAATCATCCTACCTGCATCTACTGCATTTTATAAGCCTTTAAACATCCAAGATGGCGGCTTATGGAAGCTGCCATTTTTGCAGGCAGCCTGCAAACAGGAAGTGCCTGCAAACAGGAAGTGACTGTGCTGCTCTGCATTCTGGGACTGCTGACCTTTCCCTGACCCCAGCTCTGCTCTGTCTGAGCAAAGCACAGCTATAACCCGCCCCCCTGTACCTTATCCCACTCTCCTCTCCTCAGTAAGTGTGATGCTTCTGAGTCAAGATGGCGGCGCCCGTATCCTAAATTCCCGAACAGAGTTGCAGCCCAGTGGGGAAAAGTATAATAAATTAGTGACTAAACATGTAAAATATATTAATTTTAGATGCTGAGGAATTGTTTTTTAAGAGTTTGGGCTTTTCATTAAATCATGGTGAAGGTCCGGTTTAAGGGTTCAACCCTGTTTGGAACTTATCAGGCAAGACCCAAGAAGCAATGATGCCAATATCATTATTGGCGCCAGGCTAGGGAGGTTTTGCACAGCCTGGCAAGGCCTGTTGGATTGCCCTTTCATTGTAAGAGGTATTACGGAGGGGTTCCTCATAGATTTTTCTCGAATGCCTCCTTCAAGATTTTTGATTTCTTCTCTGCCCAGGGGCGAGGAGAAAAGGGTTGCAATTTTTTGGAGTCTGGCGGACATGAGGTCAAGGGGAGTCATTGTTCCAGTGCCACTGCCTCTGCAGGGGACAGGGTTCTACTCCAGCGTTTTGCTAGTAAGGAAGAGCTCGGGAGGGTTCAGGTTTATCCTGAACTTGAAGAGTCTCAACCTTTTTGTCCAGTACAGACATTTCAGGATGGAAACAATTTATTCTGTAAAGAATATGCTTTTCAGAGGTGCCTTCATGGCGTCAATAGATTTAAAGGACGCTTATTGGCAGGTTCCTAAGAGGCCCCTGGCTCAGTCTTTTATGAGATTTGCAATAAGAGACGGAGACCAGATTTTGCATTTCCAATTTGTCTGCCTTCCATTCGGCCTGGCATCTGCTCCAAGAATTTTTACCAAAGTTCTGGCCGAGCCCTTGGCATATCTGAGACGCAGAGGGATAGGAGTGGTCGCCTACCTAGACGACCTTCTGCTTTTTGCTCCGTCAACAGACAAACTATGGGAGAATATTCGTTTCTCCATGAATCTGTTGGCTCACCTGGGTTGGGTTGTGAATTACAACAAGTCTTCTCTAGCACCCTCGCAGATTATGACCTATTTGGGATTCGAGATCAATTCGGTCCGTCAGGTCCTTACTCTTCCTCATCAAAAAGTCATAGCTCTTCAGGAAGCATTTCAATTTATCTACTCAGAAACAATTCCCTCAATAAGACAAGCAATGAGAGTTCTTGGATTTCTGACATCATCCTTTCCGGTGGTAAGATGGGGCCAACTTCACTCCAGATGCCTGCAAGGACATATTCTGAAGAATTGGGATGGCTACCCGCAGGGATTGGATCTACAGCTTCCAATATCAGAGGAAGTAAAGTATTCTCTGAATTGGTGGTTGGAGGAAGGTCGGTTTCTAAGAGGTTTGCCTTGGGGAGACCCAAAGGAGATGACGGTGTCTACTGATGCTTCAGCCTGGGGCTGGGGGGCACATTGCAAGACATGGACAGCTCAAGGAAAATGCTCAAGACCCTGAGTCAGTCCTCATCCAATCTAAGGGAATTGGTGGCAATAATGGAAGCCTTATGGTCCCTGAAGTCACACCTGCGAGGGAAGCACGTGCAGATCAGATCAGACAACACGACATTGGTGGCCTACATAAACCATCAGGGAGGAACAAGATCCTCGAAATTGATGGCCATAGCATGGGAAATATTGTCATGGGCAGAAATCAATTTGAAGTCCCTGACAGCGATTCACTTAAAAGGGTCCCTGAATCAGGTGGCAGATTTTCTAAGCCGATCACAGATGAAGGAATCGGGTTGGTCTCTGGATCCAGATGTTTTCAAGACAATTTGTGTTCAGAGGGGCGTTCCGGAGGTGGACCTATTTGCGTCGGCAAGAAACCACAAGGTGGACCAATATTTCTCATTGGATCCAAGGGATCGGTTTTTGGGAGTAGACGCGCTAGCTCAGCCATGGCACTTCAATCTGGCCTACGCCTTCCCTCCGGTGCGTTTGATTCCAATGGTGCTGAAGAAGCTTGTGAAGGAACCAGCTACAGTTCTCCTGGTAGCTCCGTGGTGGCCAAGAAGATCCTGGTTTTCAACTCTAGTGGAACTATCAATTCAGGACCCTTGGGAGATTCCGGTGACCCCTCATCTCTTATCCCAGGGTCCTGTTTACTGTCCAAATCCCCAGTGGTGGAGGTTAACAGTTTGGACCCTGAAGTCTCCTTACTGCGAAAGAAGGGATTTTCAACCCCAGTGATAAGTACTCTTCTGGCAAGCAGGAAGGCGGTGACCAGAAAGATTTATCTTAAGGTATGGAAAACCTTTAACTCTTGGAAAACGGAGAATAGCAAGATTTCTTCTAAAATACCGGTTATTCTGGATTTTTTTGCAAGATGGGGTCAACATGGGCCTTAGTGTCAATACACTAAAGGTTCAGCTGGCGGCCCTGTCAGTTTTTTTTGGATAGAAAACTTTCATCTATTTCTATTATTAAAAGGTTTCTGCTTGCGGTCAAACGTTCTAAGCCAGCTCCTTGTAAGGTGATTCCACAATGGGACCTAGCGAAAGTCTTATCTTTATTAAGTTCTTCACCCTTTTATTCAAACAAGAATCTGGATATCAAGTTGCTTACGTGGAAGGTATTATTTTTAGTGGCCATTACTTCAGCCCGAAGATTCAGCAACATTCAAGCTTTGTCGTGTCACCCTTTTCTCCAGGTTTTTACAGATCACATCGTGATGAAAGTGGACCCTTGCTACCTTCCTAAAGTTGCATCGGATTTCCACAGATCTCAGGAGATCATTATTCCTTCCGTCACGGACGAAGATCCGGAACTGGTGGCTTTGGATGTCCGATCTCTCCTATTACAATATCTGCATCAAACCAAAGATTTCAGGAAAGCCGACAGCTTGTTTATCTCCTTTTCAGACCCCAGGAAGGGTTTGTGGGTCTCAAAGACTACATTAGCTAGGTGGATGAAAAGTCCCATTAAACTGGCATATGGAGATGTCAATTTACCCAGTGGGGTAACAGCTCACTCCACTAGGAGTGTATCCACGTCTTGGGCAGAGCAAGCCGGGGTCTCCATTGAACAGATTTGTAAAGCAGCCACCTGGACGTCGGCTAAGACTTTTTCAAGACATTATCATTTGGATCTCTTATCTCAGAAAGATCAATCTTTTGGCCGAAGTGTTCTTTGCGTGGTTCTTCCCACCCTATGAGGTAGTCCTCGCCTATCTCTCAGGCGTATGCTGCCCGAAGGATGTTTTGAGAAAACTGAAGTTAGTTACCTGGTAACTTTTTTTCTAAACATCCGTAAGGGCAGCATACGCCAGCTTCCCTCCCTAATATTTTAAGCATGGGGGATAAGTTGCATATAGTTTATTATTATGAGAATTGGTGGGTCTGTGTCTCTCTTCTCTCTTTCAGATCTCTAGAACAACTGGGGAAGAGAGGGAGGAGTCAGGATTTATGTGTTCCCCTCGGTGGGAGAAGCCCGGAGGTCTCAGGCATATGCTGCCCTTACGGATGTTTATAAAAAAAGTTACCAGGTAACTAACTTAAGTTTTTTTTTCTACCATTGAATTACACAATGATGGATCTTGTGTAGCTCTGCATCCCCTCTCAGCATCTCAATTTGGACTTTTGATTCAAATTATTTTTCTTTCAAATTGTCTTCTGAATGCAAACCTCTCGTCTGCTGATTCGTGAAGAATGAGAATGCATGTCTGTCACAGAGGCGTCTATACTACAGTTTATAGCTGCATATAGATGCGTGATATCAGACTACCCCGCTGTGATAACTGCTTTCAATCACTGAAAACATTCTCATTCCCTTTCTGCAGCACAAATTGTTTTTGCTTAATGCTATGAAGGTAACGTTTTGCATCTCATGTTTACTAAACAGTTCCATATCCCCCACATGCGTGATCCTTTCCTTACAACATCATGATGTCTTCGACAGATGTTTCTGTGCTTGATCACCTAAAGCAAAATTATTTCTGAGAAACTGGCTCTTGCCAATAGCAGGGTGCCAAGGCCTGCAGATGGGAATGCATGGGGATCTAAGAAGCAAAGTGGGTGGCTTGTACAGCATTGTCATCTCCATAGTCCAGGTAGCTATTTTCAAAGTCAAATGTAAGCCTCCCACAGCTATCTTGTGAGATGTGCCTTTATCCCAGCAAACCAGTTTTCTGCATATAGATCAAAGTCCTTGTTAGTGGCACAGGCTATAATACAGTTCCCTCATCCAGAGGTTGTACTAATGCCTAATTTTGCGTGATATACGTGTACATTTTTTCTAAAATGACAGTAGTAGCAATTTCGCCTGGCCGTGCACAGCTGGCATTTGTTACAATGTGTTAAATGTCCTGCTGAGCTAAGGTGAAGATACTCATACATTGTATCTTGTGGGTACTGCTACAAATTGTTAGATCTCTCCCTACGGATGATAATGTCGGCTATGGCTGAGAAGATGACTCATGTCTTTTAAAGTGGATCAAAATCCAGGATTTTGACTATCCTGAGTTTTGCCCTATTCCCCCGGGGTGTCCCGCTGTGTGAAACCCCCCAGATCGCCATAGTCGGCTCACCTCTTCTGGGTCCTATGGCGCATGCACGGCCGCTTGTCCTATTAGCGCACTTGGAGCCGCTGACATCACGTCGTCTAAGGCCAGTGTCTCCGAGCGCGCTGATGGGTGCACCCCCCACTACCCTCTAAAAGGGAGCGTGTCCACGCTGACCATTCACAAATGCCAGGTTTAGTTTAATTCAGGCAAATTGCGTATTCCTTTGTAACTGAAAATACTCCAAGATCATGGGAGGGGGGATTTCTACTCTTTGGGAAAAGTCTAGTGCAACCTCTACCCTCATCCCACCCATACTGGTCACATCATGGCACATACCTGTATAGGATAGCAGCAGCACCATAAGATGGGTACAGGAGCTGATATTTGTTTTTTGTTTTTACCTATGAAGTGCTATTTTGCCTAGCAACTGCCCTGTCTCATCCTGCTCTCTTAGCTCAATCATTTAAAATGTATTTAGCAGAGCGGTTTGTCACCTATTATTGAGGTATTTAGAAATGTTATGCACAATGAGTGTAGATTTAGCCTTGTGTTAAAGATTTTTGTGTCTGAAGGTAAACTTTAAAGGAGAAATTGTGTCTTGAGCCATAAAACAAACTTCTGAAAGTGTAGAATAATTTGATGCTGCATGGCTACAGTCTCCTGCTATCATTTTTTTTTCAGTGGCTTTCATTTGTTCTATAGATCCAGGTATGAATAAGCTCCTGCAGTGTTGGTGAATTTCTGCAGAGCTTCAGAAACGTAAGAACTTTACCAAGAAATCACAAGAGAAGATTATAGACAAATATTATCCTTTTTTTTTTTTTTTACAAAAGTGGAGCATGTGTCGAGGGTTTTTATAATGAGGTTAGATACAGTTTACTTGATGTTACAAGCCTGCTTTTATCTCATTAGTTCAGATTATCCATTCTTCATATTGCAGTGAACACTCTTACGTATTATACATTTTATCTCCTTAACGGTCTGGTAACATTTTGGATTAATTCATTTTTCATTTCATTGTCCTGCTCTGCTAATTTTCAATTAATATGCAGAATTCTTGTTTGAAGCTCTGCGACGTGTACTTTGAGCCTTTTCATTTTAGGTATGCTTTTGCTTGCTTACAGACAATCTATTGTGATATTTAGTAAATTTGTTAAAATGCTGGTGTACCACTAGCACTTGTAAACCCTTGAAATGCTGTAATTTAAAGCAGACCAAAACCCGCTGAACTTGTGAAATAAATTTAGCCAAAGCTCCTGCTGATACTCCATTCTTAGGGTGTAAAACTAGAAATGGGTATTTTCACTTTTTGAATCATCCTGGAACACTGTGTTTGTTTGCGGTCCCTCTCTGAGATATCAGAGGATCAGTCATTGCATAGGTGTGGCAATGACATTATTGCCACACACAACAATGACAATGAATGGAGGAGGAGGAGTGAAGCAGGAGCAGTGAAAATTGCCAAAAGGTACTCTACATGGGGGGAGAATTTCAGGGGATACTAGTTACAAAAGTGGGTTTTGGTCTGCTTTAAAGTTGCAAAATATGTGTAGTCCTTCAAGAAAGATTCCTAACTGCTAGCTGGTTGACTTTGAGTGCTAAAACTCCCTGTACAGTTTTATGTTTCTATATCTGTTATTTCTAAAAGGGGGGTGTAGCAAGCCAAAGACCCTTTAAAAAAATGTTTTTATGGTGATTCTCCATATATGTAAGACAGATCCCTCATCTAGACACCCTCTGAAGGAATCGCTAGGATAATTTAGTTTTGCCTTGGCAATTGGAGACATAACTTAATGGGCCGATTCCAGGCAAAACAAATGGATAGACGACCAGTTTTAGTGCGTCTTAGGAGAAACATACATTAGTTTTACTACTCCTTGGTCAAGGGATTTCAGTCAAAGAGCTAAAATAATGGAGGTCAATCCCGGACCCTCCACTACTGACATATGCTTTGGCATGGCATTTGTTTTTAACCCCTTCCTGAGGGGTCGATTCAGAGCCAGGTGAGAATTCTCACTCCTTTTTTAGGTGAAAAAAACGCCATTGACTTTATTGTCTACCATTATCAGAGCCAGGTAAAAATGTACACCTGGTAGACAATAAAATTCAATGGCAATTTTCTCTCCTAGAAAAAGTGGGAATTCTCACCTGGTTCTGAATCGATCCCATGGTGTACTTTACGTTACTTTCAAATAGATCTTCCCGCAATGTATTAATTCCTGTGAAGCACCTAAAGGGTTAATAAACTTCCTAAACATGGTTTTGTAAATGTGGAAGGGTGCGCCTGTAAAATGGGGTCTAGTTTGGGTTTTTCTTTTTTTTTTTTTTAACCTTTATTCCCCCATACAGTCATTCAAAGTAACGTAATCCCAAATCTTATTATGGCGGGAAGAGGTTAAGGAGCCCAGAAATCCCTTGTTCAAGTTGCGTGTAACTGAACCATGCACTGAGAGGATAGTGAAGCTTTCAGACAGATAATCCAATAATACCATTTCTTGGTCCCGTCTCGCTATACTGTTGTAGTGAAGTTCATACCTGGTAACTGCAAAACTTACAAAAGGGACCCAATACTTTTCCATTCCCTCCAAAACTAAAGTATTAGCCCTAGGCTTTAGGTTAATCTACTCCTCCCTAGTACTCGTCATTTGTTTCAATAATACACTTCTTCATTATCTGCCAGGCACCTTTCAGCTAATAGGCTGAAGTTGTTAAGCTCCTTCCCAGGAGTGCGCAACCTTTTTTTGGTTGAAGGGCCACATTGACGTCTTCTTCACCCTACATGGGTTGGCAATACAGAGTAAGCTGTAAAAACCATAAACGGTAACCTGTAGCCTATACTCTCCTTTTGTTCCCAGCAGCATCTCTGTGTAGGTTTTGTGTGCCCCTGTCCTGCGCTGGCATCTCTATAGTTACCAAGTGCAGAGATCTAGTGATTCAATCTTCCAGTGGCATCCTGGGGGCCTTGTTTCCATCCCCACACGCCTACTCACATGCTTACATTCATTGCATTAGACGGAGGTGTGCCAAGATGTGTTCGGCACGCCCCCCTCCATTGCAATAAAGGGGGCATAAGATCTGCCTGATGGATGCCACAGTGCTGGGTGACGGAATCATTGGTCCTCCTGTATTGATGAGAAGATGGCAGTGCTGCACGGAGGAGTTGGGGGCATATAAAGTTAGTATACACTTATTCCAAGTATACAGCACGTCCTGTTCCAGAAGATTCCTTACACATGGGTTATACATCCACAAGATGGCGCTGGACTGCAGAAAATAGCTTGTGGCTCCTCCCGGCCCTATATAAGTCGGGGACCTCCCACAAATTCCCCAGTTTCTTTCTGCAGTCTGCGCTGAGAAGATAGAAGATAGCTCTCTCGTGGCGCAGGTGAGCGGGGCTTATATGCCTGCGGCCCTTAGGACTATCCCCACCCGTTCCGTACCATATACTGCCTCCCAGCCTCGGCTGACAAGGTTCGGGTGAAGGTAGGTTAGTAGCACTAGTTAAAGAGGTGCTGAGGAGCTAGGCTCCTACCGCAGTCCCTGCTTTGACAGGGTAGGCGGTTTAGGCTGATGGTGAGCCTTTTGGGATGCCCCCACTGCTTCTTGGGTGTTGCCAGGTAATCCTGTGCAGTTACCCTTAACATAGGTGTCCCTTCCCCCTCACTTCTCCCATATTCCCCTGGGCGTTATATCCCGCCTCTCTCGCTCTCCCTTACTGGCCTGTTGTGCCGCGATAATCACCATATGGAGGCTTCTGGGGATGATGTGCTTGGGGTTCCTTCGGGACAAGCCCGGCTATGTGTTGCGTGTGGGGTATCCCCTATAAGTGATGATGTCAGGGTGTGTGTACCCTGTGCCCAGCAGGTGCTTGCGCTGCAGTCTGGGTCGCCTGCTGCTGGGCCTAGTGCTGCGCCCCCTCTGGCTTCGCCTACCTCCCCACGCTTGCATCTGGCCCCCAGTGGGGGGCAAGCCAGTGGGGAGTTTCAACCTGCTTTGGCTGCACGGGTGACCAGCATTGAAAAACATATTGCTGTTTCTGCCCCGCGTAAGGCTTCTGCTAAGAAGCGGCACTTATCACCTGCAGGTTCCCTCTTCCCTGTTGGGGCTGAGGAATTTTTTGACATTACTGGTTATTCCCCCCTGGAGGGGGAGGAGTTATTCTCTGATTCAGAGTCATCTGAAGAACAGCCTAGGCGTTATGGTGGTGCCGGGTCTCCCTTTGGAGAAGACCCATGGTCCTCAGATGACACTGACAGGCTTTTGGCTCATATTGTTGAAGTGCTCTGTATCTCCCCTCCTGTCGTGGCTCCGGAGCAGCAGGGTGAGCTGCTTTTTCATACGGTTAAACCATGTTTGGAGTTTCCTGAGCAGACGCACTTTAATAATCTGGTGCTCAAAGAATGGGAACGCCTAGCAAGCTCCCTGGGATGCCCAAGAGCTGGGATAAGAGGTATCCCTTTCCATCTGAGGTGATTAAGCGTAGGTCATGTCCCCCCGAGGTGAATGCGGCCGTTCTGGGGCTGTCCAATACATCTGTCGTGCATTCCCCTGACACTACTACCCTGAGGGATAGCGAGGACCGGCGCATGGACCAGCTGGCTTGTCATGCCTTTGCCTGTGTGGGGACCGTGCTACGCCCGGTTTGTGCCTCTGCCATTACAGCTATTGCTATTAAAGAGCTGCTTAAAGCAGATCTTCAGCGTCATTTAATGAAAAGCCCAAACCCTTAAAAAAACTATTCCCTGGCATCTAAAATTAATATATTTAATGTTTTTAGTCACTTACTTTCTATTCTTTCCCTCACTGGCCTGCAACTCTGTTCAGCACTCTAGGATACGGGCGCTGCCATCTTGGCTCAGTAGCATCACATACTGAGTAGTTAAGAGGGGTCAAAAGTGCAGGGGAGCGGGGCAATAGCTGTGCTTTGCACAAACAGAGTAGAGCTGGGGTCAGGAAAAGTTCAGCAATCCCACAATGCAGAGCGGCACAGTGAGAGGTCACTTCCTGTTTGCAGGCAGCCTGCACACCGCCATCTTGGATGTTTAAAGTCTCAGGAAATGCAATAGATGCAGGTAGGATGATTTTTAATATGATCAATCTGTATGTACAGGTTGAGGGAAACATATAAGATAGGCTCTTATTTAGGGTGAAGGTCCGCTTTAAGAGCCTCTTAGCTGGGGCCTCTGATGATGCGGGAGGAGAAGAGTATAGATCTCTTCTGCTTTGCTATGAATTTGTTGCATATGTTCTGTCAGCCATGGATGATGCCATTATAATGTGTGGGAGGACATCTGCCCTGTTGGTGGCTATACTCCGTTCTGTTTGGCTGCGTCAGTGGGTAGCTGATAATGTTGCTAAGAAGGCTCTCACTGGCTTTCTCTTTATGGAGCTGCGCCTCTTTGGTGACCGCTTGGACTTGTTTGCCAGGGACGGCAGGTTACCTCAATGTAGGAGGCCGTCCCGGTCCTTTAGGGGGACAGGTTCCTTTCTCCCTTCCTTTCGTGGTTCCAGAATTGGTCGTGGAGTATCCCTTCCTGGGGCTGAATCATCAATCACCCCAAGTCTTCCCTGTTCCCGTCATTGGTGAGGTCCTTTGGGCATGATTCTGGATACATCTCAGGTCAAGTTTCTTCTCCCTCAGCAGAAGGTGGAGAGTCTTCAAGCTCAAGCCAGGCTTCTTCTGTCTTGCTCCCATCCCTCCATCTGACAGGGGATGCAGCTGGTGGGTCTGATGGTGTCTTGCTTCGAGGCGGTTCCATACGCTCATTTTCACATTAGACCTCTTCAACTTCACCTCTTGTCAGTATGGGATCGGGACCCTGTGTTCCTGGATCAGGTGTTCTGTCCCCTCTGGCCAGGCGGTCTCTTTTGTGGTGGCTGGACTCAAGGAACCTGTTGATGGGCAGATCCTTTCTGACCCCTTGCTGGGAGACAGTCACCACAGATGCCAGTCTGACAGGTTGGGGGGGCTTCTGGAAATCCAGGGTCAGTGGGGACCTCAGGAGGCCCATACCCCTATCAAAATTCTGGAACTGAGGGCGATAAGACTAGTTCTCGCCCAGTTGACTCCACACCTTCGAGGTCGGGCGGTTCAGATCCGCTCGGACAACCAGACGGCAGTTGCCTACATCAATCATCAGGGAGGGACCTGGAGCAAGAGGGCCCTCAAGGAAGTGTCCCTGATTTTGTCCTGGGCGGAGGAGAATGTCCCCTGCATATCGGCAGTTTACGTCCCGGGAGTGGAGAACCTAGAGGCAGACTCCTTGAGCATGGGGATGTCTCGGCTGGGGGAGTGGTCCCTCAGCAACAAGGTGTTTTGGTCCCTGTGCCGTCGCTGGGGGTAGCCGGATGTGGACCTGTTTGCGTCCTGTCACAATCTCAAGCTTCCAGTCTTTGTCTCTCTGTCCCAGGACCCTCTGGCCTTGGCCATGGATGCGCTAGCAATGTTTTGAAAGAGCTTTCAGCTCCTTTATGTGTTTCCTCCGTTCCCTCTGCTGGGAAGGGTGCTGCGCAAGATCTCCCAGGAAGGGGTGCCAACCATTGTGGTGGCCCCCCCGTTGGCCAAGAAGAGTGTGTTTCGCAGACATCGTGCAGTTGGCAGTAGATCAGTATGCCCTGCCCAAGGTTCCAGATCTGCTCACTCAAGGACAGCTACGCCATCCCAATTTACAAACGCTGGCTTTAACGGCCTGGCTGCTGAAACCTCCATCTTGATGGAGAAGGGGCTGCCGGCCTCTGTTGTTAGTACCATGATTCAGGCTAGGAAAAAGTCCTTGTCATCTATCTACTATAGGGTATGCCATACTTACATTGACTGGTGTGAGTCTAGGTCACTTCCCTGTCGGGTGTTTTCTATCCCCAGGATTCTGGAATTCCTGCAACATGGTTTGGATTTGGGTCTTCAACTTAGTATCCTCAACGGTCCTGTTTCAGCCTTGGCTATTTTCTTCCAAAGATCTTTTGCCAACCATCGTCTGGTTAAGACCTTTTTTCAGGAGGTTACTCACGTGCGTCCTCCTCGTAAGCCTATGTTACCAGTCTGGGATTTGAACTTGGTATTATCGGCCTTGCGGGGGTCTCCCTTTGAGCCCTTGCGTGCGGCCCCTTTGTCTATTTTGACGCTTAAGGTGTCTGCTTTTCATCTCAATCAGGACACTGTCTTGCCTTCGCTGTGCCCTAATCCTAGTAACTCTAAGGAGCAGGTATTACATTCTCTGGATGTGGTTAGAACCCTGAAGTTCTATTTGGTGGCTACTGAACCTTTCAGGAAGACTGATGCTCTTTTTGTTCTCCCTTCTGGGCCTAAAGAAGGGTTTAGCTCCAGCTAAGTCCACCATCAGCAAGTGGATCCGTCAGGCTGTGATTCAGGCCTATTCTGCTAAGGGGAAGGAACCTCCTTTCCGCCTTACTGCTCATTCTACTCGTGCTATTGGTGCCTCTTGGGCTTTTCAGCACCAAGCTTCTGTTGAACAAGTTTGCAAGGCCGCTACTTGGTCTTCTGTTCATATTTTACAAGGTTGATGTTAGGGCCTCAGCTGATTCTGCTTTTGGCCGCAAAGTTCTGCAAGCGGCAGTGGTTTAAACTGCCCGCTGTTACTTTTGGGGATCCCACCCTACCTTACGGACACTGCTATTGGATGTCCCATGTGTAAGGAATCTTCTGGAACAGGACGTGCTGTCTACTTGGAATAATACAATTCTTTGATTACTCACCTGTAGAATTGATATTAGAAGTATGCAGCACGTCCTGTTCCATCCCACCCTTGTTATCATTTTCTTTAGTTGCCTCTGTATTGTGATTGTTCATTTGGGATTTTTGTTGTTATTGTTCTCCCGGCTTCTTGTGTTACTGCTTGTAAATACTGGGGAATTTGTGGCCGGGAAGAGCCACAAGCTGTTTTCTGCAGTCCAGCGCCATCTTGTGGATGTATAACCCATGTGTAAGGAATCTTCTGGAACGGGACGTGCTGTATACTTATAATATCAACTCTACAGGTGAGTAATCACAGAATTGTATTTTTTGTTTTAATGACTGGATAAGAACTTTAAAGCATTGCATGTGCTTTTAGGTATATGCAAAGATGACTGGGATGAGGTGAGGCGAGCAGAGATGGGTAGTCGTTGAGTATTGGTGATGTGGGGATAAGGGCAGAGGCAAGGCAGGAAGAGATTAGGTGGGTAGAGGTACACAGCTGTATACTCAAATGAGCTTATCCACATTGGAGTTTCCATGTTCCAAAATTAAATGAGGTTTTTCAGACCTTCTTGGGAAGGAAATGGATATCTAAACTACTATAGGGAAATCTTTTTGTTTGCATTGCTATACACAAAGAAAATAACAAGACCATCAACTATTTAATAACCATGCTATCAAATAACGATGCATTAATATTAAAGAATGTCCTAATGTATTAATAAACATGATAAAAATATAAATTACACAACTTAATAACTAACCTGTTTATTGCTGCAATAAGGACCTTCTTGGACTGCAGTGTGTCATTATCAGATAACATAAGGAAATGATGTGCAATGTAAATTGTAAATTCACAAATTGTGGCAACCCCTGTAGCTACACCCCATCTGCAAATATAATAATTCACCCTCTTTAACTAGCATTCTACCTTGTGGAGTGGAAAGATAAAATACTAATTCAGGAATGCTACATCCTTTCTGATCAGTGTGAGTTATTTTGTAAAAAAAAAGGTTGGGGAGGTTGCACATGGCCCCCTTCAGGCGGATGTATATTATGCATATTGGCTAGCATTTGGGCCATTCTTGGTTGCCCCTTTTTTCTTTGATCACGTTTTTATATCTTCAGAAATCACAATACATTATTACAGCATTGAACATTCCACCTTCACGCTTTGCCCAAGTAATTCCAGTACAATTCAGCTAAAGGATAAGACAAGGATCACTGGCTCTTTGCTCAGGTGCCATAGAAACTCATTAAGCAGCCGGGGGGGGGGGGGGGGGGGAGCACCCTGGAAACCCACAAGCGGGGGGGGGGGGGGGGGAGCACCCTGGAAACCCAGAAGAAACTGATAACATGGGACAGAAGCCCATCTTTCGAGTTATTTACTTACATCTCAAAGGGGAACAATTCTTTATTAAAAAAAGCATAAAGTGAATGCATGTCCATGTGGAAAAATAGATATGTCCTCTCCCAAGAGAGGCTGACCCTCTGAGGTTTGCAGAAGTTTTTATAGTAAGGCAACGGGTGGATTAGCAAGTAGCTATAAGTCAGGGTTATGATTCACCTTGGTGTGCGGCATTACATTACTTTGCATGGGCTGACCCTGTGCAAAAGCCCCTGTGAGCAGTTTGGATCACAACTACACTTAGAGTCTCTAAGAAACAAATGCAAAAGTACAAAGTCCTGTGTAAATATAGTTAAATTCATGTTATAGACTTTAGGTTATATAATTAGTTTTGTTTGGTTACTTCCCATTCAAGGTACTTTTAACTGCATGATAATTTTGGTTTGTGTAGGTAACATAGTAACATAGTATGTAAGGCTGAATAAAGACTTTAGTCCATCCAGTTCAGCCTAAGTTCAGGTGGTCTGACTAAATGTGAAAATGTAATGAAAACCTTTGTCCTGGATCTCCAGGACAGAATCTTACAATAAATTAAAAATCCTTGGTGATGTTTTTAAAAAGATTCTGTATCCAAGTAAAGAGGAGTGGAAGTGTGTGGATGTGAGTAACAGGGTCTTTGAATAGAATAGAGCAGTGGCTGTCCTGGTATTCTGTGACAGTGTTTGGGTTATAAAATGTCCCTGAAGCTCCCAGGAGCACTTCAGCTGCTGAAAACCCAGCAATAGGGCTTCTGGCAGAGAAATGGACACAGCACGGAGCAGGTAAGTTTCATTTTTATGTAATTTTGCTAATTGGCGACCGCTTCAGTAGAAGGATGGGAGGGAATTTGTTTAGGTACTTGTTCCGGCGGCCTCATCCTCCACCTCCCTCTAACAGGGAGCGTGCGCGCGCCGGTCATTCACAAATGCCTGGTGCTGGCACGCGCACTGCTACAGGGAAGCGGAGGATGCGGCCACCAGAGCCGCGGCTCTTAGATGCGCTGTGGAACCGGGATGCAGGGAAGGCGACAAGACAGAAGATGAAGACTTCTCTTACTTGCAGGTAGGCCGCGCCTGCCCGTTTATGGCCCCTATTACTGCCAGGACTCTTTCTAAATTGTCTCTTTTTGAGCCTCCCAGCTTTGGGTGCGGGTCCTGGTGAGGGTAGGTAGCACCCTATGGGTGCGGAAGGAGAATTGCTCCACCGTGAGACCTCATTATAAGGGGTAGGCGGTTATCCAGGTTTTGGTGATCCTGGTGTGGGATGCCCTGTCCCTTCATACCTATGGCCGGATTCTGGCCGGGTCCCCCCCCCCTGGAGAGCGCGCTTTTGGCGCTGGCCCGCCCTCCTTCTCTTCCTGCTTCTCCTCACGAGGCTCTCGGGGGCCTTCTTGTGCTGCTGCTTGCTGATCCGTGGGGACGGTAAGGGCCTGGTGGCCACTTCCTTTGCTATGCGGGGGGCCCCTCTCTAGCGGGGGGGCTCCTCCTTAGTTGCGGGTATGAGTGATTTTGCTGGGCATGTCTGTTTTTCTGATGTTTGGGTATATATATATATATATATATATATATATATATATATATATATATATAATTTATTTATACGCTGCTGTATAGTGACTGATTATGCCTTGTTGTGTGTTACAGATTGCATCATACATGTGCATGTTAAGGGGTTCCTCCTGGTCCTGGGGTCCCTAGTCTTTAAATTGATCACTTCAAATCCTCCCACTGGGACTTTTAAGGGGCATCCCGGGTTGTTTTTGCTTAAATCCCCTAAGGTCTTGCGACTGACCACAAAAATCACCATATGGAGGCTCCGCAGGATACCGGGCTCCCTCTGGGACAATCCCGGCCATGTGTTGGTTGTGGGGCATCCCTTACGGGTGAGAATGTGCTTATTTGTATACCATGTGCACAAAGGCCATATCGCGGCAGTCGGGTGCCCAGCCTTCTGGGTCGGCGCCCCCCGCTTCATCGCTTTCCCCTCCCCGCCTTATCCGTACCCCAAGTGACATTGGTGTTAGCGGGCAGTCTCAATCCGATGTTTGTGCTAGGTTGGCCAGCATCGAGAAATTTATAGTTAGCGCGGTGGGCAAGAAGGCCCAGGCTAAAAAGAGACATTTGTCGTCGGTACAGGCGACTTGGGATATTGATGATGATTCATTTGATATGTCAGATTATTCCCCGTTAGAGGAGGGGGAATTGTATGACGAGTCAGAGGATGACAATGTATGGTTTGGCGAGGCTGATGTTGGGCAGCCGCTGGGGGATGCTGTTGACACGGCCACGGTTTTGTCACATCTTTTGGAGGTTTTGGATATTGCGCCGCCTGAGGCGCCCCCCCTCTCAAGAAGGGGGAATTTTTTTGGGCCCACAAGCCTCGTTTGGAGTTCCCTACCCAGGATCATTTTGATGCATTGATCCTTAGGGAGTGGGAGAAACTAGTCGGCTTCCGGGCGTTCCTCAGGGATGGGATCAGAAGTATCCTTTCCCGGTGAAAGCGGTTAAGCGCTGGGCTTCTCCTCCCGGGGTCGATGCACCAGTTTTGGGGTTGACCAACTCCTCCGTGCTTCACACCCCAGACGCCACTTCCCTAAAGGATGGTGAGGATAGGCGCCTTGATCAGATGGCATGCCATGCCTTTGCCAGTGTTGGGTCGACATGTTTGTGCATCTGCGCTTGTGTCGGTGGGTGCTAGGTCTCTGATTAGGGACTGGTTAAATGATGCTCACCTTGATCCGGCCAGCGCGGAGTTTGAATTGTTTGAATTGTTCATGAATTTTGTCTTGGGCCGTCCCTTTCGGGGGGCAGGCTCTTTCAATCCTTCCTTTCAGGCGCCAGAGCTGGTAGAGGTTTGGTCTTCTCGGGTGTCAGAGGCTCTTCCTGGAACAGGGGCAGAGGTCGGGCCCGTCCCGCTTCGGCCTGGGGTTCCAAACCCAAGCCTGTGGGTAAACCAGCTCAGCAATGAAGGGGCGCCCTCACCCGCTCGGGTGGGGGGACGGCTGCGGATCTTCTTCCAAGTCTGGGCTCGGGAGGTCACAGACAATTGGATCCTGGAAGTGGTCTCCTCTGGGTACAAACTGGAGTACTGGCCTCCTCCAAGATTTTTAAGGTCTCGAGTGCCCTTGGACCCTCAGGCGGCTCAGGGGCTCCGGTTAGCAGAAAAAAAATCTTCTGGACATGGGAGTGGTATGCCCGGTGCCTCCGTCGGAGAGAGGCAGGGGTTTCTACTCCAATCTTTTCAAGGTTCCCAAGAAAGAAGGTTCTGCAAGACCCATTCTGAACCTCAAGGTCCTCAACAGATTAATCAGAACCAAGAAGTTCGGCATGGAGACTTTGCGCTCGGCCATCAGTTCCCTTCGTCAAGGGGATTTCATGACATCCATAGACATCAAGGATGCATATTTGCATGTTCCAATTTTTCCAGCGCATCAGAGATTCCTCAGGTTCGAGGTGGACGATCTACATTTTCATTTTGTTGCCCTTCCCTTCGGGTTGACCTCAGCGCCGAGGGTCTTCACCAAGGTTCTGGCGGGCATAATGGCCCTATTCAGAGCTCAGGGAATTCACATTGTACCATATCTGGACGACCTATTGATTTCGGTTCCTTCCTCCGTCAGGCGGAGCTGGACACCCACCAGGTGGTGTCGACCCTGGAGAGGTTTGGTGGGTGATAAATCGCCCCAAGTCCTCTCTCTCGCCATCACGAGTGATTTCATTCCTGGGCATGAATCTGGATACCATTCAGGCCAGAGTGTTTCTACCCCAGACCAAGGGGCAGGGGATTCAGGATCTGGTCGCCTTCTTCTGGCCAATCCTTGCCCTTCTATCCGACAGGGAATGAAACTGGTGGGATTGATGGTGGCGTCCTTCGAGGTGGTCCCGTTTGCGCAGTTTCACATGAGATCTCTTCAACTTCACCTATTGACACATTGGGACAGGTGCCCGCTGTCGTTGGATCAACCGTTCAGGATGTCTCCCAGGGTTCGGCACCTTCGGTGGTGGCTGGAGTCGAGCAACCTGTTGAGGGGCAGATCCTTTCTGGTTCCTCGCTGGGAGACGGTTACCACGGATGCCAGCCTGTCGGGCTGGGGAGGTTTCTGGAAAAGTCATCAGTTCAGCGGGGTGTGGGGTCCTCAGGAGGCTCACAACCCCATCAATGTCTTAGAGCTCAGAGCCATCCGGCTTGTCCTGTCACGGCTGACGTTGCACTTGCAGGGTCTTCCGGTTCAGATTTGAGCAGACAATCGGACGGCGGTAGCCTACATCAATCACCAAGGAGGGACTCGCAGCAGGAGTGCCCTCAGGGAAGTCTCTCTGATCCTGCATTGGGCGGAGAACAATGTCCCTTGCATTTCGGCAATCTACATTCTGGGAGTGGAAAACACGGAGGCGGACTCCCTGAGCAGGGGGTTCTCTGCCAAGGAGAGTGGTCTCTCAACCCCGGGGTTTTTCTGTTTCTTTGTCGCAAGTGGGGGACTCCGGAGGTGGATCTCTTTGCCTCACGGCACAATCACAAACTCCGGGTCTTTGTGTCTCTATCTCAGGATCCTCTAGCTCTGGCAGTGGATGCCTTGTCCCTTGCTTGGAAGGATCTGGGGTTTCTGTACCTGTTTCATCCCTTATCCATGCTGGGCAAGGTGGTTTGCAAACTGGCTCTGGAGGGGGCACCAGCAATTCTGGTGGCTCCAAGGTGGCCAAGAAGGGTTTGGTACGCAGACGTTGTAAGGCTGGCGGTAGATCAGTACCGGCTTCCCATGTTTCCGGATCTGTTATCTCAGGGTCAACTGCTTTACCCCAATTTACAAACGCTGGCTTTGACGGCTTGGCTGCTGAAACCTTCATCCTGAAGGAGCAAGGTTTGTCTGGGGCTGTGGTTCAGACCTTGATTAGAGCTAGGAAGCTGTCCTCTTCTGGCATCTACTATAGGGCTTGGCGGTCCTATATTGACTGGTGTGAGGCTAGGGCCTTGCCTTGCAGGGTGTTTTTGATCCCTAGGATTTTTGAGTTTCTTCAGCACGGTCTGGATCTTGGGTTCCAGCTTAGTACCTTGAAAGGGCAGGTCTCTGCTTTGTCTGTTTTCTTCCAAAGATCTTTTGCCTTGCACCCGCTGGTTAAGACTTTTTTCCAGGGGGTCACTCATGTTCGACCCCCTCGGAAGGCTATGGTTCCTGTTTGGGATTTGAATTTGGTTCTTTCGGCTCTCCAGGGTCCTCCTTTTGAGCCATTACAGGATATTGCTCTTTCTGTTTTCACTCAAAAGGTGGCCTTCTTGGTGGCTATTACCTCTGTTCGGCGTGTCTCTGAGTTGGCGGCTCTGTCGATTCAGGCCCCTTACTTTGAAAGACACCAGGACAAGGTGGTCTTTCGCTTTAAGCCAGATTTTCTTCCTAAGGTGGTTTCTGCTTTCCATCTCAATCAGGATATTGTTCTCCCTTCCTTGTGTCCTAAGCCTAGCAATGACAAGGAGAGGGTTTTGCACAATTTGGATGTGGTTCGCTGTGTTAAGTACTATTTGGTGACTACTTCTTCTTTCCGCAAGACGGATGCCTTTTTCGTGGTGCCCTGCGGGCCCAGGAAAGGATTGGCGCCCGCCAAGTCTACCATTAGCAAATGGATTCGTCAGGCCATTGTTGGGGCCTATTCTGCTAAGGGGAATACTCCCCTTTTTAGGGTCACTGCGCATTCTACTCGTGCTGTTGGTGCATCCTGGGCTTTTCAGCACCAGGCTTCTGTTGAACAAGTTTGTAAGGCTGCTACTTGGTCTTCCGTTCATACTTTTTCCAAGTTTTACAAGGTTGATGTGCGGGCTTCAGCGGATGCCGTTTTTGGCCGCAAGGTTCTGCTAGCTGCAGTGGTTTAAGTTGGTGCATTCTTTACTGTTTATGGTTCCCACCCATGATGGACACTGCTATTGGATGTCCCAAATGTCATGAAGAATTGAAGCGGGGTGTATGTCACACTTGGAATAATACCGTTTTGTGAGTACTTTGATATTATAAGTGTAACATACACTCCGCTTCACCCACCCTGTTTGGTATTCTGGATCCTTTATATGGTGAACCATTGTTTCTTGGTTGTTAGTATTTTTATTTTTGGTTCTTCCTGGTCACCTTACTGCTATTTTACACTGGGGAATTGGTGGGAGGTCCCAGGTATTTTTGGACTGGGAGGAGCTCCTTTTTTTGCATTCATCTCTGCAGAAGTTCGCCCTCTACTGGAGAATAACCCAAATGTCATGAAGAATTGAAGCGGAGTGTATGTCACACTTATAATATCCGTTTTAAAGGTGAGTACTGACAAAACTGTATTTTTTTAATTTCAGGCCCTGTATTACTTTTCTTGAGTTGTTTAAATCAATCTCTTCCTCTTTTGACCTATAGAAATGCTTAGACATTGTTTTCGCATTCCTTGGGAGATGTAGCTAATGCCTGTTTATGTCCCCTCGGTGCAGTTGCAATTGTGCAACTTGATTCAGTTCAGGCCAGTCTAATAACATGTTTCTGGAAACATAATTGCAATGCTCTATAAGCTGGCTTTGCTGAATTCTAATGAAGTACCACAAAATATTGACTTCACTTGTGTCTGCGTGCTTTCCTTTAGTCTTGTCAAGGATTCTATATCGAAGAAACATGACAGAAAATAGGCGGGGGTTTAGTCTATGAATTGTAATGTGTAATGTGAATTGTAATGTATTTTCAACCGGGCAGGGCTGATGCCTTGGGGCATTCCACCTGTGTCATGCTTAATGGGAGCGTTTCTGTATTTACTGGACGCCCCCTGTCATTTTCTGTAGTGCAGCTTATTTTCACTGGCTGGGAGGATAGAACGGAATCACCATCTAATCTTGTCCCTGACGAGAAAAACATTGCATGTTTTAGGGGGGGGGGGGGGCTAGGGGACAGTCAAGCAGCTGGAGGGGGGGCCTGGCTTCAGCAGAGGGACATCACGGAAAGTAGATGATACTGCAGGCTGTTCCTTGGTAGAGCAGGATTGACATGTCTGCAAGTTAAGGGGGAGCCGGCAGCCTGCATATTTGTTTTTAGGTCTCACACACTATAGGACATATTCTTGCACTTTATTTAATCTTGTTGGGCTTGGGTGCTGTTTATTAATTTATTTGTCGGTCTGGAGGCTTGTTCACAAGCCCGGTCTGCAGTGCCCTGATACCCCCACCCGGGACTTGGCCCCATGTGACTATTGACGGCCATAGACCACACCTACCTCTACCCATCGGTTCACACAATCAGTCTTAAAAGAGAATGCACGCTTAATGCGCGGCTTGCAATTTTAAAGAAAGGAAAGACAACTCGTGAAGCTAGAAGATGTGTACACATCACATAGGCCTCTGCCTGCTATGGACAGAAAAATTGAGGAAATGCTGCATATACTGTGTTTCTTTTAACTAATACAATTAGGCCCTGTTTGCATTGATGTGTCTTATCTGGACTGTCTGCAATGTTGCAACACAGTCCCAACACAAGAAAACACTGCCCATTGTTTTCATTGTGAGCTAGGTCACATATATGCAGGGCAATAAATCTATGGCAGTGCAACTAGAACACAATGTACTGATCTGTACCTGCAGTGTACTTGTGTTTGCCCCCCTCCCCTTTAAAAAAAAGAAGAGTGTTACCCCTTACCAGGGGCTTAGGCACCAGCTGCTTGGCATTTGAGCCCTGGGTTGTTGGCTTCTATGTCTGGCACATGGGTCGGTAATCTGGAGGAGTGGAACACCACCTTCTTTTATTCCTCCAAAAGTACAGTGCAACCACAATGCAAATGCATCAAAAACACAGCATAAATTCTGATACAGTGCCTGTCTCACACAGCTAAAATCCATCACAAAACACCTGTGGTAGGCACAACGGAAGCTGTGTGAAACCCTTTGGAATTGGCTCTATACTTTGTTCCCAGGCCAGGCCGCAGCTGTATCTCTGGGCTAAGCCGTGCTCTGGTGCCCAGCATTAGACTGTAAGGAAACGCGAGATGCAGCCAGTTGCCTTCCCTACATCACCCTCATCAATCGGTGATCTAAAATTTACTTGGGGGTGGACCTGGCAAACAAGCCCAGTTATTAGAAACCAAGAGATTATTTAGAAAATTATGAATGCCTCCAGGTACTTATGGTTGTCTGGAGGGGATATGAATGCCTCCAGGTACTTATGGTTGTCTGGAGGGGATATGGAAATGGTTTTGGTCTGCTTTAAAAAGCCAAGTCTTTAAAATGTTAATCGCACTCAGGATGACCGGTTATGGGCTTCAGCACTGGTCTGACCAAACTGTGGCATTTACTCAGACATGCCGGGGGGATGGGGCCTATTTTGGAAATAAGAAAAACAAAAATATTAAACTGGACCTTCAGCATCATTTAATGAAAAGCCCAAACCCTTAAAAAAAAACTATTCCCCAGCATCTAAAATTAATATATTTTAATATTTTTAGTCACTTTTTATTCTTTCCCTCACTGGCCTGCAACTCTGTTCAGCACTCAAGGAAAAGGGGGCCGCCGCCTTGGCTCAGTAGCATCACATAGTGAGAAGAAGAGAGGGGTCAAAAGTGCAAGGGAGCGGGATTATAGCTGAGCTTTGCACAAACAGAGCAGAGCTGGGGTCAAGAAAAGGTCAGCAATCCCAGAATTCAGAGCGGCACAGTCAGACACTTCGTGTTTTCAGGCAGCCTGCAGCTCCATGGGCCGCCATCTTGAATGTTTAAAGTCTCAGAAAATGCAATAGATGCAGGTAGGGTATGCTATTTAATGTAGGCAATCTGTATGTACAACGCGGGAGAAACATAAGATATGCTCTTATTTAAGGTGAAGGTCAAGTTTAACTAGGCATTTTAAGCTTAAACCAGACCTTGAGCATCATTTAATGAAAAGCCCAAACCTTAAAAAAATCTATTCTCCAGCTTCTTAGTCACTTATTATTCTTTCCCTCCCTGGGCTGCAAACTCTGTTCAGGACTCTAGGATACGGGCACCGCCATCTTGCCTCAGACGCATCACATACCGAGGAGAGGAGAAGGATCAAAAGTACAGAAGACACTTCCTGTTTGCTGGCAGCCTGAAACTCCATGAACCGCCATCTTGGATGTTTAAAGGCTTATAAAATGCAGTAGATGCAGATAGGATGATTTTTAATGTGAGCAATATATATGTAAAGTGGGGGGGGGGGGGGGGAACATAAGATAAGCTGTTATTCAGAGTGAATAACTGCTTTAATGTGCTGTATGTGATGTTATTTCTGAGTGTCACATTTTGATGCAGGTGTTCTCAACCAGAACAGTCTTGGGTTTTTTATTCTAGACAAAAGTTTTAAAATATATCCTTGATGAAAAATGGACAGAAACAGTAACACCTGCAGGAATGCATGAACACCAGATAATGGATACATTTTCACACTAGTTTGGCTGTTATGACACCATGTTGCTATAGAAACAGGAGTAGCTATATTCAGAGTAGCCAGTCTATTAATAGGTATGTGGTGAAACGGATAGATACTCCTTTTATAGGATAAAGTGTTGATGATTTACATTGTTCTTGTTTTCAGCTGATATGCTACTCAGATCCCAAATACAGTAATAAATCTAAGTTCTCCCATGTTCACCTTTATCTGATCCGAAGCACAGCTTGGCAGGTTGCAAATGCGACCTTTATAGTATACTACAACTCATATTGACCCCCCCTCCGTTGAGAAGTCTTCCTGATTTGGAATGCAACCCCACCGACTGCCAGTTTCATATCAGTGTTGCATATTACTGTCTGCCAATCACTACTGAATGAAAGTATCGCTATTGGAACCCCCCCCCGAGCTGCACACCCCTGGCTGCATGCACCCTCTGCCCACCATTAAGGAATGATGGTGCCAGAGGCCTGCACGTGTTGTGGGATTGAATCCCAAAGTGAGTATATGGTAAAACCCAGGGGGTTTAAAATGATTGGCAAGTCAAAATCACTGACCTGGTCCTTCAATCAACCTTCAGTGGAAGGAGAATGGACCCCCCCACTCCCTCCCCAGACGTCTTGATTGGCTGCCCCTCTCTATGAAACCCCGCCCTCCTCCCTCATCTCTGGTTACACTATGTGCTGGCAGGCTGCAGACAGTCTTAGCCTGCAGCATCTCTCACTCCCTTTTCCTGATCACACTATGTGATGCCAGTAATAACTAGAGGCACAGCAATGCACTATTTTCAACTATGATATATGTAAGGCACAAATTGTGCTTATATCACATTGTTGTTGCCACACCACTGTTTGTCCTCATTTTTTTCTGCATCTCCAATTCTCTAATACTTTCAGAAATAACTTAGGAACTACATGACTTTTTGAAAACAGATTGAAATTTGGGACAGTGAAACTAGCCAGATATCGCTCATTGGAGGCTGTGGAAGAGGTGTTTGGAGGTATAATAGAATGCAGGTCCGCTTTTAACCCTTTAACTGCCAGCCTACCTGGAGATTTTGTCACCCTCTATTGCCAGCCCATCTTTCACTATTTTGTGCTACACATGTTGAACTGTGATTTTCGAAGGGATTTCCAGAGATTTCCCAGAAAATGTATATATTGTTTTCAGCAGTTAGAGTTGGAGAGGGCGAGATGCCCCTGATCTCTGCCCCCGTCACTTTCTCAAGGGGTGTGACGTCACCGCGTCACCTTGAGAAAGTGACGCGGTGACGTCACGAAGCGCGTTGGTGGTGAGGAGTCGGGGTAGCCTGGGGGGGGGGTTTCGTCCATGTAAGTCTGCTCTTTATATGGGAGTGCTCGCTTGCACACATGTATTGCCTTGCTATATCTTATTTATGATTGGCTCACTCCTCATCTGGTGGGTTTTCATTAAGGTTCACACTGCTGCTTATTTTTGATGTTATTAGTTTTAGATAGGATTGTTCACTTTTTTCATATACAATGTTTTGGGGTTATATGTACATTGATGGATTGTGGGTATATTTTTTGAGATTATTTAATTGATAGAGTATGTATTTTTGGATAAGCACAATATTGGTTTTTGCACTTGTATTATAATTATATCACTTGCAGTGGCAGGATTTTATTAACGGCCTTTTAGGATTTATGTTATTGGTTAGAAGACCTGTATCTGTGAGAATGGCGTAGGAGAGCCCATGGGTTATTACTTTGTTTGATATATTGTTAGAGCAGCGGTGCTGGGGGGATTTCTCGGTTCCTTCTCCCCCCTCCCCCCCTTGTCTTCCCTCTCCTCCTTAGTATTTGTTGTGTATATGTTTTTTAATGGGTTTTAAAGAATGTCATTATTGTTGTAAATAAATGTAGATATATTAATAATAAAATTGATTATATTTGACATATTTGGATGATTTTGTAGTGGTGCTTCTGTACAAGCAGGGTTTTTGGGGGGTAACGTGGTACCCCCAACTTTTGCTCTTTTCTTAAATTAACCCCTTATGTTTATTGTGTGGATAGTAGTTGTATTTTATTTGTAAATGTTATAAAGAGCTCTTTTCAGTTTGGGGGGGGGGGGGGGGGGTCTCCTGGGCAAGAATGGGGGGCTACAGATACATATGTGGTACCGTTGTAATCGGGAGAAATGGGTCTTTCACATGCAATATGGTTTTCATTAATAAAACAAATGTTTTATTTAAAATAAAGGAGACAATCGTCTAAAAATATTATTTTATTAATTTTTTTTGTTTTTTTACGCAAAAAAAACTGTAGAAAAATTACAAACAATACATTCATGTTAAAGTCTAAACTCTGCTGAAAAAAATAAATTAATAAAATAATATATATATATATATATATATATATATATATATATATATATATATATATATATATTTATAATAATAATATAATTTTCCTGGAAATTTCTGCAAAAATCACGGGTAAACATGGCGCAAAATGGAAAAAATTACCTGTCAACAGAGGGTGACAAAAAAAGTAGGCTGGCAATTAAAAGGGTTAATAGTACATATGCATGTTTGGTATTGTTCTGCTCGGGGGACCTTGCGCTTTCAGATTTAGCTTGTTTTGTCTTGTTTGCATATTGATATTTTAGGAAAACATTTTTTGAGGGAAACCCTGTGCAACCGAAGAATCCTTCAAGGGATTACTTCCAGAAAGATGAGCCCACTACAACGAGCTGGGTACGCTTAGAAAGCTTAACATGTGTACTTTCAGGGAATATATGGTTTATGGGGGATATTCCAATAGTAAAGGGTTGTTTTGGTTGAAAAATTGCAAGGTGCGCACTTTGCAGAGCAGAAATTTTCAAGTAAAATTACCGTTATGCACATGTTTTACTTTGGGGTGTTTGGCAACTCTTCCCTTGACAGTACCTATGCATGTTGGGTACCGTTCTGTTCGGGGGATGCTTTTTCAGATTTTACTTGTTTTTTCTTGTTTGCATATAGTTTTTTTTAGGAAAATGTGGCTTTGATTCTTCTTTTTTTATTCTTTTTTAGGAAAACTCTGTGCAACCAAAGAATTGATCGAGGGATTACTTCCAGAAAACTACACCCACATAAACAAGCCTGGTACGCCTAGAAAGCTTGAGGTGTGCACTGCCATAGAATATATAGTTTGTGGGGGGGTATTTCAAATGTAAAGGGTTGTTTTTCTGGAAAAACTGCAAGGTGTGCATAGCGCATTACACAGTTGTATTTTATTTGAAAATCTCCTAAAGCTCTGTTCCAGTTTGGGGGAGTCTCCTGGGCAGGAAAGGATGTCTACCTATACATATGTGGCACCGCTGTAACCGGGAGAAATTAGGGTTTCACACGCAATAAGATTTTATTGAGAAATGTACATTTTTTATTACAAAAAACACTACAAATTGCAAAAAATAGATATTTTTTTATTTTTTTGCACATATTTCACCCAAAAGTATTGAGAATACACTAAAAAAGGCCAAACAAGACATTTCATGTTGAAGCCCAGACTCTGCTGGAAAAAAAAAAACAATATATAATTTTCCTGGAAAATCCCTGGAAATTCCTTCAAAAATCAAGGTTGAACATATGTAGCGCAAAATAGTGAAACGTGGTCTGGCAACAAAGGGTGACAAAAATTCTAGGAAGGCTGGCACTTAAAGGGTTAATGTTCTGAGGAGGAAGTATATCAGTCCTTAGAACTTTTAAATGGGACCTCTGCCCCAATTGGGCACCCTTTCTAACTGCCTCAGTGGTGGCATTGTCGGGCAGTGGTCACGTGGGCTCGCAAACCAGTGGCCAGTTGCATTGGAATGCTTTGGATGTATGTTTTGGTGTGGATATTTAAAACACCCAACCAGCAATCTAAGCAGACCAGCAGTAGGTTTTAGGACTATTACTTTGTATTTACTTTAAATTTTAGTTTCTAACATTGTAGCTGTTCTGGGTACATTTTTATTCCTTTTTCCATTTCTTTGCTCCATATGCCCGAAGAATATGATGCAGGTGTTGGAGATGTCAGGAAAATGTGCCTACATTATCGGGTGTTAATAATTGTGAAAATAGAATTTTCTAAAGTATTTGCTGCCATCTACAGATTAAAGAGTATTATAGCAATTTGCCTGCAAGGTGAATAAACAAGAAGACCTGGGGGATTTCACACATCAGGTTATCCCAAAGCAGAATTACCCCAGAACCGACAATCAAGTCAGGAAACTTTTGCTCCTCTTTAAGCACCTCTTGTCTTGGGCCACAAACCGTGTGTGTGTGTGTGTGTGTGTGTGTGTGTGTGTGTGTGTATGTGTATATATGTGTGTGTATAATATATATATATATCACAAGACATTTTATAAAGGACATCTTCATAAACATTAATATCCTAAAATAAAAAAGGACAATGCAGCACTAGATTCTACAGCCATGTTGTAAGGTGGGTGTGTGTGTAGTGCAGAGCTAGATTGTATAGACATATTTTATGGAGGGTGGGCAGAACTAGATTGTATGGTGAATGTGCAGGACTAGATTGTATAGTGAGTGGACAAGGCTTGATTGTATAGCCAGATTGTATGGTGGGTGGGCAGGGCTGGATTGTATAGCCAGATTGTATGGTGAGTGGGCAGCACTAGATTGTATGGTGAGTGAACAAGACTTGATTGTATAGCCAGATTGTATGGTGGGTGGGCAGGGCTGGATTGTATGGCCAGATTGTATGGTGAGTGGGCAGGGCTGGATTGTATGGTGAGTGGGCAGGGCTGGATTGTATGACCAGATTGTATGGTGGGTGGGCAGGGCTGGATTGTATGGCCAGATTGTATGGTGAGTGGGCAGAGCTGGATTGTATAACCAGATTGTATGGTGGGTGGACAGAGCTGGATGGCCATATTTTATAGTGAGTGGATACGGCTGGATTGTATAGCCAGATTGTATGTGGGTGGGCAGGGCTGGATTTTACTATTATCTGCCAACATGGACTTCATTTTACTGTAGCACTTATGTTATAATCAGACTAGAGAATGGGCAATAATATCAGTTATATTACCAGCCTCTGATCTAATAGCAAGGTAAGTGCACACACTTACCATTGGATTTTACAATTATGCCTGTGCTCACCTAGACCTCCGACCCCAGCTTCTGCATCACTAACATGGGCATCATGTCTTCCTCCTTCTATTCAAACACCTGACATAGAGAGACATATCACATGGAAGAGCCGCTTCCACCTGCCGCCAGGAGGTTGTACTGCAACCCACAGGGGATAAATGTCCGCAGACGCTTCCGATCTTTCAGGATGCGTGATATATATATTGGGGCCTACTGCTGTTAAACCCGTAAGGGAAACCGAGAATTCTCACTCCTTTCTTTTTACATTTTCTGCAGGCTCTGAATCAGCCCCAAGGTAGACTATCAAAGTCAATGGCAGTTGTCTGCGAATTTTCACTTGGCTCTGAATCAACCCTAGTAAGTTGCTGTTTAGATTGCCCCAGGAAATCATTGCAGTTGGCTAAAAAACAATTCTGTGAAATACTCACCTGTAGAATTGATATTATTTGTATACAGTACGTCCTGCTCAAGATATAATACTTACACTTGGGTTATCCTCCGCCAGATGGCGCTGCACTGCAGAGACATGCAAAACAGGCTCCCCCTGGCCCTTCAAATACCCAGGGACCTCCCATAAATCCCCAGCGTTGAAAAGCAGTGAACAAGAAGCCGGCAGAATTAAACCACCCAGAACAACTGGTAATGATAACAATCACCATACAGGGGATCCAGAATAAAGCAAAAACCAGGGTGGGGTGGAGCAGGACGTACTGTATACAAATAATATAAATTCTACAGGTGAGTATTTCACAGAATTGTATTATTCTTAGTATACAGTACGTCCTGCTCCAGATATAATACTTACACTTGGGACATCCAATAGCAGTGTCCATAAAGTAGGGTGGGATCCCCCAACAAAAGGTGACATCAGGCAGTTTAAACCACTGCCACCTGCAAAACCTTGCGGCCAAAAACAGCATCAGCTGAGGCCCTAACATCAACCTTGTAAAACTTCGAAAAGGTATGAACAGAAGACCAAGTAGCGGCCTTGCAAACTTGTTCAACAGAAGCCTGGTTCTGGAAGGCCCAAGAGGCACCAATAGCACGAGTAGAATGAGCAGTAAGATGGGAGGACTCTTCCCCTTAGCAGAATAGGCCTGAATCACAGCCTGACGAATCCATTTGCTAATAGACTTGGCCGGAGCCAAACCCTTCCTAGGACCAGAAGGGACCACAAAAAGAGCATCAGTCTTCCTGAAGGCCGCAGTGACTACCAGGTAATACTTCAGACACCTGACCACATCCAAAGAATGCAGAACCCTTTCCTTAGCGTTGCTAGGATTAGGGCACAATGAAGGAAGAACAATATCTTGATTCGAATGAAATGCAGACACCACCTTTTGGCAGAAAGTCTGGCTTAAAGCGGAACACCACCTTGTCCTGGTGTCTCTCATAGTATGGGGGCTGAATAGACAGAGCCGCCAGCTCAGACACACGCCTGACCGAAGTAATAGCCACCAGAAAAACAACTTTGAGGGTAAGTACAGCCAGAGCAGCATCCTGAATAGGCTCAAAGGGAGCACCCTGCAAGGCAGACAAAACCAAGTTCAAGTCCCAAACAGGGACCATAGGCTTACGTGGGGGACGCACGTGAGTGACCCCCTGAAAGAAGGTCTTAACCAAGGGATGCTGAGCAAAAGACTTCTGAAAGAAGACAGACAGGGCAGAAACCTGACCCTTCAGAGTACTGAGTTTTAAACCCAACTCCAATCCATGTTGTAAAAACTCCAGAACCCTAGGAACTAAGAACTCCCTACAGGGAAGAGACCTAGACTTACACCAATCAATGTAGGAACGCCATACCCTATAATAGATGGCAGAAGAAGTTTTCTTCCTAGCCTGTACCATGGTATTCACCACTGAGGCAGACAAGCCTTTCTCCATCAAGATGGAGGTTTCAGCAGCCAGGCCGTCAAAGCCAGAGTTTGTAAACTGGGATGGCGTAAGGAGCCCTGAGTGAGCAGATCTGGCGCCTCTGGTAGGACGTACTGGTCTACTGCCATTTGTACCACGTCTGCGAACCACACTCTTCTTGGCCACCTTGGGGCCACCAGAATCACTGGCACCCTTTCCAGGGCAATCTTGCGCAGAACCCTGCCCAGCAGGGGGAACGGGGAAAGACATACAGGAGCCGAAATTCCTTCCATGACATTGACAGAGCGTCCGTGGCCAAGGCCAGAGGATCCTGAGACAGGGAGACAAAGGCCGGGAGCTTGTGATTGTGACGGGATGCAAACAGATCCACATCCGGTAGGCCCCACCGGTAACACAGGGACTGGAATACCCTGTTGCAGAGGGACCACTCCCCCTGACGGGAAGTCCCCCTGCTCAGAGAGTCTGCCAGAAGATTCTCTACCCCCGGGATATAAACAGCCGAAATGCATTGAACATTGGCCTCCGCCCATGTCAGAATCCGCGACACTTGCTCCGGGTCCCTCCCTGATGGTTGATGTAGGCAACCGCCATCCTGTTGTCTGAGCGCACCTGTACAGACAGTCCTTGCAGGTGATCGGTCAACTGCTCCAGTACCAACCTGACCGCCCGTAGTTCCAGAATGTTGATGGGTAAATGGGCCTCCTGAGGGCCCCACCTCCCCTGGAACCTCAGGGACTTCCAGAATCCCCCCCAACCTGACAGACTGGCATCCGTGGTGACAGTCTCCCAGGAGGGGGCCAGAAAGGACCTGCCCTTTAGCAAGTTCTTGTGGTCTAGCCACCATGAGAGGGACCTTCTGACCAATGGGGGAAGCACACAAACCCCGTCCAAAGACGCGGGGTCCTTGTCCCATACTGATAGAAGGTGAAGCTGCAGAGGCCTCGAATGGAACTGAGCAAAGGGCACCACCTCAAAGCTCGCCACCATCAGGCCCACCAGCTGCATTCCCTGCCTGAGGGAGAGCTGGGGGCACGAGAGCAGGGACCGCACCTGCACAGTCAGAGCTTCCACCTTCTGTTGGGGAAGGAATATTTGTGACTGAACCGTATCCAGAATCATCCCCAGGAACGGGGTGTCATCGGGGCACCCGGCAGTTCAACTCTCAGATGCCGGTGACGGCTGGGCGGGGAAGGAGGGAGGTAGGCGATCCTCCGATCGCCTGCCTCCCCCCTTCTCTGCCCAGCCGTCACTGACAGCAGATCGCCGCGGGACACAGAAGATGAAGATCGGAGGTGAGTAAAGTAAAAGTTTTTTTTTTTTTAATAAAGTTATTTTCAAAAACGTGTGTGTCTTTTTTTTACCTTTTAACCCCTTGTGAACTGGTAAGGGGTCCATGCTTGTTTTTTCTTATTTGCATATTGATATTTTAGGAAAATGTGTTTTTTATTCTGCTTTTTTATACATTTTTTTGTGAAATCCTGTGCAACCTATGAATTCTTCGAGATATTACTTCCAGAAAGATGAGCCCACTACAACAAGCTGGGTACGCTTAGAAAGCTTAACATGTGTACTTTCAGGGAATATATGGTTTATGGGGGATATTCATTAATGTAAAGGGTTGGTTTGGTAGAAAAAGCACAAGGTGCACACTTTGTCTGCAGAGCTGAATATCTGAAGTAAAATTACCGTTATGCGCATGCTTTACTTTGGTGTGTTTGGCAACTCTTTCCTTGACAGAACCTATGCATGTTGAGTATCATTCTGTTTGGGGGATGTTGCTTTTTCAGATTTTCTGTTTTTTTCTGGTTTGTATATAGGTTTTTTTTAGGAAAATGTGGTTTTGATTCTGCTTTTTTATTCATTTTTAGGGAAACCCTGTGCAACCAAAGAATACATTGACGGATTACTTCCAGAAAACTGCACCCATGTCAACAAGCCTGGTACGCCTAGAAAGCTTGAGGTGTGTACTGCTAGGGAACATATAGTTTGTGGGGGGTATTTCAAATGTAAAGGGTTGTTTTTCTTGAAAAACTGCAAGGTGCGCATATTGCAAAGCATAGTTGTATTTTATCTGAAAATCTCCTAAAGCGTTGTTTCAGTTTGGGGGAGTCTCCTGGGCAGGAAAGGGTGTCTACCAATACATATGTGGTACCGCTGTAACCGGGAGAAATTGGGGTTTCACACGCAATAAGATTTTATTGACAAACTTACATTTTTTTATTACAAAAAAACACTACAAATTGTAAAAAATAGTTTTTTTTTATTTTTTTTGCACAATTTTCACCCAAAAATATTGAGAATACACTTAGAAAATGACAAACAAGACATTTCATGTTAAAGCCCAGGCTCCGCTGAAAAAAACAATATATCACTTTCCTGGGAAATCCCTGGAAATCCCTTCAAAAATCACAGTTGAACATGGGGAGCGCAAAATAGTGCAAAATGGTCTGGCAACAAAGGGTGACAAAATCTCAAGGTAGGCTGGCGGTTAAAGGGTTAAATCCAGAATGGGCCTGACTGACCCATCTCTTTTGGGCACTGTGAAAAGGTTGGAGTAGAACCCCTCTCCCAATTCTCTCAAGGGAACCTTGCAAATAACTCCCAGATCCAGAAGTCCTGGCACTGCCTGCATCAGGACCTGAGCTGATACCGGGTCCTGGGGGATCCGGGACCTGATCAATCTTGAGGGGGGCCGCACAGCAAACTCTGTCTTGTAGCCAGAGGTAACTACCTCCTGAATCCACCGGTCTGAGACTTGGCGCCTCCAGACGTGCGCGAAGTGCTGTAGCCGTCCCCCCACCCTGGCGGGCGAGGGCGCCCCATCATGCCTGAGGGGTCTTGGGAGGGGCTTTGTGTTTGGTCCCCCAGGAGGAGCCAGGACGTCGCCCCCTGCTCCTATGCCAGGAGTCTGCGCGAGCCCCCGCAAAGGACACCCCTTTTCCCTGCTTAGCTGAAAGGGGGCCCTGGCTACGAAAGGGCCGAGGCTGCCGCCTGCGCTGTGGTAACTTACCTCCTTTAGCAAAAAGGTCTAGGCGGTCCCCAAACAGGCGCAGCCCCTTAAATGGAAGCCCAGTAAGGGCCCTCTTAGCAGCATTGTCGGCAGCCCACTGGCGCAGCCATACCACGCGGAGTATAGCCACCGCCAAGGTGGAAGATCTGGCACACATCCTAATAGCATCATCCGATGCAGACAGGATAAAGTTCACAAATACATCACAGTTAGACAGTGCATTAATAGTATCAGTAGGCAACTCGTCTGGGCCGTCAAGTGCATTCCTGACCATGGCCCTGAGCGCCACAGCAGTAATGGCCAAGGCGCAGACCGGGCGCAGCGCCACCCCTCCAAATGCAAAGGCATGGCACGCCAGTTGGTCAATGCGCCAGTCCTCAGAATCCCGCAGCGTAGTAGTGTCAGGGGAGTGCATAATAGAGGTGTTAGACAGCCCTAGAATAGGAGCATCGACCTCGGGGGGCGATGACCAGCACTTGACCATATCAGCAGGAAAGGGATACTTCCTGTCCAAACTCTTAGGGATCCTGGGAAGTCTACTGGGATGTTCCCACTCCTTAAACACAAGGTTATTAAAATGGGTTTGCTCAGGAAATTCCAATCGAGCCTTAGCAGTATGAAATAGCTCACCCCTTTGCCTGGGAGCCGCAACAGGGGGAGAGATGGACAAAACCTCAAAAATCTGAACCAGCAGTTTATCAGTATCATCCGGGGTCCAGTGATCAGAACCAGAATCGTCATGACCCCTAGACTTCTCATCAGATGACCCTGAGTCAGAGAACAGCTCCCCTTCGTCCGAAGGGGCATGGCCATATAGATGCGAAAACTCAACAGACTCCGTAGGGAAAGGAGCAGAGTCAGGGATTATGTGCCGCTTTTTTGCGGTGGTCTTGCGCACTAGAGTATTAGCAAGCAATTTTTCAACACTGGCCAGTCTAGTAGCCACATCAAGATGAGAATCCCCGTTTGTATTGGGGGTTAGACTCAGGCTTGGGGGGGTAGGTGAAGTGAGGCGAGGTGCAGGCCCAGCCACAGGAGGGGCGGGAAGTACCATTAGCGCCTGCTGTGCACAAGGGACGCAGATCCGTGCATTGTCACCGCTGATAGGTGAGACCCCACAAGCTACACACAGCCGGGCCTGTCCCGAGGGAACCCCGTTCACAATATCCTGGGATGCCTCCATATGGTGATTAATAGGCACAATAGGCCAGTAGGGATTTATGCTATAAGCTACCCTGGATGCCCCAAAGACTCGCAGGGAAGTGGGAGTAATTATACTAAGTCCAACTGACAATTACACCGGGCCGGGAGAAGCCACTGGATTCGACCGTCTGCAAGACATAATGGGAATAGGGATGTCAGAGCCATGCGCAGTAAGCAAGAATTATGAAAATCGCCTGCGAGGGCACTTACAGACCGAGGGAGGAACGTTACCACGCGCACGTGCGCGCGACGAGCTTCTAAATGGCGCCAAGCGAACCTCGAAGGGGCGGGCCAGAGTGGGCTGTGACGCGAAGCGTGCCAAGCCGGGTCCCCGCCCCCCCGAAGAGCGCGAAGCTCTGAAACAGTAGTCAACGCAGACAAGAAAAGCTAGTGTATGACACACTTAGAAAAAAAAAAAAAAGGAGATTGCCAATGAAGACGCCGCCACCCGTTCGCATGCACATCCAATAAAGGCAAAATACTCGCGCAGCGGCAGCCGATATACAATAAAAGGCAAACAGCGCGGCTCTGACACCAGGTGTATAAGTCAAGGACAATGCTAAGGTCATAGCATGTAACTCAATACACTAAGACCACCACCCCCCCCCCTTTCTTTCCCCCCGAGCTACGGGGGGAACAAGGGAGGATGGTGACCCTTTGCACAGGTTCCACCGCTACACGGGGTATGGGGCAATAATGCGGGAGGGGCATCCACTAGAGGCTCACCATCAGCCTAAACCGCCTACCCTTTGGTGGGGGACTGCGGTGGAGCATGGCTCCATAAGCACGCGTGGTGCTGCCTGCACATCACGAAGAGGACGGGTGGGAGTAGTCCAACAGGGCCGCAGGCTTTAATAGCCCCGCTCACCTGCGAGAGAGTGATACTTCATGTCTTCGCAGTCAGCACTGCAGAGAAATCTGGGGATTTGTGGGAGGTCCCTGGGTATTTGAAGGGCCGGGAGGAGCCTGTTTTGCATGTCTCTGCAGTGCAGCGCAATCTGGTGGAGGATAACCCAAGTGTAAGTATTATATCTGGAGCAGGACGTACTGTATACTAAGAATAAATCATTCTCGCCAGTTGCTAGTTTTCGAAAAAAAACTTTAAAATCTGAAATGAATTCATGGAGAGTAACGTTTATTGCCTAAAAGGGCTGAATTGACTGAGGATACTCCAACCTCCCACATTATTCAGTCAGGCTCTGATTGTTAATTGGCATTACCCTACTGCTGTGGTCAGTATTATGTGCTCCACTTTTTGATCTTTTATCCGGAGAAGGCCTATTGGTTTATTTGGGCAAATGCCACACTTATCACCAGTGTGAACTTTCAATTGAAATTTTGAGTGTGTATGTTTTTGTGCGCCAAAATGATGTCCTCAAGGGGCTCCACTGAACTTTTTCCAAAGTTAGAATAGGTGTGTTTTATGCAAGCAGTTTTTACTATATGCAATTTGTTGCAGTCAAGACCTGGCATGCCCTCTCTATTGCCATGAATGGAGGGGCGTGCCATAGTCCTTGTGATGGGTGGCAGTGCTAGACTGGGAGCAATCATCTTCAGTGTATAAAGGCAAGGTGGTTCTTGTTGTTTTGATGCCTGGACAATTTAATTATGTATTTTAACTGTTTGTTTATGTTGGAGTTGCAGAAGGAAATTGATCAGGGTTTTTCTCTAAAATAGTTTCTTCAGTTATTGCTGGTGTCAGACACTCATGCCTTGTCACGCTATATATATTGACTTTAATCATTACTGTAAAGTTCTTTTCTTTAGTGGGGTTGAAGCTTTGTATCATTACTTTCATTTGATTTGATCTCAAGATCTTGCACTTTTCCTCACCTTTCTTCTTCTTTTTCACATTAGCCACTTCACTCCACATCATTGCCCGGAAGTCTGAGGTTATTATGAGGCCCCCAAGTGACAATAAATCACTGGGGGATATTCCAGACAAGAAGGAAGGTGTTTTTTGAAAGGTGCTAGTTAGTAATGGTATTGACTTCAAGTGGAAAGTGTTTTGTCTTCTTGTATTATGAAAATAATTTGGGAACATATATCAGAGTCTAACCATTTTGTATTTTGAACAATGGGGTGATGTATATATACATCTTTCAGATGAATGGACTCTTGCAAGTAAAGCTCTTTTCACCTCCTCCCCTCTCTTCTGTATAATCACTCAACATACAGATAAACAGGGTTTCTTACTTGCCATGTACTTAAATCAGTATGCCACACAGACACACAGCGCCATTCCCCAAAAAACAGGAGGGAGGTGCTGGACTGCGGGTGAGGTGAGGCTATTTTTTTCATTGAAATTCCACTTCCTTCCAACTCCAGTATCTGATTTGTTCTGCCAGATGTGCTGTGGAGGCCAGGACAACAGAGTTGGCATCTTCTGCTGATGTGACATAGGGATATTCAATTACCTGGCTCCCTTATGACCAGGAAGCTCACCGCAATATTGTACTTTCCTGCTCCTGCTCAGCATCCTGAGATCACAAGTCCTTTACCGGAGCTGATAGTGCTTAAACGGCCTTGCTGCAAGACCTAGAACAACATGCAAGTACCCTGTTTCCCCCGAAAATAAGCCCTAGTAAGATTTTGCGGCATCTTTTTTGCTAGTTGCCCTACCCCAAAAATGAGCCCTAGTGAGCCTTTTGGGATGCCCCCTCTGATTCTTGGGTTTTTTGCCAGGCTCCACCTGTGCATTTAATCTTGTTCCCATAGGTATTGGCCGGCCGCTATTGGCCGGCAGGATCACGTGGGCGTGCTTCGCGCTCTTCGGGGGGCTGGGCGCCGGGGATGATGATTTTGACGTCACATCTCCAAGGGGCCTGCCCCTCTCGAGGTCTGCGGACGCCATTTTGTTTACCATTGCTGTGTGTGCTGCCTAGCTCCCTGCGGTCTGTGAATAACCCCGGTGGGGTAATTTTTTCTGGATTCCTTTGCTGTATTCTCATGAGAATGTTTGTTATGTCTTTCAGGCGGGTTAAAACTAAAACACTGTGGTTTCTCCTGGCCATCTCCCCTCATTATCTCCCACTTCCCTAGCGAGTCATTGGGGCATCCTGGGTAGCTCTTTAGTGTTAACCCCTACTGGCCTGTTGTGCCATTCAAATCACCATATGGAGGCTTCTGGGGATAATGGGCCTGGGGTTCCTTTGGGACAAGCCCGGCTATGTGTCGCGTGTGGGGTATCCCCAATTGGTGATGATGTCAGGGTATGTGTATCCTGTGCCCAGCAGGTACTTGCGCTGCAGTCTGGGCTCTCTGTTACTGGGCCTGGTGGTGCGCCCCCTCTGGCCTCACCTACCCCCCCCGCCTACATCTGACCCCCACCGGGGGGGGCATACTAGTGGGGAGTCTCAACCTGATTTAGCTGCACGGGTGGCCAACATTGAAAAACATCTTGCTGGGCCTGCCCCGCGTAAGGCTTCTGCTAAGAAGCGGAATTTGTCACCCGCTATTTCCCTCTTCCCTGTTGAGGCTGAGGAATCTTTTGACATTACTGGTTATGGTCCCCTTGAGGAGGGGGAATTATTCTCTGATTCTGAATCTTCTGAAGAACAACCTAAGATTTATGGTGGTATCGGGACTCCCTTTGGGGAAGACCCATGGTCCCCTGATGACACTGACAGATTGCTGAGTCACATTTTTGAAGTGCTTTGCATATCTCCCCCGGCAGTGGCTCCGCAGCAGCAAGGTGAGCTTTTTCATATGGTTAAGCCACGCTGGGAGTTCCCTGAGCAGTCTCACTTTAGTAATCTAGTGCTCAAGGAATGGTGATGTTAAGCGTTGGTCATGTCCTCCCGAGGTGGATGCGCCCGTTCTCGGGTTGTCTAATACATCTGTCATGCATTCTCCTGATACTACTACCCTGCGGGATGATGAGGGAGGACCGGCACTTGGACCAACTGGCCTGTCATGCCTTTGCCTGTGTGGGGACGGCGCTGCGCCCGGTTTGTGCCTCTTGGATGGGGCATCTGAGGATGCGGGTAGAGAAGAGTATTGATCTCTCCTGCTTTGTGAGGAATTTATTGTATATATTCTCTCTGCCATGGATGATGCCATTAGAATGTGTGGTAGGACTTCTGCCCTGTAGGTGGCTATACGCCGCTCTGTCTGGCTACGTCAGTGGATAGCTGCAAGGGGTGGTTGGTTACCTCAACGTAGGAGACTGTCCCGGTCCTTTCGGGGGAGGGGTGCCTTTCTCCCATCCTTCCGTGGTTCCAGAACTGGCCGAGGAGTCTCCTTTCCCGGGGCCCGTGGAGATCATTGGGGAAGAGTCAGAGGACGTGGCCGTCCTGGCCTCTCCTGGGGTCCCAAGCCAAAATCCTTGCCTTTCGGTATCACCTCGGCTTCCAGGGTATTCACCAAGGTGCTGGCGGGCGTAATGGCTCTGCTGAGATCTCAGGGCATTCGCATCCTTCCTTACTTGGACGACATTCTCATCACGTCTCAGTCCTTCCAGCAGGCCGAACTGGATACCCAGCTGGTGGTGTCCACTCTTGAGTCCTTCGGATGGGTGATCAACCACCCCAAGTCTTTCCTGTCACCGTCAATGGTGAGATCCTTTCTGGGCATGACTCTGGATACATCTCAGGTCAAGAGTTTTCTCCCTCAGCAGAAGAGGGAGAGTCTTCAAGCTCACGCCAGGCTTCTTCTGTCTTGCCCTCATCCCTCCATCCGCCAGGGGATGCAGCTGGTGGGCCTGATGGTGTCTTGCTTCAAGGCGGTTCCATACGCTCAGTTTTACATGAGACCTCTTCAGCTCCACCTCCTGTCAGTATGGGATCGGGACCCTGTGTCCCTGGATCAGGTGTTTGTTCTGTCCCCTATGGCCAGGCGGTCTCTCTCGTGGTGGCTGGACTCAAGGAACCTGTTGGTGGGCAGATCCTTTCTGGCCCCTTGCTGGGAGACAGTCACCACAGATGCCAGTCTGACAGGTTGGGGGGGCTTCTGGAAATCCCTGAAGTTCCAGGGTCAGTGGGGCCCTCATAAGGCCCACACCCCTATCAACATTTTGGGCTGTTCAGATCCGTTCGGACAACCAGACGGTGGTTGCCTACATCAGTCATCAGGGAGGGACCTGGAGCAAGAGGGCCCTCAAGGAAGTGTCCCTGATACTGTCTTGGACAGAGTAAAATGTTCCCTGCATTTCAGCTGTGTACATCCCGGGGGTGGAGAATCTGGAGGCAGACTCCCTGAGCAGGGGGACTTCTCGTCTGGGGGAATGGTCCCTCAGCGCAGCAGGGTGTTTCGCTCCCTGTGTCACCGTTGGGGTCTGCCGGATGTGGATCTGTTTTGCGTCCCGTCAAAATCACAAGCTTCCAGCCTTTGTCTCTCTGTCCCAGGCCATGGATGCACTAGCTATGTCTTGGAAGAGATTTCAGCTCCTTTGTGTTCCCTCCATTTCCTCTGCTGGGCAGGGTGCTGCGCAAGATAGGCCAGGAAGGGGTGCCAACCATTCTGGTGGCCCCATGTTGGCCAAGAAGAGTGTGGTTCGCAGACATCGTGCAGTTGGCAGTAGACCAGTACGTCCTGCCCAAGGTTCCAGACCTGCTCACTCAGGGGCAGCTACGCCATCCCAATTTACAAACGCGGCCTCTGTTGTTGATACCATGATTCGGGCTAGTATGAAGTCCTCTTCATCCATCTACTATAGGTTATGGTATGCTTACATTGATTGGTGTGAGTCTAAGCCGCTTCCCTGTCGGGTGTTTTCCATTCCTAGGATTTTGGAATTTCTGCAATGTGGTTTGGAGTTGGGTCTTCAACTTAGTACCCTCAAAGGCCATGTTTCTGCTTTGGCCATTTTCTTCCAAAGATCCTTTGCTCACCATCATCTGGTCAAGACCTTCTTCCAGGGGGTTGCTCATGTGCGTCCTCCACGTAAGCCTATGTTACCAGTCTGGGATTTGAATCTGGTCCTATCTGCCTTGCAGGGGTCTCCCTTTGAGCCTGTGAGTGAGGCCCCTTTGTCCATTTTGATGCTTAAGGTAGTCTTTTTGGTGGCTATCACTTCTGTTAGGCGTGTTTCTGAGTTGGCGGCACTCTCCATCAAACCCCCTTACTTTGAGAGACACCAGGACAAGGTAGTGTTTCGTTTTAAGCCAGATTTTCTGCCTAAGGTTGTGTCTGCTTATCTCAATCAGGACATTGTTTTGCCTTCTCTTCTCCCTAATCCTAATAACCATAAGGAGCGGGTTTTACACTCTCTGGATGTGGTCAGGACCCTGAAGTTCTATTTGGTGGCTACTGAATCCTTCAGGAAGACTGATGCTCTTTTTGTGTTCCCTTCTGGACCTAAGAAGGGTCTGGCGCCGGCTAAGTCCACTATCAGCAAGTGGATCTGTCAGGCTGTGGTACAGGCCTACTCTGCTAAGGGGAAGGAGCCTCCCTTCCGCCTTACTGCTCATTCTACTCGTGCTATTGGTGCCTCTTGGGCTTTTCAGCAGCAAGCTTCTGTTGAACAAGTTTGCAAGGCCGCTACTTGGTCTTCTGTTCATACTTTTTCTAAGTTTTGCAAGGTTGATGTTAGGGCCTCAGCTGATGCTGCTTTTGGTTGCAAAGTTCTGCAGGCGGCAGTGGTTTAAACTGCCCGCTGTTACTTTTTGAGGATCCTACCCTACCTTACGGACACTGATATTGGATGTCCCAGAAGTAAGGAATATTCTGGAACAGGACGTGCTGTATACTTAGAATAATACAATTCTGTGATTACTCACCTGTAGAATTGGTATTATACGTATGCACCACGTCCTGTTCCATCCCACCCTCCTTATCATTACTCTTAGTTACCTCTGTTTGGTGATTTATTGATATTATTCTCCCGGCTTCTTGTTAACTGCTTGTTAATACTGGGGGATTTGTGGGAGGTCCCTGACTTATATAGGGCTGGGAGGAGCCACAAGCTGTTTTCTGCAGTCCAGTGCCATCTTGTGGATGTATTACCCAGGAGTAAGGAATATTCTGGAACAGGACGTCCTGTATACCTATGATACCAGTTCTACAGGTGAGTAATCACAGAATTGTATTTTTGGTCTGCTTTAAAATAAGACCTATCCCATTTTCAGGGAAACATGATAATGTTAGCAAATGTTTGTTTTATAAAAGGAGTTTTCATCTGCTGCTATTGGCAACGTACACGAAGTGCAGACTTGGTGTACATTGCCAATAGCAACAGATTACAGATTGCATAGAACAAGCTGTGTCAACTCACATGAATCCACTGGTCAGTATACAGTAGAAGACGTATGCATCCTCTTCATGATGCAAAATATACTTGGGCATTCAGCAGTCAAAAAAAAAATAAATAAAAGGGTGGTGATGAATTACCCATCTGATCGCTGGAACGAAGACCCCCGTTGTAGCCCGTAGTCACTTTAACGATTGGTGGCTTGTCAGGCGTGGGCCTACTACCTCCATTGCAATGCAACACTGTGATTGATGGAGAGTTGCGTTCCCGACCCACCATCAAACCAGTCTACATGTTTGGCTGCAGAATACTTCGCGTGGGTTCGGATCAATCGATCGGTTGTTAGTGCCCCGATCAGCTGTGTGGGACAAAAGGAAGTAACCTTCTTTGTTTTTTTTTTTTTATTGCTCGCTGAATCACTTTAACTATTTTAGGAATGCGTAGGAGAGGAGAGAGGTGAAAACAGATTCTTTTTGTTGTCTTTAATCGCATTGGGAAGGTATAACCTCATTCGCTGTATGTATTAACTAGAAACATAGAAGGTGACGGCAGAAGGAGACCATACTGTCCATCTAGTCTGCCCTTATGTCTTTACTGTATGTTCTCTTTATCTTAGGATAGCTGTATGTTTATCCCAGGCATGTTTCAATTCACTGACTGACGATTTTTCAACTACCTCTGCTGGAAGTTTATTCCAAGCATCTACTACTCTTTCTGTAAAATAATATTTTTTAACATTGTGCCCCCTTGTTCTATCATTAAGTTTCTTCTTAAAAACACTTCCCTCCTGAACCTTATTCAATCCTTTCACATATATATAAAGGTCTCAATCATGCCCCCTCTCCCTTCTTTCCTCTAGACTGTACAAATTAAGTTCTTTAAGTCTTTCCTGAGAAGTTTTAAGTTTAAGTCCTTCCACCATTTTTGTTGCCCACCTCTGGACCCGTTCTATTTGAATAATGTCTTTTTGCAGGTAAGCTCCAGAACTGCACACAGTATTCTAGCTGTGGCCTCACCAGGGTTCTATACAGCGGCATCGCAACCTCCCTCTTCCTACTGGTGATGCCTCAAGCTATGCAGCCGAGCATCCTGCTTGCTTTTCCCACTGCCTGGCTACACTGTCCACTTATATTGCATCTTTCAGTAATCAGTATCCCTAAATCTTTCCTCTGAGGTCATGGCTAACACAGTACTGCCCATACTGTACTCAGAGCAGGGATTCCTTCTACCCAAGTGCATAATTTTACATTTAGAGACATTAAACTCTAGTTTCCACAGTTTTAACCATTTATTCAGTTAAATCATTTTACATGTTGCAGACACCTCCAGGAATATCCACCCTATTACTCACCTTTGTATAATCGGCAAACAGGCAAACTTTTCCTACCAAGGGTTCTCCTATGTCACTTACAAACATATTAAAAATAATGGGGCCCAGGACAGAACCTTGTGGTACACCACATGTAACTCACCTTTGTTCAGATTGCACGGCAGTAACAACAACACTGATAACGATCCATCAGCCAGCTGGAAATCCGCTGAATTAAACTAACAATTCTAAGACAAAAGATATAGAGGTCACTTATTAAATAAAAGACTGGTCACTGCATTTTTGGTCCTGATGACATACATCAACTATACATGTAACTATGTGAAATGGTCCAATCATTCTCTCCCTACCTCATAAACAGTGAAAGGAATGAGCATGCTCCAGTTACTATGGCTGATAAAGATGGTGACCCCACATTGTCTTTAACCCACTGTGCAGTGAGATAAACCCAGGATAGTCAAAATCCTGTGTTTTGTTACGCTTTAAGAACCAAATCCAGTGTGGACAAAGTATGGCAGCAGATCAGGTCAGTCTGGAACCTTTTTGAGTACCACTTGATAGGACCTTGATTACCACCAGTGGTACTATTACTGGTTGGGAACCCCTGTTGTAGAGTATTGTAGAAGGTGATGGACCCGCTAATGTAGGTTCTGGATGTCCGTCCTTCTGTATGATATATGTTCTGAATGCAGTTGGATTATCTGACTGTTACTAGGATTGCCAGCAGTCCGCAGCTTCTTTCCCAGGGACTTGCTCCCACCATTCCACTGGTCACTGCCACTCACTGGAGGGTGAAAAGCTCTCTGTGAGGGGCCGGTGCCCAGATGCAAGATCAAAAGCTGCACCTGGGAGGATTGTGGGATACATACTTTGGGGTGTAGCAAGATGGCAGCTCAGCGGCGAGGTGTTTTTAAGTGGATAACGCTGTTTCCGCCGCCGTCGCCGCCTTGTACTTCGCTACGCGGCGGGCGGCGCTATGGCGGTGAGGCGTTTTTGGAATGTGATGGCGCCGGCGTGGTCACGTGAGCGCTGCTTTCGCGCTCTTTGGGGTTGGGGCCGGGGGATGACGCGTATCGCGTCGTCCCCCCCGCGGCCCGCCCCTCGAGGTTCTTCTGCCGGCGCCATTTTGAGCCTGCTGCGCGTCTGGGGCCCCTCATCCTTCCTGAGCTGTGATGGTCATCGTTTAGTGTGTCACTTCCTCCCGTGGTCTGGTGGCTTGGTGATCCTTCGGTCTCCTTGGTCCGTGAGTCCCCTTTGGGGGTTTTAGTTTCCTTGGGGCATGGGCTGCGGGATGCTTATGTGCCTTTTACTTATGTCTTTCAGGCGGGACAGCTGTGGGTTGTGGTTTCTCCCTGTTCTGCTCCTTACCCCCCCATCATCTCTCCCTTACTGGCTCTTCTGGGGGCATCCCTTGGGGGGCATCGCGGGTGGCTTTTTATTAGCCCTTACCCTGTGCTGGCCTATTGCGCCTGTGTTAATCACCATATGGAGGCTTCTAGGGATAGCGTGCTTGGGGGTCCTTCGGGGCAATCCCGGCTGTGTGCCATGTGCGGGGCATCCCCTTTGAGTGATAGTGCCGCGGTGTGTGTGCCGTGCGCCCAAGGTATCATTGCGGCCCAGGCTGGGCTGAGCGCTTCCCTTCCCAGTTCTGCGCTCCCTTTGGCATAGCCTACCCCCCGCACCTGCATTTAGCCCCCAGTGAGGGGGATACTAGCAGAGGGTCACAATCTGATCTGGCACTTCGTGTGGCCAGCATTGAAAGGCAGCTTTCCAGGCCTGTTCCAGGTAAGGCCTCTGGCAAGAAGCGGCACCTGGCTCTCACGTCCTCCCTCTTTGCTGAGGAGGATGAGGGAATTGATGCACTTGGTGGCCGTTACTCCCTAGAGGAGGGGGAGCTTTTCCAGGACTCCTCTGGGGACCAGCAGGAGGGGTACGACAGTGACCCTGGGTCTGCGCCCGGGGAGGATTCATGGCTCCCCGATGACACTGATAGACTGCTCTCTGACATTTTTGAAACCTTGCACATTGCCCCCCCTGAGGTGGATAAGAGGAAGCAGGGTGAGCTCTTTCGTCCTGATAAACAACGTCTGGAGTTCCCTGAGCAGGGCCATTTTTCTAATATGGTGCTCAAGGAGTGGGAACATCCTAATAGATTGCCCGCGGTGCCCAAAGGGTTGGATAAGAGGTATCCCTTTCCTGCTGACCTGGTCAAGAGATGGTCGTGTCCCCCTGAGGTGAAGGCTCCCATTCGAGGGCTGTCCAACACCTCAGTCATGCCTTCCCCTGACACTACTACACTGCGGGACAGTGCGGACCGACGTATGGATCAGCTGGCCTGCCATGCCTTTACATTTGTGGGGGCTGGGCTGCATCCGGTCTGTGCCGCTGCCATTACAGCTATTGCCCTTAAGAAAAAGCTCACGTGTCTCACTGATGGTGCTATGGCTGGTAGGAGGAGGGAGGATTATAGGGCCCTCTTGCTTTGCTCTGATTTTGTTGCCTTTGTCCTTACTGCCATGGATGATGCGGTCCACCTGGGTGGTAGGGCCTCTGCCCTCTTGGTGGCTATGCGCCGCTCTGTTTGGTTGCGTCAGTGGGCAGCTGACACTGCAGCTAAGAAGGCTCTCACTGGGCTCCCTTTTGCGGGGCTACGGCTCTTTGGGGAGCGTCTGGATGTTCTAGCCAAGGATGGTAGGTTACCTCAGTGTAGGAAGCAAACTCTGCCCTTTCGGGGGCCCTCCGCTTCCTTCCCCTCCTTTCGTGCTTCCAGAGGAGGTCGTAGCTCCCTCTTCTCGGGTAGCCGTAGAGATTCTTGGGGCCGTGGCAGATCCCGTGGTCGTCCCGGTCTCTCCTGGGGTTCCAAGCCCAAACCTCCCTAGCTCATCCAGGTGGGGGGACTGCTTCGGCTCTTTGCTCACGTCTGGAGACTCCGCGTCTAAGACCGGTGGATTCAGGAGGTGGTGTCCTCCGGTTACAAGAGTTTGCAGCCTGGCCGCCCCCAAGATTCCTCAGATCCCGGATGTCTCAAAACCCTCTGTCAGCTAAGGTTTTGCGCCTTGCAGTTCAACGCCTGTTGGAGTCAGGAGTCATTTGCCTGGTGCCTTCCCAAGAACAGGGTCAGGGGTACTACTCCAATCTTTTCACGGTCCCCAAAAGGGACGGGTCTTTGAAGCCCATCCTGGACCTGAAGGTTCTCAACAAGTTTGTCAGGTTCAAGCACTTTCGCATGGAGACTCTACGCTTGGCTGTCAGTACCATTCGCCCGGGCGACTTCATGACCACCTTGGACATCAAGGATGCCTATCTTCATGTGCCAATCTTTCCAGGTCATCAGATTCCTTAAGTTTGCTCTAGAGGATCAGCATTACCAGTTTGTGGCTTTACCGTTCGGTGGCACCTCGGGTGTTCACCAAGGTGCTGGCGGGCGTGATGGCTCTGTTGCGGAACCAGGGCATTTGCATCCGCCCTTACCTGGATGACATTCTGATTGCAGCTCAGTCTCTTCATCAGCCCGAGAAGGATACTCAGGTGGTGACCTCCACTCTCGAGTCCTTCGGCTGGGTGATCAACTTTCCCAAGTCTTCACTGTCTCCGTCTTTGGTGAGGTCCTTTCTGGGCATGACTCTGGATACCTCTCGGGTCAAGGTATTCCTGCCTCAGCAGAAAGTGGAGGGCCTTCAGGAGCAGGCACGGGCTCTGCTCTTGTGTCCACATCCCTCCATCCGGCATGGGATGCAGTTAGTGGGCCTGATGGTGTCCTGCTTCGAGGCGGTCCCCTTTGCTCAGTTTCACATGAGACCTCTTCAGTTGCACCTCTTGTCAGTTTGGGATCGGGACCCTGTGTCCCTGGATCAGGATTTTGTTCTGTCCCCCCTGGCCAGACAGTCCCTCTCGTGGTGGCTGGACTCAAGGAACCTTCTAGTGGGCAGGACCTTTCTGCCTCCGTGCTGGGAAACTGTCACCACAGATGCCAGTCTGACCGGTTGGGGGGGGGTTTGGAAGTCTCTGAAGTTCCAGGGTCGGTGGGGCCCTCAGGAGGCCCATGCTCCCATCAATGTCCTGGAACTGAGGGCGATCAGATTGGTTCTTTCTCAGCTGACCATGCACCTTCGGGGTCGGGCTGTTCAGATCCGCTCAGACAACCAGACGGGGTTTGCCTACATCAATCATCAGGGAGGGACTCGGAGCAAGCGAGCCCTCAAGGATGTGTCCCTGATAATGTCTTGGGCGGAAGAGAATGTCCCTTGCATCTCGGCGGTCTACATTCCAGGGGTGGAGAACCAGGAGGCAGACTCCCTGAGCAGGGCGACATCTCAGCTGGGGGAATGGTCCTTCAGCAGCAACGTAAGCCTATGCTACTGGTTTGGGGCTTGAATCTGGTGTTGTCCGCTCTACAGGGTCCTCCCTTTGAGCCTATCCGTGGGGGCGGCATTACCCATTCTGACTCTGGCAGGTGGCCTTTTTGGTGGCTATCACTTCAGTTAGACGAGTCTCTGAGCTGGCAGCGCTTTCTACTAAACCTTCTTATTTTGAGCGGCATCAGGATAGGCTTAAGCCGGATTTCTTGCCCAAGGTTGTGTCTGCTTTTCACCTCAATCAGGACATTGTCTTGCCTTCCTTGTGTCCTAACCCTGCTAATTCCAAGGAACGGACCCTGCATTCTCTGGATGTTGTCAGGGCTCTGAAATTTTACTTGGTTGCTACTGAGTCTTTCAGGAAATCTGATGCTCTTTTTGTTTTTCCTGCTGGACCTAGGAAGGGCTTGCCTCCGGCTAAATCTACTATCAGCAAGTGGATTCGCCAGGCGGTGGTTCAGGCCTATTCTGCTAAAGGGAAGGTTCCTCCTTTCCGGATTACAGCTCATTCCACTCGTGCTATTGGTGCTTTTTGGGCTTTTCAGCACCAAGCTTCTGTTGAACAAGTCTGTAAGGCCGCGACTTGGTCTTCTGTTCATACCTTTTCCAAGTTTTACAAGGTTGATGTGAAGGCCTCAGCTGATGCTGCTTTTGGCCGCAAGGTACTTCAGTAATGGTTTGAACTGCCTGCTGCTACTTTTTGGGGATCCCACCCTACCTTATGGACACTGCTATTGGATGTCCCATACGTAAGGACTTCTTGAAGCAGACCGTGCAATGCAATAGGAAAAATACAATTCTGTGAGTACTCACCTATAGAATTGTTTTTACTATGCATGGCACGGCCTGCTTCACCCCACCCTTGTTATCGTTATTCTTGGTTGCCTCTTTATGGTGATTGTTCCAAGTTAGTTGGGGTTGTTACCTTTTTTACCTTTATTATCTCCCGGCTTCTTGTATAACTGCTTGTCAACACTGGGGAGGTCTATTGGTGATCCTGCTTTTATATGGTGCCGGGAGGAGCCACAACTGTTCTGCAGTACACTGCACCACCTTGTGGCGGAATATCCCATACGTAAGGACTTCTTGAAGCAGGCCGTGCCATGCATAGTAAAAACAATTCTACAGGTGAACACTCACAGAATTGTATATTCTTAGTATACAGTATGTCCTGCTCCTAAATACTTACAGTTGGGATATACTCCGCCAGATGGCGCTGGACTGCAGAGACATCGAAAATAGGCTCCTCCCGGCCCCTCAAATACCCGGTGACCTCCCACAAATCCCCAGAATTTCTCTGCAGTCTGGCTGGAAAGTACGAGAAATGGCTCCCTACTCGCAGGTGAGCGGGGCGATTAGCCCGCGGCCCTGTAGGACTATTCCCACCCGTTCCACTAGTAATATGCCTCCCAGCCTTGGCTGCGCTGGTCGGGTGAAGGTAGGCAGCACAGCTGTTAGGTGCTTAGGAGCGCTGCTCCACCGCAATCCCCCACCAAAAGGTAGGCGGTTCAGGCTTATGGTGAGCCTCTATGGGATGCCCCTCCCGCACTAGTGCCCCCTTGCCCCTGTCCATTGGTGGGCCCTGTTTAAGTGGCCGCTGCCCTCCCTCATCCTCCTTGTAGTCTTCGGGGGAGAAGAGGGGGGGGGGGTGTGTGTAAATATGTATGCTATGCATTCTGTGTTTTACACCTTTTTTTCCATTCTGTTAGTCTTGTGTCAACCCCCGCGCTGGCTTGTCTTTACTGTCTTTTTAAAATTGCCGCCGCCGCGTGCTGACTTGGTTCCGCGCTTGGCGGCGACATTATCTCAGGCCGCTATAATCACCATATGGAGGCATCCCAGGATAATGTGACCGGGGTCCCTTCGGGACAAGACCGGCTGTGTGTAGCTTGTGGGCAGCCTCATGCTGACGCTGACAAGGCGCGGGTCTGTGTACCCTGTGCTGAGCAGGTGCTTGCATTGCAATCTGGCCTGCCAGTGGCTGCACCTCGTTTCACTTCACCTACTCCCCCAAGCTTAAACCTCACACTACCAATTTGTGGCCTTGCCCTTCGGCCTCACTTAAGCTCCCAGGGTGTTCACCAAGGTGCTGGCTGGCGTGATGTCTCTGCTCAGATGTCAGGCCGTCCGCGTGCTTCCCTATCTGGACAACATTCTCATCACTTCCCAGTCTCTACATCAGGCAGAGTTGGATACTCAGCTGGTGGTGTCTACCCTGGAGTCATTTGGATGGGTGATCAACCTCCCCAAGTCCTCACTGTCCCCTTCCTTGGTAACTCCATTCCTAGGAATGAATCTGGATACAGTTCAGGCAAGGATCTTCCTTCCTCAGCAGAAGGTGGACAGTCTGATTGCACAGGCTCAGTCCCTCCTAGCTTCTCCCCATCCCTCCATCAGGCAGGGGATGCAGCTGGTGGGCCTGATGGTGGCATGCTTCGAAGCGGTCCATTATGCTCAGTTCCACTTGAGGCCTCTACAACTTCACCTATTGTCAGTATGGGACAAGGACCCAGCGTCTCTGGACAGGGTCTGTGTGCTTTCCCCCCTGGTCAGGAGGTCCCTCTCGTGGTGGATGGACTCAAGGAACCTGTTGGGGGGCAGATCCTTTCTTGCCCCTTCCTGGGAGACGGTCACCACTGATGCCAGTCTATCAGGTTGGGGGGGTTTCTGCAAGTCCCTGCGGTTCCAGGGGAGGTGGGGCCCTCAGGAGGCCCACACACCTATCAATGTCTTGGAACTGCGGGCGATCAGGTTAGTTCTGGCTCACTTGACTACTCACCTTCGGGGCCTGCCTGTTCAGGTGCGCTCGGACAACCAGACGGCAGTCGCCTACATCAATCATCAGGGAGGGACCCAGAGCAAGGGGGCCCTCCAGGAAGTGTCTCTGATCCTGACTTAGGCGGAGGCCAATGTCCCCTGCATATCAGCTGTGTACATCCCGGGGGTGGAAAATCACCTGTCGGACTCTCTGAGCAGGGGGACCTCTCGCCAGGGAGAATGGTCCCTATGCAGCAGGGTGTTTCAATCTCTGTGTCTCCGTTGGGGCCAACCAGATGTGGATTTGTTTGCGTCCCGCCACAATCACAAGCTCCCAGCCTTTGTCTCTCTGTCCCAGGATCCTTTGGCCTTGACCTCGGATGCGCTAGCAATGTCATGGCAGGACTTTCAGTTCCTGTATGTCTTCCCTCCAATCCCCCTGCTGGGCAGGGTTCTGCGCAAGATTGCTCTGGAAAGGGTGCCAGCAATTCTGGTGGCCCCCAGGTGGCCAAGAATAGTGTGGTTCGCAGACGTGGTACAGCTGGCGGTAGATCAGTTCACTCAGGGCTCACTACGCCATCGAAATTTACAAACTCTGGCTTTGACGGCTTGGCTGCTGAAACCTCCATCTTGATGGAGAAGGGGCTGTCTTCCTCGGTTGTGGATACTTTGATTAAAGCTAGGAAGAAGTCTTCCTCTTCCATTTATTACAGGGTTTGGCATGCCTACATTGACTGGTGTGAGTCTAAGTCTCTTCCCTGTCGTGTGTTCTCTATTCCCAGGATTCTGGAGTTCTTGCAGCATGGGTTGGAGATGGGGCTCCAACTCAGTACTCTGAAGGGTCAGGTTTCTGCCCTGGCTATTCTCTTCCAGAAGTCCTTTGCTCAGCACCCTCTGATCGGGACTTTTTTCCAGGGGGTCACTCATGTGCGCCCCCCACGTATGCCTATGGTGCCTGTTTGGGATCTGAACTTGGTTCTGTCAGCCTTGCAGGGTGCTCCCTTTGAACCTGTGCAGGATGCTGCCTTGGCCATTCTTACGCTCAAGGTTGTGTTTCTGGTGGCTATCACTTCTGTCAGGCGTGTGTCTGAGTTGGCGGCGCTTTCCATTCAGCCCCCCTACTATGAGAGACACCAGGACAAGGTGGTGTTTCGTTTCAAACCTGACTTTCTGCCTAAGGTAGTGTCTGCCTTTCATTTGAATCAGGATATTGTTCTTCCTTCTTTGTGCCCTAATCCTAGCAATGCTAAGGAGAGGGTTTTGCACTCTTTGGATGTGGTTAGGTGTCTGAAGTACTGTCTGGTGTCTACTGCACCTTTCAGGAAAACTGATGCTCTTTTTGTGGTACCTTCTGGTCCTAGGAAGGGTTTGGCTCCCGCCAAGTCTACTATCAGCAAGTGGATTCGTCAGGCTGTGATTCAGGCCTACTCTGCTAAGGGGAAGAATCCTCCCTTCCGCCTTACTGCTCATTCCACTCGTGCTATTGGTGCCTCTTGGGCTTTTCAGCACCAGGCTTCTGCTGGACAAGTTTGCAAGGCCGCTACTTGGTCTTCTGTTCATACCTTTTCAAAAGTTTTACAAGGTTGATGTTAGGGCCTCAGCTGATGCTGTTTTTGGCCGAAAGGTTCTGCAGGCGGCAGTGGTTTAAACTGTCTGCTGCTGATTTTTCTTGGGGATCCCACCCTACTTATGGACACTGCTATTGGATGTCCCAACTGTAAGTATAAGATTTGGAGCAGGACGTACTGTATACTAAGAATTATACAATTCTGTGATTACTCGCCTGTAGAATTGGTATTATGAGTATACAGTACGTCCTGCTCCAACCCACCCTTGGTTGCATTATCTTGGATCCCCTGTATGATGGTTGTTATCCTTGTTATAGTTGATAGTTTGGATTGTTTAATTCTCCCGGCTTCTCATTAACCGCTTTTCAATGCTGGGGATTTGTGGGAGGTCCCCGGGTATTTGAGGGGTTGGGAGGAGCCTGTTTTCGATGTCTCTGCAGTCCAGCGCCATCTGGCGGAGTATATCCCAACTGTAAGTATTAGATTTGGAGCAGGATGTACTGTATACTCATAATACCAATTCTACAGGTGAGTAATCACAGAATTGTATTTTTTATGTTTAATAGAAAAAAAAATAATAAAAATAAACTTTTGGTCTGTTTTATGGGTCCCAAGGAAGCCAAAATCAGACATGTAACTCTGCATGATGAGGGATAGGAAATAGCTGTATACTGTGCATGGGTGCACAGCTTCTTCTTCTTCCCCATGAGATAGAGCTCCAAATCCATTTAGTCTCATTGGTTACCTTCAGAATGGCTGTCATCTTATTCTAAGTGTGCCATACACTCCACTTCCTTCTTCATGACATCTGGGTAATCTCCAGTAGAGGGTGAACTTCTGCAGAGATGAATATGCAAAAAAGAAACCCCCTCCCGGTCCATATATACCTGGAACCTCCCACCAATTCCCCAGTTTCTTCTCTGCAGAGAAGGCGACAAGACAGAAGATGAGGACTTCTTTGCTTACAGGTAAGCCAGGCTCGGCCCGGCCTTCTATTATCCCTATTACTGCCAGGACCCTTCTAAATTACCTGTATTGAGCCTCCCAGTTTAGGCTGCGGGTCCTGGTGAAGGTAGGAGCACCCTATGGGTGCAGCAGGAGCACTGCTCCACCGTGAGACCTCACTATGGGGTAGGCGGTTTCCAGGTTTCTTGGTGATCCTGGTATGGGATGCCCCGTCCCGTTAGGCTTATGACCGGCTCCTGGCTGGATTTCCCCCCTTCCGGGTCCCTTATTCCCCTCCGGGGGGGGGGGGGGGGGGGGTCGGCCTGGCCTATACTTCGTTTTGCCCGATATTTCTCTTTGGCCGATATTTCGTTTAGGCTGATATTTCGTTTTACCCAGCCCTCGTCACTGTGTGAGTGTTTCACTTGTGTGTGTGTGTGAGTGCTTGATGTTTACTGGCGCCACGGTCTGACTACAGCCTGGGGGAGCTTCTCCCCCTCAGGCTGCGTTCGGAAAGGGGGTGCCCCCTTATTTGGCGCGATTACAGTGCTCGTCGTCTAGGCGTCCGCGTTGCTGGGAGGGGGGCGTGGCCTCGGAAAACGCACGTTCTGCGCTGGCCCGCCCTCCCCCTGCTCTCCCTTCCCAGGCACGAGGCTGCGTGGGGGCCATCTTCCCTGGCAGGCCGCCTTGCACTTGGGGTGGTAAGGGCCTGATGGCCATCTCTTTAGCTTGTGTGTGTGTGGGGGCCGCTATTTTGCGGGGGCCCCCACTGGTCTCTAACGTGTGTGTGTGTTTATGCCTTATTTGCACCATGAGCACAAAAGGCCATAACGCGGCAGTCTGGTACCCAGCCTTCTGGGTCGGCTCCTCCCGCTTCATCGCCTTCCCCTCCCCACCTGATCCATACCCCAAGTGACATTGGTACCAGTGGGGAGTCGCTTTCTCATGTTTGGGCTCGGTTGGCCAGCATAGAGAAAATGATTGCTAGCACGGTGGGCAAGAAGGCTCAGGCTAAAAAGAGACAGTTGTCGTCGGCCCAGCCTCGAGCCCTCAAGCCCCGTCTGGAATTCCCTACCCAGTGTCATTTTGATGCGCTGATACTTAGAGAATGGGAGAGGCCCAGTCGGCTTCCTGTTGTGCCTCAGGGATGGGATAAGAAATATCCTTTTCCGGTGGAGGCGGTCAAGCGCTGGTCTTCTCCTCCCGAGGTCGACGTGCCTGTTTTAGGTTTGACCAACTCTTATGTGCTGAAAACCCCTGACGCCACCTCCCTTAAGGATGGCGAGGATAAGCGCCTTGATCAGATGGCGTGCCACGCATTTGCCAACGTGCGCTCGGCCCTGCGGCCTGTTAGTGCATCTGCCCTGGTGTCGCTTGCTACCAGATCTCTTATCAGGGACTGGCTGAATAACTCTCAGCTTGATCCAGATGGTGCTGAGTTCGCTATACTTAAGAAGTGCGAATTGTTCATGGATTTTGTCATGGCTGCGATGGAAGACTCCATTGTCGTGTGTAGTAGGACGTCAGCCTTACTGGTGGCCATGCGCAGACTGGTCTGGCTCCGTCAGTGGGCAGCGGATGTTGGAGCCAAGAAGTCGCTCACAGCCCTCCCCTTCTTGGGTTCGCGGCTGTTTGGAGATAAATTGGATGCTGTTGCTAAAGGAGGTAAGTTACCTCAGCGGAGGAAACAGCGCCGTCCCTTTCGGGGGGCGGGCTCGTTCACTCCCTCCTTTCGAGGGGCCAGAGCGTCTAGGGGTCTGGCCTTCTCAGGTGTCAGGGGCTGGTCCTGGAACAGAGGCAGAGGTCCCGCGGCTGCCTGGGGTTCCAAGCCCAAGCCTGCCGTTAAACCGGCTCAGCAATGAAGGGGCGCCCTCACCCGCAAGGGTGGGGGGGACGGCTGCGGCTCTTCTTCCAGGTCTGGGCCCGGGAGGTCACAGACAATTGGATCTTGGAAGTGGTCTCCTCCGGGTACAAACTGGAGTTCGAGTACTGGCCGCCCCCAGGATTCTTAAGGTCTCGGGTGCCCTCGGACCCTCAGGCTGCACAGGGGCTCCTGTTAGCAGTAAAAAACCTTCTGGACATGGGGGTTATATGCCCGGTGCCTCCGTTGGAAAGAGGCAGGGGTTACTACTCCAACCTTTTCACGGTTCCCAAAAAGGAGGGTTCGGTGAGACCCATTCTAGATCTCAAGGTTCTCAACAGGTTTATCAGAGCCAAGAAGTTCCGCATGGAGACTCTGTGCTCGGCTATCAATTCCCTTCACCATAGACATCAAGGATGCCTATCTGCATGTTCCGATTTTTCAGGCACATCAGAGATTCCTCCGGTTTGCGGTGGAGGATCAACATTATCAATTTGTAGCTCTTCCCTTCGGTCTAACCTCGGCAATGAGGGTCTTCACCAAGGTTTTGGCGGGCGTAATGGCTCTGCTCAGATCTCAGGGCATTCGCATTGTGCCTTATCTGATGGCTCCGGTGGCAGGGGAGATAGACCCAAAATGCATGTACTCGAAGGATGACAGTGTTCACAAAGAGGGTGCTGTATCTGGCACGGGTGCCAGAGGTTCTCTATCTATACTATTGAAACCAACGTAGTTCAATGTACTTTGTTTCACCCGGTCTGCAATTACTAGGTTGTACAGCGCTACAGAAGAATAATAAATAATACTCATCTTTTTTCTAATGAGCTCCATCCAGGAAGCAGGTGATGTGCACACACACACACACACACACACACACACGGTGGCCGCACCTCCTCCAATAGGCAACATGTGGCACTGCTGTATACAGTTTCCTGGCCCATTATAATATAGAGCTCCATGGGGAAAAGATGATTATCTTTTAAATTAGGGCTAGTGAGTGGGTAAAGGTCCTTGCAGTCCTGGATCCTACCTGGAACAGTTGCTTGGGAGAGTTTTAATACTTTAACCCTTTAAATTCTAAGGCCAGAGTTTCTCCGCATTTGCTTTTACTAAAATTACATGCCAAGCCCGTAGAAACTATGGGCTTAACATGCACCCCAAAGGGAAAAAACACACGCTCACACCCCCTCCCTCCACCGATCACCCGCACCTGTCATCGGATCAGCAACAGACAATGGCGTGGGACACAGGATCGAAGACAAGTACATTTTTGAATAAAATGACATTTTAACTTTTTTTTTTTTATTTGTTAACTGGTAAGGGATCCATGAGACCCCTACACCAGTTCACAAGGCTCTGGGGGCTGATAAGTCACCTGCAGCAAGCAGGTAAATTGCCATTAATCCCCAGCCCTTCATTATCTGCCTCCCCAAAACCTGGGGGGGGGGGGCAGAAGAGCCCGGGGGCCATGAAGGCTGTGGCAGGTTGTAGCATCCAGGGCCACTGAGGCTGACCTCTGCGCCCTGGTCTACAAGCCCTGCATAGCTGGTGCCTGGGCTGGTTATACTGGGCCCCATGCCATTTCTTTAAAAAAAAAATAAGCCTAGGGTCCCCCCCTATGTAATTTTTTTTTCAATAAAACCAGTTCACAAGGCTTAGCAAGTCGCCTGCGGCTAGATGGTGACTTGCCATTAACACCGGTTCGCCAATTACCTGCCTCCCTAAAGCACAGAGCAGCCAGAAAAGCCTGCAGCCCACTAAGGCTATGCAGGCTTGTAGCCTTTAGGGCCGGGGGCCGCAAGACTTTTTTTAAAAAAGCATGCAATGTAAATGTTATAAAGTGCTCTATATTTGGAGGGGGGGGGGGCTCCTGAGCAGAAACAGGGGGCCACCGATACATATGTGGCACCGTTGTAATCGGGAGAAATTGGACTTTCACTCCCAATATGGTTTTCTTGAATAAAATAAATGTTATTTAAAATAAGACCATTAAAAAAAAATCCCCCTCAAAAATATAAAAAAACACAGGAAAAGTTACAAACTAGACATTTCATGTTAAAGAGGAACATCAGAATTAAAAGACTCCAGGGCCATCTGAGTTCCACTCCTTGAGGCATCTTGAATTGGCATGCCCCGCTGTGTGAACCCCCCCTCGCCAGTTTCACGCACCTTCTTCTGGTGCCCGCATTGCTTCTGTGCGCTCCAGCTGCATTCCCGCTCACCTCTAGCCGAGCCAGCGCCTGGCCTTTCTGAATCGGCACCGCGGCTGTAAGGTGGACGGGGGATGCGGCTGGCGGCCAATCGGCGTACTAGCTCTCATCCGAGCCGCTGCACAGAGGAACAACACTCTAGAAAGTGAAATTCCTGTGTGGTGTTCCCAGTTGATCCCAGTTGTATTCTTTCTTAAAATCTCCTAAAGCGCTCTTTCAGTTTGGGGGGGGGGGGGGGGGGCGAGTCTCCTGAGCAGGAAAGAGTGTCTACCAGTAATCGGGAGAAATTAGCCTTTTACACGCAATATGACTTTATTGAAAAAGCTAAGTTTTATTTATTACAAAAAAACTATATATTTCATTTTCCTGGGAAATCCCTTCAAATCCCTTGAACATGTATAGCGCAAAATAGTGAAAAATGGTCTGGCAACAGAGGGTGACAAAATCTCTCGTTAGACTTGCACTTAAAGGGTTAAAGGACAGCTGTAGGTAAAATGAAAGCAGACCAAAACCTGGGACTTTCGCTTTTCCTTGAGTTTATTTCTTGCCCCGGGAACATCCCAATATGGGAGAGCTATACAACAAAATGTACACCGGTGTAGAAGCTGTATACAGACTACTGCCTCAGTATAAACCCATTGTCCAGTACATGCATTCACCACCTACCTAGTTGTTATCCTGTTTTGAGGAAAAGTCCAAATAAACTACTGTCCCAGCAGAAGCATTACTAATTTTGCGTAGATTAAGGAAAATGTAAATGGTGTTTTTGGGTGGCGTCTGAGAACTTTCTGGGTAGTTTTAGCTTTAGTTTTGTTCTGGTCGCTAGATAGCATGACATCAATACAAAAAAGTTAAGCAAAATACACTTAAGTTTAGTCATATAAATAGGACCAATGCCTAATACACACTTATACAGGGACTTATCTTTATTGGTGGCTGTGCCTGGAGGAAAAACCTCTAGATCAATTTCGTTAAAAAGATAAAAGTGGGAGTTAAAAAAAAAAATGAAGGGGAAAGGGTTGGGGTTGATCACCCCAGGATCACCTCATCCACATGTTTTACTGTAAAGCATACCTGATTTTTTAGCTGTCAAATCATGAGCAGGATCAAAAACGGGCAAGGTATCCGCAGCTATACTTGCCTTACTATCTCATCTCTGTTCCTATCTCATCTCTGTTCCTCCAAAGATGTCGGTTGTGCCTGCAGCCTTGGACATTGAAGGCTCTATGATGTCCACATGATCATTGTTTTTTTGGTGAAGATAGCGGTTCGGTATTAGGAATTGTATGAAGGTCTTACCTCCATAAGTAGTATAGTATAGGTATCTCCGTTGTAAATAAATGGTAGAGGTGGTGGGGTTTTAGCCCTAGCCCCCCACTGAGGAGCCTATCGTGGTTTCTTTTTCAGTTGTAGTAGGTGATTTTGGATGGTCCGCTCCTCAAATTGTGGCAAGCCCTTCATTTTGTAGCAAGTAGTTTTGTATGGCATGGTTTGCCCTTCAATTTGTAGCAAGTTCTAAATCGGATGATAATCCCTATTAGTATGCATGGTGGCTGTCTATAGAAGTGTGGAGTGTGCTCAGTAGTGGACTTTCTGAGCAGGACAGGTCAGGCAGTCTGAGTGGAGCCTAAATCCACAGATCTATCAAATATTGGTAAACAGGTGGGGCAAACCAGCGATAGATCTCTTCGCATCCGCAACAAATTCAATATGCCATCGGGGCCCTGGGAGTAGACGTCCTGACACAACCTTGGAGATTTCAACTCGCCTATTCATTCCCTCCAACTCAGATCCTGCCACAGGTGCTTCGCAAGATAGCTTTCAAGCAAAGCCAGGTTATATTAATCTAACTAGCTTTGTCAAGAAGAAGCTGGTTCACAATTCTAACAGCAGTGGCAGAAGAAGACCCATGGGAACTACCTCTAATTCCAGACCTGCTTACTCAGGGTCCGGTGCTTCACCCGAATCTCCAGTCTCTTAAATTATCGGCCTGGATCCTGAATGGACTATATTAGAGACAAAGGGTCTCTCTTACAAAGTTTTAATGACGCTCCTAGAATCAAGATCAAAATCAAAATGACTACCAGAAAAATCTACACTAAAGTACTTTAAATTCATTCTGTGAACATTTTAAAAAGAGACACAATTGCGACGATACTTGAATTTCTACAAGAAGACTCAGGGGTTAGCAATAAGTACCCTAAAAACCCAGGCCTCTGTCAGGGGTCGGTCTTCCTAGACAGAGGACTATGGAATCACTCTTTGGTCAACAGATTCCTTATTTCTGTAGCTCAGAAGAAACCTATACTTAATGTAACGTAGCCGTTGTCCTTTCTGGGACTTAGTCCTGGACCTCAAGGGGTTAGCTAAACCTCTTTGAACCCTTAGCCGAGTCCTCAGAAAAGATCCTAACAATCATATCAGGACTTCTTCTGGCCCTAACTTCAGCCAGGAGGGTTAGTGATCCAAGAGCCTTATTGCACCATCCTTCCAGATAGAATCATTCTTAGGCCTGATCCCCTATACCTATCTTTCACTGTTTCCAGAACATAACCATTCCTGTTCCCAGACACAGATAATCCGGTAGAATCCACAAGCTATTGATGTTCGCAGATGCCTCATTACCTACATAGAACGCACATATGACTTTCATAGGTCAGATACGTTTTTTTTATATCCTTTTCAGGAAGGAATAGGGGCCTGGCAGCACCAAAGCTTCTGCAGCCAGATGGATTAGACAGATCTCCCTAGCGTATACATTTATGAATACCACCCCGCGTTACATCAGAGCCCACTCTACTAGAGCAGTCTCCATATCATGGGTGCAGAAGTCAGGGGCTTCAATTGAGGAAATTTGCCCGACACCTTCTTCAAACACTACAAGCTAGATTTATTATCTGACAAAGAGCAGGCCTTCGGTCGAAGTGTCTTACAGGCAGTTTCCCATCCCTAATTTCAAAAAATGCTTATGCTCTCCTTGGCCGCCCTGAAGGACGAAGGGTGAAAATCCCTGTTAGTCTTATCGGTAACAAGTCCTTCAGGACGGCCATTATAACCTTCCCCTATACATTAGATCCTACGGTTCACCACCAATCAATACTTGTTTTCCCAATGCATGGCACGGCCTGCTTCACGAAGTCATAACATCTGGGTATTCCGCCACAAGGTGGTGCAGTGCACTGCAGAAGAGTTGTGGCTCCGCCCGGTACCATATAAATACGGAATCATCATAGACTTATCCAGTTGTTCTCTGCAGTGCTTACTGCGAAGATAGAAGATGGCTCTCTCTCTATGCGCAGGTGTGCGGAGCAACCATGCCTGCAGCCCTACATGTCTATTTCCACCCGTTTCCGGACCCTCTGTGCCTCCCAGCCTTGGCTGACGGATCAGGTGACGGTAGCGGAGCACTAGGGTCAAGTGCTTAAGGAGCGCTGCTCCAAGCCGCAGACCTTGTACCACAAAGGGTAGCCGGCCATAGGCTTTATGGTGAGCCTACTAGGGATGCGGAGTTCCTGTCCTGGCTTCTGAGGGGGTGAGTGTTTTGGGAGTTTATGGAATGTCTTTTTTCTGTGTTCGGGGTCCCCCCCCCCCCAATTGGCCTGGGCTTCGCCGCTGCCTGCTCGCTCTCTTCCCCCTCCCCCCCCTCCCTCCCAGACTGTTTTTAGACTGTTTTTAGACTGTTTTTAGACTGTTTTTAGACTGTTTTTAGACTGTTTTTGTATACTTTTGCCGCCACTTTGTACTGCGCTCCGCGGTGGGCGGCGCTATATCTGTGAGGCGTTTTGTACTGTGCGTATGACGTCGGCGAGGTCACGTGAGCGCCGACGGCGCGCTTTTCAGGGAGGGCGGGGCCGCCCCTCAAGGTTCCTCTGTCGGCGCCATCTTGCTTCTGCTGCGTGTCTGGGGCTCTCTTCATCCCTGGACTGCGGCGGTGATTTCTGCCTGTGTCGCTTCCTCTGGTGGTCTGGCGGCAGGCGCTCCTTGTCCTGCTTGGTCCGTGAGTCCTCTCTGGGGTTCTTTTGTTGTCCTTGGGGCATGTGCTCCGGGATACTTATGTATTTTTGGTTATGTCTTTCAGGCGGGACACCCGTGGGTTGTGGTTTCTCCCGGTCCTGCTCCTTACTCCCCCCCCCCCTTCATCTCCCCTTACTATTCTGGGGGCATCCCGGGTGGCTTTATTAGACGTTTCCCTGTGCTGGCATATTGCGCCTGTATTAATCAACATATTGAGGCTTCTAGGGATAACGTGTTCGGGGGTCCTTCGGGACAATCCTGGCGGTGTTCCATGTGTGGGGTATCACCTATCAGCAATGACGTCACGGTGTGTGGGACGTGCGCCCAAGCTGTCCTTGCGCTTCAGTCTGGGCTGCCTGCTTCTTTGCCAAGCTCTGCGCCCCCTTCGGGATCGCCTACCCCGCCACGCCTGCATTTAACCCCCAGTGAGGGGGATACTAGCAGGGGGTCACATTCTGATCTGGCACTTCGTGTGGCCAGCATTGAAAGACAGCTTGCCAGGTCTGTTCCACGTAAGGCCTCTAGTAAGAAGCGGCACCTGGCTTCCACGCCTGACCTGTTTACTGAGGAGCAGGAGGAAATTGATCTTTTTAATGACCGTTACTCCCTAGAGGAAGGGGAGCTTTTCCCAGGCTCTGATTCCTCTGGGGACCAGCTGGTGGGCTGCAACAGTGATCCTGGGTCTGAGTCTGAGGATTCCTGGTTCCCTGAGGACACTGCTAATCTGTTGTCTCATATTTTTGAGGTTTTGCACATTGCCCTCCCTGAGGTGGCTAAGAGGAAACAGGGTGAACTTTTTCGTGCTGTTAAGCAGCGTCTGGAGTTCCCTGAGCAGAGTCATTTCACTAATATGGTGCCTAAGGAGTGGGAATGTCCTAGTAGATTGCCCGCGGTGCCTAAGGGGTTGGATAAGCAGTATCCCTTTCCTGCTGATCTGGTTAAGCGATGGTCGGGTCCCCCCGAGGTAGACGCGCCTGTTCTTGGATTGTCCAACATTTCAGTCATGCCTTCCCCTGACACTACTACACTGCGGGACAGCGAGGACTGGCGTATGGATCAGCTGGCCTGCCATGCCTTTGCATTTGTGGGGGCTGTGTGCCGTCCGGCCTGTGCTGCTGCCATAACTGCTATTGCTCTTAACAGACAAATCAATCGTCTCCTTGATGGCGCTACAGCTGGAAGGCCTGAGTATAGGACCCTCTTGCTGTGCTCTGAATTTGTTGCCTTTATACTTACTGCCATGGATGATGTAGTACGGCTGAGTGGTAGGGCCTCTGCCCTCTTGGTGGCTATGCGCCGCTCTGTTTGGTTGCGTCAGTGGGCAGCTGATGCTGCTGCTAAGAAGGCTCTCACTGGGCTCCCCTTTGTGGGGCTGCGACTCTTTGGTGAGAGTCTGGATGTTTTAGCCAAGGATGGTAGGCTGCCTCAGCGTAGGAGGCAGCCTCAGCCTTTTCGGGGGACATCCGCTTCAGTCTCCTCCTTTCGTACCCCCAGAGGAGGTCGAGGGCCCTTCTTTTCAAGTACCTGCAGGGGTTCTTGGGCCCGTGGCAGATTCCGTGGTCGTCCCGGTCTCTTATGGGATCCCAAGTCCAGACCTTCTCCCAAGCCCCCTCAGGCATGAGGAGGCACCCTCACCCATCTGGGTGGGAGGGACGGCTTCAGCTCTTTGCTCACGTCTGGAGGCTCCGCGTCTCGGACCGGTGTATTCAGGAGGTGGTGTCCTCCAGTTTGCAGCCTGGCCGCCCCCCAGATTCATCAGATCCCGGATGCCTCACAACCCTCTGTCAGCTCAGGGGTTACGCCTTGCGGTTTAACGTCTGCTGAAGCCAGGAGTCATTTGCCTGGGGCCTTCCCAGGAACGGGGTCAGGGTTTCTACTCTAACCTGTTCACGGTCCCTAAGAAGGACGGGTCCCTGAGGCCCATCCTGGACTTGAAGGGTCTCAACAGGTTTGTCAGGTTCAAGCACTTTCGCATGGAGACCCTTCGCTCGGCTGTCAGTACCCTTCGCCCGGGCGACTTCATGACCTCCGTGAACATCAAGGATGCTTATCTTCATGTGCCTATCTTCCCAGGTCATCAGAGATTTCTCAGGTTTGCTCTAGAGGATCAGCATAACCAGTCTGTGGCCTTACCGTTCGGTGGCACCTCGGGTGTTCACCAAGGTGCTGGCGGGCGTGATGGCTCTGCTGCGGCCTCAGGGCATTCGCATCCTTCCTTACCTGGACGATATTCTGATTGTGACTCAGTCTCGTCATCAGGCCGAGAAGGATACTCAGGTGGTGACCTCCACTCTAGAGTCCTTTGGCTGGGTGATCAACTTTCCCAAGTCTTCTCTGTCTCCGTCTTTGGTGAGGTCCTTTCTGGGCATGACTCTGGATACCTCTCAGGTCAAGGTATTGCCTCAGCTGAAAGTGGAGGGCCTTCAGAAGCAGGCTCTGACTCTGTTCTCGTGTCCCCATCCCTCCACCCGGCAGGGAATGCAGTTAGTGGGCCTGATGGTGTCCTGCATCGAGGCGGTCCACTTTGCTCAGTTTCACATGAGGCCTCTTCAGTTGCACCTTCTGTCTGTTTGGAATAGGGACGCTGTGTCCTTGGATCAGGAATTTGCTCTGTCCCCCCTGGCCAAACAGTCCCTCTCGTGGTGGCTGGACTCAAGGAATCTTCTAGTGGGCAGGACATTTCTGCCCCAGTGTTGGGAGACTGTCACCACAGATGCCAGTCTGACCGGTTGGGGGGGCTCTTGGAAGTCTCTGCAGTTCCAGGGTCAGTGGGTCCCCCAGGAGGCCCATGCTTCCATCAATGTCCTGGAACTGAGGGCGATCAGGTTGGTTCTTGCTCAACTGAACTCACACCTTCGGGGTCGGGCTGTTCAGATCCGCTTGGACAACCAGGCGGCGGCTGCCTACATCAGTCATCAGGGAGGAACTCGGAGCAAGCGAGCCCTCAAGGAAGTGTCCCTGATACTGTCTTGGGCAGAAGAGAATGTGCCTTGCATCTCGGCGGTTTACATTCCGGGGGTGGATAACCTGGAGGCAGACTCCCTGAGCAGGGGGATGTCTCAGCTGGGGGAGTGGTCCCTCAGCAACAAGGTTTTTCACTCCCTGTGTCACCGCTGGGGTCAGCCGGATGTGGACCTGTTTGCATCCCGCCACAACCACAAGCTTCCCAGGTTTGTCTCCCTGTCTCAGGACCCTCTGGCCTTCGCCACAGATGCGCTAGCAATGCCTTGGACGGAATTTCAGCTCCTCTATATGTTCCCTCCTTTTCCTCTGCTGGGCAGGGTGCTGCGCAAGATAGCCCAGGAACGGGTACCAGCCATTCTGGTGGCCTCCTGTTGGCCAAGGAGGGTGTGGTTCGCAGACGTTGTGCAGTTGGCAGTAGATCAGTATGTCCTGCCCAAGGATCCAGATCTGCTCACTCAGGGACAACTTTGCCATCCCAATTTACAAACGCTGGCTTTAATGGCTTGGCTGCTGAAACCTCCATCTTGATGGATAAGGGGTTGCCGGCCTCTATTGTTGATACCATGATTAGGGCTAGGAAGAAGTCCTCGTCCTTTATCTACTATAGGATTTGGCATGCTTACATTGCCTGGTGTGAGTCTAGGTCTCTGCCTTGTAGGGTGTTTTCTATTCCCAGGATTCTGGATTTTTTGCAGCATGGCTTGGATTCGGGCCTTCAGCTTAGTGCCCTCAAGGGACAGGTGTCAACTCTGGCAATTTTCTTCCAAAGATCTTTTGCCAATCACCGGTTGGTCAAGACTTTCTTTCATGGAGTTACTCATGTGCGTCCACCACGTAAACCTATGCTACCTGTTTGGGATCTAAATCTGGTGTTGTCTGCTCTGCAGGGGCCTCCCTTTGAGCCTGTCAGTGGGGTTGCTTTGCCCATTATGACTCTTAAGGTGGCCTTCCTGGTGGCCATTACTTCAGTCAGGCGAGTCTCTGAGCTGGCGGCTCTCTCCATCAAACCTCCTTATTTTGAGCGGCATCACAATAAGGTGGTGTTTCGGCTTAAGCCGGATTTCTTGCCTAAGGTTGTGTCTGCTTTTCATCTCAATCAGGACATTGTTTTGCCTTCTCTGTGTCCTAATCCTGCTAATTCCAAGGAGCGGACACTTCATTCTCTGGATGTTGTCAGGGCCCTGAAGTTTTATTTGGTTGATACTGAGTCTTTCAGGAAATCTGACGCTCTTTTTGTTCTTCCTGCTGGACCTAGGAAGGGTCTGCCCCCGGCTAAATCCAATCAGCAAGTGGATCCGTCAGGCGGTGGAGCAGGCCTATTCTGCTAAGGGGAAGGTTCCCCCTTTTAGGGTTACTGCTCATTCCACTCGTGCTATTGGTGCGTCCTGGGCCTTTCAGCACCAAGCTTCTGTTGAACAAGTTTGTGAGGCCACAACTTGGTCTTCTGTTCATACTTTTTCCAAGTTTAACAAGGTTGATGTTAAGGCCTCTGTTGATGCTGTTTTGGGCCACAAGGTACTTCAGGCAGTGGTGGTTTGAACTGCCTGCTGTTACTCTTTGGGGATCCCACCCTATTTTATGGACACTGCTTTTGGAAGTCCCAGATGTTATGACTTTGTGAAGCAGGCCGTGCTATGCATTGGGAAAAAGACTATTCTGTGAGTACTCGCCTGTAGAATTGCTTTTACCATGCATGGTACGGCCTGCTTCACCCCACCCTTGTTACGTTGTTCTTGGTTTCCTCTTTATGGTGATTGTTCCAAATTAGTTGGGGTTGTTATCTCTATTAGTTCCCGGTTCTTGTATCACTGCTTGTCAACTACTGGATAAGTCTTTGATTCCGTTTTTACATGGTACCGGGCGGAGCCACAACTCTTCTGCAGTGCACTGCGCCACCTTGTGGCGGAATACCCAGATGTTATGGCTTCGTGAAGCAGGCTGTGCCATGCATGGTAAAAGCAATTCTACAGGTGAGTACTCACAGAATTGTCTTTTTATTCTGAGGATTGGGAGGAAGGGGGGTGCTTTTAAACTTGTTCCAGCTTGCTTTCTCTGTGGCCATCCTGAAGAACTCGTAGTAATACCGTTAACAGTAAGACTAACAGGGATTTTCTGTATTCTGTAAATACTGTATATATTATGGTTTGCTTTTATAGACCTTTCAATAAATAGGTGCACTGTGTTATACACAATGAACACTTACATCAGACTATCAATGTATGAATACAGCTGCAGCATATAAGAGGGCTCCACCTAGTACAAGGTGATCCGAAAGTGTTTCCAAGGGAATAGGGTGAACTTTTTTTTTTAAAGGGGGACAGAGGCACCCAGGATTGCCTGGGCCTCCATCTCCCTTCCCCCCCTTCTTTTCATAAAGCAAGGACATGAATAGCATTGATATGCGGTGTTAACCTATTCTTATTGGACAAGAGAGGGCTGACACTTTGCTACTAGAGAGGGGTGAATCGCCTTAAAATCTCCTGGTGGCTAGAGACTGGACTTTGTTTTCCTGAATTAAAGAAGAAAAAATATATTTTTTGTCTTCATGTCCACCTTTATGGTCATACTGTGTACTGTATATTTAGTGTATAAAGCTGCACATTGTGAACAACAGATCTTCCCTTTGCCTGATCCACTGTGTATTTTCTTTAGCATGTGCTATGATGAACATAACAAGCTCCTCTCCAGCTTAGTCTTTGGGCAGGTTGCCAGCACATCATCCAGTAAAAGAACAGAGCATCAATATTCAGAACAGATATAGATCTAAAGTTACACCAATCCAATGACTTTCTGTGCTAGAAGTATAAGATGTGTGTTAATAGCATGTCTGAGGAAATGCACCTCCCTCTATCATTAAATATCTCTGGTAAATTAGCAATAGTGAATCAAGCCTTATTACAGAGTAAGTCTACGTAGAATAATTTACTTTACATCCTGTTGCCTATTATCTAATGTCAAGTCGCAACAATCATAGTTATGGGAGTATGGTTTAAAGTGATATTCAAGCCCTGAACTTTTTATGGTCCAAAGGTCTGAAATTTGCTAGTATAGAGGTAAGTGATGAGAAGGGCCTTTAAAAGCATGCTTCCAGTACCGAAAAAAATTTATTTTGTGCAATAGAAAGCAATAGCTCAGCTGATGCCTTCCCCATATACCTCACCTCCATTATTTCCTGCAGTGCTGGGTAGAACTCCATAGCAGGGCTCCAAAGTTTGGTCCTGGTAAAATGAAATTGAAAGGACCGGCAAACACCCATTCTGTCACATGGTGCTCTCAGGGTGAGCAAGCACAGCAAGCCACAGTAGTCTTCTCTGTCTCTGACCACAGCAGAGCACATACAACGCTAGCCTGTGACATGCCCATCCCAGCTCAATCACATCCAAAATGGTGGAGAAGAATACATAAGGTATTTTCATATATTCAGAGATTTTTAAGTGTTTTGAAGCGGCTTACTTTTTAAAATGTTCCCATGTGGAGTACAACAGGAGGAAGTTGGCGTGTGACTGGACAGGGAAGTTAAAGTGGCACCCCCCAAAACACACAGCAGTCCATCCCAATTTCACAATCCCCAGGGGTAGGATAGCTGCCTTTTAGACTCTTAGTCCTGCGCTAAATCATTTTGTTGGCTGGAGAGTGCTGATTGTTGTCTTGTGGGTGTTTATATAATAGGGTCACAGTAATATCAGTTCCAAAACACTGCATGGAGAGGATTAAAACGTCTTTGCTGCAGTTTGTGCAGCCCCATGGGATCTGTTCCTATAATCATTTTATAATGATTTCAGCCATGTCCAAGACTTGTTAGTCAGTAGGGGAACCATAATCGGGGCTTATGTCTATTTGTGACATTTGGTCCACTAATTTCTTTACTTACTTCAAAGCGGAACATAACCCGGGTTTTGATTCTTGCTCCAGGGTCATCTGCTTTGTTAAACCTCCCAAAACTCTCTTATCCTTGTTTCCAGGATACATGTGCGGGATCTTGCCCAATCAGTGCCATGTGCTGTGCATAATAATGCCCGGCATACAGCTCTGTTTAGACACAGAGCTCGGCAATATGGAGTGGGAGTGGCCGCATCCCCAGTTTTCCCTTTACATGAGGGCTAAAAGACTCCAGGGCCGGGCCCCCCTGGCCTTCCCCTGAGGCATACCAAATTGTGATGCCCTGCAGTGTAAAACCCCCTCCCCCGGCTGCTGCAAAACTTGCCTTTGCCCAGGCTCCCACGGTAATCTAAACCTCGATGGATGCATCCCCAGCATATCTGAGCTGAGACGCGCTCCCAGCCATTCATATAGGCTGGGGTGGGAGGGCGTCACAGCCCAGATATCCTAGGGATGTTACATTGCCAGGTAAATGTGGGTTTTGCCAAGATGGGGGGGCAGCAGCCATCCCGAGTCAGCATGCCTAGGTGAAGGCCAGCGGCCACCTAGGGATTTGTCGTGCTTTAAAGCGGAACAAAACCCAGTGTGACCGGTCCTGGATTTAAGAGATTCCAGTGCCGGACGCTGGCCTCCTGTGCTTAGAATTCATGTTTTGCCAAGTTTATACAGTACATTAGATGTGACTGTTGTGGCAGAGAGGCCAAGCACATGGGTGTGGGTTTATACATTTTAACATTTCAGCATAAGGAGAAAATGCCTTCCCAGTCCTTTGTGCCCCTGTATCCAGTGGCAGAAAACCCAGTGTGGCCTTCCCTGGAATATAGATTAATCCAGGGCCAGCCGCTGGCTTCATGTGGGGCATCCCAAGTCTGGATGCCCCGCTGTGTGATCTGGGCGATCTGCGGAGGCCCACATTGGGGCCTTCCAAATTGGGATGCCTGGGAGGGAGGGCAAGGAACAAATCCCAGGATAATCAAAATCCCTGGTTTTGTTCCATTTTAACCCCCATTTCCACTTTTCAGTGCAATATTTAGTACTTTTTATATATCCATCCTGTACCATATAATAAAAAAACGTCTTACTTCTTTAGATTGTAAGCACGCAGGCGCATCTATTCCTACATCTATGTGTTTAGTTACTCTGACTCGTAATACCTTATGTGTTATGCATTGTCGTCATTGTTTTAAGTATTTTACTTGTCTTACCCTCACCCAATTTCGACCTTGTACAACGGCACGCACTATGATGGTGCTTTATCAATAAACAATAATAATATATTTTGCTTGCTGCCTGTCTATCCTCCTCATTAGCTGTTGCCTCAGCCCTTACATGCTTGAACCAGCAATTACCGGCAGGGGTATGCTGTGGGGCATTCTTAGGGTAAAAGGCAGCTCGGTAGGTACTTAATGCCTTTCGAGCAGTTTAATGTCAACTAGGGATATCAGGTGTACTCTGTGTATTGGGGTAGGTGAAGCTGCAATCACAGCTCATGTATTTTCATGACAAAATGTTAATATGCCTCAGTAATATCCTGCATCCTCAGTTTCCTAGTGGTTCTTCTAAATCCTACCCCTCAGATCATGAGGCCTTGAGTATCCCAGTCCCCTTCTTTTTCACCTGTTTATTCACTAACAAGAAGCCCCATAGAAAAGGACTGTTAAGTAGCAGGCAAGTCATGTGAGGATGTGATGGTGGGAGGAGGCTGGTGTGCAAGTGAAAAAGCTGTAGCAGAAGCCTCTTGATCTGGAGCCTGTCATGGAAAAGCTTTGCTTTAGCTTTAGCCATGATCTGCAGGCATCACTGCTCAGCATTGATCGCTAAAAAATAGGCTGGATTGTCTTCTCCAAGCAGGCAGCTTGCAGTTTTGTGCCTGGTACTGCTGGCTTAGCATGCTTCTTTTTTACACGTTTCTTTTCTTCCTAGAATCCATCTACCGTCGAGGGGCCAGAAGATGGAGGAAGCTCTACCGAGTGAATGGGCATCTCTTTCAGGCCAAGCGCTTTAACAGAGTGAGTAATTAATAGAAAAGGATACTTGTCCAGTGTATGGGCTACATTGTATCATCCAGTTATTGCTTCTAGTCTCTGCTGGATGGGAGAATGTGTATTGTGCATTTACTGTATATCCGTTTTAGACTTGGATGATACAGTTCAGAGGGGGATTCTGCAACACTGAAACCCTTGTATCTGCTTCATGTGCAGGCCTAGTACATTAAAGAACACCGTAGCTAGTCCAATTTCACCGGTCACTAATGTGACATTAATAGGACATGTGATTGGTTGAGAAAAGGCACGGCACCTGGCACATTAGTTCTCGGAGGTCTCTTATGGAAGTCTGTCCTAATTTTTTTCTGAGTGTGTAATATGTCTAAATATACATCATTTCCTGACCTGTTTTCCATGCATTGTTACTTAGAGGTGTGGTAGGTATGCTTGGTCAGCCTGCTTTGAGCCGGGACCGGACCTAGTCCTGGAATCTTGTTTGTGTAGTAAGATTTGTACTGTTTTGCATTACCAAATATTAAAGGGCTCGATATTTCTCAGTGATGTAAGCACATCGGTGGACCACATCAGCGGGATGGGGATGGAAACACGAAATGAGGAAATTATTTTTCTCATTAAGAAAAATTCCCCTTTAAGAAAATGTATACTTGTGACTCATGTGTATCAATTATAATAATAAGTGAATTTCAATGGTTACATTGTTCACTGTGTTAACCCCTAAACAGCTGCCTATATGCTAGAATCTGAATATGATAAATAGCAGAGAACTTACATTTATTTTCTTTACTACATTTCCTTGACCTGACCCTCACAGCTTGGTGAAAGCAGCCTGTTGTAACTTCTTAAAAAGCTTATCCGGGCAAAGTGTAAAAACAAATCATTGTTTGCGTACTTGCCATGCTGAGGATTCAACCTGGTGAGCTGTTTAATAAAGATGCTATTGCTGAGATTCAGTCTCCTTTCTGTAGCCGAGTCCATAGATTTTATTTCTTCATGACCACCTTTTTTAGCTCGGAAAGCTGGACTCAAACAAAGAAGCAGGAAAAAACACAATATCCTGCCCTGCACACACAGACATTGGTGTGTCCCTACCTAGTCTGAGGCAAGATGGTTGGAGGTCCACTTCATTATGCTAAAAGAAAAATGTAGTCATGAATAAATGAAATCCAGGACCTGGGCTACAGAAAAGGGATTCATTCTCAACAAGTGCTTTATTCAGCAGCACACCAGACTGAAACCTCTGCCTGGAAGCTGTGCAAAACAATTATTTTAAAGGGTATGTTAGAACTTGTGAATGAGTCTTCTTGTATAACTTTTAACTGGGTATATTCTTAGTATACAGTACGTCCTGCTCCAAATCTAATACTTACAGTTGGGATATACTCCGCCAGATGGCGCTGGACTGCAGAGACATCGAATATAGACTCCTCCTGGCCCCTCAAATACCCAGGGACCTCCCACAAATCCCCAGAATTTCTCTGCAGTCTGGCTGCAAAGGACGAGAAATTGGCTCTCTACTCACAGGTGAGCGGGGTTATTAACCTGCGGCCCTGTAGGACTATTCCCACCCGTTCCACTAGTAATATGCCTCCCAGCCTTGGCTGCGCTGGTCGGGTGAAGGTAGGCAGCACCGCTGTTGGTGCTTAGGAGCACTGCTCCACCGCAATCCCCCACCAAAGGTTAGGCGGTTCAGGCTTATGGTGAGCCTCTATGGGATGCCACTATTGCCCCTTGCCCCTGTCCATCGGTGGGCCCTATTTAAGTGGCCGCCGTCCTCCCTCATCCTCCTTATAGTCTTCGGGGGAAAAGAGGGGGTGTGTGTGTATGTGTATAGATATGTAGGTTATGCAGTCTGTGCTTTCACCTTTCACATGTCTTTATTCTTGTGTCAGCCGCCACGCTGACTTGTCTTTATTGCTTTTAAATTTACCGCCGCCGCGCGCTGACTTGGTTCCGCGCTTGGTGGCGGCATTACCTCAGGCGCTGGTGCGCCATCATTGGCTGTTGGCCTTCTGGCTTCGCGCTCTTCGGGGGGGCGGGGCCCGTCTTTGGCGCCTTCCGTGTCATCGCTGTTACTGGCCCGCCCCTCGCGGTATACCAACGCCATCTTTTCTGACTTGGTTGACTTACGGACTACCGCGGTCCGTAAGTGCCCTCGCGGGCGGCTTTATCTGCTTCACTTTTGTTACGATGTACTTAAAGGAGCAGTATCGCGAATTTTTCTTGGTGACTTATATTTAAATGGTACTTTGAATGTAGGTAAGTGTTGGAGTAAGAATTACAAATGTAGAAAAAAATGATGTGTGTGTTGAGCAGCTGGAGACTAATAGCTCATGTTTATGTCTTGTGAGTGTTGGGACCGACACTCTGGCCTGTTCCATGCTGAGGAGAGGGGGAAACAATGTATCAGTTCCATGCTGAGGAGAGGGGGAGAACAATGTATCAAAGTCTCAGCTGTTCAGTGCTGGCAGCCATCCAGCATAAGATAACAACATTGCAACATTGCCTGGCCAGAACTTATATATGTAAAACAGAGAGAAAAGTCATTTAGCTGATTTTGACAGTTTTCCCTTCATGTTGGCTCTGCTGCAGAATCTTTCAGTTTACCATTTTCTCTTTCATATTCTTATTTTTAATTTTTCCATATGATCTGTCTTTCCGCTTTGTGTGTTTTGAGCAAAGCCCAACCCAGGATTTTCACTATCTGGAGTTTTGTTTTGTGCCCCTAGGGGCATCCCGGCTTGGGATGCCCTGATATGTGAAATCCCCAAGTTCGCCTGTGAAAACGTACCTTTCCCTGTCCCACAGCGCATGCGCGGGCTCTCATCCAATCAGCTCTGTTTGCACGCAGATGGGGAGCCTGAGCCTGTCTAAATGACTATCTGCGTGAGCGCGCCAGAAAAATGGGGGGATCTGTGGTTATCCAGGGGTTGTTTCACACAGTGGGCATCCTGATTTAGAATGCCCAAGGGGCAAGGTCAATGGCCGGGTCTTATAGACTTCAGGGTCGGCCAGTCAGGGTTTTGTTCCACTTTAATACCTTTAGATTTTCCTGCACAGTTATTCAAAGAAGAAATTCAGTCGTTTTCAGTCAGTTTAGTTTATTTTGTATAGATTTTACACATTTGAGTCACCTGGTCTCATAACAAAAGCAGCACCTTACACACACACAGCCGTTACCACTGATTACAGTGTCAGCCTCTGAGGTAAAGTGTTGCTAGGAGACCAGTGGGCTAAATGAAGCAGCTCACTAAAAACAACCCAGCAGATCCCCCTATTCAGCAAATGGACTGAGCCATTGTAATTATACAATTTAAATGAGAGGCATATATTTTTTTCTTTTTCTATCGCCAAATTATTTATACACATGTTATAAGCTATTGTGTGGCTATTTAATTATTTATCTTTTTTAATGCAAATTTCGCGATACTGCCCCTTTAAGGTCTTGTATGCCTTCCTGGCTTCTCCCGGCCCTGCTTTTAGTATATTACTTGTAGGCCTTGTAAAAATTATACTCCCACGTCCCTAGCGGGTTATTGGGGCATCCAGGGTTGCTATATAGCGTTATTCCCTATCGGCGTATAGCGCCGCTATAATCACCATATGGAGGCATCTCAGGATAATGTTACCGGGGTCCCTTTGGGACAAGACCGGCTGTGTTTAGCGTGTGGGCAGCCTCATGCTGACGCTGACAAGGCACGGGTCTGTGTACCCTGTGCTGAGCAGGTGCTTGCATTGCAATTTGGCCTGCCAGTGGCTGCACCTCGTTTCCCTTCTCCTACTCCCCCAAGCTTAAATCTCACTCCTACTGAGTTGCACACTAGTGGGGATTCTCAGCCTGATGTGTCTTCTAGACTGGCTACTGTTGAGCAGATTATTGCTAAGTTCTTAGCGCGTAAGGCCCCTGCTAAGAAGCGGCACTTGACGCATAATGTCACTGTTTTCCCTATGGGAACTGAGGAGTTTATGAATCTGTGTGGCTATACCACGTCTGATGAAGGGGAACTCTTTTCTGATTCAGGCTCATCTGATGAGAGACCAAGGGGTCATGACGATTCTGGCTCTGACCCCTGGGCCCCGGATGACACTGACGGATTATTGACCCAGATTTTTGAGGTTCTGCCTATCTCTCTCCCTGTTTAGGCTCCCAGACAAAGAGGGGAGCTTTTCCATACAGCATAATCACGTTTGGAATTTCCAGAGCAGGCACATTTCCATAACCTTGTGCTCAAGGAATGGGAGCGCCCCAGTAAACTTCTCAGGGTTCCAAAGAGTTGGGATAGGAAGTATCCCTTTCCTGCTGAGGTGCTTAAATGTTGGTCATCCCCCCCCCCAAGGTGGATGCCCCGATCCTAGGGCTATCTAACACCTCTGTCATGCATTCCCCTGATTCTACTACCCTGCGGGATGCTGAGGACCGGCGCAATGACCAGCTAGCATCCCACGCCTTTGCATGTGCGGGGACGGCGCTGCGCCCGGTCTGTGCCTCTGCCATTACTGCTGTGGCCACTAGAACCCTTTTCAGAAATATGCTTGATAGTGCCCCTGATGATTTGCCTTGTGAGGTGTTTAATGCACTCTCCAGTTGTGATGTTTTTGTAAATTTTGTCCTATCAGCATTGGATGACACCATCAGAATGTGTGCCAGAACTTCTGCCCTCGTGATGGCTATACGCCACTCGGTTTGGCTGCGCCAGTGGGCTGCTGACAATGCTGCCAAGAAGGCCCTCACTGGTTTTCCCTTTAAAGGACTGCGTCTGTTTGGGGACCGCCTGGACCTTTTTGCTAAGGGAGGCAGGTTACCCCAGCGCAGGCGGCAACCTCGGCTCTTTCGGGGTCAGGGTTCCTTCTCCTCCCCTTACCGTGGTGCAAGACAGGGAAGGGGGGTGTCTTTCCCTGGGGCCCGGGGAGATTTCTGGGGTAGAGGCAGAGGACGTGGACGTCCTGGCTCCTCCTGGGGTCCCAAAGCTAAATCCTCTCCCAAGCCCCCTCAGGCATGATGGGGCGCCCTCACCCATCCGGGTGGGGGGACGGCTGCAGCACTTCGCTCACGTCTGGAGGCTTCATGTCTCAGACCGGTGGTTCAGGAGGTAGTGTCCCGGATTCCTCAGGACCATGTGTCAGCTCAGGAGCTAGCGCAAGCATTGCAAGGTCTCCTGGAGCTGGAGGTCATCTGCCAGGTCCCTTTAAGAGAAAAGGCAAGAGCTTTTATTCCAACCTATTCACAGTACCCAAAAAGGATGATTCTGTCAGGCCCATCCTGGACTTAAAGATTCTCAACAAGTTTGTCAGGGGCAGGCGCTTTCGCATGGAGACTCTGCGCTCTGCCATCAGTTCCCTGCGCCAAGGGGATTTCATGACTTCTGTGGACATCAAAGATGCTTACCTTCATATTCCTGTGTTCCCAGGTCATCAGATTCCTCAGGTTCGCTCTGATGGATCAACATTACCAATTTGTGGCCTTGCCCTTCGGCCTCACTTCAGCTCCCAGGGTGTTCACCAAGGTGCTGTCTGGCGTGATGTCTCTACTCAGATGTCAGGGCTTCCGCGGGCTTCCCTATCTGGACAACATCCTCATCACTTCCCAGTCTCTACATCAGGCAGAGTTGGATACTCAGCTGGTGGTGTCCACTCTGGAGTCATTTGGATGGGTGATCAACCACCCCAAGTCCTCACTGTCCCCTTCCTTGGTAACTCCATTCCTAGGAATGAATCTGGATACAGTTCAGGCAAGGATCTTCCTTCCTCAGCAGAAGGTGGACAGTCTGATTGCACAGGCTCAGTCCCTCCTAGCTTGTCCCCATCCCTCCATCAGGCAGGGCATGCAGCTGGTGGGCCTGATGGTGGCGTGCTTCGAAGCGGTCCCTTATGCTCAGTTTCACTTGAGGCCTCTGCAACTTCACCTATTGTCTGTATGGGACAAGGACCCAGCGTCCCTGGACAGAGTCTGTGTGCTCTCCCCCCTGGTCAGGAGGTCCCTCTTGTGGTGAATGGACTCAAGGAACCTGTTGGGGGGCAGATCCTTTCTTGCCCCTTCCTGGGAGATGGTCACCACAGATGCCAGTCTGTCAGGTTGGGGGGGGGGGGGGGGTTCTGGAAGTCCCTGCGCCCTCAGGAGGCCCACACTCCTATCAATGTCTTGGAGCTGCGAGCGATCAGGTTAGTTCTGGCTCGCTTGACTACTCCTCTTCGGGGCCTGCCTGTTCATGTGCGCTCGGACAACCAGACGGCAGTTGCCTACATCAATCATCAGGGAGGGACCCGGAGCAAGGGGGCCCTCCAGGAAGCGTCTCTGATCCTGACTTGGGCGGAGGCCAATGTCCCCTGCATTTCAGCTGTGTACATCCCGGGGGTGGAAAATCGCCTGGCGGACTCTCTGAGCAGGGGGACCTCTCGCCAGGGAGAATGGTCCCTATGCAGCAGGGTGTTTTAATCTCTGTGTCACCATTTGGGCCAACCAGATGTGGATCTGTTTGCGTCCCGCCACAATCACAAGCTTCCAGCTTTTGTCTCTCTGTCCAGGGATCCTCTGGCCCTGACCTCGGATGCGCTAGCAATGTCATGGAAGGACTTTCAGTTCCTGTATGTCTTCCCCCCCCAATTCCCCTGCTGGGCAGGGTTCTGTGCAAGATTGCTCTGGAAGGGGTACCAGCAATTCTGGTGGCCCCCAGGTGGCCAAGAGGAGTGTGGTTAGCAGACGTGGTGCAGCTGGCAGTAGATCAGTACGCTCTGCCCTTGGTGCCAGATCTGATCACTCAGGGCTCACTACGCCATCCCAATTTACAAACTCTGGCTTTGACGGCTTGGCTGCTGAAACCTCCATCTTGATGGAGAAGGGGCTGTCTTCCTCAGTTGTGGATACTTTGATTAAAGCTAGGAAGAAGTCTTCCTCTTCCATTTATTACAGGGTTTGGCGTGCCTACATTGACTGGTGTGAGTCTAGGTCTCTTCCCTGTCGTGTCTTCTTTATTCCCAGGATTCTGGAGTTCCTGCAGCATGGGTTGGAGATGGGGCTCCAACTCAGTACTCTGAAGGGTCAGGTTTCTGCCCTGGCTATTTTTTTCCAGAAGTCCTTTGCTCAGCACCCTCTGATCAGGACTTTTTTCCAGGGGGTCAGTCATGTGTGTCCCCCATGTAAACCTATGGTGCCTGTTTAGGATTTGAACTTGGTTCTGTCAGCCTTGCAGGGTGCTCCCTTTGTACCTGTGCAGAATGCTGCCTTGGCCATTCTTACGCTCAAGGTTGTGTTTCTGGTGGCTATCACTTCTGTCAGGCGTGTGTCTGAGTTGGCGGCGCTGTCCATTCAGCCCCCCTACTATGAGAGGCACCAGGACAAGGTCGTGTTTCTGCCTAAGGTAGTGTCTTCTTTTCATTTGAATCAGGATATTGTTCTTCCTTCTTTGTGCCCTAATCCTAGCAATGCTAAGGAGAGGGTTTTGCACTCTTTGGAAGTGGTTAGATGTCTGAAGTACTATCTGGTGGCTACTGCACCTTTCAGGAAAACTGATGCTCTTTTTGTGGTCCTATCAGCAAGTGGATTCATCAGGCTGTGATTCAGGCCTACTCTGCTAAGGGGAAGAATCCTCCCTTCCGCCTTACTGCTCATTCCACTCGTGCTATTGGTGCCTCTTTGGCTTTTCAGCACCAGGCTTCTGTTGAACAAGTTTGCAGGGCCGCTGCTTGATCGTCTGTTCATACCTTTTCAAAGTTTTACAAGGTTGATGTTAGGGTCTCAGCTGATGCTGTTTTTGGCTGAAAGGTTCTGCAGGCGGCAGTGGTTTAAACTGCCTGCTGCTGATTTTCTTGGGGATCCCACCCTACTTTATGGACACTGCTATTGGATGTCCCAACTGTAAGTATTAGATTTGGAGCAGGACGTACTGTATACTAAGAATAATACAATTCTGTGATTACTCACCTGTAGAATTGGTATTATGAGTATACAGTACGTCCTGCTCCAACCCACCCTTGGTTTGCATTTTCTTGGATCCCCTGTATGGTGATTGTTATCATTGTTATAGTTGATAGTTTGGATTGTTTAATTCTCCCGGCTTCTCCTTAACTGCTTTTCAATGCTGGGGATTTGTGAGAGGTCCCTGGGTATTTGAGGGGCCGGGAGGAGTCTATTTTCGATGTCTCTGCAGTCCAGCGCCATCTGGCGGAGTATATCCCAACTGTAAGTATTAGATTTGGAGCAGGATGTACTGTATACTCATAATACCAATTCTACAGGTGAGTAATCACAGAATTGTATTTTTTAATTTTAGTTTTTAGTATTAAATGGCTATCGAAGTTTGGGTAGGGGTAGCTGGTAATCTCTTGCTTTAAGCATTAGAACGCACCATAAACTAGTGCAGGGGTCTCCAGCCTATAGCCCTGGACCCACATGTGGCTCGTCAACCCTTACTGTGTGGCTCGCAGACTGTCTGCTGGACCAAAACACTTGTGGAGGACTAGCACACTGGGCTGGGGAGGTAAACGATTCCCTGGGTTAGCCATTGCAGTACCATGCAGAGGTTAATGTAGATTCACTAGGTGGAGAAATATGCAAATATTCCCTATTTTTGAAGCATTGCGCGCCAGGACTGAAGCTGGAAGCCATGCTGCCTATATCTGCCATTTACAGCTGGGGGGGATCCACTTCATTGGAGAAGGGATTTTATTGGAAGAGAAGATCTGTTTATCATTTTTCGACGTATTAGAAAGGTCCATGTTCAATAAACCTTTGTGCGTTACGCCTTCAAGTCCTTCACTGTATTTGGAATGGTTTTCAATAGTTTCTTGTTTTATAAGAGCTTTATGACATATATGATCTATTATAGAAACCCTGCAGCATATATGCTGTGGCTTTTGGCATGCTGGAACTCTTGCAGGGATATAAGTTAGTATCCATGCATTAGGATGTTTAGGGAATACAGGTGGGAACTTTTTGTGTGTAGGTCCACTTGACAGGAGGGTTTATGTTCAGTTTTACCCAAAACCTCAAAAATCCATTGCCAATATATAATCTAAATATTTTATTCTTAGTGTACATCCCGTCCCGTTCCGAAAGATATCCTTACACATGGGTTATTCATCTTCAGATGGGGTGGGAGGGGATGTTCATTTTATCTGAGGTATCCTGTATTGTGTGGCACCTTTAATTCTAGGCTCTGGCTTATGCGGAGCGCTTTAGAAATAATCCCTGTCTGACTGGTTGCCCTGGTGTTTTTTGTTACTTTGCGCTGCTGTACACCGCTTAGCTTGCGGCGGCGACATTTACCTCAGAAGCGTCGGAGCAGCCATTGGCTGTCCTGCTCACGTGGGCGCGTCTTTTTGCGCTCTTCAGAGGGTGGTGGGCGGGGTGGGTGACGTTTTGCATCACTCCCCCGCGGCACGCCCCTCGAGGTATATATCCGGGCGCCATCTTGTCTCTGCGGTGCGGTGAGGAGGTCGTTCCGTGTGCGGTCTGTAAGTGCCCTCACGGGCAATTTTTTATCTTTACCATGTTATACCTGGTGCTTACGGGATCTGTCTTATAGGCCTTTAGAATCAGTGGTTTCTCCCAGCCTTTACATTCATTAAAGGGATATTGTCTAATATTTAAAATCCTCCCACTTCCCTTGCGGTGCATTGGGGGCATCCCGGTTTGCTTCGGCATTATTCCCATTTGATTGATAATTCCTATGTTTGCCCCATGACTTCTGAAGCGCTGGAAGACATTGTTGGTTATTCCCCGGAATTATTTTCTGAGTCTGAATCTGAGGATCAGAATAGGTCTTTTGATGAGCCAAGGTCTGGGTCCAAGCCTTGGGATGCAGCTGATACTGACAGGCTTCTTGCCCATTTGTTTGAGGTGCTTGAAATATCTCCCCCTGTTGCTCCCCCACAGCAGCAGGGAGAGTTATTTTGTGCTGCTAAACCACGTTGGGAATTCCTGGCTCATTTTAATAATCTCATTTTACATGAATGGGAAAAACCCAGTAGGCTTCCAGGTGTACCTAAAAGCTGGGACAAGAGGTATCCCTTTCCCATGGATACCATGGATAATTATGGTGTTCCCCCACCTGATGTTGAGGCACCAATTCTGGGACTGTCTCATACCTCTGTACTGCACTCACCTGATACTACCACCTTAAAAGATGTGGAAGACGGGCGCATTGACCAGCTGGCTACACATGGTTTTGCCTGTGCGCTCTGTTTGGCTGCGCCAATGGATGGCTGATATTGCTGCTAAGAAAGCTCTTACGGGGGCCCCTTTTAAAGGTCTACGCCTTTTTGGAGAACGTCTGGATCTGTTTGCCAAGGAAGGTAAGCTGCCTCAGCGCAATAAGCCACTCAGTCCCTTTCGGGGGTCCAGAGTTGCTCTTTCCCCCTTTTATTTCCCCAGAAGAGGAAGGGGAACTCATGGGGCAGAGGCAGAGGACGTGGTAGACCCGGTCCTTCCTGGGGTGCTAAGCCAAAATCCTCTCCCAAACCTCCGCAGGCATGAAGGGACGCCCTTACCCATCCGGGTGGGGGGACGGCTTTGTTTTTTTGCTCACATCTGGAGACGTCTTGTCTCAGACCGGTGGATTCAGGAGGTAGTCTCCTCCGGTTACAATATAGAGTTTATAGCCTTAAAGCTCCTCAACAAATTTGTCAGATTCAGGCACTTTCGCATGGAGACTCGTGCGTTCTGCCATAAATTCCCTTCGTCCAGGGGACTTTCTGGCCTCTATAGACATCCAAGATGCTTACCTTCATGTGCCCATTTTTGCAGGCCATCAAAAATTTCTCAGGTTCGCAGTGGAAGACCAGTATTACCAGTTTGTGGCTCTGCTATTCGGTACCTCGGCTCCCAGGGTGTTTACCAAGGTGCTTGCAGGAGTTATGGCTCTGTTGAGATCTCAGGGTATTCGCATTCTTCCTTATCTAGACGACATTTTTGTAGCTTCCCAGACTTTGCAACAAGCAGAGTTGGATGTTCAGAAATGTTTTGGTTGGGTGATCAATCTTCCCAAATCTTCCCTGTCTCCATCCAGGGTACAGTTTTTTCTGGGCATAACTCTGGATACCTCTCAGGTCAAGGTCCTTCTCCCTCAGCTGAAGATAGAGGGTCTTCGGGCACAAACACGGCTCCTTCTGTCTTGCTCTCATCCGTCCATCAGACAGGCAATGCAGTTGGTGGGTCTGATGGTGTCCAGCTTCGAGGTTGTTCCTTATGCTCAGTTTCACATGAGGCCTCTCCAGGTTCATCTCTTGTCAGTATGGGATCGAGACCCTGGGTCCCTGGATCAGGTATTTGTTCTGTCACCTCTGGTCAGGAGGTCTCTGTTATGGTGGCTGGACTCAAGGAATCTGCTAGTGGACAGATCCTTTCTGACTCCTTGCTGGGAGGTGGTCACCACGGATGCCAGCCTGACAGGTTGGGGGGGCTTTTGGAGGTCCGTGAAATTCCAGGGGCAGTGGGTTCCTCAGGAGGCCCATGCCCCTATCAACATCCTGGAACTGAGGACAGTGAGGTTAGTACTTTGACCATGCACCTTCGGGGTCTGGCGGTTCAGATCCGCTCAGACAACAAGACAGTGGTTGCTTACATCAATCATCAGGGAGGAACCAGGAGCAAGAGGGCTCTCAAAGAAGTATCCCTGATTCTGTCCTGGGCAGAGGAAACTGTTCCCTGCATCTCAGCGGTGTACATTCCGGGAGTGGAGAATCTGGAAGCATACTCTCTGAGCAGGGGGGCCTCGCGCATGGGCGAGTGGTCCCTCAGCAACAGGGTTTTTCACTCTCTGTGTCTCCGTTGGGGCCAGCCGGATGTGGATCTCCTTGCGCCACGCCACAATCACTAACTTCCAGCCTTTGTATCCCTGTCAGCTCCTTTATGTTTTTCCTCCGTTTCCTCTGTTGGGCAAGGTGTTGTGCAAAATAGCCCAGGAGGGAGTGCCAGCCATTCTGGTGGCCCCATGTTGGCCAAGAAGAATTTAGTTCGCAGAAATCGTACAGTTGGCAGTAGATCAGTTCGTTCTGCCCCTGGTGCCAGACCTGCTCACTCAGGGGCGGCTCCGTGGCCCCAATTTACAAACGGCCTGGCTGCTGAAATCTCCATCTTGATGGAAAAGGGTTTGCCGGCCTCTGTAGTTAATACCATGATCAGGGCTAGGAAGAAGTCTTCTTCTACCATTTACTACAGGGTTTGGCGTGCTTACATTGACTGGTGTGAGTCTAGGTCACTTCCATGTCGGGTGTTCTCTATTCCTAGGATATTGGAATTTTTGCAAAATGGCTTGTACATGGGTTTTTAGCTTAGTACTCTGAAAGGTCATGTTTCTGCTCTGGCTATTTTCCTCCAGAGATCTTTTGCTCAGCATCATCTGATTAAGACCTTCTTTTAAGGCGTTACTCATTTGCATCTTCCGCACAAGCCCATGTTACCTGTTTGGTATTTGAACTTGGTTTTGTCTGCCATGAAAGGGTCTCCCTTTGAACCCTTGCAGGAGGCGGCTTTGTCCACTCTCACTGTCAAGGTAGCCTTTTTGGTGGCTATTACCTCGGTCAGGCGTGTTTCTGAATTGGCTGCGCTTTCCATCAAGCCTCCTTATTTTGAAAGACACTAGGACAAGGTGGTGTTTCGCTTTAAAACTGACTTTGTCTAAGGTTGTGTCTGCTTTTCTTTGTGCCCTAACCCTAGTAACCCCAAGGAAAGGGTGTTACACTCTCTTGATGTTGTTAGGGCTGTGAAGATCTATTTGGTGGCTACTGAATCCTTCAGGAAGACTGATGCTTTCTTTGTGGTTCCGTCTGGTCCTAAGAAGGGCCAGGCTCTGGCTAAATCCACTATCAGCAAGTGGATCCTTCGGGCAGTTTTTCAGGCCTATTCTGCTAAGGGAAAGAAACCTCCTTTCCGCCTTACTGCTCATTCTACTCGTGCTATTGGTGCCTCTTGGGCTTTTCAGCATCAAGCTTCTGTTGAACAAGTTTGCAAGGCCGCAACTTGGTCTTCTGTTCATACTTTTTCTAAGTTTTACAAGGTTGATGTTAAGGCCTCAGCTGATGCTGCTTTTGGCCGCAAAGTTCTGCAGGCGGCAGTGGTTTAGACTGCTTGCTGTTGCTTTTGGGGATCCCACTCTACCTTACGGACACTGCTATTGGATGTCCCATGTGTAAGGATATCTTTCGGAACGGGACGGGATGTACACTAAGAATAATACAATTCTGTGATTACTCACCTGTAGAATTGATATTGTGAGTGTACATCCCGTCCCGTTCCGCCCCACCCTTGTTGTTCTGATCCAGTAGGATTCTAAAGCTATCTTATTATTATTGTTATTATTATTTTAAAATCTGTTCATTCTTATGTTTCCACAGAATTGCTTGGGAGATTAAGGGTAGTGGTCCATCCCTTAGGATCTTGAAGTAATCACACTTGTAACTCTCGAGATTCTCTTTATATATTTCAGTCTTAGGCCCTTGGGGATATATTGCCTGACTACACCATGACTGAGGCATCTGCAACGCCCACGTCTGATTCCTTAACAGAGAGTGGCTCCCTATGTCCCCTTTGCATGCAGCGGACTCCCGAATAGGATGGTCCTATATGTACCGATTAGGCTGCCGCTGTAGTTATATCCAGGCTCAAAGGGCTGTTGCCTTCTGAGGGCATACTGTCTTCTGAATCAGGCTCAGGTCCCTCGGGATGGATAGCCCCTTTGGGGGTTCAGTCTCATTCTGAGCCTACCCTCTCCACACCCAGCTTTCAACTCCTCTTAAGTTATCTTAAAGACTGGCTAGGTTGGAGAGTCTTTCTTTCACCCATGTGTAGGATCTTCAGGCGAGCCGCCTAATCCTAGGTCCCTCAAGGAAACCCACAAACACAAGCATCTTGTTTCCTTTGAGGAGCTATATGCGTTTTTTGGATTCTCAGGAGGAATCCGAAGGGTAAATATTTTCTAGCAAGGAGGAGTCCGACTCCAATCCCCCTAGGTGCTATGACTTCTCACTTGATCAGAGAGCATATGGATAAGCTTCCTCTTAAAAGGTCCAGGGGAGATCCATACAAAGCTAAGAAGCAGAGACCTTTTTTGAACTCTTTTTTTTCAGGATCTTGTTTTAGCAAAATGGTAGTAGTCTGACAAGCTCCCTTCTATACCTAGGATTTTGGATATCTCAGGCCATGGCTGGTAACGTATGGACTAAATGGGCTATGGACCAGTTACAGGGCAATTATTTCTAGCTGACCTTCTCCCAGTTACTGCAGTCCTGCTTAGAGGTGTTTAGGTATATCATTTCTGCAATGAATGATATTGTAGCCAGGGTCCTTGCTGGTTACTCAGCGCTGCCCTCTATGGTTAAGCAATGGTCTAAGGCCCCCTCTCAAGCCTCCCCAGGCATGAAGGGATGCCCTCACCATGCGGAGTGGGGGGGGGGGACACACCTTCAGCTCCTGCCCGTCTTTGAGGGACCAGGTGTCTGATGCTTGGATTCCAGGAGGTTGTATCTTCGGGCTACAAATCGGAGCTAGCTGCCAAGCCTCCCCACAGATATTTTCTATCAAGACTTTCACAGAACCCAGTGAGGGCAGCGGTAAAGGGTGTAGTTCAAAGGTGGAGTAGTTACCCCTGTACCTCATTCCGAAAAAAGGTAATCCCCAAGAGAGACTGTTCAATGCGCCCTATTCTAGACCATAAGCGCCTCAACCCTTTTGTCCTCCCTAGGATCCACCATAGCAACCTTACAGCAGGGAGTTTTCATGACATCAGAGTTGCACATACCGATATTCTCTGGTCATCACGGATTTCTGTGTTTTTCAGTAAATGATCACTTCCAGTTTGTGGCCCTGCCCTTAGGCCTTTCTACAGCCCATGGATCTTTACAAAGATACTAGCAGGGCTCATAGCCATCCTAAGAAGCAAGGAGGTGAATATTTCATGTATCTGGACAATCTCCTGATCCGTGCACCTTCCTTTTTGGAAGCCTGAGAAAACTTCCAGACAGTTCTAGCCACTTTGGGTGGATAATAAATCCCACTTGTATCCTTCACTGATAAGATTCTTCCTAGGAATGATCTTGGATATGGGTCAAGCTAGAAGAGTGTCCTTGCTTCAGGACAGAGTAAGGATGATGTTATCAAACGATTGCCCATCCATCTGCCAGACAATGCGACGGTTAGGTCTGGTGGTCTCCTCTTTTTACACTGTCCCAGTTGCCCAATTTCATACGAGACCCCTGCAGACAGAACTTTAGAACAGTGGGACAGGACTCGGGCAACCATGGATCTTCCCTTCTCCCTATACAATCCAGGGAGACGAGCCTTGGCATGGTGGCTAGATCCCTATCATCCTCTAATGGGCAGGTTCGCTCCAATGCATTGGATCCTAATCTCCACAGATACAAGCTTGACAGGATGGGGAGGTGTGATGGGATGGGTGTGACCGATAAGGATTATTGGGCCTTCCATCAGAATTCAGACAGACAATGCCACGGCTGTGGCTTATATCCGTTATTGAGGAGGCACCCGAAGCAGGTTAACTCTCAAGGAAGGTATCCGGATTATGGCTTCGGGCAGAGAACAACGTAACCCTTTTCTCCAGGACCAGGTATCCTATGGCATAAGGGGTGGACGCTTTGATGTCTCCCTTGGCAGCAGTCAGTCTGGTGCATGCCTTCCCTCCACCCTGATTGCCCCGTACGGACCAAGAAGGAGTTGGTTTGCCAGCGTGGTAAGAATAGGCAAACTGCTACACCCCAATTCTTGAGTGCTAGCTAATAGCTTGACTGTTGAAACCAGCATCCTGGCAGAAAAGGACTTGTCTTCTGGGTTCATTAAAACCATGATATGTCTTAAATATGCAGCGCCCATAAACTCTTCCATTAAGAGAAACCAGCTGTGTGCATGGGTGGTGTTAAATTTATAGCAGATATTACTGTGACAATCATGCCAGGGATGATGTTTAACTTTATTTGTTCAGCAGGGGTAGGCTTTTGCTTGGGTAGCAAGAGGGGTGCCTCAGATGGGACTATGCGACGGGGCAGATTGTGGTTTCAGAATAAAAAATAAAAATAAAAAAAGCTGTTAGCATCTTCTCTTCTGAATGTTTACCTTAAATGTGGTTGCTTGAGAACCCTTTGCTCTAATCAATCTTTTTTTTTTGTTTCTCTAGAAAGCCTACTGTGGCCAATGCAGTGAACGGATATGGGGCCTTGGCAGGCAAGGCTACAAGTGTATCAACTGCAAATTGCTGGTCCATAAACGCTGTCACATACTCGTTCCACTGACCTGCAAGAAGCATATGGTAAGTTTCCTTATATGACAAAGTTCCTCTGCTGTCTTTTGCAAAAACCACTGTGTGCATCCCTGCATCAAAATGGCAGTAAAATGCCCCTTTATTCTCAAAAACAAGAACCTTTTCTATAAGCAACATGAAGGCAATGTAAATCTTTTAGGCAGACAACTGTCATATAAAGGGGTCACCAAGAGATGCTATTACTATATGCTGTTGCTATACTGACCATACCAAGTGTTGTTCTGTGTCTGCTCTGGTCCAATGGCCTCAACAGATTAATTGTTTATCCTTTCCAAGCAGGTCTCTGTATTGACTGCTTGTGACTTGAAAGTGAGACAGCGCCATTAGTCCCATTTAAAGCCACAAGACTGAAACCAGCGCCACTTGATGTCATGTTACCTTCTTTATACTGCAGCTGTAGCAAATGCAGAAGCCTAAAATGTGTCTAAGGTCAAGCCCTGCCACCCTCCACTGGCATTGAGGCAGGACAGATTACACAGATAAAAATCCCTTACCTCACCTGTGGACATCCCCTGCAGCCCGCAGGAGCCTGGGGAACCACTTTCTGCCTTCTCTCATGCTGGCGGCACCAAGTCCCAGAAGGATGGCTCTGGATAGCAGGCAAGTTTTTTTTTTGTCTTTGGGCGGTGGGGGGCGTTACCTTATGACTAGACTTCTGGTTTAATTAAGGACTAAAATACAGTTAGGTTCAGTATCCTCAACCCAGCTGCAACACTTCGGTCAACGGTGTGCATTGACTTGATCATAGTACATTGCGACATTCATGCCACGCCTTTCAGTAATACAAAGCAGTGGCGGATAGGTCCTGCCATATGCCTGTGAAGGTTCTAGTTTATGGCATTTTCAGTAATAAATCAGGGCAGTTAAATCTTATGTAATTATTCCAAGTATACAGCACGTCCTGTTCCAGAAGATTCCTTACACATGGGTAATACATCTACAAGATGGCGCTGGACTGCAGAAAACAGCTTGTGGCTCCTCCCAGCCCTATATTAGGGATCAGTCAGGGACCTCCCACAAATTGCCCAGTTCTTATCTGCAGTCTGGGCTGCGAAGATAGAAGATGGCTCTTTATGCTGCGCAGCTGAGCGGGGCTTTTCAGCCTGTGGCCCTGTAGGACTATTCCCACCCTTTCCGAACCCACTGCCTCCCAGCCTCGGCTGAACTGGTTCGGGTGAAGGTAGGCAGCACCGGGGTCAGGTGCTGAGGAGCGCTGCTCCAACCGCAGTCCCTGCTTTGACATGGGTAGGCAGTATAGGCCTGTGATGAGCCTTATGGGATGCCCCTCTGTTACATTCAAGTCACTAAGCGGACTTGGTCTGGCTTCTGTTGTCCGATTCCCAATTACTATATTCTAAGAGAAATCAATACACGCGACAAGGTGTGTAGCAAAACCTCAGAGAAACACTGAGCAGGGGGAGCTTCTGACCCCTGATTTTATTGAAAACTTTCATAGTTAGAGCATGCGCAGAACAGACAATTACCTAAGTTAAAAATAATGAGAACAGAAAATTTATGACTATGTACAAGGTTGAATTCAGGGAGTATTTTATAGTTTTCTCAGTTCCCAGAGGCCCCCATGCGAAGCAGCACATTCCTTAGATAAGGAATAAGGGATAAGAAGAAGCCTTACAAAAGCAATTACAGAAAAGTCCAGTGTTAAAGCGTTACTCTAACATACAGAAAATAAACCATAGTCTTTCAGAACTATGTTTCTTAAATCTGGATCTTCTCATTTCCCCCCTTTGACATCTCCATCTGTCTTTCCTTTGACTGTGTCCACTTCGGAAGGTTTATAGCCAGTTCAGTCACTCAGGTACTATCCCAGGCCGGCGAGTTGCCTAGGGGAACACAGGTCTTCTCCAACTGGTTCCATCCCCCAAGTACTTGAACGGCATCCTTCCAAAGAAGAGTCTCGAATTTTGACAGATGATATGTCAATTCTAAAGGAAAGAAACATAGTTACTCATTTAGAAAGCGCATTATCTGCAATCAAGATACGTTTATGTGTTACTTTAGGTGTCTTGATCCTGGCTACAAGGCAAAGAGCTAGTTTTACTAGAACATAAATCATTATGCCCAGAAGGCACAATGCCAAAATATTAATCAAGATATTCTTGATCCATTGTAGTGGACCACTCCAGTTTCCCCAATCTCCAAAAGGAGACCAGTCTTTTGCAAATGTCCTGATTTTACTCTTTTTCTTTTGAACTTCTTCTCTATGACCTTTTATTACTTCATAATTATCAGGTATCTCTAATGAGGTATTATGTATCCAAGTACAGCACTCGTAATCCTCTGTGATTTCACAAAGTTATTTAACAAACTCTCTTTACAAGTAGATGCTCCTATATGGGTGTGGTTTTTATTTCCTAATAAGAAGCACCAATCTGGTCTATATGCTCTTCCCGTTAAATGGTAATTTATCTCATTAGCAGAACTATTGACTCTCTCATACTGTAATTGAATAGGGATGGCTACGAGGGGTACCCGGGAAGACGAAGGATGTAACTTACTACATATGCAACATTTGTCAAAACCAGTTTGTCTAGCAAAAGAGTATTTATACTTTAGCAAAAGTAACTTTTGATGATGAGTGCCTATCTCCCTTCTATTTCTTATAGGTGCAGGGGATGAAATATTGAGGCAGAAAGCCATTATCATTGTTAAGAGGAAATATTTAATTTTCCCTCTGGACCTGTAACCTTTTTACAATGACTTGCGTGTATCCAACTGGATTTTCCTTCAAGTTTCACTGAAGTAGGACAAAGTCTCCTGGTTGGAGGTTATGAGTTCCTGTTATCTGGTCGGGGTCTGGAAGAGAATCAAAAACACTTTTGTGCAGTTTAGTGAGATGTTTCTGCAACTGTATCACATAATCAGTCAATTCATCACATTTTAGGGCAAGATGTTGTGGAAAGTACAACCCAGTTCTGGGAGCACTTCCAAACAAAATTTCATAAGGTGACAACCCTGTTTTCTTTGTAGGGGGGCATCTTATTGAAAATAACACAATTGGTAAACAATCTATCCATGGTTTACCTAATTACTTCATAGTTTTCTGTAACTTCAGTTTAATGGTGCCATTCAGTCTCTCCACACTCCCAGAACTCTGTGGGTGATAGGGTGTATGGAAGGACTGTTGGACACCTAGCATTTGCATCACGTTTTGCATTATTTCACCTGTAAAGTGCGAGCCACGGTCTGACTCTCTAGGGTCTCGAAGAGACCAAAACGTGGTATTAATTCTGTGATTAATTTCTTAGCGGTGGTTTTAGCTATTGCTGATTTTACTGGGTAAGCTTCTGGCCATCCCGAAAACAAGTCAATACACACAAGTACATACTCAAAGGGTCCACTCTTAGGGAGTTGGATGTAATCAATTTGAAGCCTTTGAAATGGATAGAGAGACCTAGGTTGATGTCTTACCGGTGTCTTAACAACCTGTCCTGGGTTCTCCGTCAAACAGATAGAGCATGCTGCACAGTATTGTCGTGCCATGCTACTAAAGCCTGGAGCATTCCAAGTCTGATTGGTACTCCTTACCATAGAGTTTGCACTCTGATGTGTAGGCAGATGTGATACCTGTGCCTGTTCTGGGTATAGGAAGCTAGGCAAGCACAATCGGCTTCCTTTGACCCATAATCCATCATTTTGCTGGGCTCCTGCTCTGAGCCATTTTTCCTTTTCCTCAGGCATCACTTTGTCCTGAAGATTTTTCATTAGTTCCATACTTACCGCCGATTCCTGGGTAAGATTTACACTTACACTCTCTATCTTCTTCAAAGCTGCTTGTTTAGCTGCTAAGTCAGCTTTTTCATTACCTTTAGCCTCTTTGGTTGTTTGTTTTGTGTGGGCTGCTACTCTTACAATAGCTACCTTTTTGACATTGTTCAGGTTGGTCAGAATTTCTTTAACTAAATCAGCATGTCTAATGGGGGTTCCTGCAGCTGTTAAGAAGCCCCTTGCTTTCCACAGGTGGGCGTAATCGTGGGCAATACCCCAAGAATAGGCGGAGTCTGTCCAGATCGTGCCTGTAGTGTCTTTTAGCAGCATTAATGCCCTAGAGAGGGCTGTAAGTTCTGCTTCCTGAGCAGACATACGAGGTGGTAATGGCTCAGCTTCTACCACTTCATGTTCAGTTACTATTGCATAACCTGTATGAAACTGTCCTTTTTCATCAGCATATCTGCTGCCATCTACAAAAAATTCAAATTCTGGGTTTTCTAAAGGTGTATCATGCACATGTGGTAAACCCATTGTCTCTTGCTTCATAAGTTCAATGCAGTCATGTGTGTCTTCAGTATATTCAAATTCTAAAAAATTCTCAAAATCTTCACTATTACTCCCCCCTTCAGAATCTGAAGAAATTGGTAACAAAGTCGCCAGATTCAGAGAAGTACATCTTTGAAACTTAATTGTTGGGGGTAGTAAAAGGGTACACTGCAGCCTAAGCTGTCTAGCCATTGACAGGTGTTTGGGATTAACTTGTGACAAAATCCCATGAATGTCGTGATTGGTAGACACAGCTAATTCATTATCAAGTACAATTTCAGAAGCTTTGTCTACCAATAGAGAAACTACTGCTACACGAATAATAAGCAATAGGTCTTTGTTTTGTGCCATGTGCCTGCCTTAAAACTCCTGTAGCGTGTCCTTGTATTTCAGTAGCCATGAGTGTAAATGGCTTAGAATAATCAGGAAGACCTAAAGCTGGTGCTTGTGTGACTGCAAGTTTAAGTTGGTCAAAAGCATCTCTTGCTTCTGGTGTTAGGCAAAAAAAAAAAGTGTGACTTTGACACAATCATACAGTGGTTGCATAAGTGAACTGGCATGCATAATCCACTGTCTACAGTAAGAGATGAGTCCTAGAAACGCTCCTAACTGTTTATGTGTCTTAGGAGGTGACATGTTCTTGACTATTTCCACTATGTCTTTAGTAAGGTGTCTAGTGCCTTGTGAAATGCAGTGACCTAGAAAGGTAACTTGTGTTTGGCAGAATTGTAGCTTTTCTTTGCTAGCCTTGCAGCCATTCTCAGCCAAAAATGTAAGAAGAGACAAAGTACCCTCCTCACATGTGATTTTGTCTGGGCAGCAAAGAAGCAAAACGTCTACCTATTGTAGAAGTACACAATCTGTTGATGGTTTCCATCCTGCCAAGACTGAAAAGCGAAGAGGTGGTAACATTCAGGTGCTAAAGGAACCGAAAAGAAAGCTCCCATTAGATCCACGCAAGAAAAATACATGCTTGTACTCGGTATTTGAGAAAGCAATGTATGAGGGTTTGGAACCACTGGTGTTATTGGAGCCAAAATGTTATTAATGGCTCTAAGATCTTGTACCATCCTGTATTTCACAGGCTGTCCTGGTTCCAAAACCTTTTTCCTGACTGGATACAAAGGAGTATTAGCCCCTGATTGCATCTGAATCAAAGCACCCTTGGCCAAAAGCTCGTCAATTTGTTCTCCTATAGTTTGTTCTTGTGCAGCACTCAAAGGGTACTGCTTAAGCTGTGGTAGGGTAGATCCTGGTTTGATATGGACCTCTACTGGTGAGACAGGGAGAAGTCCTATATCAGACCCTGACTTAGACCATAAATGGTCAGGTACAGTTCTTAGTAAATCTTGATCATTCTCTGTAAGTACATTAGTGAGTTCAAAATCTTCAAGAGCTTGTACTTGCATACAATATTCTAAATCATCAGGATGGTCAGGCAAAGTTAGAACAACTTGACCATCTTCTTGAAAATCAATTTTTGCTTGTAACTTTGTTAAATTATCCACACCCAATAAGTTGTAAGGAGCTGACTCACAAACTAAAAATTTAGAGATAAACATGTGTGGACCAAGTCTGCCCTCTAGTGGTTTAGATATGGGCATAACTTTAGGCAGACCATCGAAACCTGAAGCTATAGTTTGGGCTTCTGACTGCTGTTTCTTACTTAAAACTTTATTACTAATGACAGATTTAGTCGCTCCTATAGCAATCAAAAATTCAACTATTATGGGTGTTTTGGCTGGTACTGTGAATGTTACTGCCGATAGTCAGTCTTGTTCTTTACTTTTAGATTCTGACTTATTGGGGGCTGTTCCTTGATCGGCAGCAAACTTTCTACAATTCCTCTTAATGTGACCAGGTTTGTCACAGTAGTAACATTTTAAAATTTTACTCTGAAAATTACCTTGAGATTTAGGTCTCACATCAGTGTTAACCTGGGCAACCATACGCACCTTGGGCTTGTCATGCATATCCATTTCAATACCCTGTGCTTTAGCTAACAATTGTGCCATAGTATGGTTAGTTCTCCAATCTGGGATAGAAGCCTTTAACTTTTCCTTAATGGTTGGTTTTAAACCATCAATATAGGCTCTAACAAACAACCTTTGAACTCCAATATTTCCAACATCTAAGCCTTCATCAATATATGTTTGTTCAAAATAAAAAATCAGTTCTACTGTCCCCAAGTCTAACATTCTGTGGTACATGTGCTCTCATATAATCAGTAAATTGATGAAACATAGTAGGGGACATTTTCATCCTACAAAGATCTTCTCCATCCAACCAGGTGGCATTATGTGACTCCATCATTTGTACTACATACCTGCCAAACCTAGAAGGGCTAGTATGGGGATCAGGTGCATTCTGCAACAAAGCCATACATTCAGCTGGAGTCCATGGCTTATAACAAGGGGTTTCTTGGTTAATAAATTGACAAACTGTCCTGCATTTTGAGCATCTGGACTCTGCCTGGTATGGGTAAACACAGGCGCAACTAATTTATATGTGTTGTTCCTGGGAGGGGGTCCTGTGTACCTATAAGTTTTACACCTTGGACAATGTGTAACATTTTCTGGTAAACCATAAGTCATACAGTGATGGCAAGTCCATGATTTTTCAGTAACTAAATTTACTTTTTTCTTTCTTGTGCTAACACCATTTATTCTCTCATCTGGATCCCCTCCTTGCTGATCTGTTCCACAAACATTACATTCTTCTAAACCCATCCCCCTACAACCACAAACTTTACATTTCCATGTTCCTTCTTCATTTACTACTTTATCCTGCTCCCTTACTTTACACTGAGTACACATTCTGTCCCAACCCTTATTTATCATTCCACAATAGCATTGCCATAAGCCGCTATCGCCATCATCTGGTCCTGGATCTGGACCATACGTACTGTTACTGGCCAATGGGGAGTCTAGGATACAACTTACTAGTTTCTTTCTTTTACTGTCTTTTCATATGGGGGTGGCGGTACTGGGTTTGTTGGAACATCAGGTATGGGGTCTACTTGGGGATGAAGCAATGGTGTAGTATTCCATTGTTTCCTATGTGGACTGTACGTCCAGCCTTCCTTTTCTGCTAAACTTGAAAGTTTCAGAGCACATTCCACTTGATGATCCCATCCTTTGTCAAAAATAATTCCATGTTTCCCTTTAGCTATCTGTTCCCATTTCCCTAAATCTAATTGTCATTTATGAACTAGCTTAAATTCCTTCCAAATCTTTTTCAAATTCCTAGCGGCATCTAAGCCACACCTTTCCCTGGTGATTTCTTCTAATGTCTGCCACTTCTCTTCCTGGGGTATCTCTTTGGACTGTTCTTTTCCCACCTTCCTAGCAACCTGCCTCAGGTACCTTATTGGGGTCTAACCTCTCTGTGGGCTAGCCTTCTTTGGCTTCCTCCTAAGGAACTAGGAACTGGAGTACCTCTCTGTGGGTCTCTCCTGGTAATGTCTAGTGATCCTACACGCTAACCAAATAGCAACACATAATCCAAGACAAACAATTAGGATCACAAACAACACATCACCTATCATATGGGTAAGTGACAGTCCTAGATACACTAATTGTATCTTATTCCCATCCCAGTAATATTGGCTTTAATTTTCTGAAATCACCACAAACAACACATCACCTATCATATGGGTAAGTGACAGTCCTAGATACACTAATTGTATCTTATTCCCATCCCAGTAATATTGGCTTTAATTTTCTGAAATCACCTATCGACTAGTCCTGGTCTTCTAACTAAGCCTGGGAACTGTGGTTCTTATAACTCAACGTAGTCAAGATCGGCTGGCATGCACCGTAAAGGCGCCGTCAAATCCGGTCAACTTGACAAACTGGCTCACGCCTAAATGAGTTATGGAACCGTACAGGGTAAAATTTTTATCTAAAACTTCTTCTGGTCACCACTTGCGTTCACCGTCACTGGGTTATAGCGGGTTTCCCCTCGCCAGTGGGATGGGGCGTCTAATGACCTTCCAAAGTTTTTAACTAAATGCCAGGCTCATGATATCACAATTATACCTATCTCAGTATATTTAACTATCTAAAAGAGGAACAGACAGTACAAACAAATACAGACAGACAAAACAAATGCAGACAACAGAAGCGCCTTAGGATTCTTAAAATGACCCTCTTTCGCAGAGGCTGGCTATGCCTATCTTACCTTAGAACGGACCCGCTGATGCCTCACAGGGAAGAGCAGAGTATAAGAGTACATAAAAGCTGTCTCTTACCTGGCCAGGTTTTGAAGTCTGCTGTTCCGAGGTGGCATCAGTTGATGTTCCGTTCGGCGGGTGCGATACCTCTTGCGACAAAATAGAGAGTCTCTGTTCGGAGCGCCACGTAATGTTACATTCAAGTCACTAAGCGGACTTGGTCTGGCTTCTGTTGTCCGATTCCCAATTACTATATTCTAAGAGAAATCAATACACGCGACAAGGTGTGTAGCAAAACCTCAGAGAAACACTGAGCAGGGGGAGCTTCTGACCCCTGATTTTATTGAAAACTTTCATAGTTAGAGCATGCGCAGAACAGACAATTACCTAAGTTAAAAATAATGAGAACAGAAAATGTATGACTATGTACAAGGTTGAATTCAGGGAGTATTTTATAGTTTTCTCAGTTCCCAGAGGCCCCCATGCGAAGCAGCACATTCCTTAGATAAGGAATAAGGGATAAGAAGAAGCCTTACAAAAGCAATTACAGAAAAGTCCAGTGTTAAAGCGTTACTCTAACATACAGAAAATAAACCATAGTCTTTCAGAACTATGTTTCTTAAATCTGGATCTTCTCACCCTCCCGCTCTCTGGGGTTCCCTTTACCCCTGTCCCCCTTAGATGGACCCCCTCCTCTCATTTATTCTCTCAGGCTTTATGTGGCTGCTGCTCCCTTGCCTCGCTCTCCCTGGGGAGATCTCCGGGGGGGGGTTGTGCGTTGCCACTTAGATTTACTGATAATGTCGTCGCTGCGTGCTTGTACTACGCTGTGCGGACGGCGGCGACATTACCTGTCGCGCCTTCATTGGCCCACGGAATCACGTGGGCGCGTTCACACTCTTCGGGGGGGGGGCGATCATTGCGGATGACGTTTTCCGCATCACTTCTCTGCGGCCTGCCCGCCATTTTGCTTCCTTGTGCTGCCTGTCTGATGTCTACCTACCGCGGTCCGTAAGTGCCCCTGCGGGGTGACCTTTTTTATATGCGTTTATATTTTGATTGTTTTATTCTTATGGGGATGTCTTCTTATGTCTTTTAGGCGGGTTAAACTTCATTGTACTTTCTCCCGGTCCTCTCCCTTTTAGTTAAGGCTATTGCTATTATATCTCCCACTTCCCTAGCGGGCTCTTGGGGCTTCCCGGGAAGCTATCATTAGCGTTAACCCTATATTGGCTTGTTGTGCCACGATAATCACCATATGGAGGCTTCTGGGGATAATGTGCTTGGGGTTCCTTCGGGACAAGCCCGGCTATGTGTTGCGTGTGGGGTATCCCCTATAAGTGATGATGTCAGGGTGTGTGTACCCTGCGCCCAGCAGGTGCTTGCGCTGCAGTCTGATTTGGCTGCACGGGTGGCCAGCATTGAAAAACATATTGCTGGGTCTGCCCCGCGTAAGGCTTCTGCTAAGAAGTGGCATTTATCACCGGCGGTTTCCCTCTTCCCTGTTGAGGCTGAGGAATTTTTTGACATTGCTGGTTATGCCCCCTGGAGGAGGGGGAATTATTCTCTGATTCAGAATCATCGGAGGAGCAGCCTAAGGGTTATGGTGGTGCCGGGTCTCCCTTTGGGGAAGACCCATGGTCCTCAGATGACCCTGATAGGCTTTTGGCTCATATTTTCTCTGTATCTGCCCTCCTGCCGTGGCTCCGCAGCAGCAGGGTGAGCTTTTTCATACGGTTAAACCACGTTTGGAATTCCCGGAGCAGACTCACTTTAATAATCTGGTGCTCAAAGAATGGGAATGGCATAGCAAGCTCCCTGGGGTGCCCAAGATTTGGAACGAGGTATCCCTTTCATGCTGCGGTGATTAAGCATTTGTCATGTCATCCCGAGGTGGACGCGCCCATTCTGGGGCTGTCCAATACATCTGTCATGCATTCCCCTGACACTACTGCCCTGAGGGATGGTGAGGACCGGCTCATGGACCAGCTGGCTTGCCATGCTTTTGCCTGTGTGAGGACCGCGCTACGCCCGGTTTGTGCCTCTGCCATAGTGCCATTACAGCTATTGCTATTAAAGGTTTGCTTAAGAGTCTCCTAGATGGGGCCTCTGATGACGTGGGAGGAGAAGAGTATAGATCTCTCCTGCTTTGCTATGAATTTGTTGCATATGTTCTGTCTGCCATGGATGATGCCATTAGAATGTGTGGGAGGACTTCTGCCCTTTTGGTGGCTATACGCCGCTCTGTTTGGCTGCATCAGTGGGTAGCTGATAATGCTGCTAAGAAGGTTCTCACTGGCTTTCCCTTTAAGGGGCTGCGCCTCTTTGGTGAATGCTTGGATTTGTTTGCCAGGGGTGGCAGGTTACCTCAATGTAGGAGGCCATCCTGGGCCTTTCGGGGGACGGGTGCCCTTCTCCCTTCCTTCCGTGGCTCCAGAATTGGTCGAGGAGTCTCCTTTGCTGGGGCTCGCGGAGACTATTGGGGCAGGGGTACAGGACGTGGCCGCCCCGGCCCCTCCTGGGATCCCAAGCGTAAGTCCTCCCCCCAAGCCCCCTCACCCAACCGGGTGGGGGGACGGCTTCGGCTCTTTGCTCACGTCTGGAGGCGTCATGTCTCAGACCAGTGGATTCAGGAGGGTAGTATCCTCCGGTTACAAGATAGAGTTTGCAGCCTGGCCACCCCCAAGATTCGTCAAATCCCAGATGGCTCAAAACCCCTTGTCAGCACAGGGTCTGTGCCTTGCTGTCCAAAATCTTCTGGAGTTGGGGGTCATCTGCCCGGTGCCTTTAATGGAAAGGGGCAGAGGCTTCTATTCCAATCTTTTCACTGTTCCCAAAAAAGGACGGGTCCCTCAGGCCCATCCTGGATTTAAAGCGTCTCAACAAGTTTGTCAGATTCAAGCATTTTTGCATGGAAACCCAGCGCTCTGCTGTCAATTCTCTGCGTCCGGGCGACTTCATGACCTCTGTAGACATCAAGGATGCTTACCTTCATGTACCAATCTTTCCAGATCATCAGAGATTCCTCAGGTTCGCTCTGGAAGATCAGCACTACCAATTTGTGGCCTTGCCTTTCGGTATCACCTCGGCTCCCAGGGTATTCACCAAGGTGCTGGCGGGCTTAATGGCTCTGCTGAGATCTCAGGGCATTCGCATCCTTCCTTACTTGGATGACATTCTCATCACGTCTCAGTCCTTCCAGCAGGCAGAGCTGGATACCCAGATGGTGGTGTCCACACTGGAGTCCTTCGGCTGGGTGATCAACCACCCCAAGTCTTCCCTGTCCCCGTCATTGGTGAGATCCTTTCTGCGCATGACTCTGGATACATCTCAGGTCAAGATTCTTCTCCCTCAGCAGAAGGTGGAGAGTCTTCAAGCTCAAGCAAGGTTTCTTCTGTCTTGCCCCCATCCCTCCATCCAGCAAGGGATGCAGCTGGTGGGCCTGATGGTGTCTTGCTTCGAGGCGGTTCCATATGCTCAGTTTCACATGAAACCTCTTCAGCTTTACCTCTTGTCAGTATGGGATCGGGATCCTGTGTCCTTGGATCAGGTGTTTGTTCTGTCACCTCTGGCCAGGCGGTCTCTTTCGTGGTGGCTGGACTCAAGGAACCTGTTGATGGGCAGATCCTTTCTGGCCCCTTGCTGGGAGACAGTCACCACAGATGCCAGTTTGACAGATTGGGGGGGCTTCTGGAAATCCCTTCAGTTCCAGGGTCAGTGGGGCCCTCTGGAGGCCCATACCCCTATCAACATTCTGGAACTGAGGGCGATAAGACTGGTCCTCGCCCAGTTGACTCCACACCTTCGGGCTTGGGCGGTTCAGATCCGCTCGGACAACCAGACGGCGGTTGCCTACATCAATCATCAGGGAGGGACCCGGAGCAAGAGGGCCCTCAAGGAAGTGTCCCTGATAATGTCCTGGGCGGAGGAGAATACCCCCTGCATATTGGCAGTTTACATCCCGGGACTGGAAAACTTGGAGGCAGACTCCTTGAGCAGGGGGATGTCTCGGCTGGGGGAGTGGTCCCTCAGCAACAGGGTGTTTTGCTACCTGTGCCGTCGCTGGGGGCAGCCGGATGTGGACCTGTTTGCGTCCCGTCACAATAACAAGCTTCCAGTCTTTGTCTCTCTGTCCCAGGACCATCTGGCCTTGGCCATGGATGCACTAGCAATGTCTTGGAAGAGCTTTCAGCTCCTTTATGTGTTTCCTCCGTTTCCTCTGCTGGGCAGGGTGCTGCGCAAGATTTCCCAGTAAGGGGTGCCAACCATTCTGGTGGCCCCTTGTTGGCCAAGAAGAATATGGTTCGCAGACTTTGTGCAGTTGGCAGTAGATCAGTACGCCCTGCCCAAGGTTCCAGATCTACTCACTCAGGGGCAGCTACGCCATCCCAATTTACAAACGCTGGCTTTAACGGCCTGGCTGCTGAAACCTCCATCTGGATGGAAACGGGGCTGCCTGCCTCTGTTGTTAGTACCATGATTCAGGCTAGGAAGAAGTCCTCGTCATCTATCTACTATAGGGTATGGCATGCTTACATTGACTGGTGTGAGTCTAGGTCGCTTCCCTGTCGGGTGTTTTCTATCCCCAGGATTCTGGAATTCCTGCAACATGGGTTGGATCTGGGTCTTCAGCTTAGTACTCTCAAAGGTCATGTTTCAGCTTTGGCTATTTTCTTCCAAAGATCCTTTGCCAACCATCGTCTGGTTAAGACCTTTTTTCAGGGGGTTACTCACGTGCGCCCTCCACGTAAGCCTATGTTACCAGTCTGGGATTTGAACTTGGTCTTATCGGCCTTGCAGGGGTCTCCCTTTGAGCCCTTGCGTGAGGCCCCTTTGTCCGTTTTGACGCTTAAGGTAGCCTCTTTGGTGGCTGACTTCTGTTAGGCGTGTTTCTGAGTTGGTGGCGCTTTCCATCAAACCTTCTTAGTTTGAGAGACACCAGGAAATGGTGGTGTTTCGTTTTAACTTCTGGGCCTGACAGTCCACTATCAGCAAGTGGATCCGTCAGGCTGTGGTTCAAGCCTATTCTGCTAAGGGGAAGGAACCTCCTTTCCGCCTTACTGCTCATTCTACTCGTGCTATTGGTGCCTCTTGGGCTTTTCAGCACCAAGCTTCTGTTTGCAAGGCCGCAACTTGGTCCTCTGTTCATACTTTTTCTAAGTTTTATAAGGTTGATGTTAGGGCCTCGGCTGATGCTGCTTTTGGCCGCAAAGTTCTGCAGGCGGCAGTGGTCTAATCTGCCCGCTGTTACTTTTGGGTATCCCACCCTACCTTACGGACACTGCTATTGGATGTCCCATGTGTAAGGAATCTTCTGGAACAGTACGTGCTGTATACTTGGAATAATACAATTCTGTGATTACTCACCTGTAGAATTGGTATTATAAGTATACAGCATGTCCTGTTCCATCCTTGTTATCATTATTCTTAGTTACCTCTGTATTGTTCACTTGTTCATTTGGGGTTTTTTGTTATTATCGTTCTCCCGGCTTCTTGTGAAACTGCTTGTCAATACTGGAGAATTTGTGGGAGGTCCCTGACTTATATGGGGCCGGAAGGAGCCACAAGCTGTTTTCTGCAGTCCAGTGCCATCTTGTGGATGTATTACCCATGTGTAAGGAATCTTCTGGAACAGGACGTGCTGTATACTTATAATACCAATTCTACAGGTGAGTAATCACAGAATTGTATTTTTATTTATTTATCCAACTTTTTCCATTGTTATACCAGTCATTCTGAAATCAGAAAGCTAGTCAGATGCCTAGTGAATGGCCTTAAGTGGCTCCCCTAAATTTCTCCCCCACTGGACGAAAAATATTTGAGGGGGCTTAACCCCATGCAGATGTTGTGGAATAACAGGCCGATTCTTTGCTGCAGAACTGCATGTGAGCGGCCATCTTGTCACACACATAAGCATGAGCGCAGAGCTTTGCCAACATCAGCCCACAACAAACTGAGAGAGATAAATGACTCAGCAGCTTGTGTATTATGTTATATAAAAACACACACTGAATTACCATCTCCTAAATAGAGATTGTTTGTGTGAAGGGAAACTTGCAACAATGTATCTTTATCACTCTTCACTGCGGACTCTGGATTTACCATACACCATTCAGTCAGTGTTTCTTCTGAAATGAGACAATTCTTTCAGCTGTGCAGAACAATGAGCCATCACAACTGATGGCTTCCTACTAGAAATAAAGGAGGAATGAACTGAAATGTGAGGCAATTTTTACTGCTATGATTGGGCTTTTATATAAGCTGTACTCCTGTATGGGGCAAAATAGCCGCTGCCATGCAGTTATGCAGCATAGAATCTGTCTATTCCATGACATTTGCATGGAGTTAAGCCCTCTCAAATAGTAAACATTGATTACCAGAGTGTGGCTTAAGAGGTGTAATTTACTGAACTTGCTTTTTTTGACTTTTGGTCTCCTTTAAAGATGAAAAATAAGGTTGCCTTAATACTACAGATAGCTTCTTTATTAGGCCCTCACGTTTCCACAATAAATGTTTTCCATTGTATTACTGTTCATAGACTTGAAAGATTGTTGGGCCATACAGGAATTATAGGTTATACAGGATTACAACTGTGAGGGGCTGTACTGTTGGCTCAACCCCTCTATACTTGTTTTTGCGGTATGTAGTATGTAATATATATATGTATGTGTGTATATATATATATATATATATATATATATATATATATATATATATATTATAGTTCTATAAGACGCACCAAGGATTTGGAGCAGGAAAAGAAGAAAAAATATATTTTGAACCAAATGTGCTAAGACACCGCCCCCCCCTCAAGAACTAAATTGGCAAGGTGCCTATAGGCAGTGTGGCATTCCCACCTCCCATTCCCATAGCATCCAGGCCACGCTGGTTGTTTGCGTGTGCCTGTGCCCCTGGAAGAAGCAGTGGCAGCAGTGGGGACAGTGGGCAGGCTTCAGTTACCCCTCTACCTCCCGCCTGCCACTCTTCGATCTTCTGGCCTCCCGGTGGCAGCCCGGCCAGCAGTGTGGGAGCCGGAGTGCCGGTAAATGTGAGTATACTTTTATAATATATATATATATATATATATATATATATATATATATATATTATTTTTTTTTTTTTTTCACACGCACATCCCACTCTCTCTCACACACACACACTTGTACTTTTATTCCCCAAAAAGTGTGTCTTTTGGGGCAACTAATACAGTATATAATATATATATATATATATATATATATATATATATATATATATATATATATATATATATTTTATAATGATTAAAACTGTTCTTAGCCACAGTTATGGGGCTTTCTACAGTTAGGATCGTTTGATGAATTATAGATGAGCTGGTATTAATTTATTAATGATTTGGCTGACTAAGTAACCACAAACATCATCATTTATCTAGCCAAAATTCCTCCTTTGTCTTAATCCCCCTATACTGCCTAACATGGGTCTCTTTAACAAGGAGCATGACGATGATCCTTTGTGCATGGGTTGATGATCGGCTGCATGGGCTGATTGACTGTGAGGTGGTTAGTGGAGCTTTTTTGCTGATAGCTAAATCCAGTGGATAAGTGCCCCAGGGAAGTTTCCAGGTGGCATGGCTGGTGTCAGTGCTGGGCATAGCAGGGCAGGTGCCATGGCCCCTTTGCCTTGGGAGAACCCACCTAATATGGTGGTCATGTGACACACCTCTTCCCAATGGTGAGCAGGTCATTCCCTTTCCCAATGCAGCCCCCATGCAGGATGCAGGGACATGCAGCAACTAGGACTGGGTATCAGCCAGTTTCAGTTTTCGTTTCAAAATCGCCTTTTTCTTTCTTGCGCTTTCTTAACTTTTGTCATTCCTTTTTTCTTTGCTTTTATTTTTTTTGGTCATTATGGAATACCTTCTTTTCTTTCTTTGTCATTTCTTATTTTCTTCTTTTTGTCATTCCTTATTTTCTTTTGGTAATTCTTTATTCCCTTTAATTTCTTTCTGTGTCATTCCTTCTATTCTTTCCTTGTGTCATTCCATCGATTCTTTCGTCTGTGCCATTCCTTCTATGCATTCTTTATTTATTTTTGTGTCATTCCTTCTTTCTTTCTTTCCTTCTTACTGACATTCCTTATATTTTTTTCTTTGTCATTCCCCCTATTCTTTCTGTGTTATTCCTTATATTTTTTCCATTATTTCTACCCTTGTCAGAAAGGGCAGCTATTTCAAGATGGGGGACTGAATCCTCAGAGGGCATCTCCTCTTTTGATGCCTCACTGTACAAATTGCTGCCTCCCTGCTGTGTTCTCCATGCCCGGCAGACCTGGCAGAAAATACTGCTGTATGGCCCCCTGGTGCTAGCTTCAAATACAGCAGGAAGCCATGGATCATGGCTAGGTGGAGTGTGCGGCTCGGGCAAGAGGTATCCTGGAGATATCCTACAAACCAGACCAAAAATCAATTCTGACTTTTGGTTCAGTTCGAGAGGTTGTAGGTTTTTACCTTTAAAATTGGAATCTGTTGGGGCTTGGGGTTAGGGTCTGAGCTCTGGTCTATGATAATCTCTGTTCTGCCCCCTCCTACATGCTTGGTTGAATTAAAAACATTAGCCGTACTGTTCAAGTATAATTAGAAGGAATTGTTTACAAAGATATCTTGTTCATATTCAGCTCCGTATGATATTTTTGGAGGTCAAGAGTGCTAGTAATATGCTTGACAGATTTATTTCTGAGTGTTTTATCAATTTGTTACAAGTGTTTATTAAAACTTGTTATAGCTCAGCATATTCCATTATCCTTCATTACCGTCATGTATACTTTGTTTTCCATAACCCTCACCCCATCTGTAATAAGCCATGTTTCCTGTAGTTTCATGATGGCAAGCTAGCATTGTAGTACTTCAGATCTGCAAAACCCTGAAAACTACTCAAAACATGGGCAGAAAGTCTACATAGACTCTCTCTGCCCATGATGCATTGGGCAATGGATCAGGCGTCCCTGCTCAGCATTGACAGTCCTTGGCCCCTAACTAAGGGATGACCCCTTACAGCTAAACTCTTTGCCGAAATATGCAAGTAGGATGTCTGTTAAATGCTGTCCCGAGCCAATGGTTCTTTTTAAATTCTATTCGTCTCTCAATCACAGAATGATGCATACTTTCTGCCAGAATCTTAGAGAGAACAGTAGACAGAGGTTAGTGGGTGGCATAATTGTTTATTTTACCTAGTTGTCAGAGCATGGAAAAAGATCAATTTTAATAGTTTTGCACTACTTTAGGATTACCTTATAAGTGCTTTTTACATGTATTTCGCTAAATCTGTTCTGTTCCATTACCACAATATAATACGTCTACTTTAGTAACCATAGGTAGTGCCTGTGCAGCCTTTGGTTGCAGCGTGTGTTGTGAATCTTGATTTAAGTATCTGTTCCTAAACTCCATCAAAAAGTCATTGTTTAATGGGGGCCTGTCATCTGTCTGTGGAGCACCCGTCTAATAAACCAGATATATTTTTTTCTTTTCCTTGCACTTATAGCAGTAATTGTGACTTTTCTGTCCGGCTGCTGTAGTTACCATGACAACCCAAGTGGATGACAAGACTTATTCCTTGTTTTCTGTTCTTGGATGAAGTTGCAGCTGCTAATGTGAGGCAAATCTCCAACTACTCCAACTTAACTACTGTATGTGCGTGGCTTGAATTAAGTGAAAAGTCGTTTTGCATAGTTTTCATGTATATCTTCAAATATCTTTGCATACAAGCAGCAGATTGGATTGGCCCCATCTCCCAATTACTTTATTAATAGCAGTCATGGGGAAGCAAGCAGAGGTTTTGCATACCCCCTGGTAGGGACCAGGACAAATTACTAGTGTAGGTGGTGATGTGAGCGAAAGCCTCTCAGAGGTTTACATGGTGCTGAAACCCCCTAGAGGTGTTTGAATAGATTATAATGCAACACCAACCCCTGTGGCCAGTAATTATTGGAAGATTTTCTATCTAAAACTAGAACTAGAAGGGATTATGAACTTTTCTAGGTCTAATGGTGGCTTTTTGCGACAATGGAGCTTCTGTAGTGCATGAGGCTGGGACAATTTAGATCACTCCGATGGCATGGGGTTGGGAAAATATGAATATCCTTAGGGTTATAATAAGGTAACCTGCAGGAATTCCTGGTGGGTATCCATTGGTCAGCGCTGTTGCCAGTTGCTACAGGCAAGGAACACTGGTCATTAAATCACCTCTTTGTAAGTAGATATGCTGAGCACGTAAGTTACTGCATGATGCCTAGGGGATGAAGAGACCATGGCTGTGGCATTGGGGGAGGGGCTCCATAGAGAGGTCTGAATTTATCCATCTAAATTTTGCCTTTTTCTACCTCTGACCCTATTTCTCTTCTACTTCTACTCCTTTCTATTCCTTCTTTAACATTCTCTGTTTTTGTCTTTTCACCTAGTTCTTACCTTTAATCCTTTTAGGATGAATCGCCTAAAGGATTAGCACGCCCTATAAACGGTGGAACGTTTGTGCTGCTAATTGCAAGCCCACTGCACAACATAATGATGCTATCGTATCATCAAGTTAAATTAGCCAAGATGTGTGGGATTTGACTGTATGTAACAAATGCTTATAATGATAAACATGAGTGTTCATTATGTCAAATGCGCACATACTGTCAGTCACAATTATTGGATAATTTGGATGTTTGATGATTTCCCATCTGTATTAATGGACACTCCACAAGGATGGTAAGATATTCTTAGGTTCTTAGAAACAAACTACACCCCAAATAAGGGTTTCCTTATCTAGCTAGGTTTTTGAACTGACTCAAGTCACCATTTTTGTGGTGTTGGGAAGATGGTGAATGAGATGAGATCGGGTTCTCTACCTTCTGCAATCCCCCATCTGTTTTCCATAGAACAGATGATTTTATGTTTCAGACTAGTAACAGTGACTGGGTTTCCAAATAAACCAGTTGGAACTTCTAGGTAGGATGTTGTCTGATCTTGGATCTTAAGGATATCTGATCCAATGTGTTTGTATTCTTTTTGGATTCCTGTACAGCAGGGGTGCTCAACCTTTTAAAAGCGCGGGCTGTTTTAGTGATATCCACAAACTCCCCTTATATGTCCTTTCACCATACCCCTACATACATATGTATCTCTCATGCTAGCAATACTCATGCTGATTGGCTTACCTTGCTAAATCTATGGGTCCGTTATTTCTGACCCTCCCCAACAGTCTCACATCATCCAGTACTCTCCTATCTATGCTCCCACAAGTACTCTTATTATTATAGAAAAACTAATTTCATGTCGGTTCTATTTACTGCTCCCACTTTCCTCACAGCAGGTCAGGATCCACTTCAGATTGCTCTGAGGAGCCACATGTGGCCCCTGGCCCCCAGGTTGCAAACATTTACAGTTTATTTGCTATGCAGTCGACTCAGTACATAGCAGTTTATTACTTTCCACAATTTCATCCACATTAATGAAAAAAGGCCCCTTGTGGTTCTGTTACCCTGGGGAAGTTTGGACAGATTGTAGCTTGCCAAGTCCTTCATGACTCTCAATGAAAATCCTGTTTTTTAGTAATGTTCTTTACATATTTGGCAACAATTTTGCATGCAGGCTTTAGAATCTGAGGCGAAAGATTACTTTCCTTAGATGTTTCTTTGAGGAAGCTTTTTTAGTTTTACTCCTGCTTTAGATGGCTTGAAACAAATGTGCATTGACCGTAGAGAAAAGTGTCCAACTTTTGGAAGTAGTGAAACTGGGTGTGGATAGGTTTCTGACCTGTCAGCTATAGATAGGTCAAACCAGGTAGATGCAATGATTATACAATGAACAATCTTCTCACTGGTGTACATGTATGATGTACCTCTTCCAACATATCGCTAAACTTTTATTCTAAGTGTGCCATACGCTCCACTTCCTTCTTCATGACATCTGGGTAATCTCCAGTAGAGGGCAAACTTCTGCAGAGATGAATATGCAAAAAAGAAAGCCTCTCCCGGTCCATATATACCTGGGACCTCCCACCAATTCCCCAGTTTCTTCTCTGCAGAGAAGGCGACAAGACAGAAGATGAGGACTTCTTTGCTTACAGGTAAGCCGGGCTCTGCCCGGCCTTCTATTATCCCTATTACTGCCAGGACCCTTCTAAATTACCCTGTATTGAGCCTCCCAGCTTAGGCTGCGGGTCCTGGTGAAGGTAGGAGCACCCTATGGGTGGAGCAGGAGCACTGCTCCACCGTGAGACCTCACTATGGGGTAGGCGGTTTCTAGGTTTCTTGGTGATCCTGGTGTGGGATGCCCCGTCCCGTTAGGCTTATGGCCGGCTCCTGGCTGGATTTCCCCCCTTCCGGGTCCCTTATTCCCCTCCACGGGGGGCTGGCCTATATTTCGTTTGGCCAATATTTCCTTTGGCCGATATTTCCTTTGGCCGATATTTCGTTTTACCCAGCCATTGTCACTGTGTGAGTGTTTCACGTGTGTGTGTGTGTGTGCTTGATGTTTACTGGCCTCACGGTCTGACTACAGCCTGGGGGAGCTTCTCCCCCTCAGGCTGCGTTCGGGAAGGGGGTCGGGTCGGGCTCTCGGCACGGCCGCGGTAGCCCCGCCCTCTTATTTGGCGCGATTACAGTGCTCATTGTCTAGGGGTCCGCGTTGCTGGGAGGGGGGGCGTGGCCTCGGAAAACGCGCGTTCTGCACTGGCCCGCCCTCCCCCTGCTCTCTCTTCCCAGGCACGAGGCTGCGTGGGGGCCATCTTCCCTGGCAGGCCGCTTTGCACTCGGGGTGGTAAGGGCCTGATGGCCATCTCTTTAGCTTGTGTGTGTGTGTGGGGGCCCCTATTTAGCGGGGGCCCCCACTGGCCTCTAACGTGTGTGTGTGTTTATACCTTATTTGCACTGTTTGACTGTGTTGTGGTATATATATAATATATATATTTCCATTGTGTGGCTGTAAGATCAAATGCTATTGCATTTTTTACACTGCTCTGCTCTTATGTGGCTTATTTTGTGTGTTACAGGTTGCCCTGTATATAGTGCATATTGCTGGACTCGAGCAATCTGGTGAAGGGCAGATCCTTTCTGGTCCCTTGTTGGGAGATGGTTACCACGGATGCCAGCCTGTCGAGCTGGGGAGGTTATTGGAAGAGTCATCAGTTCAGCGCGGTGTGGGGTCCCAAGGAGGCTCACACCCCCATCAATGTATTGGAGCTCAGAGCCATTCGACTGGTTCTGGCTCGGCTGACCACACAGTTACGGGGTCTTCCGGTTAAGGTGCGTTCGGACAACTGAACGGCAGTGGCTTACATAAATCACCAAGGAGGGACTCGCAGCAGGAGTGCCCTCAGGGAAGTCTCTCTGATCCTGCACTGGGCGGAGAGCAATGTTCCTTGCATTTCGGCAGTCTACATTCCGGGAGTGGAGAACACGGAGGCGGATTCCCTGAGCAGGGGATCCTCTCACCACGGAGAGTGGTCTCTCAACCCCGAGGTTTTTCTGGATCTTTGCCGCAAGTGGGGGACTCCGGAGGTGGATCTCTTTGCCTCGAGGCACAATCACAAACTTCCGGCCTTTGTGTCTCTTGGGATCCCCTGGCTTTGGCAGTGGATGCCTTGTCACTGGCTTGGAAGGACCTGGGTTTTCTGTACCTGTTTCCACCTGTCTCCATGCTGGGCAAGGTAGTTCGCAAACTGGTTTTCGAAGGGGCACCAGCGGTTCTGGTGGCTCCAAGGTGGCCAAGAAGGGTTTGGTACGCAGACGTTGTAAGGATGGCCTTAGACCAGTACAGGCTTCCCTTGCTGCCGGACCTGCTATCTCAGGGTCATCTACTTTACCCCAATTTACAAACCCTGGTTTTGACGGCTTGGCTGCTGAAACCTTCATATTGTTGTTCAGACCCTCATTAGGGCTAGGAAGCGGTCCTCTTCGGGCATTTACTATAGGACTTGGAGGTCATATATTGATTGGTGTGAGGCTAGGGCCTTGCCCTGCAGGGTTTTTTCTATACCCAGGATTTTGGAGTTTCTTCAGCATAATCTGGATCTTGGGTTCCAGCTTAGTACTTTGAAAGGACAGGTTTCTGCTCTGTCGGTTTTCTTCCAGGGGTCTTTTGCTTTACACCCGCTGGTTAAGACTTTTTTTCCAAGGGGTGGCGCATGTGCGGCCCCCTCGAAAGGTTGTAGTTCCTGTTTGGGATTTGAATTTGGTTCTTTCGGCTCTGCAGGGTCCTCCTTTTGAGCCGCTACTGGATATTGCTCTTTCGGTTCTCACTCAGAAGGTTGCCTTCTTGGTGGCTATTACCTCTGTTCGGCGGGTCTCTGAGTTGGCGGCCCTGTCGATTCAGGCCCCTTACTTTGAGAGACACCAGGATAAGGTGGTTTTTCGTTTTAAGCCGGATTTTCTTCCTAAGTTGGTTTCTGCTTTCCACCTCAATCAAAACATTGTTCTCCCTTCCTTGTGTTCTAAGCCTAACAATGACAAGGAGAGGGTTTTGCACAATTTGGATGTTGTTCGCTGTGTGAAGTACTATTTGGTGACTACTTCTTCCTTCCGCAAGACGGACGCTTTTTTCATGGTGCCCTGTGGGCCCAGGAAAGGTTTGGCGCCTGCTAAATCTACGATTAGCAAATGGATTCGTCAGGCCATTGTTGGGGCCTATTCTGCTAAGGGGAGGACTCCCCCTTTTAGGGTCACTGCGCACTCTACTCGTGCTGTTGGTGCATCCTGGGCTTTTCAGCACCAGGCTTCTGTTGAACAAGTTTGTAAGGCTGCTACTTGGTCTTCCGTTCATACCTTTTCCAAGTTTTACAAGGTTGATGTGCGGGCTTCAGCGGATGCGGTTTTTGGCCACAAGGTTCTGCAAGCTGCAGTGGTTTGAGTTGGTACATTCTTTACTGTTTCTGGTTCCCACCCATGACGGACACTGCTATTGGATGTCCCAGATGTCATGAAGAAGGAAGTGGAGTGTATGGCACACTTAGAATAATACTGTTTTGTGAGTACTCACCTTTAAAACGGGTATTATAAGTGTGCCATACACTCCACTTCGCCCCACCCCTTCTTTTTTTCAGGTATTCTGGGGCTTTTATATGGTGAACCATTGGTTTTAATTGTTACGGTTATATTTGGTTCTTCCTGGTCCCTTTACTGCTTTTATACACTTGGGAATTGCTGGGAGGTCCCAGGTATATATGGACCGGGAGGGGCTTTCTTTTTTGCATATTCATCTCTGCAGAAGTTCGCCCTCTACTGGAGATTACCCAGATGTCACGAAGAAGGAAGTGGAGTGTATGGCACACTCATAATACCCGTTTTAAAGGTGAGTACTCACAAAACGGTATTCTTTTACCAAATACAAGCCTTACCCTCAAGGGTTAGGTATTGGCATTCCGTGTGTTAGTAAAGGCTTTGGTAAAGAGGTGAGGCAAACCTGCACTTTGTTTAGTTGTCTGACCTGTGATAGAGGTCAGAGCATAAGCTGTCTTGATACCTGCTTCTGCAAACATTTCTGTGACTGACTGCATAGTCTGATACATTGCTCCAGTGCTGAAAAAGCGCTGTGTGGGGTTTAAGAGTGCATTAATAATCGAGATGTGCTCAGATAAGTCTCTGGAACGCTGGCAGCTACTCCGAATCTGTTAAGCAGCAGTCTTGCTTGTTAAGATTCAGTCCACGTCTGCCTCGTCTTCTTATATTTGCTAGACTATAAACTTCTGAAGGATTTCAAGATGTGTTTTCAGTTGGTTATTGTCAGGTTTTAGGAGAGCATCTTAATATATCCTCTACTTCATTTGAAAAATATTTTTTATTAAAAATGTCAGTCCTTCTAACTGTTTTGCTGGGCACCAGGAAATGTGACCTGTCTCCTTTGTCTGTGTAACAGGATTCTGTCATGCCTTTCCAGGAGCCGCACGTAGATGACAAAAGCAACGAGGTTGAGATTCCCCCTGAAGACCCTGATCAAAGTAAGTTGCACGCTAGCCTGTGAAAATGCCCTGTAATTTGAAAAGGAGACTATCGCTGGGACTGTAATTTAATTGCTGTGTCTGTAATAGTATTTTTCTTTTTGTCCCTTTGTTGCCTAAAGCAACATTTGAGCTATTAGCAAGGTCTTTGGGTACCAGGAAGAGAAAGAGTGCACATCTAGAATTTGCTACACAGCCGAGTGACTTTGTCCTTCTACTTGTTCATTATGATGTGTCGCTGTGTGCAGCCACTGGATCTAAAGGTTCATGAGCTGCAGAGACTACAAGCCTCAATGCCTTTTAATACACAGAAAATGTCTCACAAAAGGGCATGTGCAAAAATTCAATGTGATAAAAAAAATATTTAGCATCATGTATGTAGACATATTTATTGTTGGATGGCAATTGTTGGCATGATATGACATTTTTATTATTGTTTGTTTATATAGCGCCATCATCTTCCGTATCGCTGTACAAAGTAGTAATTACAGACGGGGTAGAAACATACAGTACATAGACTATTACAAAAGCAGTATTACAGAGTTTACAATGAATATTCTGAATATAAGATACAAAAGGAGGGAGAGCCCTGCCCTTGTGAGCTTACAGTCTAAAGGATGAGGGGTGGAGATGAGGGGGAAGGATCACAAACAGTCAACATTGAGCTTTGTAGCATGTGCCCTTTAGAGACATATTACACATTTTTTGTTGTCCCCCTTTTTTCTTTTGAGACGTAAAGATGCTCTCATGTGACCTAATGATCACCTGAAAGGTCGGCCTAATGTTGTGGCAGGCCATAGTGAGCGTGACATTTTGTACAGAGCTGAACTTGTGCTTTTTTTCTGTCTTATACATTTCATCTTCTGGTCGAGGTGGGGGTGGTTCAGCGGAGGATGATGATCTGATGGGTCTATAGACAGCTGCAGCTAATAGACAGACTCCTTCGAAAAAGCAACTCAAGATCCAAGTAGGTCCATAGCTTTGGAGAGGAAAGGCGATTGTGTGGAACTAAACCCTAAGGCTACATGAGAGTATGCTGCAGTGTTTCAACAGGTAAAGTTGAAGTCATGGAAGGTGGTGTTTATCAAATTACATAGGAACGGCAAACAGCTCTGATTGGACAAGAGCCCACGCATGCGCCGTTGGACCGGGGAAAGTTGAGTGAATGACCTGGGGGGTTTCACACAGCAGGGCATTCCAGTTCGGGATGCCCCAGAGGCGAGCTGCCCTGGGTTTTGTTCCACTTTAAACCAAGCTGAGCAAGAGCTATACTTCAGATTTAAATAGTGTCCCGGAATCTGGTGCTGCTACATTGTCTTTTTGTCTTTCGCATAGCTGAAAGCTGGCTGTGTGTCTTCAGAGCCATAAGGATTTCAGCCCGTATACATAATGCATCCAGCAGGGAGTCCTGAGAGGACCCAGTACACTATACTGTATTGACTTTTGCTTTCTCATCCTCCTAACATTTACAGCAAATAATAAATGCTCTAATTAGTGTGATAACCCTCTGCCTTGTCACAAAGCAACAGCAGCACATGCAGTGCAGAGATGATGATGGGGGAGTTGATCTGCCGCTGGTCTGAAAGAGCACTAGCGCTGATTTTTGGACAAATATTCAGACCGCAAAAAAAGAAAGGGGACAGAGGAGGAAAACCTGCTTCCCTTAACCCTTGCAATACAGATTACATCACAGGATCAGCCTTTGTTCATTTACGGGCTTACTGGGCAATTTCTAGCCCACTTGGATCCCACAAGTGCGACTACACACCACAACAAACTGGATAGCAATAGCGCACCATAATACCACAAGAGCATTAAAAGGAAGGGACAAGAGGGCATGCCTTACTTTTGTAAAAGACTTCCACAAAATGGCATGCAACTGTTGGAACCTGGCAACAAAACAAAAATCTTTTTTACATCAACAGCATTGCTGCTAACCCTATGTAAATCCTAAACCCTTCTCTTTTACTGCCATCTGTTGGCCATAGCATACACTGCTAGTGTTGTCTGTTATAAAATCGGCATGCCATGACTTAGATTGCTACAGTTGTAACTACAAATGCAATGGAGTTTATCTGGACCCATAACCTGTTAAATAAGCAATGTCATAGGATAGTACCCTTTTTTATGCTTTTTTGTGACCTGCTGATAACAAATGCCAGCATTCATTTTTGCAACATGAGTACTTCCTGTTTTACTTTCTAGTGGCCTCCTCCCCCTTTTCACTTATTATTCAATTACCCCTCTACATGCCCCTTACTTCTACAGAATAATTTGTATGTGCCTAGCCCTATAAAACTTTTTATGCCTCACATGAAAATATTTGTTATGCTGGAATAGATGGCGTCCAGCCTTCCTTATGTTCTACAAGAAGAATAACAGGTGTTTTTTTCCCTCTTTCTGATCTGTTTAACACTTTAAGTGCCAGGCTACGTTTCACTATTTTGCGCTACACATGTTCAACCTTGATTTTTGAAGGAATTTCCAAGGATTTCCCAGGAAAATTATATATTCCCAGTATGTCACACACCCCGCTTCCGAATATTCATGACACTTGGGTAACTGTCCTGTAGAGAGCGATCTTGCAGAGATGACATGAAAAAAGGAGCCCCTCCTGGCCCATAAATACCTGGAACCTCCCACCATTCCCCAGTCTTTCGTCTCTGCAGTCGGCGAGCAAGTCAGAAGATGGTTGTCTCCTCCTTGCAGGTAGCCGGGGTAACCCCCTGGCCTTTTGTTTCTATTGCTGCCTGAACCTTTTTTAATTTAAACTATAGCAGTATGCCTCCCAGCCTAGGCTGAAGGTCCAGGCAATGGTAGGCTGCACCTTGTGGTGTATATGGGAGCTAGCTCCCCCTGTGAGACCCCAGGGGGTCTCAGGGGTAGGCGGTGTCCGGGTTGGTGATCCCTGCTTGGGATGCCCCATCCCTCTTACCCTTTCACCTATTGGTGTGGGTTCTTCCCCCTACTGTGTCCCTCTGTGCCCCTTGGGGGGGGGGGCCTTTTCTCCTGTGGGTTGACTTACTTTATTTGGGGGAAAAGGTGTGTGGATTGTGTGTTTGTATGTGTTTTTGCGGCCGTTGTTGGGGCCGGCTTCACTTTTCAACAGGTGCTCGTTGTGGCCCGTCCATCCCCACCCCACCCCCCCCCCCCTCGATGCCGGCTTCTCTCAAGCACTCTTTCTGGCCTCGCTGCCTGCTTTGCTGCTCTCCCTCTCATTCCCTTGCTGCTGTGAGGGTTGACGGTCGCTGCTTTGCTGCGGTGAGTGGATTTTATTTATTTCACCATTTTTAACTGTCTTATATGGTGGGTGATGTGCATGACACTTATGTCTGTTCTCATGTCTTCTAGGTGGGATCCCTTCTTTTGAAGTTTAAAGAGGGAGTTCTCCCGGTCCTAGGGTCCCTTAGAGTTTAAGTTAAGGTTTCCAAAAAAAATAAAAAATCCTCCCACTGGGGACCTGAAGGGGCATCCCGGGTAGCTTAATAGCGTAAATCCCTCTGGTCATTGCGACTACATTAAAATCACCATATGGAGGCTTCTCAGGATACTGGGCTTGGGCTCCCCTCGGGGCAACCCCGGCAGTGTGTGGGTTGTGGGGCATCCCTCGCGGGGGATAACGCAGCAGTCGGGGCCCAGGCGTCTGGGTCCGGGGTCCCGGCCTCATCTCCTTTCCCACCCTGCCTTATCCGTACCCCTAGTGATGTTGTCACAGGTGGGGAGTCGCAATCTGATGTATGTGCCAGACTGGCTAATATTGAGAAATGTATTTCTGGCTCTGTTGCCAGAAAGGCCTCGGCTAAGCGAAAGCATTTGTCTCCAGCCGCGCCGGCCTTTGAGTTTGATGATTATGATTTCCTTGACTGGTCTGATTATTCCCCGCTAGAAGAGGGGGAATTATTTGAGGATTCTGAGGGTTCTGACAATCAGCAGTTTGTTGGTGCTGATACTGAGCAAGGGCAGGGGGATGCTGTGGATACCCCGAAGGTCTTGGCTCACCTTTTTGAGGTTCTGGCAATTTCTCCTCCTGAGGAGGCCACTCCTCAAAAAGGGGACTTCTTTGGGACTTCCAAGCCGCGCCTGGAGTTCCCAAATCAAAAGCATTTTGATGGCATTATTCTTAAGGAATGGGAGAAGCCTACTCGGCTTCCAGGTATTCCTCAAGGTTGGGATAAAAAGTCTTCCGGTGGACGTGGTAAAACTATGGTCGTCCCCTCCCGAGGTGGATGCCCCGGTGCTCAGGTTATCCAATACTTCTATTTTGCATTCTCCTGACTCCACCACTCTCAAAGATGAATTGTTCATGTCCTTTGTGCTTGCCGCCTTGGATGACACCATGGTCATGTGTGGCAGAAGCTCGGCCTTGCTTGTAGCTATTCGGCGGTCGGTATGGTTGCGCCAGTGGGCGGCTGATTTTGTGGCCAAAAAGTCGCTTACAGCACTTCCCTTTGTGGAATTGCGCCTCTTTGGAGAAATATTAGATTCTGTCACGAAAGGAGGGAAGTTACCTCAGCGTAAGAGGCAACGTCGTCCCTTTCGGGGGGCGGCCTCCTTTAACCCTTCCTTTCGTGGTGCCAGAACTGGCAGAGTTTTGGCCTTCTCTACCCTCAGAGGTGATTCCTGGAGTAGAGGCAAAGGTCGTGCCTGTCCAGGTCACAACTGGAGTTCCAAACCCAAGCCCGCTGCTAAGCCTGCTCAGCAATGAGGGGGCGCCCTCACCCTTGCGGGTGGGGGGACGGCTGCGGCACTTCTTCCAGGTCTGGGACCAGGAGGTCTCGGACAAATGGATTCTGGAAGTGGTGTCTTCCGGTTACAAGCTGAAATTCGAGATCCGGCCTCCTCCCAGATTCTTCAGGTCTCGAGTGCCTTCGGATCCACTGGCCGCACAGGGGCTCCGGGCGGCAGTAAGTTATCTGCTAGACATGGCTGTCATTTGCCCAGGGCCTTTCGCGGAAAGGGGCTTGGGATTCTATTCCAATCTATTCACAGTACCCAAGAAGGACGGCTCCGTTCGACCCATTTTGGATCTGAAGCTCCTCAATCGGTTTATCCGCTTCAGGAAGTTTCTCATGGAAACCTTGTGGTCAGCCGTCGATTCTCTTCGTCAGGGGGACTTCATGACGTCCATAGACATCAGGGATGTTTATCTGCATGTACCTATCTTCCTGGCACACCAGAGATTCCTCAGGTTCGTGGTGGAAGATCAGCATTTTCCGTTTGTGGCCCTTCCATTCGGGCTTACCTCGGCTCCGAGGGTGTTCACCAAGGTATTGGCGGGGGTGATGGCCCTCCTCAGAGTCCAGGGCATTTGCATTGTACCATACCTGGACGACCTTCTCATTTTGGCTTCCTCTATCAGCCAAGCGGAGCTAGACACCAGAGTGGTGGTATCCACGCTGGAGAGTTTCGGTTGGGTGATCAACTATTCCAAGTCCTCCCTCTCCCCGTCCAGGGAGGTTTCGTTTCTGGGCATGACTCTGGATGCCTTTCAGGCCAGGGTGTTCCTTCCTCAGCCCAAGATTCTTCTGATCCAAGATTTGGTTTGGCTTCTGCTTTCCAATCCTCGCCCGTCTATCTGGCTAGGGATGAGATTGGTAGGTCTGATGGTGGCTTCCTTCGAGGCCGTCCCTTTTGCCCAGTTTCACATGAGGACGCTTCAGCTCCATCTTCTAGCGACTTGGGACAAGTGACCGCTGTCATTGGATCAGTCTTGTCTGCTGTCTCCCCGGGCTCAGCAGTCCCTTCAGTGGTGGCTAGTGTCAAGCAATCTGTTGAAGGGCAGATCCTTTCTGACCCCTTGTTGGGAAATGGTCATCACGGACGCCAGGCTGGGGGGCTTCTGGAGGGAACATCAGTTCCAGGGGTTATGGGGGCCTCGGGAGGCTCATACCCCTATCAACGTTTTTGCAGCTACGGACCATTTGGTTGGTTCTGTCTCGCTTGACTCTATTGCAGGGATTGCCAGTTCAAGTCCGATTGGACAATCGGATGGCGGTCGCTTACATCAATCACCAAGGAGGGACTCGCAGCAGGAGTGCCCTCAGGGAGGTATCTCTGATCCTTGTTTGGGCAGAGAGCAATGTCCCATGCATCTCAGCCATTTACATCCCGGGAGTGGAGAACACGAAGGCGGATTCCCTGAGCAGGAGATCCTCTCGCCGAGAGAGAATGGTCTCTCAGTTCCAAGGTATTCCAGTCCCTTTGTCACAAGTGGGGGACTCGTGGATCTTTTTGTCTCTCGTCACAATCACAAGCTTCCTGCCTTTGTGTCTCTGTCTCAGGATCCTCTGGCCCTGGCAGTGGATGCCATGTCCCTGGCTTGGAGGGAACTGGGGTTTCTGTACCTGTTCCCCCCTTTCTCCATGGTGGGCAAAGTGGTGCGCAAGCTGACTCTAGAAGGGGCACCAGCAATTCTGGTGGCTCCAAGGTGGCCAAGACGAGTGTGGTTCGCAGACGTCGTGCGGCTGGCAGTAGATCAGTTTTATCTGCCTCTTCTTCCGGATCTTATCACCCAGGGTCAGCTACGCTACCCCAATTTACCAACGCCGGCTTTGACGGCGTGGCTGCTGAAACCTCCATCTTAAAGGAGGAAGGTCTTTCTGATGCGGTGGTTCAGACTCTTGTTAGAGCTAGGAAGAAATCTTCCTCTAACGTCTACTATAGGACTTGGAGGTCTTATATTAACTGATGCGAGGCTAGGGCCTTGCCTTGTAGGGTGTATTCTTAGTATACAGTATGTCCTGCTCCAGATATAGTACTTACACTTGGGTTATCCTCCGCCAGATGGCGCTGCACTGCAGAGACATGCAAAACAGGCTCCTCCCGGCCCTCAAATACCCAGGGACCTCCCACAAATCCCCAGATTTCTCTGCAGTGCTGACTGCGAAGACATGAAGCATCACTCTCTCGCAGGTGAGCGGAGCTATTAAAGCCTGCGGCCCTGTTGGACTATTCCAACCTGTCCTCCTTGTAACGTGCCTCCCAGCCTGGGCTGCGCTGGTCGGGTGAAGGTAGGCAGCACCATGCGTGCTTATGGAGCCATGCTCCACCGCAGTCCCCCACCAAAGGGTAGGCAGTTTAGGCTGATGGTGAGCCTCTAAGGGATGCCCCTCCCGCATTATTGCCCATGCCCCGTGTAGCGGTGGGCCCTGTACAAAGGGTCGCCATCCTCCCTCGTTCCCCCCGTAGCCCGGGGGGGAAAGAAAGGGGGGGGGTGTAGGTGGTCTCAGTGTATTGGTTTACACGCTAGTGGCCTTTAGTAATGTCATTGACTTGTATACTCGGTGTCAGACGCGCTGATTCGCAGCCTTATTTGTGTTTCTGCCGCCGCCGCGCGCGCCTCTTTGCTTCATCGATTCCCAACTGGGACATGATTGAAGTGCTCTTGTCACACAAGTGTTGCAGGGTGTCTCACTGGTCATGTGTGCACTCATAGCACGGATGGGTAAATTATCTGGCTGTGCTGCGCCGGGCGGCAGCGTCGTCATTGGCAAAACCATCTATTCTGAGTGTGTCATACACCTCGCTCCTCATGACAACCCTGTCTACTGGCTTAGAGCTTCGCGCTCTTCGGGGGGGCGGGGACCTGACTTGGTGTGCTCTGCATCATGGGCCGCTCTGGCCCGCCATTCGAGGTTCGCTTGGCGCCATTTTGATGGTAGTCGCGCGCGTGTGGTATCGGTCCCCCTCCTTCCGCAGTCTGTAAGTGCCCTCACGGGCGATTTTTCATGCTCCTTGCTTACTGTGCATGGTTCTGACAAGCTTTTTTCCCCTTATGTCTTTCAGGCCAATCACCTGAAGGGTCTGGCTGTGCAGGTGCGCTCAGACAACAGGACGGCGGTTGCCTACATCAACCATCAGGGAGGGACCCAGAGCAGAGGTGCCCTCCAGGAGGTGTCGCTGATTATGACATGGGCGGAGGCCAATGTTCAATGCATTTTGGCCGTGTATATCCCCGGGGTAGAGAATCTACTGGCAGACTCTCTGAGCAGGGGGACTTCCCGTCAGGGGGAGTGGTCCCTCTGCAACAGGGTATTCCAGTCCCTGTGTCAACGTTGGGGTCTACCGGATGTGGAACTGTTCGCATCCTGTCACAATCACAAGCTCCCGGTCTTTGTCTCGCTGTCTCAGGATCCTCTGGCCTTGGCCACGGATGCTCTGTCAATGTCATGGAAGGAATTTCGGCTCCTGTATGTCTTTCTTCAGTTTCCCCTGCTGAGCAGGGTTCTGCGCAAGATTGCTCTGAAAAGGGTGCCAGTGATTCTGGTGGCCCCAATGTGGTGGATACCATGGTGCAGGCTAGGAAGAAATCTTCTTCTGCCATCTACTATAGGGTATGGTGTACTTACATTGATTGGTGTGAGTCTAGGTGTCTTCCCTGTAGGGAGTTCTTAGTCCCCAGGGTTCTGGAGTTTTTACAGCATGGATTAGAGTTGGGTCTAAAACTCAGTACTCTGAAGGGTCAGGTTTCTGCCCTGTCTGTCTTATTTCAGAAGTCTTTTGCTCAGCATCCCTTGGTTAAGACCTTCTTTCAGGGGGTCACTCATGTGCGTCCCCCACGTAAGCCTATAGTCCCTGTTTGGGATTTGAACTTGGTTTTGTCTGCCTTGCAGGGTGTTCCCTTTGAGCCTATTCAGGATGCTGCTATGAATGTACTTACCCTCAATGTTGTCTTTCTGGTGGCTCTTACTTCGGTCAGGCGTGTGTCTGAGCTGGCGGCTCTGTCTATTCAGCCCCCATATTATGAGAGACACCAGGACAAGGTGGTGTTCGCTTTAAGCCAGACTTTTTGCCTAAAGTGGTGTCTGCTTTTCATTTAAATCAAGATATTGTTCTTCCTTCTCTTTTTCCTAATCCTAGCAACACTAAGGAAAGGGTTCTGCATTCTTTGGATGTGGTCAGGTGTCTGAAGTATTACCTGGTAGTCACTGCGGCTTTCAGGAAGACTGATGCTCTTTGTGTGGTCCCTTCTGGTCCTAGGAAGGGTTTGGCTCCTGCCAAGTCTACTATTAGCAAATGGATTCGTCAGGCTGTGATTCAGGCCTATTCTGCTAAGGGGAAGAATCCTCCCTTCCGCCTTACTGCTCATTCCACTCGTGCTATTGGTGCCTCTTGGGCCTTCCAGCACCAGGCTTCTGTTGAACAAGTTTGCAAGGCCGCTACTTGGTCTTCTGTTCATACCTTTTCAAAGTTTTACAAGGTTGATGTTAGGGCCTCAGCTGATGCTGTTTTTGGCCGCAGGTTTTGCAGGCGGCAGTGGTCTAAACTGTCTGCTGTCACCTTTTTTGTTGGGGATCCCACCCTACTTACGGACACTGCTATTGGATGTCCCAAGTGTAAGTACTATATCTGGAGCGGGACGTACTGTATACTAAGAATAATACAATTCTGTGAAGTACTCACCTGTAGAATTGATATTATTTGTATACAGTACGTCCTGCTCCACCCCACCCTGTTTTTTTGCATTATTCTGGATCCCCTGTATGGTGATTGTTATCTTTGTTATAGTTACCACTTGTTTTGGGTGATTAAATTCTCCCGGCTTCTTGTTCACTGATTTTTAATGCTGGGGATTTGTGGGAGGTCCCTGGGTATTTGAGGGCCGGGAGGAGCCTGTTTTGCATGTCTCTGCAGTGCAGCGCCATCTGGTGGAGGATAACCCAAGTGTAAATACTATATCTGGAGCAGGACGTACTGTATACAAATAATATCAATTCTACAGGTGAGTACTCCACAGAATTGTATTTTTCTATTCCCAGAATTCTGGAGTTTCTTCAACATGGTCTGGACTCGGGGTTCCAGCTTAGTACTTTGAAGGGGCAGGTTTCTGCCCTGGCGGTTTTCTTTCAAAGGTCTTTTGCCCTTCATCCCCTGGTTAAGACATTTTTTCAGGGGGTTACTCATGTGCGGCCTCCTAGAAAGCCCTTGCTGCCGGTATGGGATTTAAACTTGGTTCTGTCGGCTCTACAGGGGCCCCCTTTTGAGCCGATGCATGATATTGCTCTTTCTCTGCTCACTCAGAAAGTTGCCTTTTTGTTGGCTATTACCTCTGTTCGGCGTGTCTCTGAGTTGGCGGCCTTTATTCAGGCTCCTTACTTTGAGAGGCACCTGGACAAGGTAGTTTTCCGCTTTAAGCCGGATTTCCTTCCTAAGATGGTTTCCGCCTTCCACCTCAATCAGGATGTAGTTCTTCCTTCCTTGTGTCGTAAGCCTAGTAATGACAAGGAGAGGACCTTACATTCTTTGGATGTGGTTCGATGTGTGAAATATTATTTGGTGGCTACTTCTCCTTTTCGTAAGACGGACGCCTTTTTCGTGGTGCCCTCCGGGCCCAGGGAAGGTCTGGCGCCCGCTAAGTCTTCCATTAGTAAATGGATTGGACGGGCCATTGTTGGGGCCTATTCTGCCAAGGGGAAGGTTCCCCCTTTTCGTGTTACTGCTCATTCTACTCGTGCTGTTGAAGCATCTTGGGCTTTTCAGCACCAGGCTTCTGTTGAACAAGTTTGCAAGGCTGCTACTTGGTCTTCTGTTCATACTTTTTCCAAGTTTTATAAGGTTGATGTTCGGGCCTCGGATGCTGTTTTTGGCCGCAAAGTTCTGCAAGCTGCAGTAGTTTAAGTTTGCATTATTGCCTTTTTGGGATCCCCACCCATTATGGGCACTGCTATTGGATGTCCCAAGTGTCATGAATATTCAGAAGCGGGGTGTGTGACATACTGGGAATAATACCATTTTGTGATAACTCACCTGTAAAATGGTTATTACAAGTATGTCACACAACCCGCTTCATCCCGCCCTTTTTTGGTTTTCTGGGATCCTTTATATGGTGAACCTTTTTCTTTGCTGTTTACATTTGGCTCTTCCTGGTCCCTTTACTGCTGTCTTATACTGGGGAATGGTGGGAGGTCCCAGGTATTTATGGGCCAGGAGGGGCTCCTTTTTTTCATGTCATCTCTGCAAGATCGCCCTCTACAGGGCAGTTACCCAAGTGTCATGAATATTCGGAAGCGGGGTGTGTGACATACTTGTAATAACCATTTTACAGGTGAGTAATCACAAAATGGTATTATTGTTTTTTTCAGCAGAGTCTGGGCTTCCACATGAAATGTCTTGTATGGCCTTTTTTAGTGGATTCTCAATACTTTTGGGTGAAATATATGCAAAAATAATTTTAAAAATCTATTTTTTGCAATTTGTAGTGTTTTTTTTTTTGTAATAAAAAATGTAAGTTTGTCAATAAAATTTTATTGCGTGTGAAACCCCAATTTCTCCCGGTCACAGTGGTACCACATATGTATTGGTAGACACCCTTTCCTGCCCAGGAGACTCCCCAAAACTGAAACAGACCTTTAGGAGATTTTCTGATAAAATACAACTGTGATATGCACACCTTTCGGTTTTTACAGAAAAACAACCCCTACATTTGAAATATCCCCCACAAACTATATATTCTCTGGAAGTACAAACCTCAAGCTTTCTAGGCGTATCAGGCTTGTTTATGTGGGCGTAGTTTTCTGGAAGTAATCCCTCAATCAATTCTTTGGTTGCACAGAGTTTCCCTAAAAAAGAATAAAAAGGAAGAATCAAGCCACATTTTCCTAAAAAAAAAAAAAAAAAATATATGCAAACAAGAAAAAAAACAAGTAAAATCTGAAAAAGCAACATCCCCCCAACAGAACAATACCCAACATGCAAAGCTACTGTCAAGGGAAGAGTTGGCAAACACCCCAAAGTAAAGCATGCGCATAACGGTAATTTTACTTGAAAATTTCTGCTCTGCAGACAAAGTGCGCACCTTGCAATTTTTCAACCAAAACAACCCTTTACATTTGGAATATCCCCCATAAACCATATATTCCCATGAAAGTACACATGTTAAGCTTTCTAAGCGTACCCAGCTTGTTGTAGTGGGATCATCTTTCTGGAAGTAATCCCTCGAAGAATTCTAAGGTTGCACAGGGTTTCCCTAAAAAAGTATAAAAAAGCTGAATAAAAAACATGTTTTCCTAAAATATCAATATGCAAACAAGAAAAAACAAGCTAAATACGAAAACGTCCAGCAGAACAATACCCAATATGCATAGGTACTATTAACCCTTTTAATTGCCAGTCTACTTGACTACACCCTCTTTTGACAGGTCATTTTTCCCCATTTTGTGCCATGTTTAACCGTGATTTTTGCTGAAATTTCCAGGAAAATTATATATATATATTTTTGCAGCAGAGTTTAGGCTTTAACATGAAATGTCTTGTTTGTAATTTTTCTACTGTTTTTTTAAATATTTTTTGCGTAAAAAAAAAAAAATACTTTTTAGACAATTGTCTCCTTTATTTTTATTAATGAACACCATATTGCATGTGAAAGCTCCATTTCTCCCGATTACAACGGTACTACATATTTATAGGTAGCCCCCCCTATTCTTGCCCAGGAGACCCCCCAAACTGAAAAGAGCACTTTATAACGTTTACAAATAAAATACAACTACTATCCACACTATAAACATACTAAGGAGGGAGCTGTGGTCAGAATTGGTGTGATATATAGGCCCCCTGGACAATCTGAGGATCTAGATAACCTGTTAATAGATGAAATCAGTGGGATGGCAGAGAAGGGGGACATTGTAATTACAGGTGACTTCAACATGCCTGATGTGGACTGGAATATCCCAAGTGCATCGACATGCAAGAGCAGGACTATATTAGAGGCACTTAATGGAGTGTCTCTAAAACAACTTGTGACATTGCCAACTAGAGGAGATAACATTCTGGACTTAGTTCTGACCAATGGGGATCTGGTGTCAGAGGTCAGGGTTAAAGAAAATCTGGGTTCCAGTGACCATCAATGCTTATGGTTCAGAATAAAAACAGACATTGTGCAATCACACACCAGAACCAAAGTGCTAGACTTTAGGAAGACAAACTTCAAGGAAATGGCGGAGTATGTAGAAAGAAAATTAGGTGAGTGGAACAGAGTAGCAGAAGTGAGTGCCCAGTGGTCAATATTAAAAATGGCCATCTTAAAGGCAGCTAAGCAATATGTGAAACAAACTAGCAAGAATAAAAGGAAGAAGAAACCATTATGGTTTACTAGGGAAGTCAGCACTATCATAAAAGATAAGAAGTCTGCCTATAAGAAGTATAAAGTAAGTGGAAGTGTAGCTTACAGAGAGGCATATAAAATTAAACAGAGGGAAGCAAAACTAATTATAAGGACTGGTAAAGGGCAAAAAGAGGAAGAAATGGCCAAATCTATGAAGAGGGGAGATAAAACCTTTTTCCGATATATTGGTGACAGAAAGAAGAAAAACAATGCAGTCTCAAAAATTAGAAATAGGGAAAATAAATATATTGATGGAGATAAGGCTGTGGCTGACCATCTGAATAGCTACTTTTGTTTGGTATTTTCAGATAGTAGCAGGCATGGTCATAGCACAACATCCAGCTGAGAGGGTACAGCTCCGGAGTTTCTGGAGGCTGATGTCTTAGCCGAGCTGGCACATCTAAAGGTAAGTAAGGCAATGGGTCCAGATGGAATCCACCCCAGAGTTCTAAGGGAACTTAGATTTGTGATTGCAGCCCCTCTAACTGATTTACTTAACCATTCCCTTTCAACTGGTGAGGTTCCAGAGGATTGGAGAATGGCCAATGTCGTACCAATCCATAAAAAGGGGAGTAGAGAAGAAGCCAGTAATTACAGGCCAGTTAGTTTAACATCTATAGTGGTCAAATTAATGGAAACAGAAAAAAACAGATAATTTCCCATCTAAAAATAAATGACATATTGGACCCAAAACAGCACGGGCAGATCATGTCAGACCAATCTTATTGATTTCTTTGACAATGTCACTAAAGTGTTAGATGAAGGTGGTGCTGTGGATATCGCCTATCTGGATTTTAGCAAAGCCTTTGACACTACCACATAAGGAGCTCATAGATAAGTTATTGAAGGTAGGACTCAATCCCTGGATAGTTCAGTGGATTTCCAGTTGGCTGAGGGATCGGTATCAGAGCGTTGTTGTAAATGGCGTGCAATCTGAACAAAGGCGAGTTACAAGTGGTGTGCCGCAAGGCTCTGTCCTGGGCCCCATTCTTTTTAATATATTTGTAAGTGACATAGGAGAAGGCTTGGTAGGAAAAGTTTGTCTGCTTGCTGATGATACAAAGGTTAGTAATAGGGTGGATATTCCTGGAGGTGTCTGCAACATGGAAAATGATTTAGCTTTACTGGATAGATGGTCAAAACTGTGGAAACTAGAGTTTAATGTCTCTAAATGTAAAATCATGCACTTGGGTAGAAGGAATCCCTGCTCTGAGTACCGGCAGTACTGTGTTAGCCAGGACCTCGGAGGAGAGAGATTTAGGGGTATTGATTACTGATAGCTGCAAGATGAGTGGACAGTGTAGCCAGGCAGTGGGAAAAGCAAGCAGGATGCTCGGCTGCATAGCTCGAGGCATCACCAGTAGGAAGAGGGAGGTTGTGATGCCGCTGTATAGAGCCCTGGTAAGGCCACAGCTAGAATACTGTGTGCAGTTCTGGAGACCTTACCTGCAAAAAGACATTATTCAAATAGAACGTGTCCAAAGGCGGGCAACGAAAATGGTGGAAGGACTTAAACTTAAAACTTATCAGGAGAGACTTAAAGAACTTAATTTGTACAGTCTGGAGGAAAGAAGGGAGAGGGGGGACATGATTGAGACCTTTAAATATGTGAAAGGATTGAATAAGGTTCAGGAGGGAAGTGTTTTTAAGAAGAAACTTAACGATAGAACAAGGGGGCACAACCTGAAGCTAGTCGGGGGGAAGATCAGGAGCAATGTTAGAAAATATTATTTTACAGAAAGAGTAGTAGATGCTTGGAACAAACTTACCAGCAGAGGTAGTTGAAAAATCAACAGTCACTGAATTTAAACATGCCTGGGATAAGCACACATCTATCCTAAGATAAAGAGTACATACAGTATGCACATAAGGGCAGACTAGATGGACCGTATGGTCTCCTTCTGCCGTCAACTTTCTATGTTTCTATAAGGGATTAATTAAAAAAAAGACATGGGGTCCCCCCTCCCAGGGTTAAAAATCCTTAAAAAAAAAAAGCCCGGGACCTGAGAGGGAGGGGTCACGTACACAGTAAAACTGAATAAAATTCCCACCAAGCTTGTGGTTTATTCTCTCATGGTAAGAATAAAATCAGGGGGTGACCGGTTTAGTCTGTTAGGGGTGACAGAGCCTGTCACGCCTGATTTCCTCTTTCTTCCATTAAAATGAAAAAAACATGCCTGCATGGATATTTCTTGATGCCAAGTGTATAAGTGACCTCTACTCCCGCTATCCAGCTTATTTATATAGATTGGGAAATTTTTTGCAATAGTGTTCCTTTAAGGTGAGTTTATGGGCGTTCTGGGGGGCTTCATCATTCTGGATGCCCCTGTTTATATTGCACTTGTACCAGCACCTGCGCCACTCAAGTGTTGGCCCACTTTAAATGTTCAGCGGGTGTCTTTTTAGCCCACAGACATCAAGTAATGCAAAAGTCACAAATGACCTTTGTATCATATGCATATGAATGGTCAGGCCAGCAAGCATGCCGGTTTGGTATGTCCTGTCAGATGACACATAACAAACAGCACGTTTACAGCAGAAGCTTCCTCAGTGCACTAGTATGCCAGACTATTTGGGCAATCTGCAGTTTCAGTCACCAGGGATGCACGAAAGTAAGAGAAGTGGGTAGCCCAAAAATTATCATGTTTTAATTGGACAGGACATGCAATTCATATGCATATAATCCTCCAACAGTAAACACTTTAAGGAGGGCCAACCACATTTTGAAATGGCTGTGGAGTCTAAAAGGATTTAGGGCCAGGAAATAGACTATGACCCTGGGGCATCTTGCTTTGGGATACCCCGCCATGTGAACCCCCCTGGAATTGCAGCACGAATGCTCACAATTACAGTGCTTCCACACCGCATACGCATCCACGGAATCTCGATGGCTGAGGCCATTCAGATCAACTTGGCCAGGAGCACACTGCAGACCACAGGAAGGCTGAGAATGAGAGCTGTATGCCGTGTATTATTATGCACCACATTGCAGTGCTGATTGAACAAGCGCCATTCGACCAGCAGGGCAACCAAAATCTCCGATGGTCAAAATCTCGGGTTTGGTCTTCTTTAGGTCCATTCTATCTGTATTATTCCTTGTGGAATGAGCAGTGTCAAGCAGACTTGAGATCAGTAGCCTGTTTCGTGATCTGTGTCTCACTTAGACACCTCACAAGTTAATTAGTTAGTAATAAGTTAGTTAGTCTCCACCCTTTAAAATTCTACACATTTACTTTGGTAGTGCACACCAATCGCCCCACCTTAAGGAGTTTGGCATATACCCTCTTTTACCGAGTCAATACAAACCACCAGCAAGGCAAATAAGTTCCCAGCCAGGGATGAGACCGAATTTTCTTGCTGTACTTAGTTATAGATAGTGTCATTCCATAAGCACAGCAGAAGTACTAGTGGCTATACGATTATATTGCTATACTATATTATAAACCCCACAGACAGACATTTATATTAGCATTTCATCATGGCTGCCAAATAGAAAAATATCTGTTGGAGAGCCCCTTTAATAAATGCATGTTCTTTTTGGGATTATTTAAGTGATTTAAAGGCGAATGTGTAAATACATCCAATACATTAAAACATGTAGCATATTTCTGCATAGTTGTTCCTAAATTTTGAAGGTGTAATTTTATTCCAATCAAGTTTTAACATCATACTTGCAGATATTCTACAGGGATCATTAACAGACTGGAAGAAACATTTTATAAATAAGTTGTCTGGCACTTTACAATATTCTGCTCCCAGATTATTTTATGGTAATGATGCATGGCAGCACAGCCAAAGCTACAGGCAGCGCACTCAGCCGCTAGGCTCATGAAAGAAGGCTTTCAGTTACTAGATTCAGGTTGATAAAAGAAAATTTCTTTTTAGTCCAGAAATGTACCAGGGCCCATTTTGCCAAAAATGAAATGCAGATCATGCAGCAGATATCAGATTTCAAGAGACCTATGTTGCTGCCACATTCTTAAAGTACTTACAAGATGCAGTTTGTCCTTTTTCCTATTGTGATTATGAGAAATCGAATAGCGTTTTAAATGTGATTTTTTTTTTACAATAACTAGAGGTAAATGTAATGTTTATATTTGACATACTAATTTCATATTTGATTTCTTGAAATATCATCTGTGACCCAATGCCCCCAACACACCGCGAGCAGTGGTTGCTTGTTTCCAGCAGTCGCACACTGCTTTCTGTTTTCTGGTGATCTTGTGCCCTTTACAATGACATTTTTTAGAGTGGGCTATGTTCTCTATGATATGCTTTTCAAGAAGCAGGGATACCTAGGGCAAAGTTTATCACCAAGGCTTCCTTCACCTGGCAGGGAACAGATACCCAGACCGTGGGTGGATATGGGTTTTCACCCCCAGTGGTAGACTTGTGTCCAGTGGCTAGAGAGGAGATACCCACACCTCAGAAAAATGTTCTTTGATGTTTGAGGTGTTTTGCTAGCAATAGCTTCCCTGCATTTATGACTAGACCAGGTACCCAAATATGGTTTCTAACACAGCCTTGCTAGAGGGATAGCGGAGATGAGACCACGGCTCGTGCATGCAACGTTGGACTGTAAAAGAAGGTGAGTTTATGGGCGACCTGGGGGTTTCACACAGCAGATTTTCAATGCTCCGGGGGGAGGAAATCGATCGGCCTGGGAATCAGGCGCTAACGTTGCAACTCGCCCCTCCGGTGGCTGGGCCTGCACCTCGTCTCACTTCACCTACCCCCCCAAGCTTGAGTCTCACCCCCATTGAATTACATACAAGCGGGGATTCTCATCCTGATGTGTCTGCTAGACTGGCCAGTGTTGAAAAATTGATTGCTAAGGCCACTGCTAAAAAGTGTCACTTAACTGATGCCACTCTGTTCCCTATGGAGTCTGATGAGTTGTTGCATCTATATGGCTACACCACATCGGACGGAGGGGAGCTGTTCTCTGAGGGTCATCTGACGAGAGACTCAGGGGTCATGATGATTCTGGCTCTGATCCCTGGACCCCGGATGATACTGACAGAATGCTGATTCAGATTTTTGAGGTTTTGTCCATCTCTCCCCCTGTTGCGGCTCCCAGGCAAAGGGGTGAGCTTTTTCATACTGCTAAGGCTCGTTTGGAATTTCCGGAGCAAACCCATTTCAATAACCTTGTGCTTAAGGAGTGGGAACGTCCCAGTAGACTCCCCGGTATACCTAAGAGTTGGGATAGAAAGTATCCCTTTCCTGCTGATATGGTCAAGTGCTGGTCATCGCCCCCCGAGGTCGATGCTCCTATTCTAGGGCTGTCTAATACCTCTATTATGCATTCCCCTGACACTACTACGCTGCGGGATGCTGAGGACCGGCGCATTGACCAATTGGCGTGCCATGCCTTTGCATTTGTGGGAGCGGCGCTGCGCTCAGTTTGCGCCCTGGCCATTACGTCTGTGGCTCTCAGGGCCCTGATCAGAAGTGTACTTGAAGGTGTTCCTGATGAATAGCCACCTGATACGTTTAATGCACTGTCTAACTGTGATCTGTTTGTAAACTTTATCCTATCTGCCTTGGATGATGCCATTAGGATGTGTGCCAGAACTTCTGCCTTGGCGGTAGCTATACGCCGCGCGGTTTGGCTGCGCCAGTGGGCTGCTGACAATGCTGCAAAGAAGGCCCTTACTGGGCTTCCATTTAAGGGGCTACGCCTGTTTGGGGACCGCCTAGACCTTTTTGCTAAAGGAGGTAAGTTACCCCAGCGCAGGTGGCAGTCTCGGCCCTTTCGGGGCCAGGGCCCCCTTTCACTCCCCTACCGCGGTGCTAAGCAGGGAAAAGGGGTGTCCTTCGTGGGGGCTCGTGCAGATTTCTGACACAGGAGCAGAGGACGACATCCTGGCTCCTCATGGGGGTCTAGACCCAAAACCTCTCCCAAACCCCCTCAGGCATGAGGGGGCGCCCTCGCCCCGTCAGGGTGGGGGGACGGCTACAGCACTTTGCACACGTCTGGAGGCACCACGTCTCAGACCGGTGGATTCAGGAGGTAGTGTCCTCTGGTTACAAGATAGTTTGCTGTGCGGCCCCCCACAAGATTCATCAGGTCCCGGATCCCCCAGGACCCTGTCTCAGCTCAGGTCTTGATGCAGGCCATGCAAGGCCTTCTGGATCTGGGGGTCATTTGCAGGGTCCCCTTAAGAGAAAGAAGCAAGGGGTTCTATTCCAACCTCTTCACAGTTCCCAAAAAAGATGTGTCAGTCAGGCCTATTCTGGATTTAAAGATCCTCAACAAATTTGTCAAGAACAGGCGCTTTCGCATGGAAACTCTGCACTCGGCCATCAGCTCCCTGCGCCCAGGGGATTTCATGACGTCTGTGGACATCAAAGATGCTTACCTTCACATCCCTGTGTTCCCGGGACACCAAAGGTTTCTCAGATTCGCGTTGGAAGATCAACATTACCAATTTGTGGTCTTGCCATTTGGCCTCACCTCAGCTCCCAGAGTGTTCACCAAGGTGCTGGCGGGTGATGTCTCTGATAAGGTCAAGGTGCATACGTGTGCTGCCCTACCTGGACGACATACTCATCACCTCTCGGTCTCTACAGCAGGCAGAGTTGGACACTCAGCTGGTGGTGCCCACCCTGGAGTCCTTCAGCTGGGTGATCAATCACCCCAAGTCCTCTCTGTCCCATTCCTCGGTGACCCCATTCCTGGGAATGATTCTGGATACGATTCAGTCAAGGATATTCCTTCCTCAACAGAAGGTGGAAGCTCTAACTGCGCAGGTGAGGTTCCTGATATCGTGTCCCCAGCCCTCCCTCAGGCAGGGAATGCAGTTGGTGGGCCTGATGGTGGCGTGCTTCGAGGCGGTGCCCTTTGCTCAGTTCCATTTGAGGCCTCTACAACTTCACCTTCTGTCAGTATGGGACAAGGACCCAACGTCCTTGGACGGGGTCTTTGTGCTTCCCCCCTTGGTCAGACGGTCCCTTTCGTGGTGGCAGGACCACAGGAACTTGCTGGGGGGCAGGTCCTTTCTGGCCCCCTCCTGGGAGACGGTCACCACGGATGCCAGTCTGTCAGGATGGGGGGGATTCTGGAAGTCCCTGCGGTTCCAGGGGAGGTGGGGCCCTCAGGAGACCCACTTACCCATCAACCTTCTGGAACTACGGGCAATCAGGTTGGTACTGGAGCAGTTGACCAATCACCTGAGGGGTCTGTCTGTGCAGGTGCGCTCAGACAATAGGACGGCGATTGCCTACATCAACCATCAGTGAGGGACCCGGAGCAGGGGGGCCCTCCAGGAGGTGTCGCGGATTCTGACATGGGCAGAGGCCAATGTTCAATGCATTTCGGCTGTGTACATTCCAGGGGCAGAGAATCTACTGGCAGACTCTCTGAGCAGGGGGACCTCTCGTCAGGGAGAGGGTCTGCTCTGCAACAGGGTATTCCAGTCCCTGTGTCACCGTTGGGGTCTACCGGATGTGGATCTGTTTGCATCCCGTCACAATCAAAAGCTCCAGGCTTTTGTCTCCCTGTCTCAGGATCCTCTGGCCTTGGCCACAGATGCTCTGTCCATGTCATGGCAGGAATTTTGGCTCCTGTATGTCTTTCCTCCATTCCCCCTGCTGGGCAGGGTCCTGCGCAAGATTGCTCTGGAAGGGGTGCCAGTGGTTCTGGTGGCCCCCAGGTGGCCAAGAAGAGTGTGGTTCGCAGATGTGGTGCAGATGGCAGTAGATCAGTACGTCCTGCCAGGAGTGCCAGATCTGCTCACTCAGGGTCCCTTACGCCATCCCAATTTACAAACTCTGGCTTTGACGGCCTGGCTGCTGAAACCTCCATCTTGATGGAGAAAGGCTTGTCTGCCTCGGTGATTGAGACCATGGTGAAGGATAGGAAGAAATCTTCTTCTTATATCTATTATAGGGTATGGCTTACCTACATTGACTGGTGTGAGTCTAGGTCTCTTCTCTGTCGGGTGTTCTCAGTTCCCAGGGTTCTAGAGTTTTTACAGCATGGGTCATGAGTCAGATCTCCAACTCAGTACCTTGAAGGGTCAGGTTTCTGCCCTGTCTGTCTTCTTCCAGAAGTCTTTTGCTCAGCAGTCATTGGTTAAGACTTTCTTTCAGGGGGTTACTCATGTGCGTCCCCCACGAAAACCTATGGTCCCTGTTTGGGATTTGAACTTGGTCTTGTCTGCCTTGCAGGGTGCTCCCTTTGAACCTATTCAGGATGCTGCTTTGGCTGTACTTACCCTCAAGGTTGTCTTTCTGGTGGCTATTACTTCGGTCAGGCGTGTGTCTGAGCTGGCGGCTCTGTCTATCCAGCCCCCATACTTTGAGAGACACCAGGATAAGGTGGTCCGCTTTAAGCCGGATTTTCTGGTGGTGTGTGCTTTTCATTTGAATCAAGATATTGTTCTTCCTTCATTGTGCCCTAATCCTAGCAATGCTAAGGAAAGGGTTTTGCATTCCTTGGATGTGGTCAGGTGTCTGAAGTATTACCTAGTAGTAACTGCGTCCTTCAGGAAAACTGATGCTCTTTTTGTGGTCCCTTCTGGTCTTAGGAAGGGTTTGGCTCCTGCCAAGTCTACTATCGGCAAATGGATCCGTCAGGCTGTGATTCAGGCCTATTCTGCTAAGAGGAAGAATCCTCCCTTCCGCCTTACTGCTCATTCTACTCGTGCTATTGGTGCCTCTTGGGCCTTCCAGCAACAGGCTTCTGTTGAACAAGTTTGCAAGGCCGCTACTTGGTCTTCTGTTCATACCTTTTCAAAGTTTTACAAGGTTGAGTTAAGGCCTCAGCTGATGCTGTTTTTGGCCGCAAGGTTTTGCAGGCGGCAGTGGTTTACACTGTCTGCTGTTACCTTTTTTATTGGGGATCCCACCCTACTTTATGGACACTGCTATTGGATGTCCCAAGTGTAAGTAATCTATCTGGAGCAGGACGTACTGTATACTAAGAATAATACAATTCTGTGAAATACTCACCTGTAGAATTGGTATTATAAGTATACAGTACGTCCTGCTCCACCCCACCCTGGTTTTTGCATTATTCTGGATCCCCTGTATGGTGATTGTTATCATTGTTATAAGTTACCAGTTTTTGGGTGGTTACATTCTCCCGGCTTCTTGTTCACTGCTTTTCTTTTTTTTTTCTTCCACAATATTTTTATTGAAGATATGTAATTGTTACAACCAAAATCGGCTAAAATTTCAATTTGTAAAAACCACATCCAGTTGAAATCATTTTCATATAAAGTAGAGCTCAAGTGAGATGTTATACAGAGCATTCAATGCATTTAGGAAACAACAGCGGCTAAAAGTTTAAGTACAAAACATAATAAAAGAATAAGAAGGATAGCCAAAGAGTGAAAAAAAGGGAAAGTGGGAACGGGGTGGGTGTCCATACTACCACCAAGTCAAAAAGGGTAACACTAGGTTACAGAAAGGTGGGAGCTAAGGTACAAATAGGTGACGATCAAAATGTTTAGGCTGGAAATGGGTGATCCAACCTTCCCAGGTAGCTAGGAAGGAAGTAAGATCCCCCTGCATTGAGGCAGCCATCTTTTCAAAAAGCATTACCTCGTTAATACGAGGTATGAGGCTTCTGCTGGAAATGGACCTATTCTTCCATGACCGAGCAATAGTCATTTTAGCAGCTGTTAGGATATGTCTCACTAGCTCAAAATGTGTTCTGGAGCAGTCGGGAGGTCTTAAGTTTAGAAGAGCTAATTGGGGTGAGGGGGTCAGACGCAGGCCTGTTGCCTTCAATATAAGATAAAATACCTTAGCCCAGAACTGTTTAACCATCCTACACTCCCACCAAATATGAATGTAGGTTCCTTGCTCACGACAGTTTCTAAAGCATTCTGAAGAGTACGAAGGGCAAAACTTGTGAACTCGCTCTGGAACCAGGTACCAGCGGAGTAGAACTTTGGTATTAGTCTCTTGGGCGCCTGTGTGGAGGAATTTAGTAAATGAGTTCCTCCATACTGCTTTCCAGTCCTCATCCGAAAGGTTTATACCAAGATCCTCCGCCCATCTAGTGGTGTAGGCCGGAAGGGATTTCCCATCTGCCTCGCCCAATAACTGGTATAGCGTGGATACTGTCCCCTTACCGAGAGGCTGCGGAGGAAGGTTTTGGTACTGACCCCAACTCTGATTTAGCTCCTATATAATGAGTAATTTGCAGAAAGCGAAGAAATTCTTTACTCGGTATGTCCCTAAGTGATTGAAGGTCGGAAAAGGTTATCATACCCCTATGCGATAAAAAATCTTTGAACTTCGTTAAGTTGTGTGCCCTCCACCAGGAGAAGGCCGACGGCTCCTGGAAAGCAGGGAGGAATTCAGGATTGCCAAATATAGAGAGCAAGGGGGTCTGAGGGGAGGAGAGGTTACCTTTCAATCTATTTGTCTTCCATATTTTGAGGGAGTGGTTCAAAACAGGATTGTCAATGTCTTTATAGGTCGACGACATCAGCCATAGTAAGTTCACAATCCCTATCGGAGAGCAGCTGGTCTGTTCCATATCTACCCACAGTGGTCTCTCCATACCAGTGTGGACGGCAGATAGTTGGGCAATCTGACAGGCAGAGTAATATCGTGCTAAATTGGGAACCCCAAGGCCCCCTTGGTGCTTAGGTCTGTATAGTGTCCCACGATTAACCCGCGGTTTTTGCTTCCCCCAGATAAAGGAGTTCGCTTGGAGACCCTTAATAAAGGAAGCCGGAATTGGAATTGGAAGGACCCGAAAAAAGTAAAGCATTTTAGGAAGCCAAGTCATTTTAACCGCTGTTATCCTATCTAGCCATGACAGGTGCAGTCTGGTCCAAGTGGATAGAAGAGCACGACGATCCTTAGCCATAGCAGGGTAGTTGGCGGCGTAAAGGGAATCATAGTTAGCTGTAAGGCGGACACCCAAATATTTAATGTGGTGCTCTTGCCAGGAGAAGCTAAAAGAAGATTTAAGCGTGGCCACTGTACCCTCAGGAAGAGAGATGTTGAGCGCTTGGGACTTTGAGGCATTCATTTGTAGGCCGGATATTTTGGAAAAATCATCTAGGGTATGAAAAAGGTTCGGGAGGGATGTGATAGGGTCAGATACCAACATCAAAATGTCATCTGCAAATAAGGAAATCTTATGGTCATAGGCTCCTATTTTTATTCCCTTAATATTGATATTATTCTGCAGCAGCTTGGAGAGGGGCTCAATGGCAAGGGCAAATAGTATAGGGGAAAGGGGGCAACCTTGTCTGGTGCCTCTGCCAAGGGTAAAACGGTTGGAAGAGTAACCCGAATACCTGATAAAAGCTCCCGGATTGGAATATAACAAGGCAATCCATGCCGTGAAAGAGGGACCCATACCTCACTTCTTCAGAATAAACTGAAGGTAGTCCCATGCCACAGTATCAAATGCCTTGCAGACATCCAGGGTTAGTAACATGGCTTTGCGACCCTCCTTCCTGGCATGATGAATTAGATTAATAGCCTTGCGGATATTATCCCCCACCTGACGCTGGGGAATAAATCCTGCTTGCTCTTTGGAGATTAGAGACCCTATGAACTTATTGAGTTTTGTCGCCAGGACTTTAGCGAGGAGCTTAACATCAATGTTTAATAGAGAAATGGGTCTATGGTTGGACCAAAGGGCAGAGTCAGCATTGGGTTTAGGTATCATACAGACGGCCGCGGTGAGCGCATCTATACTCCACGAGTCACCTCCACTAAGGGAATTAAATATGCGAACCAGGCGTGGGGAAAGTACTTGGGAGAATTTTTTATAATAAAGGGCGGTGAAACCATCTGGGCCCGGCTGTTTCCCAATTTTTAAAGAGCTAATGGCATCCTGGACCTCAGAAAGCTGAACCGGCATCTCTAATGAGGCCCTGGCCTCTTCAGAGAGGGAGGGTAGTTGTAGTTGACCTAACAATTTCTCAGCAAGGCGCTCATCAAGTGCAGCCTTAGGCTTGTAAAGGTCCTCGAGATGTTTACTAAATGTCGCTACCACCCTCGCAGGGTTGCTTGAAAGTGAGTCATCCAGGGTCTTAATACGTAAAGGTTTAACCCTCTGTGAAACTCCTTTAAGCCTTCTGGCCAGAGGGGTGTTAGGCTTATTACTAAGACGATACCACCTAAACCTAGATCTATTAATTTGGCGTTCGGCCTCACAGGAGAGGTACATATTAAGCCGGTCGCCGGCCTGATTAAGGGCAATCCTATTCCGCCTGGAAGGGCGGGTCTTATAGTCGGAAGAGGCTAGGTGATATGCATCTAGTAGTGTATTGAGCTGCTTCTTATACACTGCCTTTCGTCTGGCTGATTCTTGAATGAAATGACTACGGAGAACGGCCTTATGGGCTTCCCAAAGCAGAGCATCTGAGCTTACAGACCCTGTGTTATCCGAGTAGAAGTCCTCAATCACCTTTCGTGTACGTTCAAGTAGGATCTCGTCAGATAACATGGGGTCGTAGAGTTTCCAGGATTTTTGTGGGGATCTTTGCGTAAGGGAGTTTAATTCAACTAAGACCAAGTCGTGGTCGGACCAGACAATTGGTACTATAGAAGAGTGGGTCAGGAGAGGCAAGGAGGGAAGCTGTAAGAAAATGTGGTTGATTCTAGTAAAGACTTTGTGCGGACAGGAATAATGGGTATAGTCTCTCCTTGTGGGGTGAAGTTCCCTCCACGCATCAGCTAAATTATAGTAGTTTAGAAGGGAGCAGAACGCCTTTCCCGAGGAGCCATACTTAACCGCATCAAAGGGACGGTCTACCGCATAGCGATTGTGACAGACTATCTGCCCCTTTGGACTTTACACAGGTTCATTACTTTCCTTTTCTTAAGCATGTTACAGACTGCCATTGTATTGATTGATTACGTTATTCATTGTTCTGACTGCCATTGTATTGATTGATTACGTCACAGACAATGGCATTGTTCGGATTGAGTGTATTACAGACGTCTATTGTATTGCTGATTGCGTCACCGGCAGAGTTAAGGGATTGTGTGCCCTGCTGCTATTGGTCGGTGTGTGTGTCATGCAATGGAGACTTGTGTATATAAGGCCCAGTGTGGCACTAATAAAGTTCAGTTCATCTTCACCCTCAATACTGAAGTTCTGTCTCTTATTGGGGGAAACGCTATATTACAATTCACTGGCCCTTGTAAGGGCTGTTCCTGTTTCCTCACAGACGACTCTGGAATTCCAGCAGCACCTACGATTGGGAAAAGGACGTCTCGGGCGGTGAAGCCCTCCGGCGATAAGGGTTATCGCTACAGCGATCTAGAATCGGATGCAAGGTTTGGTTAGAATCCCCGGCTACTATTAAGAACCCCTTTACCAAGGGATCCAGGGGCTTCAAGAACTCCTCAAAAAAAGCACCCTGATTATGATTTGGGGCATAGTACGTGGCAATCGTAATTGGTTGATCTTGGACTGCACCCACAATTATGAGGAAACGACACTGAGGATCTCGTATTGTCTGCTCCGAGGAGAAGGGCAGTGAGCGCTTAAAGGCGATGAGAACCCCTCTTTTTTTTTGGCAGCAGAGGCCGTAAAAAAAGGGGTAATCAGCGCTAAGGAATTTGGGAGTATTATTCTTGGTGAAATGGGTTTCCTGAAAGCATTCTGGGGAACATTCAGGCCTTGCACGTTAAGCGAAACCAATTTAACTGCCATATTTAAGATGTTTAAAGGCTATTACTATGTAGAGGATGGACCGTTCACTGCTTTTCAATGCTGGGGATTTGTGGGAGGTCCCCGGGTATTTGAGGGGTCGGGAGGAGCCTGAGCCTGTTTTGCATGTCTCTGCAGTGCAGCGCCATCTGGCGGAGGATAACCCAAGTGTAAGTAATCTGTCTGGAGTATACTTATAATACCAATTCTACAGGTGAGTATTTCAGCAGCCGGGAACATCCAAAAGGTAAGTAGGGGCCAATTTATTTTTGGTCCGATTTTCCTCTTTAACACCTCTCAAACAGCTTTTGGCACTGGTGGGGGGGGGGGATATGGGAACAGTTTACTTGTTTTTTGGTGACTGGAGGTCCACTTTAAGACATTTATATGCAGGGCTAAAGAGAGAATGTGAGGTTGATTAAGTTAAAGGTTTTGCAAAACAGCTAATATGACTTTTTAGTTTTAACACTGATTTTATTACGGATTAGTTTTTTACCCTCTGAACTTCATCTAAAAGCAGGTGGATATGTTGGTGCTCTCTGTAATGAATAAATACTTTTTATGTTTGGCTTTTTTCTAGTTAATTTTATCCCTCCACCCCGAAAAATTGAGACGCGAAAAGATGGATCTGAGGTAAGAACAAAATGGTAGTAAAATTCAAATAAATAAATATATAATTATATAGCTATCTGTCTGTAAGGTAATGTACACCTAGGCATGTGCTAAAATATATTGTTTTTGGTGTGCCTTTCTGTACATGGGATAACAGAAATCTTGGTTCAGTTGTTAATCAAACTTTCACGTGTGTGTTTGCAAGTTGAAGAATGAAACCTGTAGCAGTGTGTGATTTATGACCAACTTTCTGAATTTCCCAGATGGGTGAAGAAAAGCTTCAAAAGATTATTAGAGAGGGATTTAAACAGTCATGGCATGGTCATGTTTTGATTGAGTCTGATTCAGTAATGTAACACCTTATGATCCCATAATATTGATTGTATTATTGGTCAGCTCTGAAAAAAGATTATTTGGCATTGCCACTGAATTACTACGTACGGTGCCTTTTTCTACTCTGGTATTTTACATATGGATCTAGGCTTGTGTGGTGTGGTTGCACTTGGCCGACTGTGTGCGTAAAAAATGCCTGGTAGTTTATTTGGGGGGGGGGGGGGGTCACTGCAACCATAAATGGGTTAAAGAAAGACTCCTTCTGCTTGACAAGAGGCTCTTGGGGGGGCGGGGCAGGGAAGGAAGCATAAGGGGCATAAAAGGGGCCAGGAACTCGCAGCAGGGAATCAGGAGAGCATGAATAACTTTAAAGGCCAAGTGGATTATACCTTCAAAAGTTGACAACTCTGCCAGTCATTCCAGACGATTATTTCACACAAAGCACATTTGGGAGGTCATAGATACTAGCAATGCATCAGAGTCTGGACTGGATACAGAAATAATATCAAAAGAAGTTACAGAGCAACAGCAGCATGTTTTCCTAATGAGAAACTACTCAAAATTAGAGGATAGCCCCACTCAGCCGGTTATTTAGCTAGTGTTTGCATTTTATTTGATATTTGTTGATTTAGTTTTGCTATGTTATGTTAGGTTGACAAGTTTCCTCCTGTGAACCGCTCGTTTCAGGCTTTTCTTTATTATTGGAATAAGGTTCAGGACCTTGCCATTGCAAAATTTGACTTATTCTTCTTTAATAATTCTTTAGTAAAATGACTAGTTAAAGCAGACCAAGATCCCCAAAAACAAATCATTCTAATTTGCTCCCCCACCCCAGGTACATTACTGTTACTTTAAAGTGGACCAAAACCCCGGATTTTGACTATCCTGGGTTTTGGTCCTTGCTGTGTAAAACCCCCAGGTCCCCGAAACCAACTCGCCTCTTCCAGGTCATACGGTGCATGCACGACCGCTCGTCCAATCAGCACGCTGAAGGCCGCAACCCCTTCTACCTCTAACAGGGAGTGTGCCCACGCCGGCCATTTACAAATGTGTGGCGCAGGCACACGCCCTGCTAAAGGGATGGTGGGGATGCGGCTTGCGCTATTGGACTGGGAAAGAAGCTAAGTGTATGGGGCGACCTGGGGGTTTCACACAGCGGGGCATAACGATTTTGGATGCCCCAGGGGGAAGGAATTGATCGGTCTGGGAATCTTATAGATTCATGGGACGATCGCCCTGGGTTTTGGTCCACTTTAAGCTGAGGCCTGTGGTTCTCTTTACCTACTTTTAGGACCTGGGTAAAAATCTGCTGTATTTTATGAACAAATATGGAAAACTCTGAAAGGTTCACAAATGTTCAAGATTTGCTGTATGCTCTGAAACTGGACTTGAACTTGAAGCCCAACCTCTGTTGGACTGGTGACCATGCCCCCCACCCACGCCCAGTGCTAAGGTGCATTTGGGCATTAAAATAAATGTTTACCAGCACGAGCCATCCACTCCCCCACTGAGAGCAGTGTTTCTACCGGTGCCTCTAATCAGTCAGTTTCAGTCAGTATGAGCCACTGGTATTCTCCAGGTGCTCGCACACTGTGTTCTGCTGCTGATCTTCTGCCCGCAACACTGCTTCCACTCTCTGGGGGGACAGGGACATTCATACTTTATAATGCTGCAGCAATCTTTATTCTATGCCATTTTTCTCAAAGGTAATTACATTTCCTTATTGCGTAAACACTTTTTCCGAACTGTCATTGTGGAAAGTGCACTAGCCTTTGTTATATTGTTGTGCTCAAGCAAAACCTCTCACACACGCATACAAATACATACATACATACAAAAGCCAGTAAAGGCATGTGTCCTGTATAGGGCATAGCAGTGCTGACTGATGACGAAGAGAAAAAATTCCAGACCTGCATCGCTTTACCTAACACACTGTTATTGTGGAAACTTCACAAGCCTTGTTCTACTGTCATGCTCTAGTAGAAATGCATACACATATAAACACACCTAGCTGTTTGCCAGCATCCTACATATGTGTTTGTTCCCAATGATTTACTACTCCAAAGGGCTGAAATAGGACAGATTACACTGATGCTGTTCTCAGAAGGAATCAAGGATGGTGCTTTGGACGAGAAATAAGACAATTCTGTGAGTACTCACCTGTAGAATTGTTTTTACTATGCATGGCACGGTCTGCTTTAAGACGTCCTTACGTATGGGATATTCCGCCACAAGGTGGCGCAGTGTACTGCAGAAGAGTTGTGGCTCCTCCCGGCACCATATAAAAACAGGATCACCAATAGACCTCCCCAGTGTTGACAAGCAGTTATACAAGAAGTCGAGAGATAATAAAGGTAAAAAAGGTAACAACCCCAACTAACTTGGAACAATCACCATAAAGAGGCAACCAAGAATAACGATAACAAGGGTGGGGTGAAGCAGGCTGTGCCATGCATAGTAAAAACAATTCTACAGGTGAGTACTCAAAGAATTGTCTTTTTCCTATTGCATGGCACGGCCTGCTTCAAGAAGTCCTTACGTATGGGACATCCAATAGCAGTGTCCGTAAGGTAGGGTGGGATCCCCAAAAGGTAGCAGCAGGCAGTTCAAACCACTACCGCCTGAAGTACCTTGCGGCCAAAAGCAGCATTAGCTGAGGCCTTAACATCAACCTTGTAAAACTTGGAAAAGGTATGAACAGAAGACCAAGTTGCAGCCTTACAAACTTGTTCAACAGAAGCTTGGTGCTGAAAAGCCCAAGAAGCACCATAGCATGAGTGGAATGAGCAGTAATCCGGAAAGGAGGAACCTTCCCTTTAGCAGAATAGGCCTGAACCACCGCCTGGCGACTTCACTTGCTAATAGTAGATTTAGTCGGAGGCAAACCCTTCCTAGGTCTAGTAGGAAGAACAAAAAGAGCATCAGATTTCCTGAAAGACTCAGTAGCAACCAAGTAAAATTTCAGGGCCCTGACAACATCCAGAGAATGCAGGGTCCGTTCCTTGGAATTAGCAGGGTAAGGACACAAGGAAGGTAATACAATGTCCTGATTGAGATGAAAAGCAGACACAACCTTGGGCAAGAAATCTGGCTTAAGCCTAAATACCACCTTATCCTGATGCCGCTCAAAATAAGGAGGTTTAATAGAAAGCGCCGCCAGCTCAGAGACTCGCCTGACTGAAGTGATAGCCACCAAAAAGGCCACCTTGAGAGTCAGAATGGGCAACGCCGCCCCACGGATAGGCTCAAAGGGAGGACCCTGTAGAGCAGACAACACCAGATTCAAGTCCCAAACCGGTAGCATAGGTTTACGTCGCGGACGCACATGAGTAACCCCCTGGAAAAAAGTCTTAACCAGCCGGTGATTGGCAAAGGATCTTTGGAAAAAAATTGCCAGAGCTGACACCTGTCCCTTGAGGGTACTAAGTTGAAGGCCCAAATCCAAACCATGTTGTAAAAGTTCTAGAAAACACCCGAAGAGGAAGAGACTTGGACTCACACCAGGCAATGTAAGCATGCCAGACCCTGTAGTAGATAAAGGACGAGGACTTCTTCCTAGCCCGAATCATAGTATCAACAACAATGGCCGGCAAACCCTTATCCATCAAGATGGAGGTTTCAGCAGCCAAGCCGTCAAAGCCAGCGTTTGTAAATTGGGATGGCGCAGCTGTCCCTGAGTGAGAATCTGGATCCTTGGGCAAAACATACCGATCTACTGCCAACTGCACGACGTCTGCGAACCACACCCTCCTTGGCCAACAGGGGGCCACCAGAATGGCTGGTACCCCTTCCTGGGCTATCTTGCGCAGCACCCTGCCCAGCAGAGGAAAGGGAGGGAACACATAGAGGAGCCGAATCTCCGTCCAAGGAACCGCTAGCGCATCCGTGGCGAAGGCCAGAGGATCCTGCGACAGGGAGACAAATCTTGGAAGCTTGGGATTGTAGTAAGATGCAAACAGTTCCACATCCGGCTGACCCCAGCGGTGACACAGGGAGTGAAATACCTTGTTACTGAGGGACCATTCCCCCAGCCGAGATGTCCCCCTGCTCAGGAAGTCTGCCTCCTGGTTCTCCACCCCCGGAATGTAGACCGCCGATATGCAAGGGACATTCTCTTCCGCCCACGACAGTATCAGGGACACTTCCTTGAGGGCTCTCTTGCTCCGAGTCCCTCCCTGATGATTGATGTAGGCAAACGCCGTCTGGTTGTCCAAGCGGATCTGAACAGCCCGACCCCGAAGGTGCATGGTCAGCTGAGAAAGAACCAACCTGATCACCCTCAGTTCCAGGACATTGATGGGAGCATGGGCCTCCTGGGGGCCCCACCGACCCTGGAACTTCAGAGACTTCCAAAAGCCCCCCCAACGGGTCAGACTGGCATCTGTGGTGACAGTTTTCCCGCACGGAGGCAGAAAGGTCCTGCCCACTAGAAGGTTCCTTGAGTCCAGCCACCACGAGAGGGACTGTCTGGCCAGGGGGGACAGAGCAAAATCCTGATCCAAGGACACAGGGTCCCGATCCCAAACTGACAAGAGGTGCAACTGAAGAGAGGGGACCGCCTCGAAGCAGGACACCATCAGGCCCACTAACTGCATCCCCTGCCGGATGGAGGGATGGGGACACAAGAGAAGAGCCCGTGCCTGCTCCGGAAGGCTCTCCACTTTCTGCTGAGGCAGGAATACCTTGACCTGAGAGGTATCCAGAGTCATGCCCAGAAAGGACCTCACCAAAGACGGAGACAGTGAAGACTTGGGAAAGTTGATCACCCAGCCGAAGGACTCGAGAGTGGAGGTCACCACCTGATTATCCTTCTTGGCCTGATGAAGAGACTGAGCCGCAATCAGAATGTCGTCCAGGTAAGGGAGGATGCGAATGCCCTGGTTCCGCAACAGAGCCATCACACCCGCCAGCACCTTGGTGAACACCCGAGGTGATACCGAACGGTAAAGCAACAAACTGGTAATGCTGATCCTCTAGAGCGAATCTCTGATGACCTGGAAAGATTGGCACATGAAGATAGGCATCCTTGATGTCCACGGTGGTCATGAAATCGCCTGGCGAAGGGTACTGACAGCCGAGCGTAGCGTCTCCATGAGAAAGTGCTTGAACCTGACAAACTTGTTGAGACCCTTCAGGTCAGGATGGGCCTCAAAGACCTGTCCTCTTTGGGAACTGTGAAAAGATTGGAGTAGTACCCCTGACCCTGTGCCACACACCCCGCTTCACCTTTAATATTCTTCACGATTGGGTTACTCACCGCCAGGTGACGCTGTTGCAGAGAGGAAGTCTTGTAACGAGCCCTCTTCCGGCCTATATATACCTGGTACCTCCCATTTATCACCAGTGTTTTTCTCTCTGCATGGCGACAAGACAGAAGAATGAAGTCTCCTGGTCTTCCCCCGGCACCCCCTTTGGTCTATTTCTGCCCGGTTTTGATTGTTTGTTACCTTTGAGGCTAAATGGAAGCCTCCCAGCCTAGGCTGCTCACTGGGCAATTGGTAGATGGCACTATAGGTGCCTAGGAGCTTATCTCCTCCGCTCGACCCCCTGCTTTGGGGGCAATGCGGCTGTCCGGCATGGTGATCCGGATTTGGGATGCCCCTGTCCCGAGGTGCCCCTTGCTCTCCCATTACGGTCCCTTCTCCCTTCACTATGGCGGGGGTGGGGGGGGTGGAGGGATGTGTATTTGTATGTATGTTTTTACCGTATGTTTATTTCATATGTGTTTACTTATTCAACATTTGTCAGGTTGCACCGCAAGCAAGGGTGCGTTTGGCCTGACTAAATTCCTCCTTACATTGCACGTTGTCCTCTGGCAGTTCCTGTTATTTTTTTCTGCGGGCTGCTGCTGGCCTGCATGGCCAGAGTTTTGGGTCAGCTTTAGGGTGGCCGGGGCGGGCCGCGCTGTGGCAGGCTTGCCTGAGGCTGCCTGCGCCTTTCCCAGGTTGTCACAGCTCCCCTCCCCCCTCTCCCCTTGTCTCCTCTTTTAAACGGCCGCCGCTTGGCGGGCCGCGTGTCAGTGTTATTGGCCTAGAAGCTCTCGCTTCCCCCTCCTCCCTTTTCTGAGGGCGTTGCTGGTCCTCTTGTTGTTTCGGCACCGCCACCTGGCGGGCCGCACTGTTTAAATTTGGCAGGAGGGTGGGGCCCGGATGACGTCAGGGGTGGGGGCGTGGTTCCGGCGGCAACGTCATTTTACCCGGCCCCAGCCGCACTTCCTTCCTGTTATCAGGAGGACACGTGCGGGGCTCTCAGCCGCATATGTGTTGTGGCTGCCGCTGTTACTGGCCGCTCTGCCGCTGCTACCGCTACTGCCGCCCTGCCGCTGCTTCTGCTACTGCTGCTACTGTTTGCATTTCCTGAACATAGCTGAACATGGCTGCCTTTTCTTTCATTTCTACTGGTCGGGTGCCTGGGCTTTTCAGCATTACTTGGGCAGGTAAGCGGCCTCACCTTGCGTGGGGCCGTCTATTTTTATCATGTCTGACTTTTTATTTAAAAAAAAAAAAAAAAAAAAGGAAGAAATACTTATATATAATGAGAAAAGGAGGAAAAACAGAGGCCAGTTTCTTTTGCCTCTTTAAAGCACTCTGGTGCTGTGCATTATCATGTGTTACTTGTTGCATGAATGTTGTATTGCATGTTGCCATTTGTTTCTGGGGGTCTTACTGTTGGTTTTTCTTCCCCCACAGATCCTGGGATTCCCTTAATACAGTGTCCTCCCGGTTCTATTTTGCCTGGCTAGTCCTTTTTCTCTAAATTGGGACATATTTATATGTTTATGTATATATATATACATATATATATTAAAAAAATGTAGATATATGATATAATGATTTATTAAATTAGTTATTTTTAATTATAAATTAAATCCTCCCTCCCGGGACATTTACATAAAAGGGGCATCCCGGGTGGCTTATGCCTTAAACCCAGGATTTTGCGAATACCATAAATCACCATATGGAGGCTTCCGATAATACCGGAAATGGTTCTTCTGGGCCATCTAGGGTGTGTGGAGGCTGTGGGACTCCGCTCCCAGGCAATGATGTTATATTATGCATTCCTTGTGCAAGGCAGAATATTGCGCGTCAGCCCGTCGCTCCAGCTGCTGGCTCTTCGCAACTTCCATCATCCCCTACCCCTCCCTCCCTGTTCCGGACCCCGTGTGACATCGTCAAAGGTGGGGATTCGCAATCCGAGGTGTCGGCACGGTTATCCAACCGTTAAAGCAGGGTTAAAGCAGGGTTTCCGTTAAAGCAGGGTTGAAGGCCACTGCGAAACGGAAGCACCTTTCTCCTGTACCTCCGGCTTCACAGGATGAAGTATGTGAGCCTGTAGATTGGTCCGATTTCTCCCTGGACGAGGAGGGAGAATTCCTGGTGGAATCAGATGAGCCTGCAGATCAGCTTGAGGCTGATGCTATTGGCAATTTGTCTGCGGGGGTTTCCCTTGACACCCCCTCCATTCTGGCTCAAATGTTTGAAATTTTGAATTTAGATCCGCCTGAGGCGGTCACCCTGCCAAAGGGTCAGTTGTTTAATGTGCCTCAGCCGCATTTGGTTTTTCCCAGACAACAACACTTTGAGAGGGTTGTGCTTAAGCAATGGGAACATCCCACGCGGTTAACTGGAATTCCTTCCAGTTGGGAGAAACGTTATCCTTTTCCGCCAGAATTGGTGAAACTTTGGTCGGTTCCTCCTGACGTTGATACCCCTGTGCTAGGGCTCTCTAGCACGGCTATGGTGCAGTCTTCTGAAACCACTGCCCTTAAGGATGGTGAGGATCGTCGGATTGACCAGTACGCTCAGCCATGGTTTTATTAGTGCCGGATCAACGTTGTGCCCGGTGTGTGCTTCGGCGCTTCTTCTATTGGCGGTTAGATCTGTTATTCAGGATCTGTGTGTGGATCTTGATTCCACTTGTAAGGAGTTTACTGCTCTCAGGCAGTGTGAGTCTTTTGTTTCCTATGTTCTGTCCGCTCAGGACGATGCAATGGCTATGAGTAGCAGGACAGCGGCAATGCTGGTGGCTATTCGTCGGGCAGTGTGGCTGCGCCAGTGGTCGGCGGACGTAGCTTCTAAAAAGGTGCTCACAGCTCTCCCCTTTTTGGGATTGCGACTGTTTGGTGATAAAATTGATTCAGTTGCAAAAGGTGGTAAAATGCCGCAACGCAAGAGGCCTCGTCGTCCCTTTCGGGGAGCAAGTTCTGGTAGGCCTTCCTTTCGGGGATTCAGAGCGGGTAGGGGGGCTTCCTTTCCCGCTACCAGAGGTGCAGGTTGGACTCGGGGGAGGGGCCGTGGCTGTCCCACTCAGTCCTGGGGCACCAAGCCCAAGCCTGCTGGTAAGCCCGCTCAGCAATGAGGGGCTGCCCTCACCCGTGCGGGTGGGGGGACGATTGCGACACTTCTCCCAGGTTTGGGACCAGGAGGTTCCGGACAGATGGATCCGGGAGGTAGTATCGTCCGGTTACAAGCTGGAATTCGAGTCTCTCCCTCCTTCACGGTTCTTTCGGTCTCGGGTGCCCATCGATCCTTTGGCCGCACAGGGGCTCCTGGCGTCGGTAAAGAATCTGTTAGAAATGGCGGTCATCCGGCCAGTACCGCGCTTAGAGATGGGCCTCGGTTTTTACTCCAATCTTTTCGCAGTCCCCAAAAAGGACGGGTTGGTTCGTCCCGTCCTGGACCTGAAATTACTCAACAAGTTCATCCGTTTTCGGAAGTTTCACATGGAAACTTTACATACGGCCGTTGGTTCCCTTCGGCAGGGGGACTTCATGACGTCCATAGACATCAAGGATGCTTATCTTCATGTTCCCATTTGCCACGCTCATCAACGTTTTCTTCGATTCGTGATGGAAGATCAGCATTTTCAATTCGTGGCACTTCCGTTTGGCCTTACCTCGGCTCCAAGAGTGTTTACCAAGGTGCTGGCAGGGGTGATGGCCATTTTCAGATCTCGGGGCATTCGTGTCGTACCTTATTTGGACGACCTTCTCATCATGGCTCCGTCGCTCAATCAATCAGAGACAGACACCAGGATGGTGGTCTCCACGCTGGAAAGCTTTGGTTGGGTGATCAACTTCCCCAAGTCCTCCCTCGCTCCGGCCAGGGTGGTGTCCTTTCTGGGGATGCAGTTGGACTCTCATCAACACAGAGTGTTTCTCCCCCAGTCCAAAATTCATCTGATTCAGGAGTTGGCTCGGGTCCTTCTTTCCAATCCTCGGCCGTCCATCCGTCTGGGGATGAGGCTGGTAGGGTTGATGGTCGCCTCTTTCGAGGCAGTTCCTTTTGCTCAATTTCACACGAGGACGCTTCAGCTTTATCTGTTGGCGTCCTGGGACCGGCAGCCTCGGTCGCTGGATCAGCCCTTCCAGTTGCCCTCCCGGGTCCGGCAGTCCCTCCAGTGGTGGTTGGTCTCGGCCAATCTCGTGAGGGGCAGCTCCTTCCTGACCCTCTTTGGGAAATTGTCACCACGGATGCCAGTCTTTCGGGATGGGGCGGATTCTGGAAGGAGCTTCAGTTCCAGGGGCAGTGGGGACCTCAGGAGGCCCACTTGCCCATCAATGTTCTGGAACTGAGAGCCATCCGTCGGGTGCTTGCTCTCCTGACTCATCACGTTCTGGGCCTTCCGGTCCAGGTGCGTTCAGGCAATCGAACAGCGGTTGCTTACATCAATCATCAGGGAGGGACTCGCAGTCTGAGTGCCCTCAGAGAGGTGTCCCTGATCCTGACCTGGGCAGAGGCCCATGTTCCTTGTCTCTCGGCGGTATACATTCCAGGAGTGGAGAACCAGGAAGCGGACCGGTTGAGCAGGGGCTCTCCCCGTCTGGGAGAATGGGCTCTCCATCCTCAGGTTTTTCGCTCACTGTGTCTCCGATGGGGGACACCGGAGGTGGACCTGTTTGCCTCTCGTCACACTCACAGGCTCCCGACCTTCGCGTCGCTCTCCCGGGATCCTCTGGCTCTGGCAGTGGACGCCATGTCCCTGAGCTGGGGGGATCTGGGATTTCTATACCTGTTTCCTCCGATACCCATGCTGGGCAGGGTGGTTCGGAAGTTGGCTCTGGAAAGGGTGTCCGCCGTTCTCGTGGCCCCAAGGTGGCCAAGGCGAGTGTGGTTCGCAGACATCGTTCGGCTGGCAGTGGACCAGTTCGTTCTGCCTCTTCGGCCCGATCTGCTCACTCAGGGTCGGTTGTGTTACCCCAATTTACCAGCGCTGGGTTTGACGGCCTGGCTGCTGAAACCTCCATCTTGAAGGAGGAGGGTCTTTCTGACTCAGTCGTTAAGACTTTGATCAGTGCCCGGAAGAGGTCTTCTTCTATCATCTACTATAGGACTTGGAAAGTCTATATCGCTTGGTGCGAGATTAGTTCTTTTCCTTGTAGGGTCTTCTCGGTCTCCAGGATTCTGGAGTTTTTACAATCTGGGCTGGACTCTGGTCTTCAGCTAAGTACTTTGAAATGGCAAGTTTCTGCCTTATCTATCTTTTTTCAGAAGCGTTTTGCGCTTCATCCTTTAGTTAAAACTTTTTTCCAGGGGGTTACGCATGTGCGGCCTCCCAGGAAACCATTACTCCCGGTTTGGGATTTCAATTCGGTCCTTTCTGCTCTGCAGGCTCCTCCTTTTGAGCCTCTGCAAGATATTGCTTTGTCTACCCTGACTCAGAAGATTGTCTTCTTGGTAGCTATCACTTCGGTCCGGCGTGTCTCGGAGTTGGCGGCCTTGTCTATCCAGGCGCCCTACTTTGAGAGGCATCAGGATAAAGTGGTCTTTCGGTTCGAGCCAGACTTTCTTCCTAAGGTTGTTTCTGCTTTTCATTTGAATCAGGATATTGTTCTTCCCTCCTTGTGTCCTAATCCTAAGAATGACAAAGAGAGGGTTTTGCATTGTTTGGATGTAGTACGCTGTGTTAAGTACTACTTGATTATCACGTCTCCTTTTCGTAAGACGGATGCCTTTTTTGTTGTGCCCTGTGGGCCTAACAAGGGTTTGGCACCAGCCAAATCTGCCATTAGCAAATGGATACGTCAGGCCGTTATTGCGGCCTATTCTGCTAAGGGGAAAGTTCCCCCTTTTCGTATCACTGCTCATTCTACTCGCGCCGTTGGAGCGTCTTGGGCTTTTCAGCACCAAGCTTCTGTTGAACAAGTTTGTAAGGCCGCCACTTGGTCTTCGGTTCATACTTTTTCTAAGTTTTACAAAGTTGATGTGCGAGCCTCAGCGGATGCTGTTTTTGGCCGCAAAGTTCTGCAGACTGCAGTCATTTAAGTTATGCTTCACCTTGCCCTGGGATGCCCAGCCCTTGTGGACACTGCTTTTGGTTGTCCCAATCATGAAGAATATTAAAGGTGAAGCGGGGTGTGTGGCACACCGAGAATAATACCATTTTGTGAGTACTCACCTGAAAAATGGATATTGTCGGTGTGCCACACACCCCGCTTCACTCCCACCCTTTTCGGTATTCCGAATCCTTTATATGGTGAAGCTTTTATTTATTTTGAGGTTACCGTTAAATTACTGGTACCTTGTCTTTCTGCTTTTTTAAATCACTGGTGATAAATGGGAGGTACCAGGTATATATAGGCCGGAAGGGGGCTCGTTACAAGACTTCCTCTCTGCAACAGCGTCACCTGGCGGTGAGTAACCCAATCGTGAAGAATATTAAAGGTGAAGCGGGGTGTGTGGCACACCGACAATATCCATTTTTCAGGTGAGTACTCACAAAATGGTATTTTCATTATACAGGTAATCAGTATGATTTGTAATTGTAGCTGAAAAAGAGGTTTATTAGTAATATTTGCTACACATTCATCTCAAGTAGTTCTATTAGAGCGTACTATTTAAATATTACAAATGCTAATATTCATATAAGCTCAACAACCATCGACCTACCTTAGCCAATACACAGTATGATACAGAAAATGAAAACCGCTTTTATAGCTAGTTCAGTCATTTTCTTTAAAGTGGAATTCCAGTCAACACTTATGGGGCTAAATTCCCTAAGTGACGATAGCCAAGAGCCCTGTAATCACAAACCCTTAAAAAAACTATTCCCCAGCATCTAAAATTAATATATTTTAAGTTTTGTCACTTATTGTTCTTTCCCCCAACGGGCTGCAACTCTGTTTAGGATTCTAGGATACAGGCGCCGCCATTATGCCTCAGAAGCATTACACATACTGAGGACAGGAGAGGGGGATAAAGTACAGGGGGTGGGGTTATAGCTGTGCTTTGTACAGAGAGCAGAGCTGGGGTCAGGGAAAGGCTAGCAATCCCAGAATGCAGAGACACTTCCTGTTTGCAGGCTGCCTGATGCTTCATGAGCTGCCATCTTGGTTGTTTAAAGGCTCATAACATGCATCGCCTGGCTCCAGGCAGGCCCATGTAAACCCTGCCTGCCTCCCAAGACAGACATATTTCTGGTCATGATGGCCGCCATCTTGTTGGTGGGTTTCCCCGGGAACAATCTCTGTTGGAGGGGAAGCTCTCTCCTGCCTGGGTGCCTATAGTCTAGATTTTGGCCAAAAGGTGGGTGTTTGCCAACTTTTTTCACTTCAGTTGTGCAGTGACTGGGGGTTAATAACCATGCCCCCAAGTTGTCTGGTGACTGGATTTCCACTTTAAACTAATGCATAAAGTTACCCCAAATACCTTAAATGTTACAGGCAGTTGTTACAATTTACAGTTACAGGTACAATGCAATTATTCCAGGTAGAGATGTTCTCGCTGTATCTTTGTGCCTGTTTTCTCACTGCACACTAAATCTGATGACTTTGCAGGACATAAAACCAGTCATTGAAGGAATTGATGGCATTAAAATCTCTCAGGGTCTGAGTCTTCAGGACTTTGATCTCATCCGAGTGATTGGAAGAGGAAGCTACGCCAAAGTCCTTTTAGTGAGGTTAAAAAAGAACGACCAAGTGTTTGCTATGAAGGTTGTGAAGAAGGAGCTGGTGCACGACGAGGAGGTTAGTACTGGTATTTTGTTATGGTCATAGCCAGCAAAGGCTACACCAGGCTAGGAAGTGTGTTTGAGCTCTGACACCATCCTTTGCAAGGACTGCAGCTTATTCAGTGTGGTCAGCAGGATACGGAATATCTGAATGGTATGGCAACGCCTTTTTTGTGTGTGTGGTTGTCCTACAAGGAAGGTTTATGTTTATTGAGTTAAGCTGAAAAGAGTGCTAATGGAATGAACTGGTGATAGAATACTTACTGCAGTAATCAGTGACTAATCTGTTGTGTGTACAGTATACATTACCGTGAATAATGCTAACCTGGGGATCCTGTGTAGTGGCCTCTTCTGGCTCCATAATGCCAAATCTTTTATGAGCTCTCATTAATTAGAGCAATAAATCTGTGCCTTTCTAATGAGGAATCTCCTCTGTTCCGGGAAGCAACCCTTTTATGCTCCTTAAACTAGGCTGGCATGCATTGTCGACAAATTACACATTAAAAGGGCTGGAGAGAGTATAAATAACACAGCACATGCACTACCGCAAAGTCCGCGGCGTCCTAATAACCATCACGAGAATCAACTCAAAAAACATACAGGACACCTAGTTAAGTGTAGGTCTGGCAAGATGCTAAACAACTATGATTTGCTGAGCAAACAACAATTTTTATTGCACCAATTTCAGCACACACATGGGACAATACTGACAATAAAAATGTAAACATATAGTGCTTTAAAATCACGGGGGCCCACCGTGCACACATGCACACACTGCCACGCACACTCACCGCCCACCCCACTAGCAGCGCTGCTGAAATTGCCTATATTGCTAAATGACACACTGCTCCTTTTCATATAATAAACTTGCAAGCTGGATTGGCTGCCTGAGTCAGTGGCATAACTCCTCGCTGAAGTTGCTCCCATCATAGGGATTGCAGTTTGTAAACATAATGGCCATGTGGAAGTCCCGCCATTTATTGAACTGTCTTTGAACTGCCCCCTAACACAGGGCCCAATAGCAGTCTGCGCTGAGTACAACCATGCGCTGATTATCCTACTTCAGCACTGTAGCAAGTGGCACCACATGCACGTCTCACATTGGGGGCTCAAAGAACAAAGGCCGTCATTGAACAGAAACACCTCACATAGGCGTGTACTTAGCTGTAATCTGCCAGTGGTCTTCAAGCGTCACTTGCCATCATGATGTCGCTGTTGGTGTTGCGCAACACTTAGCTTGAGGGAGCTGCGGGCATATGCAGAGCTGGGAGCGGGGTGGCGTGCACGTGGAGGGGCCGGCCGTCCGCCGACGCGCGTTTCGCTCCGCCCACCGGAGCTTCGTCGAAGATCCGGTGGGCGGAGCGAAACGCGCGTCGGCGGACGGCCGGCCCCTCCACGTGCACGCCACCCCGCTCCCAGCTCTGCAATGACGGCCTTTGTTCTTTGAGCCCCCAATGTGAGACGTGCATGTGGTGCCACTTGCTACAGTGCTGAAGTAGGAAGCTCCGGTGGGCGGAGCGAAACGCGCGTCGGCGGACGGCCGGCCCCTCCACGTGCACGCCACCCCGCTCCCAGCTCTGCATATGCCCGCAGCTCCCTCAAGCTAAGTGTTGCGCAACACCAACAGCGACATCATGATGGCAAGTGACGCTTGAAGACCACTGGCAGATTACAGCTAAGTACACGCCTATGTGAGGTGTTTCTGTTCAATGACGGCCTTTGTTCTTTGAGCCCCCAATGTGAGACGTGCATGTGGTGCCACTTGCTACAGTGCTGAAGTAGGATAATCAGCGCATGGTTGTACTCAGCGCAGACTGCTATTGGGCCCTGTGTTAGGGGGCAGTTCAAAGACAGTTCAATAAATGTCGGGACTTCCACATGGCCATTATGTTTACAAACTGCAATCCCTATGATGGGAGCAACTTCAGCGAGGAGTTATGCCACTGACTCAGGCAGCCAATCCAGCTTGCAAGTTTATTATATGAAAAGGAGCAGTGTGTCATTTAGCAATATAGGCAATTTCAGCAGCGCTGCTAGTGGGGTGGGCGGTGAGTGTGCGTGGCAGTGTGTGCATGTGTGCACGGTGGGCCCCCGTGATTTTAAAGCACTATATGTTAACATTTTTATTGTCAGTATTGTCCCATGTGTGTGCTGAAATTGGTGCAATAAAAATTGTTGTTTGCTCAGCAAATCATAGTTGTTTAGCATCTTGCCAGACCTACACTTAACCAGGTGTCCTGTATGTTTTTTGAGTTGGCATGCATTGTGTTGTCTTTTATGACCTGTACATTAAGCAGTATTCATTGTGTAGCTTTGGATAGTTCTTATGTAGGAGTTCTCGGTGTAAAGGCATACACTTGACCAGGACCATACCATTACCATCTTTTCTGGGTAAATCCTATCAAACCCTCTCCGATCAGGCAATACACAGACAGAGGAGTACACTCATCAGCCAGCATAGCTTGAGAAGCATATTTTGTAAATAAGCAATAGCAACATTGATATCTTGGCTGCTATCTTTTCCCAGCGAGTGCACATCCGCATTAGTGCTCTGCATAGGGGCTCTGGCCTTTTAATAGATTCTACAAGGAGAGTAACTAACTGGAAGGTTCAGCCCTTGGAGTTGTCAAGGCAGGTACTGGAAAGGGGGCGACTGCAGCACTTAGACAGCAGTGTGTTCCACAGAATCTTTACTTTTAGCCATTTGCTCTACCAAAAATGTATGTGGGCCACCAGCACCTTTTTTTTTTTTTTTTCTCCGAACCTCACCAGAGGCCATAGTGAGTTTTTCCAGTCTCTGCTAAAGCAAAGGGACAAATGCAGCGCCAGAATGCATATCGTAGGACACAGAAGAAGGGGTGCAATACAGAACATGGGGGGGGCAGAGGAGAGGGAGTAATGCAGGGCATGGGGGGTAGAGGAAGGGGCACTGTGTAGATTACGGTTTCTCAACCTTTTTATTCCAAGTATGCCGCACGCCCTGCTCCAGTAATGATTTATTGCGTCTGGGATATAGTCCACAAGAGGGCGCTTTACTGCAGAGATGGCAAAAAGAGGCCCAGCCCGGTGCTTATATACCCGGGACCTCCCACTAAATTCCCCAATTCAGACTCTGCAGCCGGGCTGCGAAGGTCAAGATGATGGCTTCTCTCCTCGCAGGTAAGCCGGGCTGCACAGCCCCTGGCCCTGTTTCCTATTCCCAACCGTTCCACTATTTACTTGCCTCCCAGCTTTGGCTGCATGGTCAGGTGACGATAGGCAGCACCTATTAGAGGTGCTTTTTAACGGAGTATTGCTCCACCGCAAATCCCCCACCAAAGGGTAGGCGGCACAGGTTGGTGAGCCTGATATGGGATGCCCCGTCTGCTTATAGCCCTCATAAGATGTCTCCCAAATGTACCTAAGGGCTTATTCTCCCCCTTCTCCCGTTTGCCCGGTTAGTCGGGGGGGGGGGGTCAGTGTTACTGTTTGCATGTGTGAATGTTTTTGCTACATGTCTTTTACTTTTACGCTGTACTTCCAGCGCTGGCACATTGGCTCAGCGCTACTTTCCTCCTCTCCTCATTCATTCTACTGTCTGCAATTTGAATGGCCCGCACACGCGTTCGTCGGCGGCAGCGGGCCGGTGACGTCAGCGGGAGCCGGCTTGTTTTCTATTGGCTGCAGCGCGGCCGGTCTGCAGCCTGTCCCCGCGTTCCTGTGTCTCTCAGCGCCATCTTGGTCTGATGCGTGTGGAGTGCTAGCTCCTCGGGCGTGCGTGAGTGCCCTTGCGGGCTTGGGTTATTATTTTCCTTGTATATAATGCTTGGTTAAACATATATATATATATAATACAAAAACACAGAGCAAACGACTATACACAACGTAAATAGTCCCAAACGTTAGTCGTGCAACAATGCACGATTCAGGGTATCCCACGGTGCATGTGCTTCACACCAAAATGTGCCAGGGAATCCTCCACCGACAGTGCAAACTCTTACCAGCTGTGACTCAGCAAAGCGCCTTAGAATGATGTCAAGCAGCGTATCTGCTGATTCCACCTCCAAATAAATAATCATTAACCAATTCAAATGGTATTAGATAGCGTTGGTTCAATCAAACATCTCCTCCGATTCATATCCCCATTAGGCAAAATTCAATTGGTAACATGAATAGGAAAACAAAAAAGCCAAAATAGTGTGATTCTGCTGCACAGGTGAGTCGCTGCTAAGCCTGTGTCTCGCGCTCCTCACGTCTGCGGCACTTCCCTCTACTAAGAGCAAGCTGTGAGTGGGGCTTTACTGCGCATGCGCCCTGCTGACAGACGTTCGATGGAGAATGCGCATTTCAAATGTAAGCAGACGGGAGCCCGTCTATATATATACTGATTGTGGGTATTATTTTATGTCTTTCAGACTGGACAACCTGAATTAGAGGTTTCTCCCGGTCCTGTGCCCTATATCACCCATATTAAACATTGGGGGCTTAAATATTTAATACCAAATACTCCCACTAGTGGACATTTAAGGGGCATCCCGGGTAGCTGCACAGCGTAATTCCCATTGGTCAGTGCGAATTCACCATATAGAGGCTTCTCAGGATATTGTGCTCGGGGTCCCCTCGGGGCAAGCCCGGCTGTGTGTGGTGTTTGGGGCATCCCATGTGGCGATGATGTGCGGGTTTGTGTACCCTGCACCCAGCAAGCACTTACGCGGCAATCTGGGCCTCCTGTGCCTGGGTCGGCACCTACTGTCTCGTCCCCCACACCCCCTCGCTTGATTATGACCCCTAGTGAGATTAACACTAGCGGGGGGTTTCCGCCAGACTGGCCAACATTGAGAAACTGATTGCTAGCTCTGCAGCCCGTAAGGCTCCAGCTAAAAGACGGCATGTGGCGCCTGCTGTGCCGGCCTTTACTATGGAACAAGATGATTTCCTTGATTTGTCTGACTGCACCCCTCTTGAGGAAGGGGAATTATTCTCAGATTCAGATCTTTCTGACGATCAGCATTGCCTTGGCGCTGATGCCGGCTCAGAGCAGTGGGATGCTGATGACACCCATAGGCTTTTGACTCAAATTTTTTAAGTACTTTCCATTTCCCCTCCTGCAGCGGCACCTAAGCAGCAGCTAAGCACCTACCGCAAAACCACGTTTGGAATTCCCAGAACAGACGCATTTTAATAATCTCGTTCTCAAGGAATGGGAACGGCTAGCCGGCTTCCTCTATCCCTAAGGGGTGGGATCGGAGGTATCCCTTCCCCTCGGATGTGGTCAAATGTTGGTCAACTCCCCCCTGAGGTGGATGCCCCTGTCTTGGGGTTGTCTAATACTTCTGTTGTGCATTCCCCTGATTCCACTACCTTGAAGGATAGTGAGGACCTGCGTATTGACCAACTGGCTTCCCATGCCTTTGCCTGTGTGGGTTCGTACTGTATACAAATAATATCAATTCTACAGGTGAGTATTTCACAGAATTGTATTATTCTTAGTATACAGTATGTCCTGCTCCAGATATAGTACTTACACTTGGGACATCCAATAGCAGTGTCCATAAGATAGGCTGGGATCCCCAACAAAAAAGGCAACAGCAGACAGTTGAAACCACTGTCACCTGCATAGCCTTGCGGCCAAGACAGCATGAGCTGAAGGCCCTAACAACAACCTTGTAAAACTTTGAAAGGTATGAACAGAAGACCAAGTAGCGGTCTAGCAAACAAGTTCAACAGAAGCCTGGCGCTGAAAAGCCCAAGAGGCACCAAAGGCAAGAGAAGAATAAGAAGTCAAGCGAAAAGAAAGATTCTTGCCCTTAGTGGGACAGGCCTGAGTGACAGCCTGGCAATCCAATCGCTAACAGTAGACGTGGCAGAAGCCAAAAACCTTTCCATGGACCAGAAAGAACATCCCATCCGAGTAATGACCAGGCCAAAACCGCCTAACCCCCCGAGGTCAAAAGAGATCGGGCACAATCAAGATGGAGTGGTCGTAGACCCAAGGAGCAATAGTTCTCCTAAAGGTGACTACCAAGGAAAAAACTTCCAACACCAGTTCAAGGAATGCAGAACCCTTTCCTCAGCGTTGCTAGGAATAAGGCACGGAAGGAAGAACAATATCCTAAATCAATGACATAAGACACCACCTTAGGTAAAAAGTCCGGCTTTAAGCGGAACACCACCTTATCCTGGTGTATCTCAAAAATGGGGGCTAGATAGACAGATCCACCCGCTCAGACACACGTCTGACCGAAGAACAACCACCAGAAGGAGAACCTTGAGGGTAAGAACAGCCAGACAACATCCTGAATAAGGCAGACAGAATCAATTCAATCCCAGCAGGGACCATAGGATTCCAGGGGGAACGCACATGAGTAACCCCCTAAAGGAAAGTCTTAACCAAGAAAAACTGAGCCAAAGACTTCTAAAGGAAGGTGGACAGGGCAGAACCTGACCCCTCAGAGTACTGAGTTGGAGAATCAACTCCAACTCATGCTGTAATAACTCTAGAACCCTGGGAACAGAGAAAGCCCGGCAGGGAAGAGACCTAGACTCACACCAATCAATATGGATACACCATACCTTGTAATAGATGGGAGAAGAAGAAGAAGCACGCTCCTAGTCTTCCCATAGTCTCAATCACCGAGACAGATAAGCCCGTCTCCATCAAGATGGAAGTTTCAGCAGTCAGGCCGTCTAGGCCAGAGTCTGTAGACTGGGGTGACGTAAAGGGGCCCTGAGTGAGCAAAGCTGGCACTCCAGGCAGAACGTACAAATCTACCGCCCTCAATACCACGTCTGCGAACCACACTCTACTAGGCCACCCAGGGGCCACCAGAATCGCTGGTTCCCCCTTCCAGAGCAAACTTGCTCAGAAACCTGCCTAGCAGGGGAATGGAGAAAAGGCATAAGGAACAGAATTTCCAGCCATGACAATACCAAGGCATCATGACCACGGCCAGGGGATCCGGGGACAGGGAAACAAGGGGCGAGAGCTTGTGATAGTGACGGGACACGAAAAAAGGATCCACAACTGGTTGGACCCCATGGTGAAACAGGGATTCGCACATCCTGTCGCAGAGGGACCCCCACTGGAGCGAATACCCCTGAAATACAGGAAACATTGTCCTCCACCCAGATTAGGATCATAGACACTTCCTGGAGGAACCTCCTGCTCCAGATCCCTCTCAGATGATTAAAGCAGGCCACTGTCGCCAGACAGACCGAGCGCCCCCGAACGGGCAGGCCCTGAAGAGGAGTAGGCAAGCGAAAAGCCAACCTGAACGTTCACTGTTTCAACCATCAAAAGGTGTATGGACCTTCTAAGGGCCCCACCTCCCCAAAAACCGCAGGGAGATTCAGAAGAAAAAAAAACCCTTCAACCTGATAGATTGGCATCCATGGTGACTCCATGGAAGGGGCAAGAAGGAAACTGCCCCCAGACAGGTTCCTTGAGTTCATCCACTCCAAGAAGGAACCAGGGGGGGAAGGCACACAGACCCTGCTCCAGGGATGCAGGATCCCTGTCCTGTACTAACAATAGAAGTTGCAGAAGGGCCCAGGGGGAACTGAGCACAAGGAACCTCTTCCAAGCAAGCCACCAACGGGCCCACCAGCTGCATCCCTGCCTGGTAAAGGGACGGGGACAGCAATGAGGGACTGAGCCCATGCAACCAGATTGTCCACTTTATCGCTGAAGAAGGAAGATTCTTGCCTGAACCGAATCCAGATTCATTCCTAGGAATGAGGTTACCAATCAAGGGGACAATGAGGACATGGGGTGATTGAAGACCCATCCAAATGACTCCCAGTGGACACAACCAGCCAAGAGACCAACTTAGCCTGACGTAGAGACTGGAAAGTGAAAAGGAACGTCCAGGTAGGTCATAGCGCGGACGCCCTTTGGTCTCATCAGAGACATCACCCCCGTCAGCACCTTGGTGGGCACTCTGGGGGCTGAAGAGAGACCAGATCACAAGGCCACAAATTAGCAGTGTTGGACCTTCGACGCGAACCTGAAGAGCCTCGGTGTCCAGAGGACAAAGGGAAGTGAAGCGAAGCATCTTTTGAGCTCCACAGATGGCGAGAAGCCCCTTGAGCGCAAGGCGCAGATGGCCCAACCCAGAGTATCCATGCAGAACTGCTGTAACTGGCGAATTGCCGCAAACTTATGAATCCAGTGTGGACCAGACTGACCCATCCTTTCGGGGGACTGTGGAAAAGGTTGGTGTAGCGGCCCCTGCCTCTGCCTGTTAGGTGCAATCTGCAAGTAACCCCAAGACCCCATAGGCCCTGCAAGGCCTGCACCAACACCTGAACAGAGGCAGGGACCAGGAGTACCCTGATAAACCTGGGAGAGGCCACGCAGCAGACTCTATCCTGTATCCAAAGGACACTACCTCCTGAATCCACCAGAATGAGGTGAGATGCCTCCTGATAAGAGCAAGGTGCTGCAGCCATCCCCTCGCCCAGACGGGCGAGGGCGTCCCATCATGCTTGAGGGGGTTTGGTGGAAGATTTGGGCTTAGCCCCGCCGGAGGGGCCAGGGTGTTGTCTGCTGCTCATGGGGCAGGAGTCTGCACGAAACGTACGGAAGGACACCCCTGGTTCCTGTTTAACACTAAGGTAGGGGGGAGGAGGGGTGCCCCTGCCCCGAGGGGGCCGAGACGGCCGTCTGCGTTAGGGTAATTTGCCCTTTTTACCAAACAGGTCCAGACGGGCCCCAAATAGGCGTTGCCCTCTAAAGGGAAGCCCAGTAAGAGTCTTTTTAGTAGCATCGTCAGCACCCCACTGTCGCAGCCAGACCAAGTGACGCATAGGCACCACAAGGGCAGAAGTTCTTGCCCACATTCTAATGGTGTCATCCAGCGCTAATAGAATACATTTTACAAATACATCACAAATGGAGAGTGCATTAAACACCTCCCAGGGGAGATCCTCAGGGTGATGATCAAGCATCTTTCTGATAAGGGTTCTAGTGGCCACTGCAGTAATAGCTGTGGCACAGACCGGGCACAGCGCCCTCCCTTCACAAGAAAAGGCGTGGGAGGCCAACAGATCAATGCGCCGGTCCTCGGCATCCCGAAGGGTACTATAAGCAGGGGCTGTAATAAAGGGGGGTTAGGAACCCCTATGATCGGTGCATCCACCACGGGGGGTGATGACCAACAATTAACCACCTCAGGGGGAAAAGGGTATTTCCTATCACAGTCCCCTGGAAGTTTACTGGGGCATTCCTTGAGCACAAGAGCGTGGAAATGAGCCTGCTCTAGAAATTCCAAGCGTGCTGTCGCAGTATGGAAATGCTCCCCTCTAGGCTTGGGGACCTCACCAGGGAGAGAGATAGACAGTACCTTAAAGACCTTAATCAACAAGTCGTCAGTGTCACACTGGCCCCAGTATTCAGGGCCAGAATCGTCATGACTCCTCGGCCTCTCATCAGATGAGCCTGAGTCAGAGAACAACTCCCCTTCATCAGAAGGGGTATAGTCACACGGAGTAGTAAACTCCTCAGTTCTCATAGAAAATACAGAAACATGAGGCGACAAGTGTCGCTTCTTACCAGGGCCCATGCGCTCTGACAACCTCGCAATCATCTGTTCAGCTGTAGGCAGTCTGGAAGGCCCAGCAGTCTGCAATTCCCCACTTGTATGCGACTCAGCAGGAGTGAGATTTAAGCATGGGGAAATAGGTGAATTGAAGCGAGGTGCAGCCACTGGCAAGCCCGATTGCAGGGCCAGTACTTGCTCGGCACAGGGTCTGCAGACCCGTGTCCTGTCCGCATCAGCGTGGGGTTGTCCACACGCTATACACAGCCGGTCTTGTCCCAGAGGGACCCCGGACCCATAACTCTGAGATGCCTCCATATGGTGATTATTTAGACACAATATGCCAGCAGGGATTTACGCAATAGGCCACCCTGGATGCCCCAAAGCCTGCTAGGAAAGTGGAAAGTAGATTTACAAGGCCCGCTATAAATACACCGGGCCGGGAGAAGCCAATGGTGTTCACCAGTCTGAAAGACATAATGGGAATAAAGGGTGTTAGAACCATGCGCAGTAATCAAGGATCATGAAAATCGCCCGCGAGGGCACTTACAGACCAAGGGAAAGGGAGGACCGCTACCACGCGTGTGTGCGACCAGCATCAAAATGGTGCCAAGCGAACCTCGAAGGGCGGGCCAGAGCGGGCTGTGACGCGAAGCGCGCCAAACCAGGTCCCCGCCCCCCCGAAGAGCGGAAAGCTCTGAGATAGTTTCAACGTTGTCATGAGGAGCGAAGTGTATGACACACTTAGAAAAATGATTTGCCAATGAAGACGCCGCAGCGTCTGAGGCGACGACGCCGCCCGGCGCAGCACATCCAGTAAAGGAAAGAGATGCGTGCGGCGGCGACAGATACACAATAAAAATGCAAACAGCGCGGCTCTGACACCAGGGATACCAGTCAAAGGACAATACTAAGGCCATAAGAGTGTAAACACCATACATTGAGACCACCACACCCCCCCCCCTTTCTTTCCCCCCGAGCTACGGGGGGGAACGAGGGAGGATGGCGACCCTTTGTACAGGGCCCACCGCTACACGGGGCATGGGGCAATAGTGCGGGAGGGGCATCCCCTAGAGGCTCACCATCAGCCTAAACCGCCTACCCTTTGGTGGGGGACTGCGGTGGAGCATGGCTCCATAAGCACGCATGGTGCTGCCTACCTTCACCCGACCAGCGCAGCCCAGGCTGGGAGGCACATCACAGGGAAGACGGGTGGGAATAGTCCAACAGGGCCGCAGGCTTTGATAGCCCCGCTCACCTGCGAGAGAGTGATACTTCATGTCTTCGCAGTCAGCACTGCAGAGAAATCTGGGGATTTGTGGGAGGTCCCCGGGTATTTGAGGGGCCAGGAGGAGCCTGTTTTTGCATGTCTCTGCAGTGCAGCGCCATCTGGCGGAGGATAACCCAAGTGTAAGTACTATATCTGGAGCAGGACGTACTGTATACTAAGAATAATCTGGAAGCGGATACTCTGAGCAGGGGGGCCTGTCACAGGTGGGGGATGCCGGATGTGGATCTGTTCGCTTCTTGCCACAATCACAAGCTTCCAGCTTTTGTCTCGCTGTCCCAGAATCCTCTGGCTCTGGCGGTGGATGCCATGTCTCTGTCCTGGCAGGGGTTCGGTCTCCTGTACCTCTTCCCTCCATTTCCACTTCTATCCAGCGTGTTTCTGAGTTGGCGGCTCTGTCCATTCAGGCCCCTTACTTTGAGAGACACCAGGACCAGGTGGTTTTCCGCTTTAAACCAGACTTTTTGCCTAAGGTTGTCTCTGCCTTTCACCTCAATCAGGACATTGTGCTTCCTTCCTTGTGCCCTAATCCTGGTAATGACAAGGAGAGGGCCTTGTATTCTCTGGATGTTGTCAGGAATTTGAAATACTACCTGGTGGCTACAGCACCTTTCAGGAAGACGGACGCCTTGTTTGTGGTACCCTCGGGTCCCAAGAAGGGTTTGGCGCCGGTTAAGTCTACTATTAGTAAATTGATTAGTCAGGCCATTCTTAGGGCCTATTCTGCTAAGGGGAGGGATCCTCCTTTCCGAGTCACTGCTCATTCTACCCGTGCTGTTGGGGCTTCCTGGGCCTTTCAGCACCAGGCTTCTGTTGAACAAGTTTGTAAGGCCGCTACTTGGTCTTCTGTTCATACCTTTTCCAAGTTTTACAAGGTTGATGTTCGGGCCTCAGCGGATGCTGTTTTTGGCCGCAAGGTGCTGCAGGTGGCAGTGGTTTGAACTGCGCTTTGTTGCCTTTTGGGATCCCCACCCGTTTGTCGGACACTGCTATTGGATGTCCCAGACGTAATGAATCATTACTGGAGCAGGGCATGCAGCATACTTGGAGTAATACCATTCTGTTAATACTCACCTTGTAGCATGGGTATTATAAGTATGCAGCACGCTCTGCTCCATCCCACCCTGAGTTCTTATTCTTGGATCCTCTATTTGGTGAATGTTTCCTGGTTAATGTTGTTAATCTTATTATTGACTTTTCCTGGTTCCCTTACTGCTTTTTTATACCGGGGAATTTAGTGGGAGGTCCCGGGTATATAAGGACCGGGAGGGGCCTCTTTTTGCCATCTCTGCAGTAAAGCGCCCTCTTGTGGACTATATCCCAGACGTAATGAATCATTACTGGAGCAGGGCGTGCTGCATACTTATAATACCCATTCTACAAGGTGAGTATTCACAGAATGGTATTTTTTATTATTTAAATACCAATTTACTTTTTCTTATAAGAAAAATATATAGGAGCGATATATAGGAGCTGTTGGTCAACTTTGACTGTGTTAAATTCACTCAAAACAACCATTTAAAAATACACATAAATAGCTTTAATAACCTTTTGGTGCAGTCTTATATTTAGGCAGCAAATCAGGATTAGGTAAAGTATAGATGGCAGCAGATCAGGTTGGGTTACATGTCAACCTGCAGCCTCGTCAATTACCCCCTCAAAGGAGCTTCCACACCATCAGTCTTACCAGTATTACTGGTTGGGAACACCTGATGTAGAGCATAGAGGGCAGAGCTAATGATGAAGTGCAAAACATGAGGGGGGCAGAGGATTGGAGATTAAGGGGCTTATTGCTGAACATTGGGACAGAATAAGGGACACAATGCAGAACAATGCAAGAAATGCACAACAGGAATCATGTACAGGGTCACAAGAGCACATTGAAGACCTTTTATACCTTGTCTTACCTAATTCATTTATTTCAAGTATGTCACACACCCGCTTCCACCATTCATGACATATGGGGTTATGGTCCAGTAGAGGGCGAACTTCTGCACAGATGAAAGCAAAAAAGAAGCCCCTCCCGGTTCATAAATACCTGGGACCTCCCACACATTCCCCAGTTTCTTCTCTGCAAGACGGCGAGCAAGTCAGAAGATGTGTGCTGCTCTTCCTTGCAGGTAAGCCGGGTTTGCACCCGGCCATTTTTTGCCTTATTTCTGCTCGGACCTTTATATTTAACCCTTGTAGTAGCCTCCCAGCTTTGACTGCAGGTCCGAGTGAGGGTAGGCAACACCTCTAGAGGTGTTTAGGGAGCCATGCTCCCCCGTGAGACCCCTTATAACGGGGTAGGCGAAATCCGGGTTGGTGATCCCGGTTTTGGGATGCCCTGTCCCCATATATCCCTGACACACCTAGTGTGGGATTTCCCCCCTTCCTGGTTCCTCTGTATCCCTCCAGTGAGGGGGGGGGGGTATATATATATTTATGTTTGACCGTTCTTCTTCACCTCACTTCAGTGTGAATGCGTGTGGATGTGTGCGTTTACTGTCACTAGGCACCCAGGAGCTCATGGCCGCCGTTTGCCCGGATCGTTTTTTTTTTTCAGTATCTCCTCCCCCCTCAGGCGGTGGTTCGTTAGGGGGCGGGGCCGGGTGCTCACGCGCTGCCGCCCCCTCCTGTCTTGGCGCCATGTGCAGAGCCCAGCCTCCTGGCTGGGAAACGCGCTGCTGGTGTGTGGGAAGAGGGGCGGGGCCAGGCGCGGCGCGCGATCGCGCTGTCCCGCCCCTTCTTCTTCTCCCTCTCTCGCTGTCTCCAGGAGCTGCGTGCTGGTGGCAGCAGCCATCACTGGTCTCACGTGAGTGCCCTCCGGGGCCCCCTCATCCGTCCTTATTGCATTACTTGTTCCCATTCTGGCAGGGGATTGCTTAGGCAACCCTTCAGTTCATTCTGCTTTAATGTTATAGCATGTATATTATATATATAGTTTCTTATATATATGTGGTGTGTGCATGTGCTTAAGGCCTTTTCTCTTGTGTCTTTCAGGAGAACTCCCTGTGACTTGCAAAACAAGGGGCTTCTCCCGGTCCTAGGGTCCCTAGAAGTAAAATTGGGCATCCTAAAAATCCTCCCACTAGGGACTTAAAGGGGCATCCCGGGTTCCCTCGGGTCATTGCGACTGCCCAAAAAAATCACCATATGGAGGCTTCGCAGGATACCGGGGTCGGGATCCCGTCAGGACAATCCTGGTTATGTGTGGGTTGTGGGGTACCCCTTTCCGGGGAGAATGTACTAATTTGCATACCATGTGCGCGACAGGCCATAACGCGGCAGTCGGGACTCCAGGCGTCTGGGTCAGTGCCACCCGCCTCTCCTACCCCACCACGCATCATCCGTACCCCAGGTGACATGGTCATTAGTGGGGAGTCGCACTCGGATGTATGTGCCAGGCTGGCCAACCTCGAGAAAATTATTTCTAGCTCAGTGGGCAGAAAGGCCACTGCTAAGAAAAGGCATCTGTCACCGGCTACGCCGGTAATTGATTTTGATGATTATGACTCCCCTGACTGGACTGATTGTTCCCCGCTTGAGGAGGGGGAATTGTTTGAGGAATCTGAGACTGATGAATTGCAGTTCTTTGATTCTGATGCCGGGCAGGCGCTGGGGGATGCTGTGGATACCCCCAAGGTCCTGACCCATCTGTTAGAGGTTCTGGATATTTCCCCACCAGCGGAGGCCCCTCCGAAGAAGGGGGAATTCTTTGGGTTCTCTAAGCCCCGCTTGGAGTTTCCAAATCAGGATCATTTTGACAGCATGATTCTTAGAGAATGGGAGAAGCCGAGTGGCCTTCACGGTGTTCCTCAGGGATGGGATAGGAAGTATCCCTTTTCGGTGGACGCGGTGAAGCACTGGTCTTCCCCTCCCGAGGTTGACGCACCCATTTTAGGATTGTCCAACACCTCCGTTGTACATACTCCTGACGCCACTACCCTTAAGGATGGCGAGGACAAGCGAATTGATCAGATGGCATGGCATGGCATGTCATGCCTTTGCCAGTGTGGGTTCTGCCTTGCGGCCTGTCTGTGCATCGACACTAGTGGCTGTGGCTACTAGGTCGGAGATCAGAGACTTGTTAAATGGGTCCCAGCTCCACACGGTCAGTGTTGAATTCACAACCCCTAAGAGGTGTGAATTGTTCATGACTTTTGTTTTATCGGCTATGGACGACACTATTACCATGTGTAGTAGAACTTCGGCCCTGTTGGTGGCCATGCCCCGATCGGTCTGGCTGCGCCAGTGGGCTGCTGACATTGCGGCCAAGAAGTCACTTACAGCTTTGCCCTTTTTTGGGAACGCGGCTGTTTGGAGACAAATTGGTTCTGATTCTGTGGCGAAGGGTGGGAAGCTACCTCAGTGTAAGAAGCTGCGTCGCTCCTTTTATCCTTCCTTTCGCGTTGCCAGAGGGGGCAGAGGTCTTGCCTACTCTGGCTTTAGAGGTGATTCCTGGAACAAGGGTAGAGGACGTGCCCGTCCAGCCTCTACCTGGGGTTCCAGGCCCAAGCCAGTTCAACAATGAGGAGGCGCCCTCACCCTTGCGGGTGGGGGGACGGCTGCGGCTCTTCTTCCAGGCCTGGGCCCAGGAGGTCACAGGCAAGTGGATATTGGAAGTGGTCTCGTCTGGGTACAAACTGGAGTTCGAGTCCCGGCCTCCTCCCAGATTCCTAAGGTCTCGGGTGCCATCGGATCCTCGGGCGGCGCAGGGGCTCCTGTCGGCTGTAAAGAACCTCCTGAACATGGCGGTCATATGCTCGGTGCCTCTTTCAGAGAGAGGCCGGGGCTATTATTCCAACTTCTTCACGGTTCCCAAAAAGGATGGCTCCATAAGACCCATCCTGGATTTGAAGCTTCTCAACAGGTTCATCAGAACCAGGAAGTTCCCCATGGAGACTCTGCGCTCAGCCATCGGTTCCCTTCGTCAGGGGGATTTCATGACGTCCATAGACATCAAGGATGCTTACCTTCATGTACCAATTTTCCCAGCACACCAGAGATTTCTCAGGTTTGCGGTGGGGGATCAGCATTTTCAGTTTGTGGCCCTCCTGTTCGGGCTGACCTCGGCACCGAGGGTGTTTACCAAGGTTCTGGCGGGCATAATGGCCCTGCTCAGAGCCCAGGGCATTCATATTGTGCCGTATTTGGATGACCTACACATTACAGCTTCCTCCCTCTGCCAGGCGGAGTTGGACACCAGGATGGTGGTGACGACGCTGGAGAGGTTCGGATGGGTGATCAATCACCCCAAGTCGTCTTTCTCTCCATCAAGGGAGATTTCCTTTCTGGGCATGAATCTGGATACCAGTCAGGCCAGAGTGTTCCTACCTTAGCCAAAGGTGCAGAGGGTTCAGGATCTGATACGTGTTCTCCTGACCAACCCTCGCCCTTCCATTCGGCTAGGGATGACTCTGGTAGGTTTGATGGTGGCCTCCTTCGAGGCAGTCCCCTTTGCTCAATTCCACATGAGGTCGCTACAACTCCATCTATTGCTGAAATGGGACAGATGTCCACAGTCCTTGGATCAGTCTTTTCTGATGTCTCCATGGGTTCAGCAGTCCCTTCAGTGGTGGCTGGAATCAAGCAATCTGACGAGGGGCAGATCGTTCCTGGCCCCTCGTTGGGAGACGGTTACCACGGATGCCAGCCTGTCGGGCTGGGGAGGTTTCTGGAAAGATCATCAGTTCCAGGGGTTGTGGGGTCCTCAGGAGGCTCACAACCCCATCAATGTCTTGGAGCTCAGAGCTGTCCACTTGGTTCTGTCGCATTTGACACTTCACCTACAGGGTTTACCGGTTCAGGCTCGATCAGACAATCGTACTGCGGTAGCTTACATCAATCACCAAGGAGGGACTCGCAGCAGGAGTGCCCTCAGGGAAGTCTCTCTGATTCTGACATGGGCGGAGAGCAATGTTCCTTGCATCTCGGCAGTATACATTCCGGGAGTGGAGAACACGGAGGCGGACTCCCTGAGCAGGGGATTCTCTCGCCGAGGGGAATGGTCTCTCAACCACAGGGTGTTTCAGGCCCTGTGTCACAAGTGGGGGACTCCGGAAGTGGATCTTTTTGCCTCTCGGCACAATCACAAGCTTCCAACCTTTGTATCTCTGTCTCGGGATCCTCTGGCCCTGGCAGTGGATGCCTTGTCCCTTGCCTGGAGGGAGCTGGGGTTTCTGTATCTGTTTCCCCCCTTTTCCATGGTGGGCAAGGTAGTGCGCAAGCTGGCTGTAGAAGGGGCACCAGCAATTCTGGTGGCCCCAAGGTGGTTCGCAGATGTTGTAAGAATGGCGGTAGATCAGTACAGGCTGCCCCTGTCTCCGGATCTGATCTCTCAGGGTCAACTACGTTACCCCAATTTACAAACGCTTGCTTTGACGGCGTGGCTGCTGAAACCTTCCTCCTGAGGGAGGAAGGTTTGTCTGAGGCGGTTATTCAAACCTTGATTAGAGCTAGGAAGAGGTCGTCCTCTACCATTTACTATAGGACTTGGCGGTCCTATATTGACTGGTGTGAGGCTAGGGCCTTACCTTGCAGGGTGTTTTCGATTCCTAGGAGTTTCTACAACACGGTCTGGATCTGGGGTTCCAGCTCAGTACTTTGAAGGGTCAGGTTTCTGCCCTGGCTGTCTTTTTTCAAAGGTCTTTTGCTTTTCATCATCTGGTCAAGACTTTTTTCCAAAGGGTCACTCATGTTCGGCCCCCTAGGAAGCCTTTGGTTCCCGTTTGGGACTTAAATTTGGTTCTTTCGGCCCTCCAGGGACCTCCCTTTGAACCGATGCAGGATGTGGCTCTTTCTGTACTCACTCAAAAGGTTGCCTTTTTGGTGGCTATTACCTCTGTTTGGCGTGTCTCTGAGCTGGCGGCTCTGTCTATTCAGGCCCCTTACTTTGAGAGACACCAGGATAAGGTGGTTTTTCGCTTTAAACCTGATTTCCTTCCTAAGGTGGTTTCTGCCTTCCATCTCAATCAGGATGTAGTTCTCCCTTCCTTGTGTCCTAGGCCTAGCAATGACAAGGAGAGGGTTTTGCACTCTTTGGATGTGGTTCGTTGTGTGAAGTACTATTTGGTTGCTACTTCTCCTTTTCGTAAGACGGACGCCTTGTTCGTGATGCCTTCTGGGCACAGAAAAGGTTTGGCGCCTGCAAATCTACCATTAGTAAATGGATACGCCAGGCCATTGTTGGGGCCTATTCTGCTAAGAGGATGGTTCCTCCTTTTAAGATCACTGCTCATTCTACTCGTGCTGTTGGGGCTTCCTGGGACTTTCAGCACCAGGCTTCTGTTGAGCAAGTTTGTAAGGCTGCTACTTGGTCTTCCGTTCATACCTTTTCAAGGTTTTATAAGGTTGATGTGCGGGCCTCAGCGGATGCTGTTTTTGGCCGCAAGGTGCTGCAGGCTGCAGTGGTTTGAATGTTGTGCATTTTTGCCGTATTGGGATCCCCATCCATGATGGACACTGTTATTGGATGTCCCATATGTCATGAATGGTGGAAGCGGGGTGTGTGACATACTTGGAATAATACCATTTTGTGATTACTCACCTTTAAAATGGGTATTATAAGTATGTCACACACCCCGCTTCATCTCGCCCTTTTGTATTCTGGATCCTTTATATGGCGAACCTTTTTTATGGTTAAGAATGTTTGTTTTTTATTAGCTCTTCCTGGTCCCCTTACTGCTGTCATATACTGGGGAATGTGTGGGAGGTCCCAGGTATTTATGAACCGGGAGGGGCTTCTTTTTTGCTTTCATCTCTGCAGAAGTTCGCGTTCTACTGGACCATAACCCCATATGTCATGAATGGTGGAAGCCGGGTGTGTGACATACTTATAATACCCATTTTAAAGGTGAGTAATCACAAAATGGTATTTTTTTATACAACTTTGTTGTAAAGAATATTAAAACCCGGACTGCAATTATCCTTCTGATAGGATCATACCCTTACCTAAAGTACCCTGAAGTTAAGTAAATATTGGGCATCCCCATCCTGAGATTTACAAAATATTGAAAACATAATGGTTCAGGCAAACCAGACATTGAAGCCGTAGGTCTCTTTGGATGAGAACACATTCGCAAATGTCTGAGCATCAGGTGGCTTTGCTTTTTCTCTTTTCCTATACTTCCATTCCATAGAATACAGTAGAATAGAAAGCGGATTTATAGTCCAGTGCTTTATTTTTACATTGCCAACCTCTTAGATTTGTTTATGGCTGTTATTATTTCCAGACATGGGTATCTGTGTAGAAGGTTTTTTTGTGCATAGATGACCAATGTATTGTTACACACGTAGGAATTTAACCCATCCATGCAATGGGACAAACACAAGCAATGAGAGCACACATGCATGGTGGGATGCTCTAGAGCATCAAGAGTAGTACAATTATGTTCCACCAGGAATCCAACTTGCAACCCTCCAGTTACAACACTGATTCCTTACCACTAGGCCATGTTTGCCTCTTGTTTGTGTAGGTAGGTAGATGTACTAACACAAAGTGTTGGGAGTGGTCCAGACCATGGTGTGCGGGGAGCCTCTGCCTAATGCACATCTACAGGCTAATAGGAAAAGTCCATCAAAATATTGTTGGTTGGTGTGTGACAGATCAGTCTACTGTTCCATTTAATGTATTAATTGCCACCCATTCCATGGCCACCAGTCATATTTTATTTCATTGCTTTTCTAGGATATTGACTGGGTGCAGACGGAGAAGCACGTGTTTGAGCAGGCGTCTAGCAATCCTTTTCTAGTTGGTTTACACTCCTGTTTCCAGACACCGAGTCGGTAAGAGCATCTATTATTCATCTGCTGGAAATATGGAAATATCTTCTTCCCAGCACATCCCTGTCTGGTTTATTCTACAAACCAGAGAAGAAGCAGCATTAACACAGCTCCTAAATATGCTCCATTCTTGTAAAACTGTAACTCAGGTTTTAGTCACAAATTAGGCACCTGCTGGTTGCAGCATGTCTCATCTGATCTGCTTAGCCGGGTCCCAGAGGACTGTGGAACTCGAGACAATCTTCTAAAAAATTTCAACAAAGCCCCTTTTTTAACAGCCTAAACATGCCTCTACTGTATCCAGTAATGGGGGAGCCTCTCCATAGATTACTCTGAAACCTGCCTTGCGTTATAGAATAGATCATCTAGTGCTTACCTAGGCTGCAGAAAAATGTAATGCTGCAAATAGTCATAGGACTACCACAGGGCACAGGAGCCTCGCCAAGCAGAGCAGACCAACATACAGAGATTAGGAGGTGACTGTTTTGATTGAGGAGGTTCTGAGCAATGGCATATTTCCCCTGCAGTGAAGTGATTTTTAACATTACAATGGTGGAGAGGGTGCTAATGCTTGCCATTTTGCAGATCATCGCCCCCCTCCCTCCCGAGCAGCCGGGCGCTGTTGTTAGTTCGGTGGTGGCGTGGTTTCAAAGAAAACTGGGGTTTTCCACCGCCAAAGCCATGCATCAGGATGACCTCATCCACAACACAGTGTTTGTGTGTGCCCAGCCTTTTAGAAGGGTTGGGCACAGGAGTGCGCACGGCCACAGAGTAGCCAGGGATGCGGGCGCCGGTGGAGATCGCATAGCATGACCCAACGGGATCAGGTAAGATCACCAGAGCCCCGGGAGGTTTCAAACAGCAGGGCATCGGTGTCTTTTAGAGTCCAGGGCCCAGCCTTGAGGATTTTGACCTGCTTTAAACATGTTATCTACCTGAATATAAAAACTGCATTTTCTGAGAATATAAAACATTCTACTTTTTAATGTAATGTCCCTTAACTTCCAACATACTTGCATGAACTCTTGTTTGGTCGCAGAGTCAAGGTTTTGGACCCATATGCCATCACCCAAAATAATTTGAGATAAATGTCTCCTGATTTTTTTTTCTAATCATGTCTACGTTTTCTTGGCTAAATTTCTGGCAACATGTTTTGTGTTCAGGCGTAGATATTCATGGCACCCCCTGGGAATCGAAATTTGACATCATCATGACAGGCTACAAGCCCGCATAGCCCATGGCCACGGGCTCTTCTGCCCCCCCCCCCCCTGGGCTTTGGGGAGGCAGGTAATGGGGGTGCCGTGGGTTAATGGCAAGTCACCCGCTAGCCGCAGGTGACTTGCCAGCCCCCAGCCTTGTGAACTGGTATAGGGATCTCATGGACCCCTTACCAGTTTTTTTTTTTTTTTTTTTTTTTTTTTTAATACTTACCTCCCATCCATCTTGCACTGTGTCCCTTCCCAATAACTGGCTTCTGCTCACCTGCTGGAAGCCTTTTATAGCTGCTGGGTGACAGAACATAAGGGATTAATTACAAAAAATATGACTTCCGGGACTACCCCATTTTTGGGGGGATTTTTAAGGGTTAAAAACCCTTAAAAATCCAAAGAAAAATTACATGGGGTCCCCCTTACCCAAAGTAACCAGCCCGGGACCAGCTATGCAGGGCTTGTAGAAACAGGGCGCAGGGGCCAGCTTTTGTGGCCCCTGGTCCTGCAGGCTACAAGCCGGCATAGCCCATGGCCACGGGCTCTTCTGCCCCCCCCCCCCGGACTTTGGGGAGGCAGGTAATGGGGGTGCTGGGGGTTAATGGCAAGTCACCTGAGGCTAGCAGGTGACTTGCCACCCCCCCCCCCCAGCCTTGTGAACTTGTATAGGGGTCACATTACCAGTTCACAAGGGGTTAAATGTAAAAAAAGACACAGACACAAAGAGAAAAAAAAGACATTTATTTATTTTTTTTTTTTACTTTACTCACCTCCGATCCTCCTCTGTCCCCCGGCGATCTCCGATGACAGCTGACAGTCTGTTCGGGTGTATGGAGGAGAGAGCCTGGGGAGGGGGGGTGATCACAGCCCTCTCCCCCTCCCCACCTCTCTGCTCCAAGCACCCGAGCAGACTGATTCTCAGTCTCGGGTGCCGGTATTAAGAGGCCGGCTGCTGGTGACATCACAGTGATGTCACACGGCCCCACCCCAGGGGGCAGGGCTAGCAGACGCGATCCAGGAAGTGGGGGGGGAGGGCGATTTCTGCTCTCTCCTTGCCACAGAAGAGGCTGGGGGGGGGGGGATCGGAGGCCCCCCCAGTGAAGAGGAGACCCGTCGGGAGACAGCGCGGCCACAGGTAAGTAAATTGTAAATGTTTTGATAGCGTTTACAGTCCCTTTAAAGTTTTGCCAACAGGCATCTTTCAGTGCTTATTTATTTTTCTCTGCAATCCTTCTAGTACATTACCCACAATTTTTTTGTTTTTTGTCTTTATCGTTCAATTTGTTCTAAATGCTCTTCCCCGCGTATACAAACTGGCATGATTCCCAACTGATCTGTCCAATATGGAGGTGCACTTCTTCCTCAGCAGCTTGACCCTCAGCTCAAGGAAGTCAAGGAGGAGCGTTCTTGGCTGAGCTTCAAGAGTAAGGGGGGTATACTGTTAAATAAGAATTGCATCTGGTAGCTCTACGCTACGTCTGGGAAACCTGCAGTGGATGAGCGAGACAAAAGACAGAGTACAGGTCTGCCATTTTAATTGTGTTTTACTTTTTCTATTATAGGTTGTTTTTAGTTATAGAGTATGTCAATGGAGGTGACCTCATGTTTCATATGCAACGACAAAGAAAACTTCCTGAGGAACACGCCAGGTATGTTTCCCATGTGCACTGCAAACCTGTCATGTTGTGCTAAGACTGTGCAAATCATTTGCTGTACCAGAATGACAGATAAAGCAAGTTTTTAGCTTTGTAAAAAGTTTGGAAGCATTACAGCAACTTTTAAATTGCCCTGTATCAACCACATAAGTCTCTGTGCTATGTGAGACTTTTTACCTGTCAAGTTGTCCATCCAGGAACACTGGTCCATAAAAATTTGGGTATTCTAGCAGCTGATGGACGGCCACTAGAGTTGAAAAGCTGAAATTCCTGCCTCAGCAGGATAAGAACCTAGCTTCCCGGATAACTCCCAGCCTGCTCTCGGTGGACAAGATGACCTATTAAAGATGAGAACTATCTTTGGTGTGGCTATGGTGGGACACATGCCAGCCCTGTGAAAGTTAGACAGGACTCACTGGGCTGAAGAGGTTGCCTCCTACAAGGTACAAGGGGGTAATACAGACTTAGAGGGATCCTGTATAACCCCCTTCACCCCCCTCCTACTCCGGTGTCATCACTTCCATGGGATGCGGGGTCATGTGCTGCTTAAGGGCAGGCTGTGTTTCAACCAATTACTTGTCACCGTGGGCTGTGAGGGAAGCTAGGGGCCTCTGGACCAAACCGCTTCTCCCTGTCTGTGTGCAGGGGGGAGGATGTCGCAATGGGGGAGCTTAGCTTCCCGCTGTACTTGGGCGGGAGCTATGCTTTGCTTTGTGAGCTGGCAAAAGCAGCCCAGATCATCAGAGGGTACAGGTAGGGCCGCTGCGGGGCTTCCTTGCTATATTATGTGGGTGATTTTGAGGTCCACTGTCTTTTTGTTAGAGGCCACATTGTTCAATCAAGGGGACACAGAATAGAGCCCGGGTGTCCACTCCCTCCACTTCCTAGAAAAGGCACTCCGGAAATGAAACCACCCATCCACGGTTGACGCTGTGAATGGAGCAGCCCTGCGCCCATTTTTTACCGCATCACTATTGTGTAAGGTCTGAGATGACAAGGGGAGTCCGCCAGAAGGCACGTGGCACTGATGTGAAGTAGAATACTTTTGCCTAATCTGGTGGCATTGACCAGGTTTAATAAGGTGGCTATGGATGACACAATTAAATTATCCATGTGCCTTGCATTGTGGCTGATTCTGACTCTACTTCCAAGAAAACTCTAGCTGCACTACCCTTTGTTAGCTGCCACCACTTGTTGGCTTTACCACTTGGTGAAAAACTGGATGATTTGGGCAAGCATGCAACGGGTGGCAATAGAACCATATTGCCACAGCAGAAGAGGCCAAGGCAACAGAGCTAAACCTTCTTTTTGTCCCTTTTGCAGATACAGGACTAGGACTCTGGAGAAATCCGGTGCACAGAGTGCCTTCAAGAAGAAGCCTGTGGCTCAGCCCAAGTCCCCTTGGCACTCCAAGCAGAAGCCAGAGTCTAAGCCCAGGCTCAGGCATGAAGGGACACCCTCAACCAGCCGAGAGGGGGGAAATCTTTGCCAGCTGGCACCAACCTGGCAAGCTGAGATTTTTGGACTACTGGGTTAGGAAGGTTGTTACATCAAGGTTGAAGATGATTTCATAGGGTGGCCTCTCTCCTGATCCTTGTTGCTCACCGGAGAAGGCATTCTGTGGTGAGATATTGGCCATGTGCCACCTGGAGAGGGAGGCTTTGGCTTTTACTCCAACCTGTTTGTGGTTCCCATGGAGGACGGGCCATTTTCCCCATCGTAGACCTGAAACTGATCAATTACCCCCAATTCCAGATAACAGTCCAGGGCTCAGCCCAGCATACAACAATGCAAGTCACTTCTGGGCTTGATGGTTGCATTCTTCAAGGCGATTTGGCATGCTCAGATCAATACCAGACAGCTGCCAAAGCCCACTATTAGCCATTGGATCATAGAGGCCTATTCTGCCAGGAGTAAGGAACACCCTTTTCATGTGACTGCTCTCTACTAGAGCTAAAGGTGCTTCCTGGGCCTTCTGGCATCAGGCTGCCACCTGATCGCCTGTGCAGACTTCACAGTGTGGATGTGCAAGCATCTATGGATGAGGTGTTCTAGCGAAAGCTGCTTCAGACTGCATTTCAGTCCCCAGCTGAGATCTAATTGGTCCACTTTCAGTGTTAAACTGGCACTTGTACAGTCTCTTATGTGGGTCATGGTATTCACTGCTCTAGTTTTCATTGCCTTCGATAAGGTTGACTTTGTAGTGGAAAATGAGATTCTCCAAGGTTGTTGTTTGTTTGATCTTTCATCCAAGAGACTGCTTTGGACTGGGGAGTTAACCAGGAAGCCTTGTTCTTATCATGAGGAGTTACAGCTTTTCAGCACTTGTCCCCGCCTATCGGCTACTAGAATACCCAGTCATTTTGGTCCTGTGTCCACTAAGGGAAAACCCTATTTTACATGACAAACATTTTATTTTTTTCCCTTCAGATGCTGTCTGGTCTGCGGTTGATATATGTAATACGATCAGTCAGAGGAATGCATTAACATTTACACTTCCCCTTACATAAATTAGGAAGGTTCATCTAATTGTTTAAATAGGTGTGAAGATGGGCATCTGCAAGAAGAAATTCAAGTAAATGCTCATCGCCCCTCTACTGCAGCAGTTCTACCTAGGTACAATACACAAACACACTTTTGTGGCAGCCTTGTGGCTTGCTTAGCATTCACTGTGGGTAACCAGAGGAGAACGTGAGAACATGGACTTGAACATGACTAGCGTAAATGTCCCTAAATGGCTGGTTGTGCCAAGTAGGTATGTCGGTGTATTAGGGGGAAGCAGTGGCCATAAGACTGAAGTTGAGTCGAAGTCTGTTTCGCATTTTTGGAAAAAATGCAAAAAAATGGGGCAAATTGTTTCAAAGGGATTGAGGATTCAAGGAGAGGCAGAAGCACCTTCATTTTTAGAAATATAGAAACATAGAAGATTGATGGCAGAAGGAGACCATACGGCCTATCTAGTCTGCCCTTATGTGTATACTGTATGTACTCTGTATCTTATCTTATCCCAGGCATGTTTAAATTCACTTACTGTCAATTTTTCACCTACCTCTGCTGGGGGTTTGTTCCAAACATCTACTACTCTTTCTGTAAAATAATATTTTCCAACATTGTTCCTAATTTCCCCTGATTAGTTTCAGGTTGTGCCCCCTTGTTCTATCATTAAGTTTCTTCGTAAAAACACTTACCTTGTGAACCTTATTCAATCCTATTTTTAGGATTTAAAGGTCTCAGTCATGTCCCCTCTCCCTTCTTTCCCAATACAAATTAAGTTCTTTAAGTCTCTCCTGATGAGTTTTAAGTTTTAAGTCCTTCCACCATTTTTGTTGCCCACCTTTGGACCCATTTGCATTAGTGGCATGTAGTGCTGTTATATAGTTCATACGTAGTTACAGTTAAATGATATTGCATCTTTTCGGTTAGGACTTGTAGTGGTTTCACTCGGAGTTGCAAACAAAAAGTAAAAACAGAAGATGCTGGCAGAAAAAAAGCTTTATCTCATATTCCACTCCAGGCCGTCACAAATCGGATACAAATGGTTTAACTTTCGACTGAAGGGCGAGACTGCATGATAAAAAGGTGTGGCCCCTCACAGTCTACATATATCTCCAGCTGCCTTTCCATATCCAGTTTCATTCTTGCAGTTGGAGTGGGACTTTGAAGATGTGGCTTGGATTCATTTATTTTTTTTCCCATTTATTTTCTTTGTCAGGTTTTCCCAGAAAGGGGGGATTTTAACCCTTTCTTCTACCGGACCCTGTCTTCTACCGAACCCTCTCCTGTTCTGGGTGGGACCCATCTTGTACTTCCTGGAGTCTGTTAAACCAATAGCGTCTTAACATTATCTGAAATGAGGGTGGGCGTCTGGGTCCATGTGGCGCATTTGGATGTCTGCCAGGTTTTTTAGGCACATTCCCCAGGGTTGAAGGTTCCTTTTTAAAAAGGATACCCAACCGCAGGTTTTCCATGGTGTCCTGCTGGATGGACCAGGGGTTCTTTCCCCCACTACCCTATAACTCCCCTTTTCTATTTTATTTTTTGTTTGTCTTCAGCAGCCTACCTTACTAGGAGCAGGGGAGTTGCTGGGACAGCGGTATGATGATGGCGGAGGTTAGATTGAGCAGACGGTGCACCTGTCTCTGTAGTTACCAGCTGGTGCAATTTTTTAAAATCTTGCACCGGTTCTCTGCAGGGGTTGGGGCCACGCTGACAGAATGCTGGGCATGACATCACTTCTGGAGCTTTCGGGTTTAATAGCCCAGGAAGTAGTTTGTCCATTTTCAGCCAGTTTGCGCTCCACCAGACTGGGACCGCAGGGACCAGGAAACACTTCTGCCACTCTGCACAGCTACCAGCTTTCTCCTTCGTCTGCCGCCACTGCTGTCACCACTGCCACCACAGTCATCAGCTGCCTTTCCCTGCTGTAGCAGTTTTCAGCTACTCTGGATCGGGTAGGACTCCTATGGGAGTTGTATTTTTACAATTTAGTTTTTTGTGCGTTTTTGTGAGGTAGATTCAAGGGTAGTCCTTCCCATAAGATCTCTGAGTAATCACAGCTTGTGCTTATAGATATAATATATTATATTATTATATTTCAGGCCCTTAGGGTTAGATTGACTGACTACACCATGTCTGAGGCACCCAGGGCATCTGGGTTCCCTAACAGAGAGTGGCACCCTATGTCCCCTTTGCTTGCAACGGCCTCCGGAACAGGATAGCTTTAAATGTACGGACTGTGCTTCAGACATAGTACCTTCCAGACTTAAGAGACAACTGCCCTGGGAGGCGGTTTTGCTATCCTTGTGCCCCTGTCGATTCAATAGTAAGGAAAGGGTTCTCCATACCTTGGATGTGGTCAGGGCACTTAAATATTATATCTCAGCTACCCAGGCCTTCCATTGGAGGGATTCCTTGCTAGTCATTCCTGAAGGTCCAAGAAATGGTTTAGCTCCAGCCAGGTCTACCATCAGCTGATGAGTTAGGCAGGCGGTGCTTAGAGCCTAAAGTTGCAGAGATAAGGAGCCTCCTTTCCGTGTTACTGCCCATTCGACTGGGGCTATCAGTTCTTGGGCATTTTAGCATCAGGCCTCGGCAGGACAGGTCTGCAAGGCCGCAATTTTACAAGGTAGACGTCGGGGCTTCTGCGAATGCTGCTTTTGGCCGCAAATATTGCAGACTGTGGTGAATTCTTCAGTTGCTGCCTGAGTTTTGATGGCTTTTCTTGCGAGCCAAGGTTTTTATATGGGAATCCCACCCTGAAAGAAGGGTACTGCTTCGGGACATCCCATTCCTATCTGATTTGTGATGACATGGAGTGGAATAGACTGACCTTTGGCTTCCTAATTAAACAAGGGTACTGTTCTTTTGGACTTTCGTCCTCCCACACAGCTGCATCCTACTGCTTTATAAATTTCTGGATATTGGAAGGCAGCCGGAAGTATATGTAGACACCATTTTATCTTGCAGTCCCACCCTTCGGTCGAGAGTTAATCCATTCGTATCTGATTTGTGATGGCCTGGAGTGGAAGAGGAGAGAAACCGTTCTACAGGTGAGATTAACAGAATTGCATTTTATAGTCTATAGATTTTTAGAGAACTTATTTACATTTGGTAAGTGTCCCTGGTTATGATTTGTAATAAAGCATTGATTGGAGGGGTGCCCAAGCATTCCTAGACTTTATCCAGCTGGTTCTTCCTTCATCAGTCGGTCATAGCAGTTATATAATTGTTCAGGCCAGCGGGCATTTGTGCAAGGTGGTGGAGTTACAGTTGCATGCACTTGAACCTTACAAAGGTCACATTTGTTTATTTTACCTTGATTTTTTTTTTTAGGTTTTATGCTGCTGAAATCTGTATTGCTCTGAATTTCCTGCATGAGCGGGGCATTATCTACAGAGACCTTAAACTGGACAATGTGTTACTGGATGCTGAAGGTCACATCAAGCTGACGGATTATGGCATGTGCAAAGTAAGTGTCAAATTAGTTGGCAAGCTCAAGACTATAACAGGAGATTCTTGAAATCTTATTTTTCTCCTCCACCCAGTCCAGGCCGTCCCGATATCTTCACGATTGGGTGTTCGACCCTAGGGGGCGCTGACTGCAAGATCAAAGATGTAGCTCCTCCCGCCCCCCCGCAAAGGCACCTGCCCATCTATCATTCCCCAGTTGTTGCAGTTGGCTGCATAAGATCGTTACTCACTCTCTGACCTTGGAAGCAGAGCGGGGCCACCTAGCCTGTTGGCCGCTGCAGGACCCTATTCCCGTGGATCTCTCCTGACCCATCCTTGCCTCCCAGCCCTCGGCTGCTACAGGTATCCGTGACAGGGTGAACGCCGGGGTCTGTGGCGTTCTGACAGAGCACATGCTCTGGGCCACAGACTTTCATGCTAAAAAGTAGTCGGCCACAGGCTTTATGGTGAGCCTGATGGGGAACCACAGATGTACATTTTTGTGTATATGCCCTCCTTTATTATGTGTGTGCTGCTGTGTTTGGTGCGACTTGTCTGTGCAGCGAGGAGCGGTCTCCGCTGGTGGCTCCTTGCTGGCCGAGAAGGAGTTGGTTTGCACAGAGAGTGCATAGTTCAGATGTCAACAGACCACTTCATCATGCCCGACGATCCAGGGCTTCTCACACAGGGGTCGCTGTGGCACCCGAATTTACGGACGCTGGCTTTGACGTCTTGGCTATTGAAACCTCAATCCTGACGGAGAAAGGGTTATCGGCCACAGTCATTCACACAATGATTTAGGCACGGAAGAAGTCTTCTTCCATGATATACTACAGAGTTTGGCGGGCCTATATCACTTGGTGCGAGGCCAAGAGCCTTCCTTGCCGGAAATTTTCTATATCTAGGATTCTGGAGTTTCTACAACACGGTTTAGACTTGGGCTTCCAGCTGAGCACCCTCAAGGGTCAGGTCTCGGCCTTAGCCATTTTTTCCAGAGATCCATTGCCAATCATAGATTGATCATGACTTTTTTTCCAGGGAGTCACCCATGTCCGGCCACCGCGTAAATCAGTCTTACCAGTGTGGGACTTGAATCTAGTGCTGTCTGCTCTCCAGGGTCCTCCCTTCAAGCCATTGAATGATGCTGCATTGTCTATGCTGACTGTCAAGGTGGTCTTTCTGGTGGCGATCACCTTGGTGCGTTGTGTATCAGAGCTGGCCGCCCTCTGTATGAAACCACCCTACTTTGAGTTGCACAGAGATAAGGTGGTTTTTCGTTTTAAACCTGATTTTTTGCCTAAGGTCGTTTCTCCTTTTTACCTTAATGAAGAAGTTGTCTTACCTTCCTTGTGTCCAGCACCGGTTAATTCCAAAGAACGGACCCTCCATGCTTTTATGTGGTCAGAGCCATAAGGTATTACCTGGCTGCGACTGAATCCTTCAGGAAATTGGATTTGCTTTTTGTCTTAACAGAGGGTTCTAGGAAGGGATTGCCACCAGCCAAGTCCACTCTCAGTAAGTGGATTAGACAGGCAGTGGTACAAGCCTATTCTGCCAGGGGGAAGGAACCCCCTTTTCGGATCACAGCTCATTCTACTAGGGCTATTGGTGCCTCTTGGGCTTTTCAGCATCAGGCATCGGTGGAACAAGTTTGTAAGGCCGCCACTTGGTCTTCTGTTCATACTTTTACAAAGTTTTACAAGGTGGATGTCAGGGCCTCAGCTGACGCTGTTTTTGGCCGAGAGGTGCTTCAGGCGGTTGTGAAATGAACTACATGCTGTTCCGCACTGGGGATCCCGCCCATATGGACACTGCTTTTGGATGTCCCAATCGTGAAGATATCGGGACGGCCTGGACTGGATGGAGGAGAAAAATACAATTTTGTAAAACTCAACTGTAGAATTGTTTTTGTATCCATCCAGTCTAGGCCGTCCCACCCCGCCCTTGTGTTCATTATGTCCTGCATGCCTGTTATGGTGATGAACCATTTTTGCTCATAGGGCACTAGTTTTTTCTAGTTTTTGCATTCGAGAGAGTACTAGCAGAGGCTATGTGAGGTAACATGGTCTCTTATGTTTGGTGCTTTTAAACCACTGGGGAATGATAGATGGGCAGCTGCCCATGGGGGGCCGGGAGGAGCTACATCTTTGATCTTGCAGTCAGCGCCCCTTAGGGGCGAACACCCAATTGTGAAGATATCGGGACGGCCTGGACTGGATGGATACAAAAACAATTCTACATGTGAGTTTCACAGAATTGTATTTTTTTTCTCCTGCTATCTGTATCTGCAGATTTCTCCAGTCAGCAAGCGTTGTTAGTGTGGGTGCATGGTGGCACATGACCCTTCATTCTTCAGACCTACAGCCTGAAAAAGAACCCCCTCTCCCATACTCAAAACTTTGTTACATCCCAGAGTATCTGCCTGTACTGGTGCTTCTTTTACAGTCGGGTCTGTGCAATGACATCATTGTGCTTGTGACATGACCCACAGGGTCTGAAATCTTAACAAGTGAGAAGCAGTGGCTTTTAGTTTATATTAGTGGCAGCTGTTGAGTGCCATTGTCAGCCAGGCTGAGGAAGAGTTACGTATTTTGTAACATGCTCTTTGGGGGAAGGTGTGGTAGGCTGACCTGCTTTATGCAGTGTATCAGGAAAGGAGTGTGTTTACCAGCATACCTACAGTCATTTTTGGATTTCCAATGTTTCCCATTACCCTTGCATAATGTTGCTCTTTCCCTTTTAGTCTATCTAGTCACCCACTGTGGCTCCTCTGAATGGACACTGGTATTAGTTCAAATCCAAGAGGGAGGGAAGATTTTTTTTCCCCTTGTACGGGCCCAAAGTATCCTTCCTCCTTTTTAGAGTAGATGTCTTTTCCAAGAACAGGAAAGGCATACATTGCAGGGTGGGACCTTCTCATGGAAACCAATTATGTTGTCCTGAAAGATAAAGGAGTCCCTACTAGAAGTGATCCATCCCTAAAAGGGCACCAACATGCAGGACTTCTAGTCTTTTTATGTTGGTAAAATTTTCTGCAGCATTAAAAAAGACCTTCACATTGGTGACCCCCCCCCCCCCTCTATAACTGCTCCCCTCTCCCCCAGGTACCTTATCCCTGTGATCCTCCTGCTTCCATTTCAGGAGCTAAGCATTGTAGTCTCAGCCTTGGAATTGTGAGCTACTGGACATCATTAGCTTCTGTCGCTGCTGCAGTGATTGGTAGACAAGACCCTTCTACCCATATCTGACCTCACTGGGGAAGAGATGGGAGCAAGATGGCTACAATTTGCACTTTAGGTCCACTTTATATTCATCCTGTGTTGGCAGTTTAGCTTCGGTGGGGATGGTTCAGTGCCCTGTACAGTGTTCCGTCTTCCTATTTGTGTCAGTTCAGCTTCGTGTATGAGGCCAGACAGGCCCATGTGGCTTATTAACTAGTTGGCTGTAGCAATCTATTTGTTTTGAACAGTAGAGCAAACTGTTGTTGTTTCCCATTTGTTACAGGAGGGCTTGGGGCCGGGGGACACAACTAGCACTTTCTGTGGAACGCCAAATTACATTGCTCCAGAAATTCTTCGCGGAGAAGAGTATGGTAAGTCCTCATGGAGTGCTATTGACCAGTCTACATTGTTTCCTCAGTCCACCTATCTGATTGTCCTTTTTCTTCATCTCCTTTACCCTTGTTTGTTGTAACTACCAATCAGTCCCTAGCTCCACAGACCTTTTACCTTCTTGTTTTATGTAACTCTTGTATTACAGCTTTTAGTCTTCTCTTAGCTAATGTCCATCATTTTCTTTATGAAAGGTTTTAGTGTGGACTGGTGGGCTCTTGGGGTCCTCATGTTTGAGATGATGGCCGGTAGATCCCCGTTTGATATCATTACTGACAATCCAGACATGAACACTGAAGATTACCTTTTCCAAGGTTTGTATTTATTGATTACTAGACAGGAATATAATATCACTTCTGGCTCTTGGAAGCTTTTTTTTTTTTGTTTTCAAACATTTATGATAGTTGATTGCTCCATATAATTTTTTTTTTACACTTTAGCTTAGTATTGTTTCATAACACGCCTCTACCAGGCTCAGAGTAATGCATCTATATCTCTGTATTAAAATCACCTGAATAATAAAAAACGCTTCATTATGTCCGAGAAATAAAGGATTCTCACCGTGCACAATGTCTTTTCCATTTTGTTAGTGTTTTTGTCTGGTTGTGTAATGTGCTGCAATCCTTCTGACCCCTTCCTTTGTTATTCCTTGTACCCAGTCATTCTTGAAAAGCCCATTCGGATCCCAAGGTTCCTTTCCGTAAAAGCTTCCCATGTATTGAAAGGCTTTTTAAATAAGGTGAGTTGTGTGAGATAGATATATTATCTGTAGATAGTATTGTTAGTTTAGTTAGTATAGTAGAACAAAGTCGAATAGTGGAATTGAGGCTGTTTTCAGCTACACAGGAGCAGCCTTCCCTTCCCTTGTAGACAAATGAGGTGTAATGAACTAATGATTCATTACTAATGCTGTACTTTACCCCTCTCTTATTAGATATGTGTGGGGGAGGAGCAAAGTGCCCAGGATTCTCTTTAGGGGTACAAAAAGAATTAGATGATACAAAAAAATATATATAAAGACAGTAATAATAATAATAATAATGCCCTGCTCCAGAAAGAAATTTTATTCTAGTTTTGGGTCAATAGAGAAGAGATAGAGTTAATAATTTATCTTTGTGGTCTGTATTCTCTGTGGGGAGATTTGGCCTTAGTATTGCACCCCCACAACATGGAAGACTGAACAGTAGGCTTGCCTAACAGTAAAGCAAGGGTTGCTGCTACGTATTATATATATTCCTGCTTCCCAACATTACATGTTCAAGCCCCCTGGGGGATAGCAAAATTATTTTAAGAGCCTCTTTCTCTCTGTAAAATCCCTGCATTTGCAGGGGTGGTTCTACGCAGATGGTAGATTTGTTTTCATAGTTTGGAAATAAGCTGTGTGTGTGGAGTAAATGTGAAATATATAGTGCAGAGATGAAAATCTAGACAAATCTAACAACATTTTTAAACTGTTTGTTATTTTCAGGATCCAAAAGACAGACTAGGTTGCCAGCCACAGACAGGATTTGCTGATATCAAGTCACACACCTTCTTCCGCAGCATAGACTGGGATATGGTATGGCATTCATTTTAATTCCTCTTTATTATGAATGATAATTCAAGGGGGGTCTGGTACCTTTGTTTGTAGTCCTGCTCAATAAATAGGAACTAGTTGAAGGAAAGCAGATGCTTTTATTTCTAGGTGGGTACCATGTGTTGCTCTAAATAATTATGGTTTTGAAACAGAATGCTTTACTGCATGAACCCCCCCTCTATGATAGGAAATGATTTACTAAGGAAGTGTTGTCTCTCGCACCAATTATCCATTCACAAGAAATTACAAATCTGCCTGTGTTGCTCCCAACTTCCCAGTAACTTACTGTATGCTTGACTAAATGAAAGCACATAGGCCAGTCTGCTGTAATAGATCTCCCTCTCGGTAAGATCCTTAGTAATGAGCGTGCAGTGACTGGGTGAATAAAAGCCATCCATAATCTCTGTGGAAGCTTTTCCCTGGAGTCCCAGCGGCTGCAGTTGTAAAGAGGGGCTCCCGCTGTCACCATAAGGAGAGGTTTTTTTTTTTTGGCCCTCATATCTCGCTTAGTGCAGGAGTGAAACAATGCGGTTTCTGAGCGGTGGACAGGCCAGAAGCTACTGCAGTAGAGAGAAGGTAGGTGCTTGTTTATTTAGGTTTACAGTCCCTTTAACACAATAAGCATTATGGGAAACCCTGTGTTACAATGTTGGTTTAGGATAAATGTCTTGTAATGTAAAAATGTGTAAAATAGGGTGGTTTTACAGATACTTACCTCCCTCCCTCTCTCCAGCAATGCCAGATCTGCACTGGGCCTTCTGAATCATGGGTGGGCCAAACATTGACTGCAAATGAATGAATTAGACCGACTTTCATTGACACGAATCGTTCCCATCAGCCAGCCACTAATATATAGCCTTAATCAAAGCTCATTCCTCTTCGCTTTACTGACCTGCTAAGACCTCATAACATGGTTTGCTTTCATTTGAGCAATCCTGAGATCCTGGAGTACAGTCTCTATATGTAATTCCCTAAAACAGCAGCAGGTGGCAGTAGAAGACTATAGAATGAAACATAAGTGGGAAACCGTTCTAAGTCCTTCAGGCTTGTGGCGTTGAAAAACATGCACTGTTATGTGCTCTAAATGACGGGACAACGCGGCCTGCATGAAGCAGAATGCTGCTGGTGTGTTCTATGACCAATGATTAAAAACATTGTGGAAATGTCCTGTGTGTCTGTGTGAAGCTGCTATCCACATATGAAGAGCCAGGAAGATCACATGGAAAACTAGATATTCTATAGGAGGCAAAAAGATGCCTAACAGCGACACTACACACTGTTTGGATGGAGGCTGATCAGCTGATTGTGTCACCAGTGATATTGAAGGAGAACTCCAGATCCCTTCCACAGAAAGCCCCAAAGACAGCCCTTATACGTCGGACATATACTTGGCTGGTCCATGCTCCAGTGCCATGTGTATGCCCTACGTGACCAATGGCAGCCATTGGGATATGTTCAACGTGTGCATACCTGCCTGGCAAACCTAATGGGTTGATGGCTGTCATATGTACGCGCTGATGTGATCGCTAAGAAGGCTGGACTTGTGAAAGATTACATATTATGCCGATTTCTATGCTTTCTATAGGGCTTAAGGCTGGCGGTCCTTCCAAATAGGGAAGCCTGGGTGTCAGGGGATGAAAAGGCTCTGTGGGCCACTTGGTTTAAGGTCAGGTTTGATACATCATTTGGGATATACAGTAAGCAGGAAAAGAGTGTAGTCACCATTATATACCCTCCTCTACTACATGTAACACCCAGGCCTGGAGAACCGGGTTGCTTTCATTATATTATAGTAATTTGGTCATGCCCTGTATTCTGCATTTGGATTACTGAACTGAACTAGTCATTGCCATAGTGTTATCTAACAATACATGTATTATTATACAGATAAATGCCCATTAAAACTCTGTTGGACTCCTGTTTCCCCACTGCCTGGTTTGGTGTATTTGGGCATTTTGAAATAACAAATGAAGCTTACCTTACCATCGCTGGCTGCCCAGTCCACCACCAGGAGCAATGCTGGGTTCAGTCTCTCCTATATACCAGGTTTTAGCAAGCACACATATTATCTGGACCCCGAAACGTTGGATTTATTATAACACCTTTGCAGGAATTGTATTCATTCCTTGAAGAATTTGTTGTGCCGGCTTTTCTCCTTTTATTTTATATTTTCAGTGCAAACTCGTTTTCTTTATAGTAAACATCCTATATATTAGTCTAGTTCAGGAGTTCCTAACCTTATTTTTTTTTAAGTATTTCTATCTCCTTTTGGAGCCATTTTGTACATGTGTATTTAAACCGGACCTTCACCATGATTTAATGAAAAGCCCAAACTCTTAAAAAACAATTCCTCAGCATCTAAAATTAATATATTTTACATGTTTAGTCACTAATTTATTATACTTTCCCCCACTGGGCTGCAACTCTGTTCGGGAATTTAGGATATGGGCGCCGCCATCTTGACTCAGAAGCATCACACTTACTGAGGAGAGGAGAGTGGGATAAGGTACAGGGGGGCGGGTTATAGCTGTGCTTTGCTCAGACAGAGCAGAGCTGGGGTCAGGGAAAGGTCAGCAGTCCCAGAATGCAGAGCAGCACAGTCACTTCCTGTTTGCAGGCACTTCCTGTTTGCAGGCTGCCTGCAAAAATGGCAGCTTCCATAAGCCGCCATCTTGGATGTTTAAAGGCTTATAAAATGCAGTAGATGCAGGTAGGATGATTTTTAATGTGAGCAATCTGTATGTACAGGGTGTGGGAAACATATAAGATAGACTCTTACTTAGAGTGAAGGTCCGCTTTAAGGTATAGATGGCAGATCAGGTTGGGGGGCAGTCTACAGTCTTGTCATGTACCACCTGATTGGATCTCGTGTACCACCAGTGGTACTACTGGTTGGGAACCCCTGGTCTATTGAATTCTTTGCCCTGCTGTGTGAAATCCTCTGGAATCGCCTTATACTTAGGGTGCTGTAGCATAAAATCTAAATTCATCTGCCCGTATAACCTATATTTAGCATTATGTTTTCCATATTATAGCAATAAGCTTTTTCTTGCACTGATGCCTCTTTCACATTATAAATGTTTTCTTTCTTTGGGTATGGCATTGAAAGATTTTTAGGGTTTTCAATTTTACACTTGTTTACTCCAAGATTCTTTTTTTTTTTTTTATATTAAGGATTGGATAGAAAGATTTGAAATTTCTATTTTAATTATCAACAGATGACGATCCTGGTGCTGGAACAAAAGGCTTTGCAGTTTTGCAGAGGTAGCCTGCTACTACAGTGGTGAACAGCGAGAGTTAAATCCAGACTGTGTCCCTGGTGTTACGAGTGCTCTTTCCTGTAAAGCAGTGAGCGCCAAGATCTCTGCTAGGAAACAGGCCTCTCATTACCCGTCTTTGTTTTGCTGGCTTATTTGTGGAAGTGAGGATGCCCAGCAGAACTGAGATCATTTCCACAGCCCAGCCCTGCTGACTTGCATGCAGCGAGTGATCGCAGCCGGATTGTCTGACCGCAGCTCTCTGGTACCTGCGCTGTTGGCTTCACTCAGAATCCGTCCTCACCCCCCCAGTGCACGCTCCTCTGATCTACAGAAATAAGGTTGCAGGGCTCCAGGCTTGTATTATTGCGTTTCATAACAGGCTTATTTTAATCTCTGCAAAGCGCATAGAAAAGGATAAACCCAGGAGTGCTTTTCTTACATTTTCCTTTTTAAGCAGAGTTTTAAAGTCTATTAATATTCAGTGTGCATTGGCAATGCTCCCTGGTTGGTGCGTGTGATGGAGAGAGGCTAAGCGTGGTCAGCTCCCAACTGCTCTTGGTGCATGGGAAACTGGCGTCCAGATTTATCTTCAAACACATTGATTGTGTTTAACTATTAATAAAGTATTGAATGTTGCGTTACATGCGGGGGGGGGGGGGGGTTGCTGTAACGATCGGCCCCTCGGTTGTCTGCGTCTACTGAGTGATGCATTTTGTCTTTATACTGAGAAACAAATCTGCATTGCTTCTGGGGTCTGGTTACTGGTGACTACAGGGGCAGCATAAGGCTGTGGGATGAAATCGCTACAGAAGGTAACAGTGCTTTATTAATAAATACGTTCACCCCCCCCCCCTTTCAAATCTGTATTGAATCTTCAAAACCAGTGTAAACAAGGACCTACAATACCTTTTCAAAATTTAGCGACAAACTTCTACATATTTATATTCAGAATTTATAATGAAAATCGCGTCCTGATACACCCAGCATTACTACTACCCAGTGTAGTCTCCCCTGAATAGACCTTCCACCTTTTTAGCCTCTCTACAGACAATAAAGAGTTAATGAGATTGTTGCTAGCTTTATTTATTTTGTGGGTTTAAACAGTTTACCCCCCCCCCCCCCCTTGGCATCCCAATTGTAAAGCCCTGCTGTGTTAAATGTCCCGATTTGCCCTATACTCTCCACAATCCTACAGCACATGTCGCGACCTTGCCTGGCATCCACACTGGAAGCGAGGCTCGAGGTGGGTTTATGGGAACACCAGGGTGTTTACCAAGGCATGGCACAGTGATTTATACCAAGCAACATCTTTGGTCTTCTTTAAAGCAGAAGCCCAGTCCCAGTGCTAACATTTGGGGATTGTTTACCTTATCGGCACTGGCCACCTAAACACCTGCTGGGAGCAGTGCTTCCACAATCAGTCACAGGCAGGATGGGAAGATACAAGCTGCCACCGGGGGAGCGGGTGTCCAGCACCGATATGATAAGCTTTGTTATTTAAAATGCCCAACAGACCTCAGGCGAGACTCCTAATACTTGTCACCCGCTCCTGCACCACACATCTTCCACAGGTAGGCCGGGTGGGTAGGTGTGCATGGCTCAGTATGGAGCGCTCCGGTACATAAGGAACCTTCCTGTACAGAGGTGCCTATTGAAGTCAGTGGGCCACACCCACCCATCAGACAGGCTTCTTTTACCGGCCCTGCAAGTGAGCGAACAGCAGCGTGGAAGGGGAGGAAGGTATAAGGGGAGTCTTGTGCACTGTGGCCCGATCGAGTCTGGGGTCTGCACTGATCAACTTAACAAAGTCAAAGATATTCTAAGTATACAGTACGTCCTGCTCCAGATAATACTTACACTTGGGTTATCCTCCGCCAGATGGCGCTGTGCACTGCAGACATGCAAAAACAGGCTCCTCCCGGCCCTTCATATACCCAGGGACCTCCCACAAATCCCCAGATTTCTCTGCAGTGCTGACTACGAAGACATGAAGTATCACTCTCTCGCAGGTGAGCGGGGCTATTACAGCCTGCGGCCCTGTTGGACTACTCCCACCCGTCCTATTTGTGATGTGCCTCCCAGCCTGGGCTGCGCTGGTCGGGTGAAGGTAGGCAGCACCATGCATGCTTATGGAGCCCTGCTCCACCGCAGTCCCCCACCAAAGGGTAGGCGGTTTAGGCTGATGGTGAGCCTTTAGGGGATGCCCCTCCCGCATCATTGCCCCACGCCCCGTGTAGCGGTGGACCCTGTGTAAAGGGTCACCATCCTCCCTTGTTCCCCCCTTAGCCCGGGGGGAAAGAAAGGGGGGGGGGGTTGTGAGTATGGCGGCCTCAGTGTACCCTATTACACGCTTATGGCCTTAGTAGTAGTTTCACTGGGAATGGGTGTCAGAGCCGCGCTGTTAACTTTTCTATAGGGTTCTAATGCACGGGCGGCGGTGGCTTTGCTGATGCTGCGGCATCTCTTTTTTAGCCTGTAGTGGCTCTGCTGCGGTAATCCACTCGATCATTTTCCTTCAGGCGTCACTGCCCTGTTTTCTCTATTGGCCAGGCGTTCTTGGAGCTTCGCGCTCTCCGGGGGGCAAGGGGGGGGGCCCTGGCTTGGCGCGCTCCGCGTCACGGTCAGCTCTGGCCCGCCCTTCGAGGTTCGCTTGGCGCCATTTTTACTTGCGCGCGCGTGGTGAAGACCGTCCTCCCCCCTCTGTCTGTAAGTGCCCTCGCGGGCGACTTTATATTACCTTTATTAATACCTTGCGCATGGCTCTGACATTCTTGTTCCCCTTATGTCTTTCAGACCGTGGATTCCGGTGGCTTCTCCCGGCCTGGTGTATCTCCCGGTTGAGACTATTAAATTTACTCCCACTTCCCCACGGCTTATTGGGGCATCCAGGGTAGCTTACAGCATCAATCCCTACAGGCCTATTGTGCCGATTAAATCACCATATGGAGGCGTCCCAGGATATTGTGAACGGGGTTCCTTCGGAACAAGCCCGGCTGTGTGTAGCTCTTACCTAGCAGCGGTGACAATGCACGTGTCTGTTCCTTGTGCACAGCACAATCCCCAATACAAGTGGGGATTCTCATCCTGATGTGGCTACTAGACTGGCCAGTGTTGAAAGATTGCTTGCTAGCTCATTAGCGCGTAAGGCCACCACAAAGAGGCGGCATTTAACCCCTGACTCTGCTCTTTTCCCTATGGAATCTGATGAGTTGTTGCATCCTTACGGCCATACCCCCTCGGACGAAGGGGAGCTGTTCTCTGACTCAGGGTCATATGACGAGGAGTCAAGGGGTCATGACGAGTCTGGTTCCGAGCACTGGACCTCAGATGATATTGACAGACTGCTGGTTCAGATATTTGAAGTTTTTTCCATCTCTCCCCCTGTTGCAGCTCCCAGGCAAAGGGGTGAGCTTTTTCATACTGCTAAGGCTCGTCTGGAATTTCCCGAGCAAACCCATTTCAATAGCCTCGTGCTTAAAGAATGGGAACATCCCAGCAGACTTCCTGGGATCCCTAAGAGTGTGGATAGGAAGTATCCCTTCCCGGCTGACTTGGTTAAGTGCTGGTCATCGCCTCCCGAGGTCGATGCTCCTATTCTAGGGTTGTCCAACACCTCTATTATGCACTCCCCTGACACTACTACGCTACGGGACTCTGAGGACCGGCGTCTTGATCAATTGGCATGCCATGCCTTTGCTTTTGGGGGAGCGACCCTGCACCCGGTTTGCACCTTAGCCATTACGGCAGTAGCACTCAGGGCCATGGTCAGGAATGCACTCGATGGCACAGATGAGTTGCCACCTGATACTGTCAATGCACTGTCTAACTGTGATGTGTTTGTAAACTTTATCCTGTCTGCATCGGATGATGCTATAAGGATGTGTGCCAGATCTTCTGCCCTGGCAGTAGCTATACGCCGCGCGGTTTGGTTGCGACAGTGGGCTGCTGACAATGCCGCTAAGAAAGCCCTTACTGGGCTTCCATTCAAGGGGCTGCGCCTGTTTGGGGACCGTCTAGACCTCTTCGCCAAAGGAGGCAAGTTGCCCCAGCGCAGGCGGCAGATTCGCCCCTTTCGAGGCCAGGGCACCCTTTCAATCCCCTACCGTGGGGCTAAACAGGGAAAAGGGGTGTCCTTCTCTGGGTCCCACGCAGATTCCTGCCACAGGAATAGAGGACGCCGTTCCGGTTCCTCCTGGGGGCCCAAGCCCAAAGCCCCTCCCAAGACCCCTCAGGCATGAGGGGGCGCCCTCGCCCGTCAGGGTGGGGGGACATCTGCAGCACTTCGAGCATGTCTGGTGGATTCAGGAGGTAGTGTCCTCCGGCTACAAGATACAAGAATTTGCTGTACGGCCCCCCACCAGATTCATTGGGTCCCGGATTCCTCAGGACCCTGCCTCAGCTCTTGTTGCTGGCCGTGCAGGGTCTCCTGGATCTAGGGGTCATTTGCAAGGTCCCCTTAGGAGACAGGGGCATGGGGTCCTATTCCAACCTTTTCACAGTACCCAAGAAGGATGGGTCAGTCAGGCCCATTCTGGATTTAAAAATCCTCAACAAATTTGTCAAGAACAGGCACTTTCGCATGGAAACTCTGCGCTCGGCCATTGGCTCTCTGCGCCCAGGTGACTTTACGACGTCCGTAGACATCAAGGATGCTTACCTTCACGTCCCGGTGTTTCCAGGACACCAAAGGTTTCTCAGATTTGCACTGAAAGATCAGCATTACCAATTTGTGGCCTTGCCATTCTCGGTCTCTGCAGCAGGCAGAGTTGGACACTCAGCTGGTAGTGTCCACCCTGGAGTCCTTCGGCTGGGTGATCAATTACCCCAAGTCCTCTTTGTCCCCCTCCTCGGTGACTCCATTCCTGGGAATGATTCTGGATACGGTTCAGTCAAGGATATTCCTTTCTCAACAGAAGGTGGAAGCTCTGATTGCGCAGGCGAGGTTCCTGCTCTCGTGCCCACAGCCCTCCATCAGGCAGGGAATGCAGCTGGTGGGCCTGATGGTGGCGATCTTCGAGGCGGTGCCCTTTGCCCAGTTCCATTTGAGACCTCTGCAGCTTCACCTTCTGTCAGTATGGGACAAGAACCCAGCGTCCTTGGACGGGGTCTGCGTGCTTCCCCCCTCAGTCAGGCGGTCCCTTGCGTGGTGGCTGGACCTCGGGAACTTGATAGGGGGCAGGTCTTTTCTGGCCCCCTTCTGGGAGACGGTCACAACGGATGCCAGTCTGTCAGGTTGGGGGTGGATTCTGGAAGTCCCTGCACTTCCAGGGGAAGTGGGGTCCTCAGGAGGCCCATTTACCCATCAACATTCTGGAATTGCGGGCAGTCCGGTTCGTACTGGAGCGGTTGACCCAACACCTGAGGGGTCTGTCGGTCCAGGTACGCTCAGACAACAGGACGTCGGTTGCCTACATCAACCATCAGGGATGGACCCGGAGCAAGGGTGCCCTCCGGGAGGTGTCTCAGATTCTGACATGGGCGGAGGCCAATGTACAATGCATTTCGGCTGTTTACATTCCGGGGACGGAGAATCTGCTTGCAGATGCTCTGAGCAGGGGGAAGTCCCATCAGGGAGAGTGGTCCCTCTGCAACAGGGTATTCCAGTCCCTGTGTCACCGTTGGGGTCTACCGGATGTGGACCTGTTTGCATCCCGTCACAACCACAAGCTCCCGGCCTTCGTATCCCTGTCTCAGGATCCTCTGGCCTTGGCCACGGATGCCCTGTCCATGTCATGGAAGGAGTTTCGGCTCCTGTATGTATTTCCACCATTCCCCCTTCTGGGCAGGGTTCTACGCAAGATTGCTCTGGAAGGGGTGCCTGAGATTCTAGTGGCCCCCAGGTGGCCAAGAAGAGTGTGGTTCGCAGACGTGGTTCAAATGGCAGTAGACCAGTACGATCTGACAGGGGTGCCAGATCTGCTAACTCAGGGCTCCTTACGCCATCCCAATTTACAAACGCTGGCTTTGACGGCCTGGCTGCTGAAACCTCCATCTTGATGGAGAAGGGTTTGTCTGCCTCTGTGGTAGGTACTATGGTGCAGGCTAGGAAGAAGACTTCTGCTGCTATCTATTACAGAGTATGGCATACCTACATTGACTGGTGTGAGTCTAGGTCTTTTCTCTGTAGGGAGTTTTCTGTCCCTAGGGTTCTGGAGTTCTTACAGCATGGTTTGGAGTTAGGTCTAAAACTCAGTACTCTGAAGGGTCAGGTTTCTGCCCTGTCCGTCTTCTTTCAGAAGTCATTTGCTCAACATCATTTGGTTAAGACCTTCTTTCAGGGGGTCACTCATGCGCGTCCCCCTCGTAAACCTATGATCCCCGTTTGGGATTTAAACTTGGTTTTATCTGCCTTGCAGGGTGCTCCCTTTGAGCCTATTCACGATGCTGCTCTGGCTGTTCTTACACTCAAGGTTATCTCTTTGGTGGCCATAACTTTGGTTAGGCGTGTGTCGGAGCTGGCTGCTCTATCCATTCAGCCTCCGTACTATGAGAGGCACCAGGACAAGGTGGTGTTCCGCTTCAAGCTGGATTTTCTGCCTAAGGTTGTGTCTGCCTTTCATTTGAATCAGGACATTGTTCTTCCTTCATTGTGTCCCAATCCTAGCAACGACAAGGAAAGGGTTCTGCATTCCTTGGATGTGGTCAGGTGTTTGAAGTATTACCTGGTTGTCACTGCGGCTTTCAGGAAGACTGATGCTCTCTTCGTTGTGCCTTCTGGGCCTCGGAAGGGTTTGGCTCCTGCCACGTCTACTATCAGCAAATGGATCCGTCGGGCTGTGATTCAGGCCTATTCTGCTAAGGGGAAGAGTCCTCCTTTCCGTCTTACTGCTCATTCTACTTGTGCTATTGGGGCCTCCTGGGCCTTCCAGCACCAGGCTTCTGTTGAACAAGTTTGCAAGGCCGCTACTTGGTCTTCTGTTCATACCTTTTCAAAGTTTAACAAGGTTGATGTTCGGGCCTCAGCTGATGCTGTGTTTAGCCGAAAGGTTTTGCAGACGGCAGTAGTTTAAGCTGCGTGCTGTTGCCTTTTTTGTTGGGGATCCCACCCTACTTTTATGGACACTGCTATTGGATGTCCCAAGTGTAAGTATTATATCTGGAGCAGGACGTACTGTATACTTAGAATAATACAATTCTGTGAAGTACTCACCTGTAGAATTGGTATTATGAGTATACAGTACGTCCTGATCCACCCCACCCTGGTTTTTGCATTATTCTGGGTCCCCTGTATGGTGATTGCTGCCATTGTTGTTACCAGTTTCGGTGGTTAAATTCTCCCGGCTTCTTGTTCACTGCTTTTCAATGCTGGGGATTTGTGGGAGGTCCCTGGGTATATGAAGGGCCGGGAGGAGCCTGTTTTTGCATGTCTGCAGTGCACAGCGCCATCTGGCGGAGGATAACCCAAGTGTAAGTATTATATCTGGAGCAGGACGTACTGTATACGTATAATACCAATTCTACAGGTGAGTACTTCACAGAATTGTATTTTTAGCTTTCATGGGCTTCCCAAAACCCCTTTTACACTACGTCTGATTTCGCCCCACCCCAAGTACCTAGAGGCAATTTTTCTTCCTTCAATGTTTCCATGCTTTCCTTGAATTTTGATTGTATGCCTGTGTTAGCCACACCCACCTGGAAAATTTGAGAAAGCTAAAAGGGTGGTCTGCCCAGTGATGTAGCACACATACTGGCTGCATCCCTGCCTCAGGGAGAGACCATCAACTCCAAGGCCGGCCACAAAGGGATTTGTTCTTCTTTAAGTCTCTCCAGTTGCTGCCACATACTGGTAAGGGTAAGGAAGCCAAAAGCACACACTGATACTGGGACTCGTATGTGCAAGTGCTGCTGTTGTAATTTACCAGGCAACAAGGCCGATGCATTTATAGAGCTCAGAAATGCTCGCTTTTATATCCCTCCAAATCTCTGTATGGGGAACAGCCAGTTCTGTTTGGACTCAGATCTTCATTCGTAGAAGCCTCTGGGTATTGTTGGCTTTTTAGGTTTTGCTATTAGCAGAGACTCCGAGAGCTGTCACCACATTTAACACGTACAACTCACTTCTGTGAAAATAAACAAGATTTGTCCTCTTTCACTTATTACAACATTATAGCAGGTTTCCATTGTTTGTGTTTCCCATACAACAACATGTTTATAAGATTGCAGACTGTGGTGCCAAAATATTACCACCAATTACCATTAAAGCAGAGTTGCTTGGTTAAAACTGAGTTGCTTGGATCTGGCAGGTGCGCGCATCACATTGATGTAATCCTTGACCGTTGACATAGCTGGAGCAGGATCTCTTAGATTCTGAAGACCTCCTGATTTGGGATGCCCTGCACTGATCAGCCCCCCTCCTTTCTGTGCACCACCACTGAAATGTACTGTATGCTGGGAGCAGGGATGCATTTCCCAGCTGCTGCAGAAAACCCAGAAGGTGATTGTTCAGCATGAATCTCTAGCTTTATTTAGTTGTTCAGTGATGGGAATCCCACATCAGGGTGTCCCCTTAGGATCTTTAGAATTTAAAATGACTTTACTAATCTGCCTGGGGCGTCCTGATTTTGGGTCAGTTACAGTTAAAATAAAATATGGACTGAGGTTCCTTTTGAAGCTTACAAGAACAGGGCTCTGCTTCCTATTGTTTTCTTATAACATTTTGTCTGAAATATGTAGCATCTAGATTGTTATTGTTTCTGTACTGTATGTTTTACCTTGTCTGTAATTCTACCTTGTGCAGTGCTACTGTAGAAGATAGCGCTAAATAGATAATAGGGGAACAATGCAGTGAAGCACATCCTCTATTGTACAAGGTGTGGCTGCTGCATTCATTTGCATCTGTTCTGGATGCAACGCCACCGAATGGTGACCAGTTCATGGGGCAGGAACTCCATTATGCCATTGTGCTTGAAATTACTTGGCCCTCCCCCATCTGCAATCTTGGTTTGTTGAATAGTCTAGCTGAATAGCCGTAATTAAACACATATAGGCTGAGTCTGGAAGAGGCTGCGAACCCTGTCAGCTGAGTTGTAGCCTTAGCCACTGATAGGCTCACCTGAGTCCTGCAGGAACCTGGTTTAGTGGCCAGAATCACAGAAGAGAAATTCAAAACATATGACTATGCTGGCGGCCAATTGTGGTCTGGCTTCTCAGGCTGGCTGCGGAGTATTTGTGTTCGGGGGGGGGCGCGCATCGGCAGTCAGGGTGCCCCCATGCATGGACCAACACTCATTTGATGCAGGACAGGAGGTGGTCCTCTTCATGGTTCATTTTTTTTTAATTCAGAACCTGACTGGCCATTAAATATTTTGTGCAGTTTATGTGTAAATAGAAATTGCAGCTAACTGCGCCTTACCTCAGGACTTTTTGTGCCGCCAAAGAAATAGCACAACGTAAAAGCTGGTCATTGTGCATCTGGGATGTGGAATGGGACACATTTACCTCCAATGACATGTCTGCCTGATCACAGAAGAAGATGCGGTGCACCCAAACATGCTATACTTCCAGGGCATGTGTGGAGATGAGTGGCGATCAGCTGGGCATATGAGGCAAAGGAAAATGAAATTAAACATTCATAAAACACAAGCAAAATTGCTGTGTCATCATAATTTGTGTTCCGGGCAGCCCCATAATAGCATTTGTGCGCTCTGTTTTGCTGAAATCACAGCCAGTGACCAGTCCCAATAATTATATAAATTTATATTATTTTAATGTTTTCCAGAACAGACTTCTCATTTAGTTTAATTTATTAGACAAATTTGTAGGAAATGGTTGTTGGCTAAAACCAGCAATTGTATCATTTCCTCTGAAGCAGCCGGGCTATATATGCCTATCTGTTAGGTCATAAATATTTTCTAAGTATGGGTCAAATGTATTTTCTTAATTAGAAATGTTTATAAGGCTGTACTAGCCAATGGCCAGTCAGGACTTATGACCGCCTTCTGATTATGTGCAAGTGCACACACGCATGATGCTAGCATGTTTCACACAGCTGCATAAGTATTAATAAGCTTATGTAAAGGAGTGTAAACGGCCATAGCACTATATCCCAATCCTACTGCTATTCAGGCGCGGCTTCAGAAATGGGACTTTCGGGGATACCAGGAACAATCATACGCAGGATTTTTACTTGATTTCTTACTAATGAAAATAGAAATAGTTTTTAATGTGAGAAATTGAAGGCAGAATCTTTGCGCAAGGCTTAATTCCCCCTAAGGATTCTATTGCTGTCTTATCACTTTATGTAATGTGAGACCTGGTGACCATGGCACTTGCAGGTACAAAACCAAAAGAACAGTATTTCTAGCCCTGCTGGGAGCAGTCCCGGCACTTTCTGTACAGGTGCCGCCCACCACCGTGCTGAAAGCAGAACTTCTTGTTCTTCAGTGACACCGGTATTACAAAAGAATACCAAGAGAACTTCAAACCTCGCTACCGTTTAAACCAGAAAAAAGTTCTAGCTTGAAGTAAAGCTAAAAAGGGGTAAGTGGTTAGTCACGACTTTCATTGAGATCTCTGAAATCCCCTCTGCCAGAGATGTATGGAATAGATCAAACCTAAGAATTAGCAGCATGCTTTCCAAATGTTGCCCCATGTAGACTAGTCCATGACATCACATTGTAACTCTATCAGTGCTATTAAATTTTTTGGCACTAAAATTGACTTCGCCTTATTATCCTGTAGAATACTATTATTTGTCCTGTCATGTTTTGATATATGCCAAAGCTGAGTATATGAGGGCAGGACGATAAGATCAACGGCCAAAACACAACAAACAGAAAAACGGTCAAGAGGACAGTTACCAAAATGATGGGCAATGCAAATGCAATGCAATCAGTTCTCAGATTCCTTACAAGGAAGAATGTAGATGAATCCAAATTAGTTGCCATGCAGTTTGGATGGCACAATGCCCAGGAGATTCTGACTATGCTGGAGGAATGGGAAGTCACTCTTAAAAAAAAAAAGGGGGGGGGGGCTATACCCCCACTGAGTAGTTCTCACAGATAACCTGACAAATCCACTTATTGATAGCGGCCCGTCAGTCAATCCACTCCTGTAGGGTCTCTCTGATCATGAAGGATCACTTGGTCTTTCTGAATTTCCTGGTTAAGTCCAAATAGAATTCAACCCTATCATCATCACTTCCATGTTTAAAGCCCTCTTATGCGAAACACAATTGATGCTGTCATCAATGTAAAAGGCAGAGACCACCTTAGCTGAAATCCAGAGGGGGAGCAAAAGCCTAGGCAGAAATCTGTACCTTTTTAACCGGACCAACAGCCTGGAAAAGAAAGGTAGCGGCTATTTTGGAGCTTCCTCTCTCAGCATCCCCATGCTGCGGTTCACAGCAGTAGAAAAAGGTAAATTTATATATGCAGAAATCAAAATTGCCCTGGGGAGGGATACATATGAACACTGTTTGTTGGTCTGGTTTAAGTTTTTTTTGTCTGTTGGTGCACTTTAATAGTGCTGGCAGGGCTGTGTCCTGAACTGTCTGCAAAATCCTTAAAATAGAATTACCAAGTTGTAAGCCCCAGGTGCCTCCACAAAGAAGGCTCCAGTACCTCACTTGTGCCCTTGCAAGCATTCAAATGGGCTTAGTACATGCCTGCCAGGAGTGGATCCCATTGCAGACGATATGTAGGTATCCAGGTATTAACTATGTTAAGAAGCCAACAGGTCAGTTCTTGCCCCATTATGGTTCCATGGCCTCTTTAAATAACTTGCATCTCTGATAAGGATGACTGGCATTTGTATCCAATGCCAAAGTGTCACCAGAGCAGGGCTTCAACCACGCAATACAACTCTTCACCACTATACCAAGATGATAGGTAGGACATCTCACACTCACATATTCTTATTCATGTTACTAATTAAGTGATCCTAATCGAGCCTATCCAGACACAAATACCCCATGTAGACTGGACCAAGTGAGGCTGTTTGAAGGAACATTGAGTCCCCTACCCCACATCTGCCACCTGCGAAACCCAGTCAGAAAGTACCCAGGGAATATCCTCCTAAAAAATCACTGCCAATACATTAAGAGACTCATAGTAAGCTTTCAGACTTTACAGCCATAGGCAACATATGTCTTTTGGGGACCACGGTTGCAAGTGGAGCTGATTGTGCAACAGCTACAAAGCAGGGTTCTGCACCTATGGCAAGTGACCCCAATGCTCTGATAAATCATCTGGCCCGTAATTTGACCCTCTACCAGACCTAGATCACTTGTATACTGACGGTGCCTCAAAATGACTAGCAAGTCGCTCATATGACCATCATGACCTTCCTAGGCCATAGCAGCAGGGCCTGCAATTCTAGAGCCATTAGTGGTACACGACCTACTGTAGAGAATGTAGAAGAAAGGTTCTGCAACAGTGGAAAAATACATTTCTGTGATTACTCACCTGTAGAATTGGTATTATGAGTATACATTACGTCCTGCTCCAAATCTAATGCTTACAGTTGGGATATACTCCGCCAGATGGCGCTGGACTGCAGAGACATCGAAAATAGGCTCCTCCCGGCCCCTCAAATACCCAGGGACCTCCCACAAATCCCCAGCATTGAAAAGCAGTTAAGGAGAAGCCGGGAGAATAAAACAATCCAAACTATCAACTATAACAATAACAATCACCATACAGGGGATCCAAGAAAATGCAAACCAAGGGTGGGTTGGAGCAGGACGTACTGTATACTCATAATACCAATTCTACAGGTGAGTAATCACAGAATTGTATTACGTCCTGCTCCAAATCTAATACTTACAGTTGGGACATCCAATAGCAGTGTCCATAAAGTAGGGTGGGATCCCCAAGAAAAATCAGCAGCAGGCAGTTTAAACAACTGCCGCCTGCAGAACCTTTCAGCCAAAAACAGCGTCAGCTGAGGCCCTTACATCAACCTTGTAAAACTTTGAAAAGGTATGAACAGAAGACCAAGTAGCGGCCTTGCAAACTTGTTCAACAGAAGCCTGGTGCTGAAAAGCCCAAGAGGCACCAATAGCACGAGTGGAATGAGCAGTAAGGCGGAAGGGAGGATTCTTCCCCTTAGCAGAGTAGGCCTGAATCACAGCCTGACTAATCCACTTGCTGATAGTAGACTTGGCAGGAGCCAAACCCTTCCTAGGACCAGAAGGGACCACAAAAAGAGCATCAGTTTTCCTGAAAGGTGCAGTAGCCACCAGATAGTACTTCAGGCACCTAACCACATCCAAAGAGTGCAAAACCCTCTCCTTAGCATTGCTAGGATTAGGGCACAAAGAAGGAAGAACAATATCCTGATTCAAATGAAAGGCAGACACTACCTTAGGCAGAAAATCAGGTTTGAAACGGAACACCACCTTGTCCTGGTGCCTCTCATAGTAGGGGGGCTGAATGGACAGCGCCGCCAACTCAGACACATGCCTGACAGAAGTGATAGCCACCAGAAACAACCTTGAGCGTAAGAATGGCCAAGGCAGCATCCTGCACAGGTTCAAAGGGAGCACCCTGCAAGGCTGACAGACCAAGTTCAGATCCCAAACAGGCACCATAGGTTTACGTGGGGGACGCACATGACTGACCCCCTGGAAAAAAGTCCTGATCAGAGGGTGCTGAGCAAAGGACTTCTGGAAAAAAAATAGCCAGGGCAGAAACCTGACCCTTCAGAGTACTGAGTTGGAGCCCCATCTCCAACCCATGCTGCAGGAACTCCAGAATCCTGGGAATAGAGAACACACGACAGGGAAGAGACTTAGACTCACACAAGTCAATGTAGGCATGCCAAACCCTGTAATAAATGGAAGAGGAAGACTTCTTCCTAGCTTTAATCAAAGTACCCACAACTGAGGAAGAAAGCCCCTTCTCCATCAAGATGGAGGTTTCAGCAGCCAAGCCGTCAAAGCCAGAGTTTGTAAATTGGTGTAGTGAGCCCTGAGTGATCAGATCTGGCACCAAGGGCAGAGCGTACTGATCTGCTGCCAGCTGTACCACGTCTGCGAACCACACTCTTCTTGGCCACATGGGGGTCACCAGAATTGCTGGCACCCCTTCCAGAGCAATCTTGTGCAGAACACTGCCCAGCAGGGGAATTGGGGGGAAGACATACAGGAACTGAAAGTCCTTCCATGACATTGCTAGCGCATCCGAGGACAGGGCCAGAGGATCCCTGGACAGAGAGACAAAAGCTGGAAGCTTGTGATGGCGGGACGCAAACAGATCCACGTCTGGTTGGCCCCAACAGTGACAGAGAGATTGAAACACCCTGCTGCATAGGGACCTTTCTCCCTGGCGAGAGGTCCCCCCGCCAGGTGATTTTCCACCCCGGGATGTACACAGCTGAAATGCAGGGGACATTGGCCTCCGCCCAAGTCAGGATCAGAGACGCTTCCTGGAGGGCCCCCTTGCTCTGGGGCCCTCCCTGATGATTGATGTAGGCAACTGCCGTCTGGTTGTCCGAGCGCACCTGAAGATGAGTAGTCAAGCAAGCCAGAACTAACCTGATCGCTCGCAGGTCCAAGACATTGATAGGTGTGTGGGCCTCCTGAGGGCCCCACCTCCCCTGGAACTGCAGGGACTTCCAGAAACCCCCCCAACCTGACAGACTTGCATCTGTGGTGACCATCTCCCAGGAAGGGACAAGAAAGGATCTGCCCCCCAACAGGTTCCTTGAGTCCATCCACCACAAGAGGGACCTCCTGTCCAGGGGGGAGAGCACACAGACCCTGTCCAGGGACGCTGGGTCCTTGTCCCATACAGACAATAGGTGAAGTTGCAGAGGCCTCAAGTGGATCTGAGCATAAGGGACCGCTTCGAAGCACGCCACCATCAGGCCCACCAGCTGCATCCCCTGCCTGATGGAGGGATAGGGACAAGCTAGGAGGGACTGAGCATGTGCAATCAGACTGTCCACCTTCTGCTGAGGAAGGAAGATCCTTGCCTGAACTGTATCCAGATTCATTCCTCGGAATGGAGTTACCAAGGAAGGGGACAGTGAGGGCTTGGGGTGGTTAATCACCCATCCAAATGACTCCAGAATGGGCACCACCAGCTGAGTATCCAACTCTGCCTGATGTAGAGACTGGGAAGTGATGAGGATGTCGTCCAGATAGGGAAGCACGCGGACGCCCTGACATCTGAGTAGAGACATCATGCCAGCCAGCACCTTGGTGAACACCCTGGAAGCTGAAGTGAAGCCGAAGGGCAAGGCCACGAATTGGTAGTGTTGAACCATCAGAGCGAACCTGAGGAACCTTTGATGACCTGGGAACACAGGAATATGAAGGTAAGCATCTTTGATGTCCACAGAAGTCATGAAATCACCTTGGCGCAGGGAACTGATGGCAGAGCGCAGAGTCTCGAAAGCACCTGCCCCTGACGAAGTTGTTGAGAATCTTTAAGTCCAGGATGGGCCTGACAGAACCATCCTTTTTGGGTACTGTGAATAGGTTGGAATAAAAGCCCTTTCCTTTTTCTCTTAAAGGGACCTGGCAGATGACCCCCAGCTCCAGGAGGCCTTGCACTGCTTGCACTAGCTCCTGAGCTGACACAGGGTCCTGAGGAATTCGGGATCTGATGAATCTTGAAGGGGGATCGGCAGCAAACTCCAGCTTGTAACCGGAGGACACTACCTCCTGAATCCACCGGTCTGAGACATGAAGCCTCCAGACGTGAGCGAAGTGCTGCAGCCGTCCCCCCACCCGGATGGGTGAGGGCGCCCCATCATGCCTGAGGGGGCTTGGGAGAGGATTTAGCTTTAGGACCCCAGGAGGAGCCGGGATGTCCACATCCTCTGCCTCTACCCCAGAAATCTCCCCGGGCCCCAGGGAAAGAGACCCCCCCTTCCCTGTCTTGCACCACGGTAAGGGGAGGAGAAGGAACCCTGACCCCGAAAGGGCAGAGGTTGCCGCCTGCGCTGGGGTAACCTGCCTCCCTTAGCAAAAAGGTCCAGGCGGTCTCCAAACAGACGCAGTCCTTTAAAGGGAAAACCAGTGAGGGCCTTCTTGGCAGCGTTGTCAGCAGCCCACTGGCGCAGCCAAACCGAGCGGCGTATAGCCACCACGAGGGCAGAAGTTCTGGCACACATTCTGATGGTGTCATCCAATGCTGATAGTACAAAGTTTACAAAAACATCACAACTGGAGAGTGCATTAAACACCTCACAAGGCAAATCATCAGGGGCACTATCAAGCCTATTTCTGATAAGGGTTCTAGTGGCCACAGCAGTAATGGCAGAGGCTGCTGTATGGAAAAGCTCCCCTCTTTGCCTGGGAGCCTCAACAGGGAGAGAGATAGACAGAACCTCAAAAATCTGGGTCAATAATCTGTCAGTGTCATCCGGGGCCCAGGGGTCAGAGCCAGAATCGTCATGACCCCTTGGTCTCTCATCAGATGAGCCTGAATCAGAAAAGAACTCCCCTTCATCAGACGGGGTATAGCCACACAGATTCCAAAACTCCTCAGTTCCCATAGGGAAAACAGTAACATTAGGCGTCAAGTGCCGCTTCTTAGCAGGGGCCTTACACGCTAAAGACTTCGCAATAATCTGTTCAACAGTAGCCAGTCTAGAAGACACATCAGGCTGAGAATCCCCACTAGTATGCAACTCAACAGGAGTGAGATTTAAGCTTGGGGGAGTAGGTGATGTTAAACGAGGTGCAGCCAGATTGCAATGCAAGCACCTGCTGAGCACAGGGTACACAGACCCGCGCCTTGTCAGCGTCAGCATGAGGCTGCCCACACGCTACACACAGCCGGTCTTGTCCCGAAGGGACCCCAGTAACATTATCCTGGGATGCCTTCATATGGTGATTATAGCGGCGCTATACGCCGATAGGGAATAACGTTATATAGCAACCCTTGATGCCCCAATAACCCACTAGGGACGTGGCAGTATAATTTTTACAAGGCCTGCAAGTAATATACTAAAAACAGGGCCGGGAGAAGCCAAGAAGGGTTCGTCCCGCCTGAAATACATAAGCAGACAAGACCTTAAGTACATCGTAACAAAAGTGGAGCAGATAAAGCCGCCCGCAAGGGCACTTACGGACCGCGGTAGGTAGGAGTCCGTCGCGCATAGGCCAACCAAGTCAGAAAAGATGGCGTCGGTATACCTCGAGGGGCGGGCCAGTAATAGCGATGACGCGGAACGCGCCAAAGACGGGCCCCACCCCCCGAAGAACGCGGGGCCAGAAAGGCCAACAGCCAATGATGGCGCACCAGTGCCTGAGGTAATGCCGCCGCCAAGCGCGGAACAAAGTCAGCGTGCGGCGGCGGTAAATTTAAAAGCAATACAGACAAGTCAGCGCGGCGGCTGACACAAGAATAAAGACGTGAAAAGTGAAAGCACAGACTGCATAACATACATATCTATACACATACACACCCCCCTAATTTTCCCCCGAATACTACAAGGAGGATGAGGGAGGACGGCGGCCACTTAAATAGGGCCCACCGATAGGCAGGGGCAATAGTGCGGGAGGGGCATCCCATAGAGGCTCACCATAAGCCTGAACCGCCTACCCTTTGGTGGGGGATTGCGGTGGAGCAGCGCTCCTAAGCACCAACGGCGGTGCTGCCTACCTTCACCCGACCAGCGCAGCCAAGGCTGGGAGGCATATTACTAGTGGAACGGGTGGGAATAGTCCTACAGGGCTGCAGGTTAATAACCCCGCTCACCTGCGAGTAGAGAGCCAATTTCTCGTCCTTCGCAGCCAGACTGCAGAGAAATTCTGGGGATTTGTGGGAGGTCCCTGGGTATTTCAGGGGCCGGGAGGAGCCTATTTTCAATGTCTCTGCAGTCCAGCGCCATCTGGCTGAGTATATCCCAACTGTAAGTATTAGATTTGGAGCAGGACGTACTGTATACTAAGAATATGGTATATACATGGAGGAATAACATCACTTTGCAGGCAGAATTCGGTACCTGTCAAGAAGACAATGAAAAACCCTTTACACACTCGGGAAAGAAATCAGAGACGATGGTGTGGGGGTACTTGGAAGGTACTTCCATCTTCTCCACTGAAAAAATACCGTTTTGTGAGTACTCACCTTTAAAACGGGTATTATGAGTGTGCCATACACTCCACTTCGGTCTTAACAATCAAAACCAATGGTTCACCATATAAAAGCCCCAGAATACCTGAAAAAAAGGGGTGGGGCAAAGTGGAGTGTATGGCACACTCATAATACCCGTTTTAAAGGTGAGTACTCACAAAACGGTATTATTCTAAGTGTGCCATACACTCCACTTCCTTCTTCATGACATCTGGGACATCCAATAGCAGTGTCCGTCATGGGTGGGAACCAGAAACAGTAAAGAATGTACCAACTCAAACCACTGCAGCTTGCAGAACCTTGCGGCCAAAAACAGCATCCGCTGAAGCCCGCACATCAACCTTGTAAAACTTGGAAAAAACTTGGAAATGAACGGAAGACCAAGTAGCAGCCTTACAAATTTGTTCAACAGAAGCCTGGTACTGAAAAGCCCAGGACACACCGACCGCACGAGTAGAGTGCGCAGTGACCCTAAAAGGAGGAGTCTTCCCCATAGCAAAATAGGCCCCAACAATGGCCTGACGAATCCATTAGCTAATCGTAGACTTAGCAGGTGCCAAACCTTTCGTAGACTTAGCAGGGCACCACGAAAAAAGCATCCGTCCTGCGGAAGGAAGTAGTCACCAAATAGTACTTCACACAGCGAACAAAGTCCAAATTGTGCAGAACCCTCTCCTTGTCATTGTTAGGCTTAGGACACAAGGAAGGGAGAACAATATCCTGATTGAGGTGGAAAGCAGACACCACCTTAGGAAGGAAATCCGGCTTAAACCGAAAAACCACCTTATCCTGGTGTCTCTCAAAGTAAGGGGCCTGAATCGACAGGGCCGCCAACTCAGAGACACGCCGAACAGAGGTAATAGCCACCAAGAAAGCAACCTTCTGAGTGAGAACCGAAAGAGCAATATCCTGTAGCGGCTCAAAAGAAGGACCCTGCAGAGCCGAAAGAACCAAATTCAAATCCCAAACAGGAACTACAGCCTTCCGAGGGGGGGCGCACATGCGCCACCCCTTGGAAAACGGTCTTAACCAGCGGGTGTAAGGCAAAAGACCTCTGGAAGAAAACAGAGAGCAGAAACCTGTCCTTTCAAAGTACTATGCTGGAACCCAAGATCCAGATTATGCTGAAGAAACTCCAAAATCCTAGGAATCGAAAACACCCTGCAAGGCAAGGCCATAGCCTCACACCAATCAATATAGGACCTCCAAGTCCTATAGTAAATGCCAGAAGAGGACCGCTTCCTAGCCCTAATCAGGGTCTGAACAACAGCCTCAGACAAACCTTCCTCTTTCAAGATGAAGGTTTCAGCAGCCAAGCCGTCAAAGCCAGCGTTCGTAAATTGGGGTAAAGTAGATGACCCTGAGATAGCAGGTCCAGCAGCAAGGGAAGCCGGTACTGGTCTACGACCATCCTTACGACGTCTGTGTACCAAACGGCCACCTTGGAGCCACCAGAATCGCTGGTGACCCTTCTAGAGTCAGTTTGCAAACTACCTTGCCCAGCATGGAGACAGGTGGAAACAGGTACAGAAAACCCAGGTCCTTCCAAGCCAGTGACAAGGCATCCACTGCCAGAGACAGAGGATCCTGAGAAAGAGACACAAAGGCCGGAAGTTTGTGATTGTGCCTCGAGGCAAAAAGATCCACCTCCGGAGTCCCCCACTTGCGGCAAAGATCCAGAAAAACCTCGGGGTTGAGAGACCACTCTCCATGGTGAGAGGATCCCCTGCTCAGGGAATCCGCCTCCGTGTTCTCCACTCCCGGAATGTAGACTGCTGAAAGGCAAGGAACATTGCTCTCCGCCCAGTGCAGGATCAGAGAGACTTCCCTGAGGGCACTCCTGCTGCGAGTCCCTCCTTGGTGATTTATGTAAGCTACTGCCGTTCGGTTGTCCGAACGAACCTGAACCGGAAGACCCCGTAAATGTGGGGTCAGCCGAGCCAGAACCAGTCGAATGGCTCTGAGCTCCAATACATTGATGGGGGTGTGAGCCTCCTGGGGACCCCACACCCCGCTGAACTGATGACTCTTCCAATAACCTCCCCAGCCCGACAGGCTGGCATCAGTGTTAACCGTCTCCCAACAAGGGACCAGAAAGGACCTGCCCTTCACCAGATTGCTCGAGTCCAGCCACCACCGAAAGGACTGCCGAACCCTGGGAGACATCCTGAAAGGTTGATCCAATGACTGTGGGCACCTGTCCCAATACGTCAATAGGTGAAGTTGAAGAGATCTCATGTGAAACTGTGCAAACGGCACCGCCTCGAAGGAGGATACCATCAAACCCACCAGTTTCATCCCCTGTCGGATAGAGGGACAAGGACTGGCCAGAAGAAGGCAGCTCAGGCCCTGAATCCCCTGCACCTTGGTCTGGGGCAGAAACACTCTTTTTACTGCTAACAGGAGCCCCTGTGCAGCCTGAGGGTCTGAGGGCACTCGAGACCTTAAGAATCTTGGGGGCGGCCAGAACTCGAACTCCAGTTTGTACCCGGAGGAGACCACTTCCAAGATCCAATTGTCTGTGACCTCCCGGGCCCAGACCTGGAAGAGGGGCCGCAGCCGTCCCCCCACCCTTGCGGGTGAGGGCGCCCCTTCATTGCTGAGCCGTTTAACGGCAGGCTTGGGCTTGGAACCCCGGGCAGGCGCGGGACGTACCCGACCTCTGCCTCTGTTCCAGGATGAGCCCCTGACACCTGAGAAGGCCAAACCCCTAGTCGCTCTGGCCCTTTGAAAGGAAAGAGTGAACGAGCCCGCCCCCCGAAAGGGGCGGCGCTGTTTCCTCCGCTGAGGTAACTTACCTCCCTTGGCAACAGCATCCAATTTATCTCCAAACAGCCGCGAACCCAAGAAGGGAAGAGCTGTGAACGATTTCTTGGCTCCAACTTCCGCTGTCCACTGGCGGAGCCAGACCAATCTGCGCATAGCCACCAGTAAGGCTGATGTCCTACTACACACGATAATGGAGTCTTCCATCTCAGCCATGACAAAATCCATGAACAATTCGCATTTCTTAAGGATAGCGAACTCAGTGCCAGCTGGATCAAACTGAGCGTTATTCAGCCAGTCCCTGATAAGAGACCTGGTAGCAAGCAACACCAGGGCAGATGCACTAACAGGCCGCAGGGCTGAGCCCACGTTGGCAAATGCGTGGCACGCCATCTGATCAAGGCGCTTATCCTCGCCATCCTTAAGGGAAGTGGCGTCAGGGGTGTTCAGCACAGAAGAGTTGGTCAAACCTAAAACAGGCGCGTCGACCTCGGGAGGAGAAGACCAGCGCTTGCCCGCCTCCACCGGAAAGGGATATTTCTTATCCCATCTCTGAGGTACACCAGGAAGCCGCATCAAAATGACCCTGGGTAGGGAATTCCAGACGGGGCTTGCAGGCCCCCCAAAATTTCCCCGGTTCAATATCCAACACCTCCAATAAATGTGACAAAACAGAGGCCGTATCTACGGCATCCCCCAGTGCCTGCCCGACATTGGGATTCCCAGACTGAACATACCCCTCGATTCAAAGAGCAAAAGTTAATTGATTTCGGATCGAGAATCGTAAGTTTGGGTGGGTGTTAGTCATTTTTTCCTGTTTTTTTGGCCATTTCCGACTCGCACGAGCCTACGTACGAATGCGTATATGCTCTTACGATCATCGCAAGTTCGTTCCTAAATTTTAGGATCAAAACGTAAAACTTAGGATCAAATCCTAAAACTTAGGATCAAAACGTAAAACTTAGGATAATCGAATGTGTTTAGGTGTGATTCAGAGAACAGTTTTCAAACCTCTAAATACGTTTTAAAAGAAAGCCACTGCCGACACCTTTTAGCAGTCGTATTGCTGTTCTTGAACAGGTTTTTTGGCTATGTGGAGGAGTCTGCGCGTCTTGAGCTCCAATGAACTGCCATAATTGTATGGCAATGCATACCTGATTCACGTATGCCTTATAAAAGCATTTTAATGTGGACCTTAATTAGTCCTTTGCATGTAAACCTTTATTTTGCAATATATTTGCGTTAATTAAAGAAATTTATGTCCTTTGGTATTTATTTTTAAATTGATGTACTAGAATAATATTTTTAGATTGCATTTATTGGTGTAGTTGTTTACCTTTGCTTTGTTTAATTATTTAAGCACATCTTTGGTCAGATGCATCACACTTACTGAGGAGAGGAGAGCGGGATAAAGTGCAGGATGTGGGTTACTGCTGTATTTTGCACAGACACAGCAGAGCTGGGGGCACGGAAAGGTCAGAAATCAAAGAATGCAGAGCAACACAGTCACAAGGCCCTTTCTGTTTGCAGGCTGCCCGATAATACCTGAGCCGCCATCTTGGCTGTTTCTAGACTCATAACATGCAGAAGTTGCTGGGTGTTTTTTTATATTTGAGAGCAATCTGTATGGAGAGGGTGTGGGTAACCACACACAAAATTTAAAGTTGTACCATTTGAAGCCAAAATATTAAAATTACATCCACAAGTAAAAAATGCAAGTTAACTAAAAATTAAACAAAGTAAGATTTACTTATGCAAATGCATTCATTAATGGTTGGTTACTACAAAATGAATGAAATAAAGAAAAATAAGACCAAATATTTAGAATGCACTTTAATGAGGTAAGTTTGTAGTGCGCAGCCGCAAGATCAGAAGGATTTACGTCCAGACAAAAACGGAAAAAGGGCAAAACCAATGTTGCAACCTGAGAAATGAAACGGAAAATTCAGGATGGAAACTGACATAGGTCTGATTCCCAAACTTCCATACGAACGGACGGACATTTTAGGATAGAAACGTATTTGCTTATAGAATCACTCGCAAGTTCATACGAACGCACGAGCGGACGGGAAAAATAGGATGATCGGCACCAAAATCCAAGCTGTTACATGTTTCTTTGAATCGACCCTATAGTCAGCCTCTGATTCCTGATACAATTCCCCCTCCTCTAACGGGGAATAATCTGACAAATCAGCGGACTCGTCGTCAATATCCCACAATGGCTGGGCCAACTACAAATGTCTCTTTTTAGCCTGGGCCTTCTTGCCCACCGTGCTAGTAATAATATTCTCGATACTGGCCAACCTAGCCCAAACATGAGAAAGCAACTCCCCACTGATACCAATGTCACTTGGGGTACGGATAAGGTGGGGAAGGCGATGAAGCAGGAGGAGCCGACCCAGAAGGCTGGTTACCAGACTGCCGCGTTATGGCCTTTTGTGCGCATGGTATACAGATCAGCACATTCTCCCCCCTAAAATGGCCCGGATTGTCCCAGAGGGATCCCAATCCCAGTATCCTGCGGAGCCTCCATATGGTGAATTTTTGTGGTCAGTCGCAAGACCGCAGGGAATTACGCATAAGCAACCCGGGATGCCCCTTAAAAGTCCCGGTGGGAGGATTTTAGGTGGACAATTTTACACTAGGGCCCCAGGACCAGGAGGGACCCCTTAATATGCACATATACAGGGCAACCTGTAACACACAAAACAAGCAAAATAAGTGCAGAGCTGTGTAAAAATGGCCATAACCTTACATGTAAAAAACCACAGCATTTGATCTTTCAGTCACACAATATGTAAATATACAGGTGTATATATATATATATATATATATATATATATATTATACCACATCCCAGCTAGACAGTGCAATTAAAGCACACACACACACGTTCCAGACCAGTGCGGGCCCCCCTAAATAGGAGCCCCCACACACACAAGCTAAGGAAGTGGCCATCGGGCCCTTACCCCACCGATTGCTATGCAGCCTGCTCGAGAAGATGGCCCCCACGCAGCCTCGTGCCTGAGAGGGGGGAGCAGGGGGAGGGCGGGCCAGCGCAGAACTCGCGTTTGCCGAGGCCACACCCCCCTCCCGGCAACGTGGACCCCTAGACAACGAGCACAGCAATCGCGCCAAATAAGGGGGCGGGGCTACTGCGGCAGTGCCGAGTCCGCCCCCTTCCCGAACGCAGCCTGAGGGGGAGAAGCTCCCCCAGGCTGTCATTAGTCCCTGGTATGCCAGTAAGGCAGTAAACACTCACACACACACACACACACACACACACACACACTAAAAAACTCAGCACCCGGGGACACAAGCTGGGGAAAACGAAATATCGGCCAGGCACCCCTACCCCCCCCCCCCCCCGAGGGGAATAAGGGACCCGGAAGGGGGGAATCCTGCCAGAAGCCCTCCATAAGCCTAACGGGACGGGGCATCCCACACCGGGATCACCAAGAAACCTGGATAACTGCCTACCCCATAGTGAGGTCTCACTATGGCGCGTAAGTAAAGAAGTCTTCATCTTCTGTCTTGTCGCCTTCCCTGCATAGAAGGAACTGGGGAATTGGTGGGAGGTCCCAGGTATATATGGACCGGGAGGGGCTTTCTTTTTTTGCATATTCATCTCTGCAGAAGTTCGCCCTCTACTGGAGATCACCCAGATGTCATGAAGACCGAAGTGGAGTGTATGGCACACTTAGAATAACACTAAGCGCACGGGGACACAAGCTGGGGAAAATGAAATATCGGCCAGGCCAGGCAACCCCCCCCCCCCCCCCCGGAGGGGAATAAGGGACCCGGAAGGGGGGGAACCCTGCCAGAAGCTGGCCGTAAGCCTAGAGGGACGGGGCATCCCACACCAGGATCACCAAGAAACCTGGATAACTGCCTACCCCATAGTGAGGTCTCACGGTGGAGCAGTGCTCCTGCTGCACCCATAGGGTGCTCTTACCTTCACCAGGAGCCGCAGCATAGGCTGGGAGGCTCAATATAGGGCAATTTAGAAGGGTCCTGGCAGTAATAGGGACAATAGAAGGCCGGGCGCGAGCCCGGCTTACCTGCAAGTAAAGAAATCTTCATCTTCTGTCTTGTCGCCTTCCCTGCAGAGAAGAAACTGGGGAATTGGTGGGAGGTCCCAGGTATATATGGACCGGGAGGGGCTTTCTTTTTTGCATATTCATCTCTGCAGAAGTTCGCCCTCTACTGGAGATTACCCAGATGTCATGAAGACCGAAGTGGAGTGTATGGCACACTTAGAATAGGTGATCCCTGTAGTGATGGGTTAGCTGGTTAACCGTGGTTGATAATGCAAAACAGCATGGTCCTAATCACTAAGCTAAAAAGAAAACTGCTCCTCCATGCATCCACCTCCTTGCATGGACACTTGAAACAGCTTTGAATGTGCCAAAGCACCTAGTAGGCGTGTGGCTATAACCAAATATATCCAATTGGCCAGCTATGTCTTCTATGGCACACACATATCTGCTTAAAAAGTTTTATACATCAACATACAACAAAAGTAACAAATTTGAAATTAACAAAAGAATTATAAATTGCTTATTTCTGATGGACCAATGACTGCATTATGTCTAAAAGGATTGTAACTTTTTTTTTTGCCTTTTGCTTAGGGAACGTGTATGAGAGCTGAGTGTTTTCAGTCTATCACATGCTTGTTTCTTCCAGGATTCTCTCTCCTCTGGGCATTGAATTCCCTGTACAGCACTCGGCACAGAAGCCTCTATACCTTCTAGTTAACTGCATTTGTTAATTCATGCCTTGCAGAGTGCTCTCGCCAGGAAACTCTCCTGAGGTTTCCTCAAAACAAGGGCCCAGGAGCACATTTACTCTGTTTAGACTGAGATGGAGGAAAAAGTGGTCTTTAAGTTATGTACCTGCTCACGGAGCCTGTCTAACTAGGCCATGTCAGAAAAAATAGCTTCACCTTTTCCGATTTTACAAGCTTTGCCCTCGTTTCAGTGCATTCATTGGGGTGATCTAGGATGACCTCCTTCAAGGACAACCCCCGCCCCCCCGGTCATTGGTGCCATTCGTCATTGCCATCGGACGTGTGTTAAAATACATATTTTAAAACCTATAATTATAAAGGCCTTCTTAAAATCACACCATTCAGCCAAATTTCCAGCTAAACTCTCAATGAATGTACCATAGAGGTGCAATGATGACAAGTCCTTATGTACTGTGGTGTCTGTATTGCGCAGTTCTAACTACTAACACAACTCCTGTACAGTAAATGATTTTTACACCTGTGCAGACGTGTTACACTGCAATCTGACCCACTGAACACTGGGAAAGGTATACAGAGAAATGGCATCCTTCTGTATTGCTGGTATGCATTCTATGGCATCTCACCCCTGTACTGTTACTTTAAATGCAGAACATCCATCTAATAAGATACACATATTGGCACCTCTGCTTTGCAGATGTGGGCTCACCCTGCTTTTTGGTCATGTAGAAACTTTACAGGCGCTAAAGAGCTACTTTCCAATGCATTTCACTACAGATGCCAGTTTGACAGCTTAATAAGGGTCATATTGTTGCTTTAACATGCAAAAACGTAAAGTACTCACCACAAAGGACATTTATAAAAGCAGACCTAAAGACAAATGTTCATCCCTAAATGAATGATCGAAGGAGGATTGCTGCCTATAAAGACGAACCAAAACTCTTCCGGGGGGGGCGTTCCAATTTTGGGGTGGCCACTGTGTGGAAAACAAGAATTCTTCGCATTCTTTTACCACATTGGCAGTCCTCTCCAATCACCTTTCTATGCTGTGCATATTGATGACTGAAAGCTGAATTGGGGGACAGCAGGCATCAACACAGCTGCTTTCCTCCACCTGGGTGCGCCCACGCTGGCCATTCAGATAGGTTGGCTGCCTGCAGCCATTTATTTAAATTACATTTTTTAGGCACTCCCCTTTTCTCCCACGCAGACCGTTGCTCCTAGTCTGAGGCAGCAGCGCTCACCTGAACGGCTGGATCCATGTACCTCACTGCACGCCACCATGCGCAGCACCACTCTGCTCTTCCTGTCTCCTTCCGACATGGTGAAGCCCCCGCCGTTTGTCACGGTGAGCTGCCACGTTCCCCTCCATTGCAATGAATGTAGAGGGGGTGTGGCAGCTCGCCGTGATTAATAGCGGGGACATCACCACGTTAGAGGGAGACGGGAAGAGAAGCCTGACGAGCAGAGCGGTGCTGGGTATGATGGCGTGCAGCGAGGGACATGGATCCAGCCTTTCAGGTAAGCGCTGCTGCCCCAGACTAGGTGCGCTGGTCTGCGTGGCATAAAAGCGGAGTATATCTTTTTCTAACTTTTCTATTTTTTTTTTTTTTTTTACTTGAAAATTGTCTTTAATTTTCTGCTTGTTTTAAAGTGAAACAAAACCAGTTTTTTTTTTACTTTGCTTGTTTCTTTCCCCTGGGGCATCCCAAATCAGAGCTTTGTCAAACCCTCCTGATCGCCTATAATAACTCTCCTTTCCCTGGTCCTATGGCTCATGCACAGGCTTTCGTCCAATCAGAGCAACTTGCATGCACAGGATCAGGAGGGAAATTGGCCACATCCCCAGAATCAGGCCTACCTGAATGGCTGAGGCGGGAGCTCACGCACAGCCCAAAGATGCTGGGGATGCAGCCGCTCTCACTTCCCATTGTTTACAGCACCAAGAGAGCTGCCAGAAGAGGCAAGTTTTCCTGGGCCCTGCGGGGGTTTCACATAGTAGGGGCATCCTGATTTTGGTTGCCCTAGGGCCAACTGCATGGGTTTTGTTCCCTTTTTAAGAACACAAACAAAACCTTGAACTGCATAAGAGGGAATTCCCAGGTGTGGGCTTCTGGTATTGTAGCACACCATAGCTGAAAAGCTTAGAGGGAAAGGCTGACTGGTGGAGGGCAGGTGACACATAGCGGTATTGAAGGTCCAGTGACTTGTAATATTTTCTTTATTCTAGTTAGAGAAGAAGGAAGTGGTTCCACCTTTCAAGCCACAGATTACAGATGACTACGGTTTAGAGAACTTTGACACACAGTTTACCAGCGAGCCCGTGCAGCTTACACCAGATGACGAGTACGTAAATGATTAACATATGTCTTATGTATAAAAAGTCATTGTAAAATCAGAATCCAGATATTGAATATAGAAATAGAATCTATATCCAGAAATAGAAATAGGAATTGAATGCTATTTGAACAAGTGACACATTGGCTGCTCCGCTCATGTGCCTTTAGCCACCTATTCCTTGTTGCTGGATTATACCCCTATCATGAATAAGTGGGGTGTGGCACAATTTCTCATCCAAGTGATATAGCAGGACTTTCCTTTCCACACCTGGTGTGTGCCCCGCTGATGCAGCTCCAGGAAACTGACCCAGAGTTCTCTCCCCTATGTGCTCTATTGTCCTCTTCCCTAGGATTCCTAGGAAGCCCAACATTGGCATGATCCTTTGACTCCTGCTATTGGAGTCCCCCCCCCCCCCAAAAAAAAAAATGGACTGATTTACTTGATACTGGATACTTGGTAGTTTAAACTTGCCATCATTGGCGATCTCCTCCCCATGGCCTGGAGGCGCGTGGCTTCCCCCTTGTCAGTTACTGCCCGCGTCTCATCTATTTACTAAAAATACAATTCTGTGATTACTCACCTGTAGAAATGATATTATGAGTGTACATCCCGTCCCGTTCCGAAAGATATCCTTACTCATGGGGGTTATTTATCTTCAGATGTGACTGCAGAGCAGAAAAAGTGGCCCCTCCCGGCCTATATATACCGAGGTACCTCCCACAAGACCCCAGTATTTAAAAAGCAGTTAACAAAAGCCGGGAGAAATAAACAACAATCCCCATAAAGAGGTAACAAGAACAACAAGGGTGGGGCAGAACAGGACGGGATGTACACTCATAATATCAATTCTACAGGTGAGTAATCACAGAATTGTATTATTCTTAGTGTACATCCCGTCCCGTTCCGAAAGATACCCTTACTCATGGGACATCCAATAGCAGTGTCCGTAAGGTAGGGTGGGATCCCCAAAAGCAACAGCAAGCAGTCTAAACCACTGCCGCCTGCAGAACTTTGCGGCCAAAAGCAGCATCAGCTGAGGCCTTAACATCAACCTTGTAAAACTTAGAAAAAGTATGAACAGAAGACCAAGTTGCGGCCTTGCAAACTTGTTCAAAAGAAGCTTGGTGCTGAAAAGCCCAAGAGGCACCAATAGCACGAGTAGAATGAGCAGTAAGACGGAAAGGAGGTTTCTTTCCCTTAGCAGAATAGGCCTGAATAACAGCCTGACGGATCCACTTGCTGATAGTGGATTTAGCAGGAGCCTGGCCCTTCTTAGGACCAGACGGAGCCACAAAGAGAGCATCAGTCTTCCTGAAGGGTTCAGTAGCCACCAAATAGATCTTCACAGCCCTAACAATATCAAGAGAAAGTAAAACCCTTTGCTTTGGGTTACTAGGGTTAGGGCACAAAGAAGACAACACAATGTTCTGATTGAGATGAAAAGCAGACACAACCTTAGGCAGAAAGTCAGCTTTAAAGCGAAACACCACCTTATCCTGGTGTCTTTCAAAATGAGGAGGCTTGATGGAAAGCGCCGCCAATTCAGAAACACGCCTGACTGATGTAATAGCCACCAAAAAGGCTACCTTGACAGTGAGAGTGGATAAAGCCGCCTCCTGCAAGGGTTCAAAGGGAGACCCTTGCATGGCAGACAAAACCAGGTTCAAATCCCAAACAGGTAACATGGGCTTGCGTGGAGGACGCACATGAGTAACACCTTGAAAGAAGGTTTTAACCAGATGATGCTGAGCAAAAGACCTTTGGAAAAAAAGAGCAAGAGCAGAGACATGGCTAAGCTGAAACCCCATATCCAAACCATTTTGTAAGAACTCCAAAATCCTGGGAATTGAGAACACCCGACATGGAAGTGACCTAGACTCACACCAGTCAATGTAAGCATGCCAAACCCTATAGTAAATGGTAGAGGAAGACTTCTTCCTAGCTCTGATCATAGTATTAACTACAGAGGCCATCAGCCCCTTATCCATCAAGATGGAGGTTTCAGCAGCCAGGCCGTCAAAGCCAACGTTTGTAAATTGGGGTGGCGGAGCCGCCCTTGAGTGAGCAGGTCCGGCACCAGGGGCAGGACGAACTGATCTACCGCCAACTGTACGATTTCTGGGAACAAAATTCTTCTTGGCCAACACGGGGCCACCAGAATGGCCGGCACTCCCTCCTGGGCTATTTTGCACAGCACCTTGCCCAGCAGAGGAAATGGAGGAAGAACATAAAGGAGCTGAAAGCCCTTCCAGGACATTGTCTGAGCAGGGCCAGGGGATCCTGTGACAGGGATACAAAAATTGGGAGCTTGTGATTGTGACGTGATGCAAAGAGATCCACATCCGGCTGACCCCAGCGGAGACACAGAGAATGAAACACCCTGTTGCTGAGGGACCATTCTTCCGTGCGGGAGGCCCCCCCTGCTCAGAGAGTCTGCTTCCAGATTCTCCACTCCCGGAATGTACACCGCTGAGATACAGGGAACATTGTCCTCCGCCCAGAACAGAATCAGGGATACTTCCTTGAGAGCCCTCTTGCTCCTGGTTCCTCCCTGATGATTGATGTAAGCCACCGCTGTCTTGTTGTCTGAGCGAATCTGAACTGCCAGACCGCGAAGGTGCAAGGTCAGCTGGTAAAGCACTAATCTTACTGCCCTCAGTTCCAGAATGTTGATTGGGGCATGGGCCTCTTGAGGACCCCACTGCCCCTGAAATTTCAGGGACCTCCAAAAACCCCCCCAACCTTTCAGGCTGGCATCTGTGGTGACCACCTCCCAGCAGGGAGTCAGAAAAGATTTGCCCAGAAGCAGATTCCTTGGGTCCAGCCACCATGACAGAGACCGTCTGACCAGAGGGGGCAGAACAAAAACCTGGTCCAAAGATCCTGGGTCCCGATCCCACGCAGACAAGAGATGAACCTGGAGAGGCCTCATGTGAAACTGAGCGTATGGGACAGCCTCGAAGCTGGACACCATCAGACCCACCAGTTGCATAGCCTGCCTGATGGCCGGATGAGGACAAGACAGAAGAAGATGTGTTTGCGTCTGAAGACCCTCTAACTTCAGCTGAGGGAGAAAATACCATTTTGTGATTACTCACCTGTAAAAAGGGTATTATAAGTATGTCACACACCCCGCTTCAGAATAGTCATTACACTTGGGGGTTATGGCCAGTAGAGGGCGAACTTTTCAGAGATGACAGGAAAAAAAGAAGCCCCTCCCGGTCCATAAATACCTGGGACCTCACACACATTCCCCAGTATAGGACAGCAGTAAAGGGACCAGGAAGAACCAAATATAAACAACACTAAACTGTTCACCATATAAAGGATCCAAACTACCAATAAGGGCGGGATGAAGCGGGGTGTGTGACATACTTAGAATACCCATTTTACAGGTGAGTAATCACAAAATGGTATTATTCTAAGTATGTCACACACCCCGCTTCAGAATAGTCATTACACTTGGGACATCAATAGCAGTGTCCATAAAGGGTGGGGATCCAAAACAAGACAATAATGCACAAACTTAAACCACTGCAGCTTGCAGAACCTCGCGGCCAAAAACGGCAGCCGCTGAAGTCCGCACATCAACCTTGTAAAACTTGGAAAAAGGATGATCGGAAGACCAAGTAGCAGCCTTACAAACCTGTGCAACTGAAGCCTGGTGCTGAAAGGCCCAAGAAGCACCAACAGCACAAGTAGAATGCACAGTGAACTTAAACTGGGGAGTCCTCCCCTTGGCAGAATAAGCCCAAACAAAGGCCTGACGTATCCATTTACTAATGGTAGACCTGGCAGGCGCCAAAACTTTTCCGGGGCCCGGAAGAGCACCACGAACAAGGCATCCGTCTTACGAAAGGAAGAAGTAACAACCAAAAAGTACTTCACACAACGAACCACATCCAAAGAGTGCAGGACCCTCTCCTTGTCATTGCTAGGCTTATGACACATGGAAGGAAAAACCACACCCTGAATGAGATGGAAGGCAGAAATCACCTTAGGAATGAAATCTGGCTTAAAACTAAAAACCACCTTGTCCTGGTGTCTCTCAAAGTAAGGGGCCTGAATAGACAGAGCCCCAACTCCGAGACACGTCTAACAGAGGTAATAACCACCAAAAAGGCAATCTTATGTGTACGCATAGAAAGTGCAACCTCCTGCACCGGCTCAAAAAAAGACCCCTGGAGGGCCGACAGAATTTCAAATTCAAATCCCAAACAGGCAACAAAGGGGGCCGCACATGATTGACCCCCTGGAAAAAACCTTTAACCAAAGGATGAAGAGCAAAGGACCTTTGAAAGAAGACCACCAGGGCAGAAACCTGCCCTTTCAAGGTACTAAGCTGGAGCCCCAGGTCCAGACCGTGATGAAGAAAATCCAAAATCCTAGGGATTGAAAAACACCCTGCAAGGCAAGGCCCTAGCCACACACCAATCAATATAGGACCTCCACGTCCTGTAGTAGATGTTAGGGGAAGATCACTTCCTAGCCCCAACAAGTATCTGAATCACAGCAACAGACAAACCTCCTTCTTTTAAACTGGAGGTTTCAGCAACCACGCCGTCAAAGCCAGCGTTTGTAAATTGGGGTAACAAAGTTGACCTTGAGTGATCAGATCCGGAAACAGAAGCCACCTCGGGGCCACCAGAATTGCTGGCACACCCTCTTGAGCCAGCTTGCGCACCACCTTGCCCACCATGGAGAAGGGGGGAAACAGGTACAGGAACCCCAGACCCCTCCAGGCAAGAGACATGGCGTCCGCTGCCAGGGCCAGAGGATCCTGATACAGAGACACAAACATTGGGAGCTTGCGATTGTGATGTGAGACAGAGATCCACCTCCGGAAACTCCCACGTGTGACAGAGGGACCGGAATACCATGTGGAGAAGAGACCATTCCTCTCGGCGAGAGGATCCCCTGCTCAGGGAGTCCGCCTCCATGTTATCCACTCCCGGAAAGTACACTGCTGAGATGCATGGAACATTGCTCTCCACCCATGCAAGAATCAGAGAAACTACCCTGAGGTCACTCCTGCTGCAAGTCCCACCTTGGTGATAGATGAAAGCTACCGCAGTTCAATTGTCTGATTGAACTTGAACCGGTAATCCGCGTAGGTGATGCGTTAAGCATGACAGAACCAACCGAAAACCCCTCAGCTCCAAGACATTGATGGGGGTGTGCGCCTCCAGAGGACCCCACAGCCCCTTGAACTGAAGCGTCTACCCAAAACCTCCCCAGCCCGACAGGCTGGCATCCGTGGCAACCGTCTCCCAACAAGGGGTCAGAAAGTATCTGCCCCTCATCAGATTGCTTGGTTCCAGCCACCACTGAAGGGACTGCCAAACCCGGGGAGACATCATGAATGACTGATCCAATGACTGCGGACATCTGTCCCAGGCCAACAATAGATGGAACTGGAGCGACCTCATGTGGAACTGAACAAAGGGAACTGCCCCGAAGAAAACCACCATCATGCTGATCTCCCACCACAAACCTGAGAAATCTCTGGTGTGCTGGGCAGATTGGTAAATCAAGGTAAGCATCCATGATGTCTATGGATGTCATGAAACCCCCGACAAAGGGAATTGATGACTGCACGCAGAGTCTCCATGCGGAACTTCTTGGTTCTGATGAACCTGTTGAGAAGCTTCAAATCCAGAATGGGTCTAATGGATCCATCCTGTTTGGGAACCGTGAAGAGGTTGGAATAATATCCCCGGCCTTTCACTGCGAAAGGCACCGGCCATATGACATCCATGACCAGAAGATTCTTTACGGACAACAAGAGCCCCTGCGCAGCCCGGGGATCCGAGAGGACCCGAGACCTTAGAAATCTGGGATGAGGCCGGCACTCGAACTCCAGTCTGTGCCCGGAAGAGACCACTTTCAAGATTCATTTGTCTGTGACCCCCCGGGCCCAGACCAGGAAGAATCGCCGCAGCCGTCCCCCCACCCACACGGGTGAGGGCATTCCCACATTGCTGAGCTGTCTTGGCAGCAGGCTTGGGCTTGAAACCCCAGTTAAGGCCTGGACGAGCGCGTCCTCTGCCTCCGTTCCAGGAATCACCTCTGAAATTGGAGTAGGCAAAGCCTCTGCCTGCTCTGGCACTGCGAAAGGAAGGATCGAAGGAGCCTGCCCCCCGAAAGAGGTAACTTTCCACCTTTCGCCACTGAATCCAATTTGTCTCCGAACAGCCTCATACCCAGGAAGGGTAGCGCTGCGAGTGATTTCTTAGCCACAATGTCAGCCGCCCACAGGCGTAGCCAGACCTATCGGCGAATAACCACCAGTAATGCCGAGGTTCTACTACACATAATAAACGCGTCATCCTTAGCAGATAAGACAAGGTCACAAATAATTTACACCGCTTAAGGGCTGTGAAACCATCACTGGCCGGGTTAAACTGGGAACCACGCAACAGGCCCCTAACCACAGACCTGGTAGCCATAGTCGCGAGCGCCGAGGCACAAACAGGCCGCAAGGCTGAACCCACACTGGCAAAGGCATGGCATGCCATCTAATCAAGGCATTTGTCCTCACCATCATTAAGAATGGCGGCGTCTGGAGAATGCACAACGGAGGTGTTGGACAATCGACGCATCGACCTCGGGAGGGGACGATCAGCGCTTCACTGCATCCACCGGGAAGGGATACCTCTTATCCCATCCATGAGGAACACCGGGGAGCCGGCTAGGCCTCTCCCATTCCTAAAGAACCATGCAATCAAAATGATTCTAATTTGGGAACTCCAAGCGGGGCTTAGAAGTCCCCCCAAAAAATGTTCCTTTTCTGTGGGGGGGGGGGTCTCCGCTGGCAGAGAAATATACAGTACCTCAAATAGATGATCCAGGATCTAGGGGGAATCCACGGCATCCCCCAGCGCCTGCCCAGTATCAGAGTCAAGGGAATAATAGTCATCAAAATCCAGTACCAGCGCTGCCGGCGACAGATGCCTTCTCTTAGTTGGGGCCTTACTGGCCGCAGAGCTAGAAATCAACTTTTCGATGTTGGCCAGCCTAGCACAAACATCAGCTTGCGACTCCCCGCTAATGACAGTGTCACTTGGGGTACGGATAAGGCGGGGTGGGGTAGGTGATGAGGCCGGCGACCCGGACCCAGACGCCTGGGACCCCGACTGCCGCGTAATGGCCTGCTGTGCACATGGAATACAATTAAACACATTATCCCCCACAAGGGATGCCACACAAACCACACAGTGCGGGGGGTTGCCCCGAAGGGATCCCGAGCCCGGTATCCTGGGAAGCCTCCATACGGTGATTTTTAATGGTAGTCGCAATGACCAGTGGGAATTACGCTACGAAGCTACCCGGGATGCCCCTTAATGTCCGTTAGTGGGAGGATTTATGAATGACAAGGAAAAAACCCCAATATGAGCAAGGGACCTAAGGACCGGGAGAACCCCCATTTTATCAGGCAAGGTATTCCCCCTGAAAGACACAATATACAGGCACCAAAGGAAAAGCGCACCCAGCGCTATATACGGCAGGTATTCCCCCTGAAGACACAATATACAGGCACCAAAGGAAAAACGCACCCAGCGCTATATACGGCAGCAGACACTCAATATACATAAATATATAAAAATATAACTACATGTGTCACATAACAAGGCACCTTCTAAAATTACTTTCCATGACAGTTAAGAGCAATGGAGAAAACTGGACATTGCAAGCCCCGCAGGGCACTCACATACAACCGGAGGAAAAACTTTCACACCGCAGCAGAGAGAAGAGGAAGGGCGGGCCAGCGCGAATCATGCGCCGTGCGTGGCCCCGCCCCCTCCCGATGTGGACAAAGACAGCGGTTCCCAGCCATAAGCAGAGAACCACAAAGAGTGCCAAAGGAGGGGGGGCGGGCCGCAGCCGAGCGCCCAGCCCCGCCCCCTCTCCAGACTAAAAGAAAGCATAATGGCCGCGCTCCCAGCAAAACTGCGGAGCCGGCCTAGGAACACAGCACGTCGGCGCAACACCCGCGGCCTGGCCACAGCCAGTCTGTGACCTACCTCTTAAGTTCACACACACATTCGCACAAACACAAATAGGCTGGCCCGGCTGCCAGGGAAAACAAAAAAAGTCACACCATGGAGGAACAAGCACCCCCCCCTCCCCCCCTATAATCCAGGAACAGGGAGCAATGGGTGGGGGGTCCCAAGCCACCTAATGCAGCACAGGGAATAACACGGATAGGGCATCCCGAACCTGGTAGCCGCCTACCTTTTGGAGGGGGTCTCACGGAGGAGCATGGCTCCTAGCTATTACACCACTAAGGTGTATTCTACCCTCGCCCAGACCTACAGCCAAGGCTGGGAGGCATAGGGACTTATTAAGTAGCAAGGTCCGGGCAGAAATAGGGAAATAAAATGGCCGGGTGTAAACCCGGCTTACCTGTAAGGAAGGAGACAGCCATCTTCTGACTTGCTCGCCGTCTGCAGAGACGAAGACTGGGGAATGTGTGGGAGGTCCCAGGTATTTATGGACCGGGAGGGGCTTCTTTTTTTCCTGTCATCTCTGCAAAGTTCGCCCTCTACTGGCCATAACCCCCAAGTGTAATGACTATTCTGAAGTGGGGTGTGTGACATACTTAGAATATACCTTGGCCTGAGAGGTATCCAGAGTCATTCCCAGAAAGGGCTTTATCCTGGAAGGAGACAGGGAAGATTTGGGAAGATCGATTACCCATCCAAACTTTTCCAGAGTGGAGATGACCGTCTGAACATCCAACTCTGCTTGTTGTAAAGTCTGGGAAGCTACAAGAATGTCGTCCAGATAAGGAAGAATGCGAATGCCCTGAGATCTCAGCAGAGCCATTACTCCTGCCAACACCTTGGTGAACACCCTGGGAGCCGAAGTAAGGCCGAATGGCAGAGCCACAAACTGGTAATGCTGATCTTCCACTGCGAACCTGAGGAATTTTTGATGGCCTGCAAAAATTGGCACGTGAAGGTAAGCATCCTTGATGTCTATAGAGGCCAAGAAGGCCCCTGGGCGAAGAGAATTTATGGCAGAACGCAGAGTCTCCATGCGAAAGTGCCTGAATCTGACAAATTTGTTGAGGAGCTTTAGATCCAGGATAGGCCTGACTGATCCATCCATTTTTGGAACAGTGAAAAGATTGGAATAATAGCCCATGCCCCTTTCCCACAGAGGGACCGGGCAAATGACCCCCACTTCCAGTAGATTTTGGACAGCCAAGCACAGACACTGAGCTGACGGGGTCCTGAGCCATCCATGATTTTTTGAATCTTGGGGGCGGCCAGGCTATGAACTCTATCTTGTAACCGGAGGAAACTACCTCCTGAATCCACCGGTCTGAGACAAGACGTCTCCAGACGTGAGCAAAAAAACGAAGCCGTCCCCCCACCCGGATGGGTGAGCGAGCCACTTCATGCCTGATGTGGCTTGGGAGAGGATTTTGGCTTAGAACCCCAGGCAGGACCGGGCCTGCCACGTCCTCTGCCTCTGCCCCATGACTCACCACGGCCTCCCATGGGGGGAGCTCCCCTTCCTCTTCTGGGGGAATAAAAGGGGGAGAGAGCAACTCTGGCCCCCCGAAAGGGGCAGCTTACCTTCCTTGGCAAAGAGATCCAAACGTTCTCCAAAAAGGCGCAGTCCTTTAAAAGGAGCCCCAGTAAGAGCCTTCTTAGCAGCAATATCAGCCATCCATTGGCGCAGCCAAACAGAACGGCGTAAGGCAACCAGCAAGGCAGAGGTTCTGGCACACATTCTTATGGCATCCTCTAGGGCAGCAAGAACATAAGTAAATTCATCACAATACATAAGCCAGTTAAATACATCTCTGCGTAATGCCGCAGAACCACCCTCTAAGGCACTTCTGATCAATCTTCTAATTGCCACAGTAGTAATAGCAGATGCACACACAGGGCGCAGTGCAGTCCCCGCACAGGCAAAACCATGTGTGGCCAGCTGATCCATGCGCCGGTCTTCCACATCTTTTAACATCTTTTAAGGTGGTAGTGTCAGGTGAGTGCACCACAGAGGTATGGGATAATCCCAGAATTGGTGCATCTACCTCAGGAGGGGAACACCATAATTTTGTGGTATCCAGGGGAAAGGGATACCTCTTGTCCCAGCTCTTAGGTACACCTGGAAGTCTGCTGGGCTTTTTCCATTCATGCAAAACAAGATTGTTGAAATGAGCCTGGGCAGGGAATTCCCAGCGAGGTTTAGCAGCACAAAATAATTCTCCCTGCTGTTGCGGTGGGGGGGGGGGGGGCAACAACGAGAGATATTTCAAGCACTTCAAATAAATGGGCAAGAAGCCTATCAGTATCAGCAGCATCCCAAGGCTTGGACCCAGTCCTAGGCTCATTGAAAGACCTATTGTGATCCTCCGATTCAGATTCAGAGAATAATTCCCCTTCAGGTGTAAAACCAACAATATCTTCCAGCGCTTCAGAAGTCATGGGGAAAATATATGAATTATCAATCAAATGCCGTGTCTTGCCAATAGCTTTGCACGGCTCATAAATACCCATACGCCTCTCCAGATCAGCCAATCTGGTAGCAAAGTCAGATTGAGCATCCCCAGAAGCATGAGCCACAACCGGAGCCGAATGCAAGAGAGAGGGAGTAGACAAGGTCTCAGGGGAAGCTACCCTCAGCAGGGGCATCCCAGATAACCGCGCAACAGTCTGCTGGGCGCAGGGGAGACAGACCTTGAAGTCGCCAGGTACAGGAGAAATCCCACAATCAGTACAGAACCGGCCTTGTCCCGAAGGAACCCCAGACTCGTTGTCTTGAGGAGCCTCCATATGGTGATTATTAGTGGCTCGCAAAGCCAAATGGGAATAATGTCGAAGCAAACCCGGGATGCCCGCTATGCACCGCAAGGGAAGTGGGAGGATTTAGTATATAAGACAAATTCCCTTAATGAAAACTAAAGGCCGTGAGAAACCTCTAGTTCTATATGCCTAAAAAAAAATGATAAAATCCTGTAAGCACATGAATGTAACATTAAAAGATAAAAAAATTCAATTCTGTGAACTACTCACCTGTAGAATTGGTATTATACATATACAGTACGATCAGATATAATACTTACACTTGGGTTATCCTCCACCAGAGGGCGCTGTGGCACTGCAGACATGCAAAAACAGGCTCCTCCCGGCCCTTCATATACCCAGGGACCTCCCACAAATCCCCAGCATTGAAAAGCAGTGAACCAGAACCCGGGAGAAACCAACCACCAAAACAACTGGTAATGATAACAATCACCATACAGGGGATCCAGAATAATGCAAAAACCAGGGTGGGGTGGAGCAGGACGTACTGTATACGTATAATACCAATTCTACAGGTGAGTACTTCACAGAATTGTATTATTCTAAGTATACAGTACGTCCTGCTCCAGATATAATACTTACACCTGGGACATCCAATAGCAGTGTCCATAACAGTAGGGTGGGATCCCCAACAAAAAGGCAACGGCACGTAGCTTAAACTACAACCGCCTGCAAAACCTTGCGGCCAAAAGCAGCATCAGCTGAGGCCCGAACATCAACCTTGTAAAACTTTGAAAAGGTGTGAACAGAAGACCAAGTAGTGGCCTTGCAAACTTGTTCAACAGAGGCCTGGTGCTGAAAAGCCCAAGAGGCACCAATAGCACGAGTGGAATGAGCAGTAAGACGGAAGGGAGGACTCTTCCCCTTAGCAGAATAGGCTTGTACCACAGCCTGACGGATCCACTTGCTGATAGTAGACTTGGCAGGAGCCAAGCCCTTCTTAGGCCCAGAAGGCACAACAAAGAGAGCATCAGTCTTCCTGAAAGCCACAGTGACAACCAGGTAGTACTTCAAGCACCTGACCACATTCAAGGAGTGCAGAACCCTTTCCTTGTCATTACTATGATTGGGGCACAAGGAAGGAAGAACAATGTCCTGATTCAAATGAAAAGCAGACACAACCTTAGGCAGAAAATCCAGCTTAAAGCGGAACACCACCTTGCCCTGGTTTCTCTCATAGTATGGAGACTGAATGGATAGAGCAGCCAGCTCCGACACACGCCTAACCGAAGTTATGGCCACCAAAAAGACAACCTTGAGAGTAAGAACAACCAGAGCAGCATCTTGAATAGGCTCAAAGGGAGCACCCTGCAAGGCAGATAAAACCAAGTTTAAATCCCAAACGGGAACCACAGGTTTACAAGGGGGACGCGCATGAGTAACCCCCTGAAAGAAGGTCTTAACCAAATGATGATGAGCAAAGGTCTTCTGAAAGAAGACGGACAGGGCAGAAACCTGACCCTTCAGAGTACTGAGTTTTAGACCCAACTCCAAACCATACTGTAAGAACTCCAGAACCCTGGGGACAGAGAACTCCCTACAGGGAAGAGACCTAGACTCACACCAGTCAATGTAGGTACGCCATACTCTGTAATAGATAGCAGCAGAAGTCTTCTTCCTAGCCTGCACCATAGTGCCCACCACAGAGGCAGACAAACCCTTCTCCATCAAGATGGAGGTCTCAGCAGCCAGGCCATCAAAGCCAGCGTTTGTAAATTGGGATGGCGTAGGGAGCCCTGAGTTAGCAGGTCTGGCACCCCTGGCAGATCGTACTGGTCTACTGCCATTTGAACCACGTCTGCGAACCACACTCTTCTTGGCCACCTGTGGGCCACTAGAATCACAGGCACCCCTTCCAGAGCAATCTTGCGCAGAACCCTGCTCAGCAGGGGGAATGGTGGAAACACATACAGGAGCCGAAACTCCTTCCATGACATGGACAGGGCATCCGTGGCCAAGGCCAGAGGGTCCTGAGACAGGGACACGAAGGCCGGGAGCTTGTGGTTGTGGCGGGACGCAAACAGGTCCACATCCGGTAGACCCCAACGGTGACACAGGGACTGGAATACCCTGTTGCAGAGGGACCATTCTCCCTGACGGGACGCCATCCTGCTCAGAGCATCTGCAAGCAGATTCTCCGCCCCCGGAATGTAAACAGCCGAAATGCATTGTACATTGGCCTCCGCCCATGTCAGAATCTGAGACACCTCCCGGAGGGCACTCTTGCTCCGAGTCCCTCCCTAATGGTTGATGTATGCAACCGCCGTCTTGTTGTCTGAGCGTACCTGGACCGAGAGACCCCTTAGGTGTTGGGTCAACCGCTCCAGTACCAACCGAACTGCCCGCAGTTCCAGAATGTTGATGGGTAAGTGGGCCTCCCGCGGACCCCACGTCCCCTGGAAGCGCAGGGACTTCCAGAATCCCCCCCAACCTGACAGACTGGCATCCGTTGTGACCATCTCCCAGGAAGGAGCCAGAAAGGACCTGCCCCCTGTCAAGTTCTCGAGGTCCAACCACCACGCAAGTGACCGCCTGACCGAGGGGGGAAGCACACAGACCCCGTCCAAGGACGCTGGGTTCTTGTCCCATACTGACAGAAGGTGAAGTTGCAGAGGTCTCAAATGGAACTGAGCAAAGGGCACCGCCTCCAAGCTTGCCACCATCAGGCCCACCAGCTGCATTCCCTGCCTGATGGAGGGCTGTGGGCACGAGAGCAGGAACCTGGCCTGCGCAGTCAGAGCTTCCACCTTCTGTTGAGGAAGGAATATCCGTGACTGAACCGTATCCAGAATCATTCCCAGTAACGGGGTCACCGAGGATGGGGACAGAGAGGACTTGGGGTAATTGATCACCCAACCGAAGGACTCCAGGGTGGACACTACCAGTTGGGTGTCCAACTCTGCCTGCCGCAGAGACCGAGAGGTGATGAGGATGTCGTCCAGGTAAGGCAGCACGCGTATGCCCCGTAGCCTTATCAGTGACATCACCCCTGCCAGCACCTTGGTGAACACCCTGGGAGCCGACGTGCGGCCAAATGGCAGAGCCACAAATTGGTAATGCTGATCTTTCAGTGCAAATCTGAGAAACCTTTGGTGTCCTGTAAACACCGGAACGTGAAGGTAAGCATCCTTGATGTCTACTGACGTCATGAAGTCCCCTGGGCGCAATGAGCCAATGGCCGAGCGCAGAGTTTCCATGCGGAAATGCCTGTTCTTGACAAATTTGTTGAGGATTTTTAAATCCAGAATGGGCCTGACTGACCCATCCTTCTTGGGTACTGTGTAGAGATTGGAGTAGAACCCCGTGCCCCTGTCTCCAAAGGGGACCATGCAAATGACCCCTAGATCCAGGAGACCCTGCACGGCCAGCAGCAAGACCTGGGCTGAGGCGGGGTCCTGAGGGATTCGGGACCCAATGAATCTGGTGGGGGGCCGTACAGCAAATTCTATCTTGTATCCGGAGGACACTACCTCCTGAATCCACCGGTCTGAGACGTGGCGCCGCCAGACGTGCTCGAAGTGCTGTAGACGTCCCCCCACCCTGACGGGTGAGGGCGCCCCCTCATGCCTGAGGGTTCTTGGGAGGGGCTTTGGGCTTGGGCCCCCAGGAGGAACCGGGACGGCGTCCTCTATTCCTGTGGCAGGAATCTGCGCAGGACCCCATGAAGGACACCCCTTTTCCCTGTTTAGCCCCGCGGTAGGGGATTGAAAGGGTGCCCTTGCCTCGAAAAGGCCGAAACTGCCGCCTGCGCTGGGGCAACTTGCCTCCTTTGGCGAAGAGGTCTAGACGGTCTCCAAACAGACATAGCCCTTTAAATGGAAGCCCAGTAAGGGCTTTCTTAGCGGCATTGTCAGCCACCCACTGTCGCAACCAAACCGTACGGTGAATAGCTACCGCCAAGGCAGAAGATCTGGCACACATCTTTATAGCATCGTCCGATGCAGACAGGATAAAGTTTATGAACACGTCACAGTTAGATTATTGACAGTATCAGCGGGCAATTCATCTGTGCCGTCGAGTGCATTCCTGACCATGGCCCTGAGCGCTACTGCCGTAATGGCTAAGGCGCAAACCGGGCGCAAAGTCGCTCCACCAAAAGCAAAGGCATGGCATGCCAATTGATCAAGACGCCGGTCCTCAGAGTCCCGTAGCGTAGTAGTGTCAGGGGAGTGCATAATAGAGGTGTTGGACAACTCTAGAATAGGAGCATCGACCTCGGGAGGCGATGACCAGCACTTAACCAAGTCAGCCGGGAAGGGATACTTTCTATCCACACACTTAGGGATCCCAGGCAGTCTACTGGGTTGTTCCCATTCCTTAAGCACAAGGCTATTGAAATGAGTCTGCTCGGGAAATTCAAGACGAGCCTTAGCAGTATGAAAGAGCTCGCCCCTTTGTCTGGGAGCAGCAACAGGGGGAGAGATGGACAAAACTTCAAATATCTGAGCCAGCAGTCTGTCAATATCATCCGAGGACCAGTGCTCGGAACCAGATTCGTCATGACCCCTGGACTCCTCGTCATATGACCCAGAGTCAGAGAACAGCTCCCCTTCGTCCGAGGGGGGTTGGCCGTAAGGCTGCAACAAGTCATCAGATTCCATAGGGAAGAGGGCAGAGTCAGGGGTTAAATGCCGCCTCTTGGCGGTTGCCTTACGCGCTAGCGAGCTAGCAAGCAATTTTTCAACACTGGTCAGTCTAGTAGCCATATCAGGATGAGAATCCCCACTTGTATTGGGGGTTAGACTCAGGCTTGGGGGAATAGGTGAAGTGAGGCGAGGTGCAGGCCCAGCCACGGAAGAGGCGGGAAGAGCCGATAGCGCCTGCTGTGCACAAGGAACACAGACCCGTGCATTGTCACCGCTGCTAGGTAAGACCCCACAAGCTACACACAACCGGGCTTGTCCCGAAGGAACCCCGTTCACAATATCCTGAGACGCCTCCATATGGTGATTGTATCGGCACGATAGGCCCATAGGGATTGACGCTATAAGCTACCCTGGATGCCCCAATAACCCGCTGAGAAGTGGGAGAAATTTTTAATAGTCTCAACCGGGGGATACACCGGGCCGGGAGAAGCCATCGGAATCCACGGTCTGAAAGACATAAGAGGGACAGAGGGAATGGCGCCAAACGATCCTCGAAGGGCGGGCCAGAGCTGAAGGTGACGCGGAGCGCGCCAAAACGTGACGCGGGGCGCATCAAGTTAGGACCCCGCCCCCCTCCCCGGAAAGCGCGAAGCTCCGAAAGCGCTAAGCAAATAGAGAAGATGGAAACAGGGCAGTGACAAAGTCAAGACAAGCCCCTGAAGGATGATCGGAGCAGCGGAGTCACTACGGATTAGGAAAAAAAGACGCCGCAGCATCAACAAAACCACCGCCGTCCGTGCAATATAGAAAGGGCGCGGCGGCTACCAATAAGTAAAGTACATAACGCGGCTCTGACATCCATTCCCAGTCAAACACGACACCGAGGCCATAAGCGTGTGATAGGGTACACTGAGGCCGCCATACTCACAACCCCTCCCCCCCCCCTCTTTCTTTTCCCCCTGGCTAGGGGGGAAACGAGGGAGGATGGCAACCATGTACACAGGGTCCACTGCTACACGGGGCGTGGGACAATTAAGCGGGGGGGACATCCACTATGAGGCTCACCATCAGCCTAAACCGCCTACCCTATGGTGGGGGACTGCGGTGGAGCATGGCTTTGTCAAGCACGCATGGTGCTGCCTACCTTCACCCGACCAGCGCAGCCCAGGCTGGGAGGCACATCACAAGGACGACGGGTGGTAATAGTCCCACAGGGCCGCAGGCTGTAATAGCCCCGCTCACCTGCGCGAGAGTGATACTTCATGTCTTCGCAGTCAGCACTGCAGAGAAATCTGGGGATTTGTGGGAGGTCCCTGGGTATATGAAGGGCCGGAAGGAACCTGTTTTTGCATGTCTGCAGTGCCACAGCGCCCTCTGGCAGAGGATAACCCAAGTGTAAGTATTATATCTGGAGCAGGACGTACTGTAAACTTAGAATAAACAGCCCGCGAGGGCACTTACAGACCACACACGGGAGCGTCAGTCGCGCAGCACCGCAGAGACAAAATGGCGCCGAGACATACACCTCGAGGGGCGGGCCTCCCTCCGAAGAGCGCGAAAGGACGCGCTCACATGACTAGGACAGCCAATGGCTGCGCCGTTAGAAATCTGAGGTAAATGTCGCCGCCCTTGGACCCAGCGGTGTACAGAAGCACAAAATAGATACAGTTCTATCAAATGAAACGCGGAACACTTCTATGCGCTCCAAATAAAAAACAGAGCATAAAAACAAAAGGTGCCACACAATATTACATGTAATAAATAAACCCCCCCCCTTCCCCAAGAGACTAAGAGAAATGAGGATGAGGGGAGACAACGGTAATGGTACCACTATAGAGGGAAGGGAATGACAGGCACAAATGCGGGCAGGGCATCCCATAAGGCTCGGCATAGCCTGAACCGTCTACTCTTTGGTGGGGAGTTACGGCGGAGCATAGCTCCTTGGCACCTAAAACGGCGCTGTCTACCGTCACCCGAACGCTACAGCCAAGGCTGGGAGGCATTTAAAGTAAAATAAAACGGGTGGTAAATAGCTCAAACAGGTCCATAGGGCCAAAGACCCCGCTCACCTGCCTGAAAAAGAGAGCCACTTTCTCGTCCTGGCAGTCCGAGATTGCGGTCTTGTGGGAGGTGCCTCGGTATATATAGGCCGGGAGGGGCCACTTTTTCTGCTCTGCAGTCACGTGACATCTGAAGATGAATAACCCATGTGTAAGGATATCTTTCGGAACGGGATGGGATGTACACTAAGAATATAGAGGGGGCATGGCACCTCCTTTAAAATAAATGAAACCGGTGTGGCCAGACTTCATGAGTGAAGCAAGGAGGCAGCCAGGCAATAAGGATGTAGTGGCTAACCATGATAGGATCAGCTGCGTGGAACTAAAGGTGAGTATATGTATGTTTTTCTGCCTGGACAGTCCCTTTAAACCCAAGGGGGTGTTTTTTTGTACCTACTCATTGTGTGTGTGATGTGACAACTACAGCAGACTTAATCCCATTGGCGCTGTATAATAAATTGATGGAGAAAGTTTGCTGTCTTACTGACGTGCTGCCCCAGCCACTGGCCTAGAGCAGGTTTGTTGCCAGGAAAATCTGGAAATGTCAAAGTAGATTGTTTTGTGTCTCCCTTATTGATGCAGATGGACGGGCACATCAGCCTGGATAACTGCATTCTCAAAGGTGTGTCTGTAATGGCAGCCATTGTATGTACACACATGCATAACACACACCTACACGTTACTAACCTATTATTTTTCTTTCACAGAGATGTAATAAAAAGAATAGACCAATCCGAGTTTGAGGGATTTGAATATATTAACCCATTGTTGCTATCAACAGAAGAGACCGTATGAAGGACTGCAATGTCAATACAAAACCACATGATTGATCCTCAACTTGTATCCTTAACTACAGTATATGCATGCCAGGCCGGAAAGCAAACGACAGAGTCGTGCTGCTGGATTTGCTGCAGAGAGAGGGGCTGTGCTGCGACTCTCTCCCTGGGTAGTAGCTGAATTCTAAATCAAGAGACTGTTCTCTGGCCGAGTTTAAACAAGGGATTCACTTTTTGTGCCTGTCTATTTGAAGGGTCTACAGTGTATGTCACCCCCCCCCCCCCCCACTTGAGGGCGCCTGTGTGGAAGTCCTGTTTATTTCAGGCAATCATTCGCAAGCTGCTTCCATTAACACATTAGATGCCATGTGCTGCAAACCGAATAAGAGGAGACTGAGGAACAGGCAGAGTCTGGACTCATGACTTTCTCCTTCCCCCTAAATCCGCCCTTGTGGCTTTTGTAAATTGTATTAAAGAAAGCTGTGTTTCTACTGGGTACATACCATATTTTTTCATTGACTGGAAACCTAAGATGTTAATTGCACTGTAATTATTAATTAAGGGTAGGCTAATTAGTCTGACAAAAGTGAACGCAGCAATATTGCACTTGAATGACTGGTGACCGCAGAGGCAATAAAAAAATCAAATGAATTAGGCGGGGTTAAAAAAAAAAGCAGATTTATCATCTTTCCCAGCTTTCCTTTTGCAATGTAACGTGCCTAACTTCTAGCTTGTATATATTTGCTGGTACTGGCGGAGCTGTAACACAGAATTCCATGCAGCCCTGGCCGCTCAGCCATAGATCCTGACAACACATCCCTTAGCCTTAACAGGTGGAAGATTTTTCCTTCTAATGCATAACCGCATCCTCGTCAAGCATATTTTTTGTATTTGTTTGCTGATTTGTCTGGTCTTGTAGCTACTAGTGGATGGCGGGGACTTGGATACCTCCAGCCCATTACATGTATGTCATATGTTACACAGAAACCGACAGAGAGAAGAGTGGCAAGTAACTGCTTGTTGGTCCCTGCCTACTGTGAAGGACTTACTGGTGCTTTTTGAATAAAGTGCTGCTGTTCCTGAAACCTAAAATATGAGCTGTGTGTGACAGAACTCCACAGAGGCCTCTCTTTTAAGAAGTTTCAGCTACTCATCATTTCCAACACAATTGCTGTACACCAATTTGAGTCCCCCCCCCCCCCTTAAAAAAAAGTGCGTAACCCCACAGCCCCCCTACTAAACCATAGTGACTTTTTTTATAGGTCTAATTTTAGGTATTTTTTTTTATATATTCAGTCTGACACTGGTTTCAAGTTTTTCAGAAGTTTGAATTCTGAGTGACCTTTCAGGGGAGGCGCCACAGAGCAACACAATAACAAGCCAACCCTAATCCTTATTGTGCTATAACTCTACTGTCGCATTTTACTGTATACAGGGCAAAAATGCTCGCCATTTTCCATTCAGTAGCTACAGCTGAAAGAAGAAATGCTAAACATAAACAGTAACTATATATCATAAAATTAAGATGCCACTTTTTTTCTCATTCCAGTTATTTGAGTCTATGTGTGGACCAAGCAAGAATCACTCTTTAAAAAGTTATTGTTTATGTTAAGCATTGCTTCTTCAGCTGAATCTACTGAGAGTTTTTGCCCTGTATATGGTAAAATGCTGGTTTGGGCATCAAAACTCTGTTACATGCAAACAATATCTAATAAAGTTCAACATGACAAACTGAATTGCCAGATGATTCACCTGAATACCCCATAGATCAAAGAATCATACTAATTCTTCATGAGCCATCTATTGATTGGGGACACAAGAAACTGTTGCACCCCTTAAGACATGTGTTGCAGTTTGCGTCTGTGTCCCCCTTTGGTGGATGGCTCTTGGAGGTTTTCAGCCATCAGGTATCTTGGTTACTAAGCTGCACCAGATCTACATGTATGTCACACATGATCACAGGGTGATGCAGGTGAATAACTATAATGCCTCACTTTTGCAGGGTATTTGAGGTCTTAATCATATACAGGGATCATATATTGTGGCTCATATATTAGACTGGTCCTGTAGACTACACTCTGTCCCATGTGCCTCTCCTCTATTTTCTGCAGTGTCTGCAGAAGCCATAGCAGGCTCCAAAATGTGCCCCTCCTTTCAATTTCATTGTTCCATTGGGGGTGCCCCACTGTGTGAAACCCCCCAGGTCACCCGAACAAACTCACCTCTTCCTGGTCCTACACATGCGCAGCCGCACGTCCAGTCAGCGCACTCAGATCCACTGATTGGACGAGTGAGACCCTTCGTCGAGGAGCTCATCTAAGGTGAGTGGATCCGAGCGTGATGATGGCTGCATTCCCCACTACCCTCCAACAGGGAGTGTACCTGTGCCGCCCATTCACAAATGCCTGGCCCAGACACGCGCCCTGATAGAGGGAAAGCAGAGATGCGGCCACTGCCTGCGCATGTGCCGTTGGACTGGGAAAGTAGGTAGGTTTATGGGCGACCTGGGGGGTGTCCCACAGCGGAGTATCCCGATTCTGGATGCCCCATGGGGGAGGGGATTAATCAACCTGGGAATCCTATAGATTCCTGGGCCAATCTCCATGGGTTTTGGTCCAGTTTAAAACTCATAAATCTGCACCATGACAGGCCCCTCCCAACTTGGCCACGCCCCAGAAAATGACATGAGGAAAGCGGCTTTGCTTTACATAAGCTATTTATATAATCTGAGATTTTGAAATGCTGTGAAATGGCTCATATTACACTGTCCCCAGGGGGGGAGAAAGTTATTCTTGTGCCTGGACAGGGACTTTAAACAGTTACTGCTCCGTATAATAATGTGAATTTACTGACCAGTGTAAAAAGGAACCATTTCACTGTTTTTTCAACTGGGTCCCTAAATGGTACAGAAAATGTAGAAACACAAATGACTCCCTGCCTATCATGGGTCAGCTGTTGGACTCCTAAACTGTTAATCAGGAAGTTGCTGCTAAAAGGCCCAGCAGTCACATAAAGCATCGGCTCCAATGTTCCTCCATCCTGGAGAACCACCTTTGCTGTCATGTCTATAGGAGCAACACTGAATTATGCATCCACTAAAGTTATTTGAACAGGACACATCTATGTGTAACACATGGCCCATAGTACCAAAAACCTGTGTGTGACCCAGTGGTTGTACCTAAACCAACGAGCCTCCTAGTACCTACAAACAGTGCTATATAATCACACGAGTGGGGGGTATTGTATACATCACCTTGTACCCTTAAGGAAGTTGGTGGCTGCAGCACAGGCTTCTCCTTTCTTTCTCCCTTCAGCACTTCTCTTACTGAATGAATGCAGTATCTTGGGGTATCAGCACAGACTTTCTATGAGGGCAGATCAGTTACTTTTTAACTCTAAAAATGGAGGAAATAAAATTGTTCTGCACATAAAATGAAATCCCATTCCAGCTTTTTTTGTTTCTACAAAGCACATTTTTAGGACCAAAACAGAAGATTTCCCTGCTGAAATGTGCAACATGGCGGTTACATTTGGGGAGGTGGTCAGTATAGATATAGACAAAACCTGGCTGGAATGGTGAGCGCGCTAGTCTTACAAGCAGGCTACAGAAGTTCATAATAGGGACAATGTCATTTTTAAAAGCCCATCTCAGGGATAAAAAAGTAAGACTATAGCTCCTGTCCAGCTGATCCAGCCTCTCGTGTTTGTGGAGCAAGTACCCACCTCTCCGTACTCTGTGTTGCCAGTGGTGGCTGCACCTGCCCCCACACTCAATTAGGGAGTCTGCTCATAGAACTGAGGCATGAAGAGTGCCCTCTGGTGGACAGATCTGTGATTCTGGGCTGCACAATGCATTTAAGAGGACCAATATTCAAAAATGCATGTTGGGTCTCTGATATCTACAACAGGTGCTTCCGATTGAGGAATACCTCACAACGCATACCGGCTGGGTAAGCTTATTACCTGGCACCTTTATTAGCCTACTTCTGCATTACCACAAAGCTTTGTGGCCCCACATGACCACTGACAGCCAGTCACGTTCACAGGAAGAGCTTGCACAGGGGCATGTGTGCACCCCCACTGATGGCCACTGGTCACATGGTGTTATAATCCAGCCTCCTGCAGGGGCAATTGCAGGAGTACAAGTAGGTATTGGAGCTTCTCTGGCTGGAAAGTGGTGCAGATCATCACTCCCTTGGAGGTCTTAGTGGAACATTCATTTTTGAGCACTTGCCCTCTTTAAAGTTCTAGGCTTGTGAACCTATTTTGTTCTAGCCTAGTCTTCAGTCTGTCCAATGCTGAGGAAAAATCTATTGTAAGGACCATAATAGATGTAAAGGACCCGACAACAGCAGCCATATCTTCTTTCCACTGTTGTCCTTTAGTGAAGAGGGAGAAAGAGGGGCTAATGCATGACACTACTAACAGCTACATAAATTCCTAAGGCTGGTTTCACACTACAGTGATTGTGGAGTGCTTGCACTTTTGGGCCGTCCCACGCTGGTGGAGGGAATTTTGTGCTAGTGCTCTTCTCTTACATGGAGGGGGATCTCTAGCACTACGTCCTCAGGGCTTTTGCAGAGCAATTCACAAATGCCCAATTTACATGTGAAATAGATTACTATGGGCAACTTTCCACAGGCAGATGTGGGGTGCTCGCCCACAAGTGGGAGAAATCCGCGCTGGTGTGAAACCAGGGCAGGGCAGGAAAGAAGGGAGGGCATGTGGTAAACACTACTAGAGTAACTTCTGTGTAGCAGTTTGTGTAAAGCTATTAGTTTATTATTCTACTTTACAGCACCCCATGGGTTTACATAGGGGCTGACTACCTCAGCAGAGTGTACAGAGAAAATGCTGATTGCTTTTGTAGTTCAAATAAATACAATGTTGGTTTAAAACACAAAATACTCACCTTGCAGTATTAAATGTTAATCTGTTAAATCTGTAGGCTTCCAACTAGGGAAAAAAGTACCCCCCTAAAAGGTAAACGAGGACATATAAACAAATATCACATGAGAACCTGCTGAAGGGAGGAGTGCACAGACAATTGTGAATACCTTCATAAAAGCACCGTTCATATAAAGGTGACACAGGGGGATGACTCCAAAATCTTAGTGAAAAAGATGATACCCTCACCACTGCACTATTTTTTTTTTCTTTTCCTAAACCTACATTATAAATCTGCTCAGATGTAGGCAGGATTTTTTATTTTCCACTGTCAGGGCATCACCTTTATTGCACAAGCCTAAATCACTCCAAAGATAATTCCCATGGCTGTGCATAGATGGTGCAGATCAGTGCCCAGGTCAAAAACAGGCCCTGTAAGGGATGACAGCAGGCACTTAGGCAGCTTAGGCGAAGCTCATACTTGCCCACCAATCTAACAAACATCTGTCTGCCAGCCTGCACAAGTAGCTTCATTGTGCAACAACAATGTCAAGCCCAGATGTCCAAAATGCTGCTCATGCTGTAGCCTATATGTTTGCTCTATTCCTTTTAAAGGACCATTATATGTATAAAAAAAACAAATACACATCTTAAAGCTCCCTTCATACACCTGACCCTACACAAAGTTGTCTGTGCACATGAGGGTTAACCCAGCTGCAGCACTAGCTCAGATGCTAGGGGGGGGGGTGTATTTATTTTGTCTATAACTGCACATTTTAGAGGCTGCAGTCTGCATATATAGCTAAGAGGCAAGGAATGGATTGGCATATGACTATTTGCTGGGAGCCGAAACATCAGAGTTGAGACCAGAGTTCTCCATATGACTTTTAAATTCTGCGTGGTCTGCAGCACATTAAAGCTGACCTTCAGTTGGAACGGCTCCCCTGGAGATTAGTGGTGTATGGTATATGAGAGAGCTTAACCTCAGGCAGATGCTGCACTCCTGGACTGCATGGGAGTTGCCTCTTGATACATATCCAAGAGCCCTGTTCACACATGAACATGAGTGGTGGGGTGGGGGACAGCCTGTGCCACACACATACACACTGCAGCTGAGCTTGGAGCTTCCAGGTGTGTAGAACATACAGCTAGAGAGATTTTTTATGTTTCCAGACTGTTATAATAATCTATAATAAACCATATGTCTCACTTAGGAGTTTTTTTTTTTGGGGGGGGGGGTTAGAGAATGCCTAAATACCCAACTTTGCTGACATTAAGGGGGGAAGAAAGCACCCTTAAAAATCTGCAACATCTGGTCAGTTTACTACTGGGGCCATGCTCCTGGCTGATTGCATTAGTGGAATGTGTGGATTGGCTGAGTCTTAAATCAAACACCAACACCTTACAGTATATGAATAAAATATAGCCAAACACTAATGCTATAAAATTTCTCTAGCTGGCTTGACAAAAAAATGTTCCCTACTGGGCTGCAGTGTGCCTGTGTGATTCTGGCCCTCCACACAACGCAGGCTGTTGGTGTGGAGGCAGCAACAAAGCTTGGAGCTTTGCAAAAAGCAGCCTACACCAGAGATGTATGCCTCAACAGGGCAGCATCTATTATGCGGCACATACACACACTGAATCAACAGCTGGTGGAAGATAGGAATGCTGAGGATGTAACTCTATGGGGCGGCAGCCACAGAGTATTGTTTCTTTCTAAACAATGATGAATTAAAACCGATGGCTTTCTACTTCTGGCAAGTGAGAAAGAATGGTTGCACAGAGATTTAAGCCCACCGTGTGTGTAGCAAGATGGCCCCTCCCATGCAATTCAGTACTGCAACATCTGCATGGGGTTATGCCCTCTCAATTTACTAAGCTTTGATTTTTTTGACTGGAGGTACACATAGAAAGAGATGGATTTCTGCTTGGGGGCTCATTAATATTTATTTATCAACCTTGTACATAAACCTGCCCCTAGCCCATCTGTTGTGTATACATACCTCCCCTTCGGTCAAAGCACCTGAGCTGTGTGAACTGCTGTAGGCTACAGTCAACTTGAAGACCATGTACAGGGCAGTTTCCAGACAACCCAGCTTGGGAAGGAAAACATTCTGTCCCTTTCTCACCCATCCTGCTACCCCTTACCAGCAATTGCCATGCTGTGCCATTACTACTAGCAGCAGGCAGTGCCCACTCCACATGGCTGAGCCCAATATGGGGGGATGCAGGACCTGGTGTATAGCCAACCCCACTAACAGTTACCCTAATCTACCTGCAGAAAACGAGATAGCTGGGCTAAAGGCGTCCCCAATGACATTGTTGCTCAGGGCGATCGCCCTTCCCTAGAAACTGCCCTGGCCATGTACGTGCTGAATCACCTATTGGAGCATTCCTACAAATAAAGACCTGGGCAACCTTATCAAAGATGGCACAAAATAAACTGGAACATCTGCTCCCATTTTGCCCCAGTATTACCTCTTCGATAAAGCTGACTTTAGAAGATTTGTGTAAATCACAAGCCAGTGTTAGAGGCTTCCAAAGTCTACTTTGCTTTTCCCACCTTGCTGGCAAATAGCAAGCTGCAGTTATGTGTGGCAGTGGATTCATGTTGGGATACGCTGGGTCCTGTGTAGCTCCAAGTGCCAGTCTTGTGCAGGATGAAGATGGTCGGTGTACATTTGCTGAAAGTCTTGATTTTTCTATGTTTAATTTAAGGCATTACAAAATGTTCCTGTGTTGCCAAACCATTTTTGTTGCACATATGCAAGTGTATGAAAAAATGTTTTGTTTCATGAAGAATGGGAATTTTTTTATATATAAAAAGTAATTGTTTTATAAAATTTAAGAAAAATGAAGGCTGTAATTAATAGTGTTTTTTTGGGGGGAGGGATGACTAATATATTGAAATCTATGGCTCTGGTAATTATCTAGTCGTCTTATTTGGAATAGTAAATTATAGCTAATTTAATGATTGTAAATCAGTAAATATGTTCTTGTAGTTTTGTAAATTAAAAGGAGTTAAGCACTTGCTAAGTTAATTGTGCAGAGGATGGTATATACTAATCCATTAAACAATTAAGATCATTTATATTCTTGCACATTAAAGACTTTATTGACAAATGTGTGTTGGTTATTCCCCACGACTCGCTCTGTTACTGACGTTAAAGTGGACCAACACCCAGGGGGGATCGGCCCGGGAATCTATAAGATTCCCGAGCCGATCAGATCCCTCCCCGCGGGACATCCGAAATCGGGATGTCCCGCGGGGTGAAACCCCCCAGGAAGCCCACAATCCTACCTTTTCCACGTTGTAGCAGCACATGCGCGTCCGGCGCCGCCGCCTCCCTCTAGCAGGGCGCGCTCCCGTGCCGGCCGTTTGTGAATGGCCGGCACGGGTGCGCTCCCTGTAAGAGGGACGAGGGGGAAGCGGCGGTGGACTCACTCTGCTTGTCCGGCGGCGGGGATTGGCTGCAGCGGTCACGTGGGAGCGGGGTGAGGTGAGTTTTCGGGGCTTTCTGGGGGGTTTCACACAGCGGGGGACCCCCGATCGGGGTGCCCCACCGAATTGGGCCAAAACCTGGGATAGTCAAAATCCTGGGTGTTGGTCCACTTTAAGAGAACTGGTCACAAAAATTTGTGCTGACAAGTTAAAGTGGTGCTATAGGCATTACTTGAGGGGGTAAAGCAGGCCTAAAACCTTTGTTGCAACTTTCTGAAGGCACCCTAACTACCCCAATCCATCAACGGTAAGCCTAGCAATAAGGAGGTACTTTCAATGGCATTTTTTAAAGTGTATGTATTCCAAGTATGTCACACCCCGCTTCCACTAGTCATGACATATGGGTTATGGTCCAGTAGAGGGCGAACTTCTGCAGAGATGAAAGCAAAAAGGAAGCTCCTCCCGGTCCATAAATACCTGGGACCTCCCACACATTCCCCAGTTCCTTCTCTGCAGGACGGCGAGCAAGTCAGAAGATGTATGCTGCTCTTCCTTGCAGGTAAGCCGGGTTTACACCCGGCCATGTTGTGCTCTATTTCTGCCCGGACCTTTATGCATTAAGCCCACTTCTAGCCTCCCAGCCTTGGCTGCAGGTCCGGGTGATGGTAGCCTTCACCTTAATAGGTGTTTAGGGAGCCATGCTCCCCCGTGAGACCCCATACAAGGGGGTAGGCGGCATCCAGGTTGGTGATCCCGGTTTGGGATGCCCTGTCCCCATTTAATTCCCTTACACCCTTTTGGTAAGGGATTCTCCACCTTCCGGGTCCCCTCTGTTACCCTCCAGTGGGGGGGGGGATGGCATTGTTCTTCTATTTTTCACTTTATATATGTGTGAGTGTGCTTGTGCGCTTGATTCACGTTGCGCTGCGCGCTCTGCCTGCAGTCTGGGGAGCTTCTTCCCCTCAGGCTGATTCTGTGAGGGGGCGGGGCCGCCCCCTTCTGTTGGCGCCATTGAGGGCCCATCCCATTGCTGGGAACCGCATTACAGGATTCGGAGGGAAGGGGGCGGGGCCGGGCGTGGCGCGCGATTCGCGCTGGCCCGCCCCTTCTTCTCCCTCCCTCTCAGGCGCTGCTGGCTGAATAGGACGCCATTTTCTGCGGTGGGTGAGTGCCCTGCTGCCCCCCCCCTCTTCTTGCTATTTACTTGGCCAATATGCATCAGTCGCCGCTTAGGGCAGCGCTGACCTCTCTGATATTGTTTTCTTATGACATGTATTTATTTTGCTGTTGCTGTGTGTGTGCATGTGCTTATGGCCACATATCTTGTGTCTTTCAGGAGTGAGTGCGGTGGCACTACCATCCAGCTGTGGGCCCTGGTGTGGGAGGTGGTGGCTGTGGTCGCAACTCTGTGTCGACAGGCACCTACTCCCGCTAGGGGCAGCTCGTGGGTTCTGTGGACCTAGCGAGACTTGTTATTTTCCGTAAAGGATCCATATAGGATAGTTAGTAGTTAAATTGTTTTGTTTTTAATTGTCTTTGTTAAGTGTTCTTTGGTTTTCCTCTGTTCCCCCTCTTCCCCTTTTTCCTACCCTTCTCCCCAGGGGTCAGCACTTAACTCACCGGTGTGGTTGATCATATCCCTCTGCGTAGGCCCGTCGACTGGATTCTCCAGGGGAGGGCCAAGATGTCGGGAACCAAAATTGTATCCCTCAACGCCAAAGGCATGAACAGCCCTAAAAAAAGATCATTGATTCTAAGGAACCTGAGGGGCCTTGGGGCCCATATAGGCTTCCTTCAGGAAACCCACTTTAAGGCGTCTAATCCCCCTTCGTTGGGAGACAGGAACTTCCCCAGGGCCTACCACAGTTACTCTCCTGATTCCCGATCTCGAGGTGTCAGTATAACGATCTCAAAATCCCTTGCGTGGGAGCTTGAAGACTACAGATTAGACGGGGATGGCAGATGGCTGCTAGTAAAAGGGAAGATACATTCTGAAATGTTTACGCTGGCCAACATCTATGCCCCGAACATAGGACAAATTACCTTTATAGAGAACTTGTTGGAGGTCTTGGCAGGCTTCTGAGAGGGGTTTCTAGTCCTGGGGGACAACTTTAACTTGACCCGCTCCTGGATACCTCTAAAGGGGGGCCCCACATCGCATACCCTAAACTAAAACGCCTCAGGGGAATCCTTAATTCGTTTCAACTGGTGGACCCCTGGAGAATCCAACATCCGAGTACACGGGACTTTACATTCTTCTCTCACCCGCATAACACTTACTCTAGGTTGGACATGTTTCTAATCCAGCACCCTCAGCTGGGCAGAGTAGTTGACACCACAATAGGAAACATCACCCTGTCCGACCATGCGCCGATTACTATTACGATTAGGGATCCCTACCCCACCCCCAGAAGCTGGTCCTGGAGGTTGAATAACTCACTACTGGAAGACCAGAGAGTGCTAGAAGTTGTCCGGAACAAGCTTAAAAATTACTTTGAATTAAATGCTGGGCCGGAGGTGGCGCCTGGGACCCTATGGGAGGCCCATAAATGCTTCATTAGGGGGGATCTGATAGGGCAGGGGACCCGAATTAAGAAGGAAAAGGCAGAATGCATCACAGGTCTCCTCAAAGAAATAGGTAAACTAGAGGCCCTGCACAAAAAAATCGCTGGCATCAGCCCATATATCGACTCTTACTGCACTTGAAAACAGCCTGCTGTGCTAGATTGAAAGCGCAGATGGTAAGGTGTAGATGGGCTTTCTACGAGTCCGGGGATAAATGCGTCAGAATGCTGGACAAGGCTCTGAGGGCGGAGGGTCACAACATACGTACCTAAAATCACAGACACCGGGGGAACGTTGGTACATAGGGTAGAAGACATAGCTGAGGAGTTTCGCAAGTTTTATAAGGATTTGTATGGCTTGCCTGCTCCTCGGGAGGCTGGCTTTCAGCGGAGATGCACACAGTACATCGAGGGCTCGGGGATGCCCAAGCTCCCGGAACAGATTGCTGCAGAGCTGGAGAATCCTATCTCGATACTAGAGTTGCAGAACGCCTTAGCCAGCACAGCCACAGGCAAGACTCCGGGTCCTGATGGGCTGCATCTCCAGTATTATAAAAAATTGTTCCCCATATTGGCCCCGAAGCTTCTCCTGATGATGAATTCCATCATTAAGGGGACTTCCCCCCCCCCCCCCATGGACACATTAACCCTTTAAGTGCCAGCCTACTTGGAGTTTTTGTCACACTCTGTTGCCAGACCATTTTGCACTCTCCATGTTCAAATGTGATTTTTGAAGGGATTTCCCAGGAAAATGATATATTGATATATATATATTGATATATAATATATTTTTTCAGCAGAGTCTGAGCTTTAACATGAAATGTCTTGTTTGTCATTTTTTAGGTGTATTCTCAATATTTTTTGGCGAAATATGTGCAAAAAAATAAAAAAAATCTTTTTACAATTTGTAGTGTTTTTTTTGTAATAAAAAATGTAAGATTTTATTGACAAACTTATTGCGTGTGAAACCCCAATTTCTCCCAGTTACAGCGGTACCACATATGTATAGGTAGACACCCTTTCCTGCCCAAGAGACTCCCCCAAACTGAAACAGAGCTTTAGGGGATTTTCAGAAAAAATACAACTGTGATATGCGCTGTGCGCACCTTGCAGTTTTTCCAGAAAAACAACCCTTTACATTTGAAATACCCCCCACAAACTATATATTCTCTGGAAGTACACACCTCAGGCTTTCTATTTGTACCAGGCTTGTTGATGTGGCCACAGTTTTCTAGAAGTAATCCCTCAATGTATTCTTTGGTTGCAAAGAGTTTCCCTAAAAAAAGGATAAAAAAGCAGAATCAAAGCCACATTTTCCTAAAAAAACTATATACAAACAAGAAAAAACAAGTATGATCTGAAAAAGCAACATCCCCCGAACAGAACGATACCCAACATGCAAAACAGAACGATACCCAACACCCCAAAGTAAAGCATGAGCATAACAGTAATTTTTCTTGAAAATTTCAGCTCTGCAGACAAAGTGCGCACCTTGCGATTTTTCAACCAAAGCAACCCTTTACATTTGGAATATCCCCCATAAACCATATATTCCCTGAAAGTACACATGTTAAGCTTTCTAAGCGTACCCAGCTTGTTGTAGTGGGCTCATCTTTCTGGAATTGATCCTCAAAGAATTCTTTGGTTGCGCAGGGTTTCCCTAAAAAATGTATAAAAAAGCTGAAACACCTTTTCCTAAAATATAAATATGCAAACAAGAAAAAACAAGCTAAGTCTGAAAGCGCAAGGTCCCCCGAACAGAACAATACCCAACATGCAGAGGTACTATTAACCCTTTTAATTGCCAGCCTACTTGAGATCTTGTCACCCTCTGTTGACAGGTCATTTTTCCCTTTTTTTTGCTGGAACTTTCAGGAAAATTATATATATATTTTTTGCAGCAGAGTTTAGGCTTTAACATGAAATGTCTTGTTTGTAAATTTTATTTATTATTAAGTAAAAAAAATAAATAAAACATTTTTTTAGAAAATTGCCTCCTTTATTTTAAATAAAAAATGTATTTGATTAAAGAAAACCATATTGCATGTGAAAGCCCCATTTCTACCGATTAGAACGGTACCACATATTTATCGATAGCCCCCTGTTCCTGCCCAGGAGACACCCCTAACTGAAACAAGTAATTTTTAACATTTACAAATAAAATACAACTATCATCCACACTACAAAGGGTTAAATCGAGAAAAAAAAATGACATAGGGTCCCCCCTTACCCAAAGTAACCAGCCCGGGACCAGCTATGCAGGGCTTGTAGGAACCGGGCGCAGGGGCCAGCTTTTGTGGCCCCTGGCCCTGCAGGCTACAAGCCCGCATAGCTCATGGCCATGCGCTCTTCTGCCCCCCCCTGGGCTTTGGGGAGGCAGGTAATGGGGGTGCCAGGGGTTAATGGCAAGTCACCGGCTAGCGCAGGTGACTTGCCATCCCCCCAGCATGGAGAACTGGTATAGGGGTCTCATGGACCCCTTACCAGTTCACAAGGGGTTAAATGTAAAAAAACCACAGACACACAAGAGAAAAAATATTTTATTTTATTTTTTTTTTTTAATACTTACCTCCCATCCATAGTGGAGCACTCTGTCCCTCGGCGATCACTGGCTTCTGCTCACTTGCTAGAAGCCTTTTATAGCTGCTGGATGACAGAACACAAAAGGATTAATTAAAAAAAAAAAATGACATAAGGTCCCCCCTCCCATTTTTTTTTGGAATTTTAAGGGTTAAAAACCCTTAAAAATCCCCCCAAAAAATGACATAGGGTCCCCCCTACCCAGCATTACCGACCCGGGCCAGCTATGGGGGCTTGTAGAACAGGGCGCAGGGGCCAGCGTTGGTGGCCCCTGGCCCTGCAGGCTACTAGCCCACATAGCCACTAAGTGGCCCGGGCCCTTCTGCCCCCCCCCTGGCCGTTGGGGAGGCAGGTAATGGGGGGCTGGGGGTTAATGGCAAGTCACCCGCTTGCCGCAGGTGACCTGCCATACCCAGAGCCTTGTGAACTGGTATAAGGGGTCTCATGGACCCCTTACCAGCTCACAAAGGGTTAACTGAAAAAAAAAAAACACCACACAATAAAAGTATTTTATTAAAAAAAAAAAAAAAATTTACTGTACTTACCTCCGATTGTAAGCTCCTTTGTCCCGCGCCGCTCTGATGACAGATGCCGGTGATCGGCATCCAGCGAAGGGGCAGGCAGGAGATCAGAGGATCTCCTGCCACCTCCTTCACCGGCACCGATCACTGGCACCTGACAGCTGAAAGAGCTGAAGCCGGTGATCGGGACTGGGATGACCGGGCGGGGCTTGGCATGGAGACGGACCGGGATGATGGCATAGCCCTGCCTCCAAGGGGGCGGGGCTTAGCGACAAGATGGCGGCCGCCATCGAGGAGGAGAGAGCCTCCCGGGCTCTCTCCTGAAGATCGGTAAGTCCTGGGGGGGGGATCGGAGGCCCCCCAGGTGAAGAGGAGGGACAGCGGGAGCCAGCGCACACGCAGGTAAGTGAATGTCATTTTTATTTTATTTTTTTTACAGTTAGCAGCTGCAGAAGCGGGGGGGGCGGCCTATTCCGGGGGCTCTCCTGGAGCCATCCGACCCCCCACGGGGGATCGGATGGCAGACAAATTAAAGAGGAGACCCGGCCGGATCCAACGAGGGGTCAGGTGAGTATTTTTTTTTTTTTGCCCACTAGCAGGGGTAAATGCAAGGCGCGTAAATTTTACGTGGCTGGCACTTAAGTGACGGAGAGGCAACCACGTAAATTTTACGTGGCTGGCATTTAAAGGGTTAAGGGCATATATAGCAGTGATCCCCAAGGAAGGGAAGGACCCAAACCTTTGTGCAAGCTACAGACCAATTTTGTTGCTCAATGCGGACATCAAACTCTTTGCTAAAGTTCTGGCGTCTAGGATTGCCCCGCACCTGCACACAGTGATAGGTCCCGATCAGGTGGGTTTCATGCCTCTTAGGCTAGAGACAATACCACCAAGGTCTTGAGCCTGATACACTTGGCGCAGAAGCAGAACACGCCCGCCCTTTTGCTCTCGACAGACGCCGAGAAAGCCTTTGACAGAGTCAACTGGCAATTCATGAGATCGGTGCTCAGGCATGTGGGCTTGGGCCCGAACATGCTGAGCTGGATAGAGAGCCTGTATAGCTCTCCCTCGGCGTCAGTGAGAGTAAACGGCTGCCTGTCGGGATCGTTTGAGATCTCGAACGGGGCAAGGCAAGGCAAGGGTGTCCCCCTATCGCCGCTGATCTTTATTCTGACTCTTGAGCCTTTCTTGTGCAGGGTGCGTGGGAATCCAGACGTCAGGGGGCTGGAAAACACCTCGGGGCACTACAAGGTTGCGGCTTACGCCGATAACTTAATTTTTTCTCTGTCCTGCCCGGAGGTCTCACTGTCAAATTTTTTGAAGGAACTCAGAGATTACGGGAGTCTCTCGAGCCATAAGATTAACTTCCAGAAGTCCGAAGCATTAAACATCAATATTCCCCTGTGCAGAGACTTAAGAATGCCTTCCCATTCCGCTGGGCCAATGAGAGTGTAAAATACTTGGGGACAAATATCAGCAGTGACCTCCTAAATATCTACACTCTCAACTTCCCCCCGCTGTTGAAAAGTTTTGAAAGGGAGACAGCCAGGTGGAGCAAGGGGAAGCTCTCCTGGTTCGGGAGGTGTAATGCGGTTAAAATGACCCTCCTCCCCCGCCTGCTCTAGCTCCTTCAGGCTCTCCTGGTGTTCATTCCGCGCTCATTCCTCCAGAAGGTCCGCTCGGTCTTCATTAGCTTTATCTGGGCTGGGAGAAAGCCAAGACTGGGGAGGGAGATCCTGACTAGAGTAAAAGAGCAGGGGGGCATAGGCGTACCGGACCCAATATGGTACCACTCCGCGACACATCTCTGTAGGGTGGTTGATTGGTGTGTCCACGGACGGAACAAGCTGTGGGTTGGGTTGGAGCAAAGTTTCCTTGAAATCCCGGTCCGGGGGGCACCCTGGGTGGCAAGCGAAGGGGGTAAAACTGGAAGACAACATCCCACGCTTAAGGTATGCGAGGCCATGTTTCAGTGGCAGGAGATATCCCCCTCCCCCATGTACCCTGTTCTGGGAAACCCGCGCTTCCCACCTGGCTGCAGAGGTCACCAAGTAAGAGCCTGGATGGATGCGGATATATACAGAACAGGTCACTTAGCCTCGGAGGGTGGTTGGGCAGACCTAGACAAGTTGGCTCTGAGGACTGGGACCCCTAGATGGTCCAGCTGGCAATGTATGCAGCTGAGGCACTTTCTGGCTTCCCTACAGGAGTACAGGGAGGGTGGACGGGTGCTCACGATCTTCGAGATGTGCAGAAGCAATGAAACGGAGAGACACGCCCTCTCAAGGATATACAAATTGCTAGTAACCCCCCCAGATGCAAAGGACCCGCCCTACCTAGAAAAATGGGAGAGGGATCTAAACTCAACTTGGACGCCCAAGCAACGCCAAAAGATACTGGCGCTTCCGCATAAGTCCTCAATTTGTACTCGAATCCAAGAATCCGGGTATAAATTACTTTCCAGATGGTATATAGAGTCCCAACGGACCTCAACAGATGGTTCTCGGGAGTCCTCCCAAACTGTTGGAGATGCGACGAGGAGACTTGTTGCATATTTTTTTGGTCTTGCCCCAAATTGAAGGAATACTTGACTCAGATTAGGCGGATCACAGGGAAGGTCTTGGGTGTGGCGGTCCCTAACGACCCAGCTCTCTGCCTCCTTCACGCCTCGGAAATCCCCTTGAAATGATACCGAAATTCCATAACCTGTCACCTGCTGAATGCAGCAAAAGCATGCATCCCACAGGTGTGGAAGAGTAGGGAGCCCCCCTCCATTAGTAACTGGTGTCAGAGGCTAAACGACATCATGAGGTTCGAGGATCTCATGTCCTCCCGTAACGATTCACACGAGAAGTTTACGGCGACCTGGTATGGTTGGATGGCTTTCATGGAGACGCCGGAGGGCAGAGAGCTACTGGGCCCAAGGGTCGGGTCACCGCCTCCCCGGACACTCCCCTGAGCTGAGAGAGTAGCGGGTGAGAAGTTTGTATATGTGGACTAGGGCTCTCGTGGTCTCGAGCAGGGGACCCCCCCCCCCCATTTCCCTCCCCTCCCATCTTTTTTCCCCTACCTTTCCCCCTCTCCCCTCACTTTTTTCTCCTCTTTGTTTGCTTTTTCCTATTTCTTTGTGTTTAATTCCAGTTCTGATTGCTTGTATATCTTTGATGTTAATTGCCCAAGCACTCTAGAAGGCCACGCGGTTTGAAATAAAGTTTGAACACATGTGCACACAACAACGAACACCGGTGGCAGGTTAGAAATGTCTTTATTGATTTGCATTTCTGGAAAACAATTGACATTGTATGCTTTGTATTTGTCGCATGCTGGACCTGTTTTATTGTTCTTATTTCTGAAAATCTTCAATAATTAAAAAAAAAAAAAAAAGTTTCTTTTGATTCATAGTTATACACCCACCATACGGTCATAAGCAGAAATCCATTATGCAACAAAACTTGCATTTACCAAATAACCAGCAGAGCACAATCTGCCACAACAGGCAAGATGAGTTCTTGTTTGTTCCAACAGCTCAGCAGACAAAGGTCAGGCCAGCCCTGGAAACATTTTCCTCACTCTAGTCATAACTCATTTTAGGACTAAAGACCTTCAGACAAGTCCTTATCACATTCAGCAGCTTTTCTTAGAAAGTGCAGATCTCAAAGTCCAGAGCGTGAACCTGCTGACCGTGTTCTACAAAACAGCCAATTAGGAAAGCCTTGGAGACTATTTACTCTCAGTTATTCACATGAACTTTAACACAGTCTACGGCTGGCCGCAATGTTCTGACTACTCTGCCTACTATCTGCCGGTTTAGTTACACTTCTACAGACCTTTAGTTCTAAAAATGCATTTCTAATGCTCTGAAATGCCATGACATGTAATTCTAACTATAAATACTACCTCCCTTACCTTTGTGCACATAAAGCGCTCTGAACTGGGAACTAGGTAGGCTGGAACTGCATTCGCTAGTGGAGAAAATTAAAGGGGCACTTACTGGGACACCCTCATTTGGGATGCTCTGCTGTGTCTCTGGATCCCCCTAAAACTGACCTTTCTGCTGGTCCCACAGCACATGTGCAGGCATTAACTAAATCAGTGCTGTATGCTGTGCATATTAATGCATGTCCTATATATCTGTTTTGAACAGAGCATCAGCATAGAGGGGGCTCTGCGGAGTACTCCTGCCCCAGTGCAGATACCGGGGATGTGGCCTTGGCGTGGGAGACGGAAAGGCAATCCCACCGGATTCCCCCAGCGTGGCATCCCAAATCAGGATGCTCCAGGGCTACCTAAATTGGAATTCCAGTGTCTGGTAATATCCAGACATGCCTCATTTTACACTGTTCCCACAAGAGAGGAGGGGAGAGAAACGTATCCTTTGTCTTTGAATCTGTCCACCCTATGACTAGTCTGTAATAATAAGGTTCAACTACTAACTAGAATCATCATACAGTGGCAAGTGCTCACTTTAATTTTTTTTTTCTGTCCAACATTTCTGATTGTGAGGATTGTTTGCCCTTACTAAAATGTTGCAATGTATATGTAAGAACTACTGCCTCCAAAAACAAGTTATAACTTACTGGGTCCACACCGATCACCTTGTCCCTGGTGAACAGAAGATGTGCCTGCATGTCTCGGGACCTGGATTTTTTTTTTACATTTTCTTTGCCCGGACAGACCCTTTAATACCTCTTATCCAGCTTTCACAAACAGTGACTGGGCCAGGGAAACAACTCTGCCTCTCAAGCTTTGGTAGGGGAGAGGAACTGGAAACAGAGAACCAGGCACAACCACAACATAGGGCACTGATCACACAAGTGCTGTATGGTACTATAGCTTAGCAGCAGTTCCAGACCAATGAAACAACCGATAACGAAACAGGATTTCTGACTCCCTCCATTGTGTGTAAGGATTTTGCTGTTCGTGGTCATTAAATTACAAAGGTCAAACAGTTCCCCGCACACTTGGATTCCAAGCAAGTACATACTTTCCCAGTGCATTCATATGCAGGTGACATTACCACACTACATCAACTGTGGTCTCTGACAGGCACTGGGCCAGATGACTGTCCATGTCCAACTGTGTAAACCTATTTAAACAACAAAACATAAAAAAAGTTATTATCCAGTAGGAAAGTTATGCTTATTTACAAATTTTACGACATATTTCGCAGATTATGCTCTGTTATTTATTTAAGAACATTCTTTAATTACAAAGATTTTTAAATGGAACCTTGCCACGAGAGCTTCTGAGTGGCTGACTAGGCTCATCAAGAGCTGTGGCCAATCAGTCAGCACAGTTAAGGAAAGCTTTGTTTTTTTAGGTCAGCACTCAGAGAAAGGCTGGACTTCCTCTTCAAAGTGGACTAAACCCATGGTCAACGGTATAGATTCCAGGGCTGTGTGATTTCCTCCGCCCAAATCAGTATGCCCCGCATGCATTAGCAGTGGCTGCCATCAGCTATATCTTTAGCATGTTGTGGGCCAGGAATTTGCAAATCACTGGATAGCAGGGATGCAGCCGCCGGCAGGCTCAGCCCTTAGCGAAGTCTTAGCAGATATCGACAAGCTCGCCAATTTGTCGAGAGCTGGGGAAATGTGAGCTTTCCTTGGTGACCTGGGAGAGAGGGAGGTTTCACACAGTGGGGCATACCGAATCGGGGGTATGGCGAATGGGGACCAAGACCCAGGATAGTCACAGGGTTTCATTTAAAACCTGGTTGTAAACTTGCCCAGCTGTTAGCTATACAGACCTGATGCAGGCCAGGTTCTCTTGAATGGAGGACCCACACCTTCTCTGGCTGCTCTGCAGGAACTCTAATACCGCTAACAATAGGAATCGCCTATACGTCAGGGTAGCCTGTCTGGAGCTGGTGGTAGAGTGCTGACAGCAGAAGACCACCAATCTTACAATCACCTCAAACAAAAAATACAATTCTGTGAAGTACTCACCTGTAGAATTGGTATTATACGTATACAGTACGTCCTGCTCCAAATATAATACTTACAATTGGGTAATCCTCCGCCAGAGGGCGCTGTGGCACTGCAGACATGCAAAAACAGGCTCCTCCCGGCCCTTCATATACCCAGGGACCTCCCACAAATCCTCAGCATTGAAAAGCAGTGAACCAGAAGCCGGGAGAAACCAACCACCAAAACAACTGGTAATGATAACAATAACAACAATCACCATACAGGGGATCCAGAATAACATAAAACCAGGGTGGGGTGGAGCAGGACGTACTGTATACGTATAATACCAATTCAACAGGTGGGTACTTCACAGAATTGTATTATTCTAAGTATACAGTACGTCCTGCTCCAAATATAATACTTACAATTGGGACATCCAATAGCAGTGTCCATAAAATAGGGTGGGATCCCCAACAAAAAAGCAACCTCGCCACCGAAAGCGACAGGAGCAAAGGCTCCAGCGTCAATAGTAAAAACCCATGAAAGAGGTATGAACCAGAAACCAAGGTAGCCATTTAGCAAACCTGTACAATAAAACCTGGTGATGAAAGGCCAAAGGATACCTATTCACCAGTAGAAACAGAATAAGGCGAGAGAAGCTCAGCACCTCAAAGGAATAGGTCTGAGCAACAGCCTGACAAAATCAAACTCTAACCAACATTCCAGGAAGAAGCCAATCTTCCCTAGGACCAAAAGGAAAAACCATCCAATTAAAGGCCAGGCCAAGGCCGCGTAACCCCTGGAGGTAGACAAAATTAGGCACAGACAGAGTTAGGTGCTCACAAACCCGAGGGGCATCAGTCCCCTTAAGACTCATTCTTTTGGGAGAATGTGAAGGGATTGGCGTAACGGCACCTGCCGCTGCCTGATAAGGGCAAACTGCAAGTGACCTCCAAGGCCCCGCAGGCCATGTATGGCCTGCACCAGCACCTGAACATAAGCAGGGGACCATGAGTACCCTGACAATTATGGGGGAGGCCGCGCGGCAAACTTTATCCTGTATCCGGAGGAAACTACCTCCTGTGTCCACCAGAAAGAGGCAAAATGCATCCTGATAGGATCATGGTGCCGCAGTCGTCCCTTCACCCAGGCGGCGAGGGCGCCTCATCATGCATGAGGGGATTTGGTGGAAGATTTAGGTTTCACCCTGCTGGAGAGCCCAGAGCGTTGTCTGTTGCTCGTGGGGCAGGGGTCTGTGCTACAACTCCGGGAGGACACCCCCGGTTCTTGCTTAACGCTATGGTATGGAGGGGGGAGGGGAGACCCTGTCCCGAGGGGGCCGAGACGGGCGCCTGCGACGGGGTGATTTGCTTTCCAAACAGGTCCAGACGGGCCCCAAACAGGTGATGCCCTTTAAAGGCGAACCTGGTAAGAGTCCTATTAGCAGCATAGTCCGCACCCCACTCTCGCAGCCAGACCATGCGACGCATCGCCACCACAAGGGCGGAAGTCCTCGCACACATTCTAATGGTGTCATCCATAGCTAAAAGGATAAATCTTAGAAATACATCACAACTGGAGAGTGCCTTAAACACCTCCCAGGAGAGATCGTTAACGTGATGCTCAAGCATCTGTCCGATGAGGGTTTTGGCGGCCACTGCAGTGATGGCCGCGGCACAGACCGGGCGCAGCGCCGTTCCTGCACAGAAAAAAGCGTGGGAAGCCAGTTTATCCATGCGCCGGTCCTCGGCGTCCCGAAGGGTACAGTAAGCAGGAGCTTAAAACACAAAGGGGGGTTTAGGAACCCCAATTATCGGAGCGTCTACCACAGGGGGCGAAGACCAACAATCAACCATCTCAGGGGGGAAGGGGTATTTCCAATCCCAGTCCCCTGGGGCCCCTAGAAGCAGACCAGGGTGTTCCCATTCCTCGAGTACGAGAGCATGGAAATGAGCCTGCTCTAGGAATTCCAAGTGCGGTGTCGCTGTATGGAAACGCTCCTCTCTCGGCTGGGGAGCCGCATTGGGGAGGGAGATAGACAGGGCCTTAAAGATTCTACTCAGTAAGCCAACGGTATAAAAATGGTTCCAGTCTTCGAGGTTAGAATCGTCATGACTCCTCGGCTCCTCGTCGGATGAGCCCGAGAACAGCCTTCCTTCCTCAGAAGTGGTGCAGGCCCGCCGAGTAACGGACTCCGCCGGTCCCTTAGCAGGGGTAGAAACAGAGGGCGTAGAGGACCGCTTCATGTCAGGGCCCAAGCACTTTGTCGGCCCTGTAATAGTCTGGGCAGCAGCGGGCAGTCTGGAAGCCGCAGCCGGCTGTAACTCCTTACTCGTAAGCGACTCGTCAGCAACGAGATTTAAGCCTGGTGGAATAGGATTGTTAGGGCGAGGAACAGCCCCTGGCGATCCTGGCAGCCAAATCAGAACTTGACCGGCACAGCATGCACAGATCGGTGCGCTCTCAGCACCGAAGTGGGGGTAGCCACACGTTATACACAGCGGGTCTTGTCCCGAGGGAACCGCTGGTACAAAATTCCGAGATGCCTCCATATGGTGATTATTAGTGCAATATATGTCAGTAGGGATTTATGCAATAAGCAACCCTGGATGTCCCAAAGGCCCGCTGGGAATGTGGGAGAATTTATGTAAGCCCGCTACGAGTTATGTTAGGTCGGGAGAAGCCACCGGAGTCTTTAACGTCTGAAAGACAGAAGGGGAATAGTAGGTGTCAGAACCATGCGCAGCAAAGGAATTAATAAAGAGTGAAATCGCCAGCAAAGGGCACTTACAGACCAGGGGAGGAGAGGGACCGCCAACACGCGCGAAGATCCACAAAATGGCGCCGCCCGAACTCAGAGGGCGGGTCCGATCAGGGCGCCACGCCAGGTCCCCGTCTTCCCCCAAAGAGTGCGAAGCTAAGAAACGGCCGTTAAGGCCGGCAAGTCAATCATGTAGCATGAGCGTCTGCTAGTGAGTACTCATAAGGGCCAAAGACGCCGCCACCAATTTGCCACCCGTAGGCGATGTAAAAAGATTACCTTCCTGCCTCAAGCTGCAGGACGATAAGGCAGGATGATAAGGCAGCTGTACACAATTACAAGATTGAGAAGTCAAGGAGAAAAAAAGACGGCGGCGGCCAGAATAGACGGAGCAAGCAGCGCGGCTCTGACACCTGGATGCCGGTCAGGGGCAAAATACGGCCATAATCTTGAGCATAGTATGTACAGAGACCGCCACACACACACCCCCCCCCTCCTTTTCCCCCGAAACGGGGGAAAACGGGGGAGGATGGCGACCCTCTAAACAGGGTCCACCTCTACACGGGGCATGGGGCAATAATGCGGGAGGGACATCCACTATGAGGCTCACCATCAGCCTAAACTGCCTACCCTATGGTGGGGGACTGCGGTGGAGCATGGCTCCGTTAAGCACCCATGGTGCTGCCTACCTTCACCCGACCAGCGCAGCCCAGGCTGGGAGGCACATCACAAGGAGGACGGGCGGGAATAATCCAAAAGGGCCGCAGGCTGTAATAGCCCCGCTCACCTGCGAGAGAGTGATACTTCATGTCTTCGCAGTCAGCACTGCAGAGAAATCTGGGGATTTGTGGGAGGTCCCTGGGTATATGAAGGGCCGGGAGGAGCCTGTTTTTGCATGTCTGCAGTGCCACAGCGCCCTCTGGCGGAGGATTAATTGTAAGTATTATATTTGGAGCAGGACGTACTGTATACTTAGAATATGCCCAGCATGAAAACTGCCAGCACGAACCTGGACAAACCACCATTCTCTGGCCCAGCTATTTGTCCACCTAAATGATGGAAACCACAAAGCCAACTCTGATAACCACCTTTGACTAGTAGTTCAAGTATTTACAAACTATACTTACTGTTTGGGGAACTGTAGCAAACATATGGGGCAACTCTCCAATGAACCAGAAGCCTCTGTCACTTTATTTGCACTCTCTTCACTGATGTTCTCCATTAGTTGATTAATGCTACAGCTTGGCTGTCCCTGAGTAGAACGTTCGGCCTGTGTGGGCCCTGTCTGGGCCTTGTCATTTTTGGCCAATGTTACAGATGGCCACAAATGACCACTCCGCTTTGTTAATAATTTAGATTCAAAAGTCTTCACATTCTTTGTAGAAGATCTATGTGACGGATGACGTTCTTGGCTGGATTTCTTAGACACTTTTTCAAAGATTGGTTCTTTAGTGCTATTTGTGAAATCTTTTTGAAAACTTTGTGGTGCTTTGATGTTCCTTGTAAAACTTTTCTGAGAAGTCATTGGTTTTTTAACAGTGGCTGAGGTGCCTGACGGCAAAAGTACTCGGTCTTGCATACTTTTGTGTTTTTTTGGATCATATTTCTGGCCTTCACAACAGACCGCATTTTTCTCAAGAGCATCAACCATCCTACATCCCAACTGGTCTTTCTGGTCAGTTTGTTTCAGGGGTGTAGAGAGGCCAGGTCCTGCTAACATTTCAATGTTCTCACAGTTTTTTGCATCTAGGTTGGTTGCAGGGGGAGTTTCTGAAGCACTGCCTAAATGTGCAGCAGGGAATGGAAACCATTCGAATCTCCGATCACCAATTGAAAAGGTTTGAGCAGCTGGAGTGTTTTTTTCTGTTCCAAGAACCTTAAAATAAAGGGGAACAAAGAGTACAGCGGATGTGAGTGCACTCAGCGTCTACATACCACAAAGCTGGTCAATAAGGAGCAGTATTACTAGGACATCTAAAAAGGTACCAGGTAACAAACCTAACTCTGTAAAAACAAATTAGCTACAATAGACTGGAAGCTATCTCTCCAGATGTCTGGACAGAAGAGAATTTTTAGTTTGTATACAAAAATTTTTATTAAAGCAGAACAAAACCTGGAGAAGGTCGAATTCCCGGATTTGTTCTACTTTAAAATCAACATCTAGAGACGTTGCCGTGACATCATAAATTGTGTCTGAAACTACTAACCCAGCAACACCAACATAGACAGCCTGGTGAACTTTGCAAATTTATGCAGAGAAGACCAATTATGACCAGAAGTCCAGGAGAACCCAGTGTGCATAGCCTTTAAAGCGGAACAACAGTCAAAAATGACTTAAAGTGGGCCAACACCCAGGATTTTCACTATCCTGGGTGTTGGTCCACTTCCGTAGGGCACCCCGATCGGGGGTGCCCCACTGTGTGAAACCCCCCAGAAAGCCCAAAAAAACTCACCTCACCGCTGACGGACAAGCGACGGAGAAGCTGAGACCGCCGCTGGAACGGGGAGAAAGTAAGGTTTGTGGGCGTCCGGGGGGGTTTCACACAGCGGGGCATCCCGATTTCGGATGCCCCGCGGGGAGGGAGCTAATCAGCGGCGGGTGTTGATCCACTTTAAACCAGACCAACAGAACAACCATTGCTCATATGCATCCCTCCACAGGGCAATTTAGATCTCTTCACATAAAAATTTACTTTTTTTTTTTTTTTTTTAAACTCCTGCTGTAGTAAATTTTAGAAACAAAATGCTGACTCATGCATTTGCAGGCCACCTGCAAACAGGAAGTTCTGCTGGGCTTCCAGTTACATTGTATTGTCCGTTTGTCAGTTGAATCCAGGCAGCATCATGGCTGAGATGCTGGGAGAGGAAGCTCCAAAATGGCCGCTACCTTTCTTTACCAACTGTTCCAGGTTGTTGGTCCAGTTTAATTAAAACAGAGAGAGTATCCTAAGCAGAGACGTCTTTCAGTCACACTGGAAGCCCCAGCTGAATATTCCTTATGTGCCTTTACCAATGTGCAAATCACAAGAGAAGTTTTGGTTTAGTCCAATGAACAGTAGAGGATAATCCCGGGCCCCAAATAGCTACAAAGGACAGTCTTGTGGAATTCACTATGTAATGGAATATCTGCAAGACTCCCAGACTCCTGATGGCTTCCACCAAAAATTGGACCCAGGTACAAGAACATCCAGCACCATTACACCGCCAGTCTTGCTGGTGGCCTAAACAGGAGCACTACAAACAGAGCACTGCCCTCCCCCCCACCCCAGCAAAGAAGTTTGGTGAATAAAGGTAATTTTCCTTGATGTTCACCATGGCCATGAATGCATGCAGAATCAGTCAGTTTAATGCAAAACCTCTGGAATCTAAAAGATTGCAGGGCCGGCCACTGGCTTTTATCCCGAATCGGGATGCCCCACTGTGTGGAACCCCCCAGTTTGCCCCAAAAATACAATTCTGTGAAGTACTCACCTGTAGAATTGATATTATTTGTATACAGTACATCCTGCTCCAGATATAATACTTACACTTGGGTTATCCTCCGCCAGATGGCGCTGCACTGCAGAGACATGCAAAACAGGCTCCTCCCGGGCCCTTCTAATACCCAGGGACCTCCCACAAATCCCCAGCATTGAAAAGCAGTGAACAAGAAGCCGTGAGAATTAAACTACCCAGAACAACTGGTAATGATAACAATGATAACAATTACCAAACAGGGGATCCAGAATAAAGCAAAAACCAGGGTGGGGTGGAGCAGGACGTACTGTATACAAATAATATCAATTCTACAGGCGAGTACTTCACAGAATTGTATTAGTCTTAGTATACAGTACGTCCTACTCCAGATATAATACTTACACTTGGGACGTCCAATAGCAGTGACCATAAAGTAGGGTGGGATCCCCCAACAAAAGGTGACATCAGGCAGTTTAAACCACTGCCGCCTGCAGAACCTTGCGGCCAAAAACAGCATCAGCTGAGGCCCTAACATGAACCTTGTAAAACTTTGAAAAGGTATGAACAGAAGACCAAGTAGCGGCCTTGCAAACTTGTTCAACAGAAGCCTGGTGCTGGAAGGCCCAAGAGGCACCAATAGCACGAGTAGAATGAGCAGTAAGACGGAAGGGAAGACTCTTCCCCTTAGCAGAATAGGCCTGAATCACAGCCTGACGAATCCATTTGCTAATAGTAGACTTGGCCGAAGCCAAACTCTTCCTAGGACCAGAAGGGACCACAAAAAGAGCATCAGTCTTCCTGAAGGCCGCAGTGACTACCAGGTAATACTTCAGACACCTGACCACATCCAAAGAATGCAGAATCCTTTCCTTAGCGTTGCTAGGATTAGGACACAATGAAGGAAGAACATTATCTTGATTCAAATGAAAAGCAGACACCACCTTTGGCAGAAAGTCTGGCTTAAAGCGGAACACCACCTTGTCCCGGTGTCTCTCATAGTATGGGGGCTGAATAGACAGAGCCGCCAGCTCAGACACACGCCTGACCGAAGTAATAGCCACCAGAAAAAACAACTTTGAGGGTAAGTACAGCCAGAGCAGCATCCTGAATAGGCTCAAAGGGAGCACCCTTCAAGGCAGACAAAACCAAGTTCAAGTCCCAAACAGGGACCGTAGGCTTACGTGGGGGACGCACGTGAGTGACCCCCTGAAAGAAGGTCTTAACCAAGGGATGCTGAGCAAAAGACTTCTGAAAGAAGACAGACAGGGCAGAAACCTGACCCTTCAGAGTACTGAGTTTTAAACTCAACTCCATCCATGTTGTAAAAACTCCAGAACCCTAGGGACTAAGAACTTCCTACAGGGAAGAGACCTAGACTCACACCAATCAATGTAGGAACGCCATACCCTATAATAGATGACAGAAGAAGTTTTCTTCCTAGCCTGTACCATGGTATTCACCACTGAGGCAGACAAGCCTTTCTCCATCAAGATGGAGGTTTCAGCAGCCAGGCCATCAAAGCCAGAGTTTGTAAACTGGGATGGCGTAAGGAGCCCTGAGTGAGCAGATCTGGCGCCTCTGGCAGGACGTATTGGTCTACTGCCATTTGTACCACGTCTGCGAACCACTCTTCTTGGTCACCTTGGGGCCACCAGAATCACTGGCACCCTTTCCAGGGCAATCTTGCGCAGAACCCTGCCCAACAGGGGGAACGGGGGAAAGACATACAGGAGCCGAAATTCCTTCCATGACATTGTCCGTGGCCAAGGCCAGAGGATCCTGAGACAGGGAGACAAAGGCCGGGAGCTTGTGATTGTGACGGGATGCAAACAGATCCACATCCGGTAGTCCCCACCGGTAACACAGGGACTGGAATACCCTGTTGCAGAGGGACCACTCCCCGACGGGAAGTCCCCCTGCTCAGAGAGTCTGCCAGAAGATTCTCTACCCCCCGGGATATAAACAGCCGAAATGCATTGAACATTGCAGGACACTTCCTGGAGGGCACCCTTGCTCCGGGTCCCTCCCTGATGGTTGATGTAGGCAACCGCCGTCCTGTTGTCTGAGCGCACCTGTACAGACAGTCCCTGCAGGTGATCGGTCAACTGCTCCAGTACCAACCTGACCGCCCGTAGTTCCAGAATGTTGATGGGTAAATGGGCCTCCTGAGGGCCCCACCTCCCTGGAACCTCAGGGATTTCCAGAATCCCCCCCAACCTGACAGACTGGCATCCGTGGTGACCGTCTCCCAGGAGGGGGCTAGAAAGGACCTGCCCTTTAGCAAGTTCTTGTGGTCTAGCCACCACGAGAGGGACCTTCTGACCAATGGGGGAAGCACACAAACCCGGTCCAAAGACGCGGAGTCCTTGTCCCATACTGATAGAAGGTGAAGCTGCAGAGGCCTTGAATGGAACTGAGCAAAGGGCACCGCTTCGAAGCTCACCACCATCAGGCCCACCAGCTGCATTCCCTGCCTGAGGGAGAGCTGGGGGCATGAGAGCAGGGACCGCACCTGCGCAGTTAGAGCTTCCACCTTCTGTTGGGGAAGGAATATTCGTGACTGAACCGTATCCAGAATCATCCCCAGGAATGGGGTCACCGACGAAGGGGACAGAGAGGACTTGGGATGATTGATTACCCAGCCGAAGGACTCCAAGGTGGACACCACCAGCTGAGTGTCCAGCTCCGCCTGCTGTAGAGACCATGAGGCGATGAGGATGTTGTCCAGGTAGGGTAGCACTCGAATGCCCCCTGACCTTATCAAAGACATCACCCCCGCCAGCACCTTGGTGAACACTCTGGGAGCTGAAGTGAGGCCAAACGGTAGGGCCACAAATTGGTAATGTTGATCTTTCAACGCGAATCTGAGAAACCTTTGATGTCCCGGGAACACAGGGATGTGAAGGTAAGCATCTTTGATGTCCACAGACGTCATAAAATCCCCTGGGCGCAGAGAGCCAACAGCCGAGCGCAGAGTTCCCATGCGAAAGCGCTTGTTTTTGACAAATTTGTTGAGGATCTTTAAATCCAGAATGGGCCTGACTGACCCATCTCTTTTGGGCACTGTGAAAAGGTTGGAGTAGAACCCCTCTCCCAATTCTCTCAAGGGAACCTTGCAAATAACTCCCAGATCCAGAAGTCCTTGCACTGCCTGCATCAGGACCTGAGCTGATACCGGGTCCTGGGGGATCCGGGACCTGATGAATCTTGAGGGGGGCCGCACAGCAAACTCTATCTTGTAGCCAGAGGTAACTACCTCCTGAATCCACCGGTCTGAGACTTGGCGCCTCCAGACGTGCGCGAAGTGCTGTAGCCGTCCCCCCACCCTGGCGGGCGAGGGCGCCCCATCATGCCTGAGGGGTCTTGGGAGGGGCTTTGGGTTTTGTCCCCCAGGAGGAGCCAGGACGTCGCCCCCTTCTCCTATGCCAGGAGTCTGCGCGAGCCTCCGCAAAGGACACCCCTTTTCCCTGCTTAGCGCCTCTGTAGGGCGCTGAACGGGGGCCCTGGCTACGAAAGGCCCGAGGCTGACGCCTGCGCTGTGGTAACTTACCTCCTTTAGCAAAAAGGTCTAGGCGGTCCCCAAACAGGCGCAGCCCCTTAAATGGAAGCCCAGTAAGGGCCCTCTTAGCAGCATTGTTGGCCGCCCACTGGCGCAGCCATACCGCGCGGCGTATAGTCACCGCCAAGGCGGAACATCTGGCACACATCCTTATAGCATCATCCAATGCAGACAGGATAACGTTCACAAATACATCACAGTTAGACAGTGCATTAATAGTATCAGTAGGCAACTCGTCTGGGCCGTCAAGTGCATTCCTGACCATGGCCCTGAGCGCCACAGCAGTAATGGCCAAAGCGCAGACCGGGCGCAGCGCCGCCCCTCCAAATGCAAAGGCATGGCACGCCAATTGGTCAATGCGCCGATCCTCAGAATCCCGCAGCGTAGTAGTGTTGGGGGAGTGCATAATAGAGGTGTTAGACAGCCCTAGAATAGGAGCATGGACCTCGGGGGGTGATGACCAGCACTTGACCATATCAGCAGGAAATGGATACTTCCTGTCCAAACTCTTAGGGATCCCGGTAAGTCTACTGGGATGTTCCCACTCCTTAAACACGAGGTTATTGAAATGGGTTTGCTCAGGAAATTCCAATCGAGCCTTAGCAGTATGAAATAGCTCACCCCTTTGCCTGGGAGCCGCAACAGGGGGAGAGATGGACAAAACCTCAAAAATCTGAACCAGCAGTTTACCAGTATCATCCGGGGTCCAGTGATCAGAACCAGAATCGTCATGACCCCTAGACTTCTCATCAGATGACCCTGAGTCAGAGAACAGCTCCCCTTCGTCCGAAGGGGCATGGCCATACAGATGCGAAAACTCATCAGACTCCGTAGGGAAAGGAGCAGAGTCAGGGATTATGTGCCGCTTTTTTGCAGTGGCCTTGCGCGCTAGAGTACTAGCAAGCAATTTTTCAACACTGGCCAGTCTAGTAGCCACATCAGGATGAGAATCCCCGCTTGTATTGGGAGTTAGACTCAGGCTTGGGGGGGTAGGTGAAGTGATGCGAGGTGCAGGCCCAGCCACAGGAGGGGCGGGAAGTACCATTAGCGCCTGCTGTGCACAAGGGACGCAGACCCGTGCATTGTCACCGCTGATAGGTGAGACCCCACAAGCTACACACAGCCGGGCTTGTCCCGAGGGAACCCCGTTCACAATATCCTGGGATGCCTCAATATGGTGATTAATAGGCACAATAGGCCAGTAGGGATTGATGCTATAAGCTACCCTGGATGCGCCAAAGACCCGCCGGGAAGTGGGAGTAATTATACTAGGTCCAACTGGCAATTACACCGGGCCGGGAGAAACCACTGGATTCGACCGTCTGAAAGACATAATGGGAATAGGGATGTCAGAGCCATGCGCAGTAAGCAAGAATGATGAAAATCGCACGCGAGGGCACTTACAGACCGAGGAAGGAGGAGGACCGTTACCGTGCGCGACGAGCATCTGAATGGCGCCAAGCGAACCTCGAAGGGCGGGCCAGAGAGGGCTGTGACGCGGAGCGCGCCAAGCCAGGTCCCCGCCCCCCCGAAGAGCGCAAAGCTCTGAGACAGTAGTCAACGCAGACAAGTAACGTGAGTGTATGATACACTTAGAAAATACCATTTTGTGAAATACTCACCTGTAAAATGGGTATTATAAGTATGTCACACACCCCGCTTCAGAATATCCATAACATGTGGGTAATACCGACCTGAAGGGGCGTTCCTGCAGAGATGATAGCAAAAAAGAAAGCCCCTCCCTGATCCATAAATACCTGGGACCTCCCACTCATCACCCAGTATATAGAAGCAGTAAGGTAAGGGACCAGGAAGAGGCAAATAAAAATCAAAATAACACAAAGTTCACAATATAAAGGATCCCGAATACAAGAAGGGCGGGTGAAGCGGGGTGTGTGACATACTTATAATACCCATTTTACAGGTGAGTATTTCACAAAATGGTATTATTCTAAGTATGTCACACACCCCGCTTCAGAATATCCATAACATGTGGGACATCCAATAGCAGTGTCCATAACAAGGGCGGGGATCCAAAACAAGGCAACAATGCACAACTTAAACCACAACAGCTTGCAGAACTTTGCGGCCAAAAACAGCATCCGCTGAGGCCCGAACATCAACCTTGTAAAACTTGGAAAAAGTGTGAACAGAAGACCAAGTAGCGGCCTTACAAACTTGCTCAACAGAGGCCTGGTGCTGGAAAGCCCAGGACGCTCCAACCGCATGAGTAGAATGAGCAGTAACACGAAAAGGGGGACTCCTCCCCTTGGCAGAATAGGCCCCAATGATGGCCTGACGAATCCATTTACTAATGGAAGATTTGGCAGATTTGGGCAATAATGCGATAGGGGCATCCACTAGAGGCTCACCATCAGCCTAAACCGCCTACCCTTTGGTGGGGGACTGCGGTGGAGCATGGCTCCATAAGCACGCGTGGTGCTGCCTACCTTCACCCGACCAGCGCAGCCCAGGCTGGGAGGCACATCACGAAGAGGACGGGTGGGAATAGTCCAACAGGGCCGCAGGCTTTAATAGCCCCGCTCACCTGTGAGAGAGTGATAATTCATGTCTTCGCAGTCGGCACTGCAGAGAAATCTGGGGATTTGTGGGAGGTCCCTGGGTATTTGAAGGGCCGGGAGGAGCCTGTTTTGCATGTCTCTGCAGTGCAGCGCCATCTGGCGGAGGATAACCCAAGTGTAAGTATTATATCTGGAGCAGGACGTACTGTATACTAAGAATAACTTCAATGGCACATGCGCGGGCAATCAACCAATCAGAGCCGCCTGCTGTGACTACATCGTTCGGCAGGTGGCTCTCATGGTCAAAGTGTGTGCTGCTATGCGTGCGCTCCTACCCCAGTCATTCAGATGGACCATGCACTCCCCATTCTGGCTGAATGACGTAGACACAGCCGGCAGCTCTCATTGGATGAGCGCGAAAGGTACATTGTAATGGCCGAAATGAGGGGTTTTACACAGCGGGGCATCCCGAATTGGGTTCCTGGGTTTTGTTTTGCTTTGCTTTAAGAGATGATCGAGATGTCTGCTAGCGGGACCAGCACCATATCTGCTTTTAGACAGGCTCAAAAAGGTGGCTATCTGAACAGGACAAGGCGTCTTACAGAAGGAGCTAGAACTCTACCCTACAGTCAGACTTCAGGTGCCATTTTCAGCAAGCATCTTAATGTGAACCAAAAGTCTAAAACCTAAAGTCAAAAGATTCTTTGTCCGCTGCCCAATGTCCCTAATGCTGGATTGTGCTACTCACCTGCTGAGTGGAGAAGGCAGCCAGCACTCTTTATTGCTAGAGATTTCTGTACAAATTATTCTGAATTGAGAAAGCTAGTCGGATGAGTAGAAAAAATACAATTCTGTGATTACTCACCTGTAGAATTGGTATTATGAGTATACAGTACGTCCTGATCCAAATATAATACTTACAATCGGGTAATACTCCGCCAGATGGCGCTGGACTGCAGAGACATCGAAAATAGGCACCTCCCGGCCCGTCAAATACGCGGGGACCTCCCACAAATCCCCAGCATTGAAAAGCAGTGAACGAGAAGCCGGGAGAATTAAACAACCCAACTATCAACTATAACAATGATAACAATCACCATACAGGAGATCCAAGATAATGCAAAACCAAGGGTGGGTTGGAGCAGGACGTACTGTATACTCATAATACCAATTCTACAGGTGAGTAATCACAGAATTGTATTATTCTTAGTATACAGTACGTCCTGCTCCAAATATAATACTTACAATCGGGACATCCAATAGCAGTGTCCATAAAGTAGGGTGGGATCCCCAAGAAGAAAAACAGCAGCAGGCAGTTTAAACCACTGCCGCCTGCAGAACCTTTCGGCCAAAAACAGCTGAGGCCCCAACATCAACCTTGTAAAACTTTGAAAAGGTATGAACAGAAGACCAAGTAGCGGCCTTGCAAACTTGTTCAACAGAGGCCTGGTGCTGAAAAGCCCAAGAGGCACCAATAGCACGAGTGGAATGAGCAGTAAGGCGGAAGGGAGGATTCTTCCCCTTAGCAGAGTAGGCCTGAATCACAGCCTGACGAATCCACTTGCTGATAGTAGACTTGGCAGGAGCCAAACCCTTCCTAGGACCAGAAGGGACCACAAAAAGAGCACCAGTTTTCCTGAAAGGACACCTAACCACATCCAAAGAGTGCAAAACTCTCTCCTTAGCATTGCTAGGATTAGGGCACAAAGAAGGAAGAACAATATCCTGATTCAAATGAAAGGCAGACACTACCTTAGGCAGAAAGTCAGGTTTGAAACGAAACACCACCTTGTCCTGGTGTCTCTCATAGTAGGGGGGCTAAATGGACAGCGCCGCCAACTCAGACACACGCCTGACAGAAGTGATAGCCACCAGAAACACAACCTTGAGCGTAAGAATGGCCAAGGCAGCATCCTGCACAGGTTCAAAGGGAGCACCTTGCAAGGCTGACAGACCAAGTTCAGATCCCAAACAGGCACCATAGGTTTACGTGGGGGACGCACATGACTGACCCCCTGGAAAAAAGTCCTGATCAGAGGGTGCTGAGCAAAGGACTTCTGGAAAAAAATAGCCAGGGCAGAAACCTGACCCTTGAGAGTACTGAGTTGGAGCCCCATCTCCAACCCATGCTGCAGGAACTCTGGGAATCCTGGGAATAGAGAACACACGACAGGGAAGAGACTTAGACTCACACCAGTCAATGTAGGCACGCCAAACCCTGTAATAAATAGAAGAAGACGACTTCTTCCTAGCTTTAATCAAAGTATCCACAACCGAGGAAGACAGCCCCTTCTCCATCAAGATGGAGGTTTCAGCAGCCAAGCCGTCAAAGCCAGAGTTTGTAAATTGGGATGGCGTAGCGAGCCCTGAGTGAGCAGATCTGGCACCAAGGGCAGAGCGTACTGATCTACTGCCAGCGGTACCACGTCTGCGAACCACACTCTTCTTGGCCACCTGGGGGCCACCAGAATTGCTGGCACCCCTTCCAGAGTAATCTTGCGCAGAACCCTGCCCAGCAGGGGAATTGGAGGGAAGACATACAGGAACTGAAAGTCCTTCCATGACATTGCTAGCGCATCCGAGGTCAGGGCCAGAGGATCCCTGGACAGAGAGACAAAAGCTGGGAGCTTGTGATTGTGGCGGGACACAAACAGATCCACATCTGGTTGGCCCCAATGGTGACACAGAGATTGAAACACCCTGCTGCATAGGGACCATACTCCCTGGCGAGAGGTCCCCCTGCTCAGAGACTCCACCAGGCGATTTTCCACCCCCGGGATGTACACAGCTGAAATGCAGGGGACATTGGCCTCCGCCCAAGTCAGGATCAGAGACGCTTCCTGGAGGGCCCCCTTTCTCTGGGTCCCTCCCTGATGATTGATGTAGGCAACTGCCGTCTGGTTGTCCGAGCGCACCTGAACAGGCAGGCCCCGAAGAGGAGTAGTCAAGCGAGCCAGAACTAACCTGATCGCCCGCAGCTCCAAGACATTGATAGGTGTGTGGGCCTCCTGAGGGCCCCACCTCCCCTTGAACCGCAGGGACTTCCAGAAACCCCCTCCCCCCCCAACCTGACAGACTGGCATCCGTGGTGACCGTCTCCCAGGAAGGGGCAAGAAAGGATCTGCCCCCCAACAGGTTCCTTGAGTCCATCCACCACAAGAGGGACCTCCTGAACAGGGGGAAGAGCACACAGATCCTGTCCAGGGACGCTGGGTCCTTGTCCCATACTGACAATAGGTGAAGTTGCAGAGGCCTCAAGTGGAACTGAGCATAAGGGACCGCTTCGAAGCACGCCACCATCAGGCCCACCAGCTGCATCCCCTGCCTGATGGAGGGATGGGGACAAGCTAGGAGGGACTGAGCCTGTGCAATCAGACTGTCCACCTTCTGCTGAGGAAGGAAGATCCTTGCCTGAACTGTATCCAGATTCATTCCTAGGAATGGAGTTACCAAGGAAGGGGACAGTGAGGACTTGGGGTGGTTGATCACCCATCCAAATGACTCCAGAGTGGACACCACCAGCTGAGTATCCAACTCTGCCTGATGTAGAGATTGGGAAGTGATGAGGATGTCGTCCAGATAGGGAAGCACGCGGACGCCCTGACATCTGAGCAGAGACAGCACGCCAGCCAGCACCTTGGTGAACACCCTGGGAGCTGAAGTGAGGCCGAAGGGCAAGGCCACAAATTGGTAGTGTTGATCCATCAGAGCGAACCTGAGGAACCTTTGATGACCTGGGAACACAGGAATATGAAGGTAAGCATCATTGATGTCCACAGAAGTCATGAAATCCCCTTGGCGCAGGGAACTGATGGCAGAGCGCAGAGTCTCCATGCGAAAGTGCCTGCCCCTGACAAACTTGTTGAGAATCTAAGTCCAGGATGGGCCTGACAGAACCATCCTTTTTGGGTACTGTAAATGGGTTGGAATAAAAGCCCTTGCCTTTTTCTCTTAAAGGGACCTGGCAGATGACCCCCAGCTCCAGGAGGCCTTGCACTGCTTGCACTAGCTCCTGAGCTGACACAGGGTCCTGAGGAATCCGGGATCTGATGAATCTTGGAGGGGGATCGGCAGCAAACTCCAACTTGTAACCGGAGGACACTACCTCCTGAATCCACCGATCTGAGACATGAAGCCTCCAGACGTGAGCGAAGTGCTGCAGCCGTCCCCCCACCCGGATGGGTGAGGGCGCCCCATCATGCCTGAGGGGGTTTGGGAGAGGATTTAGCTTTGGTACCCCAGGAGGAGCCAGGACGTCCACGTCCTCTGCCTCTACCCCAGAAATCTCCCCGGGCCCCAGGGAAAGAAACCCCCCTTCCCTGTCTTGCACCACGGTAAGGGGAGGAGAAGGAACCCTGACCCCGAAAGGGCCGAGATTGCCGCCTGCGCTGGGGTAACCTGCCTCCCTTAGCAAAAAGGTCCAAGGCGGTCTCCAAACAGACGCAGTCCTTTAAAGGGAAAACCAGTGACGGCCTTCTCAGGGGAATGCATGACAGAGGTGTTGGATAGCCCTAGGATCGGGGCATCCACCTCGGGGGGGGGGGATGACCAACATTTAACCACCTCAGCAGGAAAGGGATACTTCCTATCCCAACTCTTTGGAACCCCGGGAAGTTTACTGGGGCGCTCCCATTCCTTGAGCACAAGGTTATGTAAATGTGCTTTCTCTGGAAATTCCAAATGTGATTTTGCTGTATGGAAAAGCTCCCCTCTTTGCCTGGGAGCCTCAACAGGGAGAGAGATAGACAGAACCTCAAAAATTGGGTCAATAATCTGTCAGTGTCATACGGGGCCAGGGGTCAGAGCCAGAATCGTCATGGCCCCTTGGTCTCTCATCAGATGAGCCTGAATCAGAAAAGAGCTCCCCTTTATCAGAGGGGGTATAGCCACACAGATTCCGAAACTCCTCAGTTCCCATAGGGAAAACAGTAACATTAGGCGTCAAGTGCCGCTTCTTAGCAGGTGCCTTACGCGCTAAGGACTTCGCAATAATCTGTTCAACAGTAGCCAGTCTAGAAGACACATAAGGCTGAGAATCCCCACTAGCATGCAACTCAGTAGGAGTGAGGTTTAAGCTTGGGGGAGTAGGCGAAGCGAAATGAGGTGCAGCCACTGGCAGGCCAGATTGCAATGCAAGCACCTGCTCAGCACAGGGTACACAGACCCGTCAGCCTTGTCAGCGTCAGCATGAGGCTGCCCACACGCTACACACAGCCGGTCTTGCCCCGGTCACATTATGCTGGGATGCCTCCATATGGTGATTATAACAGCGCTATACGCCGATAGGGAATAACGCTATGTAGCAACCCTGGATGCCCCAATAACCCGCTAGGGAAGTGGGAGTATAATTGTTACAAGGCCTACAAGTAATATACTAAAACAGGGCCGGGAGAAGCCAAGAAGGGTTCGTCCCGCCTGAAAGACATAAGCAGACGGAACGCGCCAAAGACGGGCGCGTACAAGTACCACTATCCCATTAGGCTTACAGACCTTTGCATGTGATCTACTTACCATCATACTCACGAAAAACTACTTTGCCTTTGACGACCAGTTTTACATACAAGCTCAAGGCACGGCGATGGGTTCAAACATGGCACCTAGTTATGCGAACCTTTTTATGGCCAATTTTGAATCAGAATTTATTCATCCCACAGCTGCTTATTCAAATAACATACTTACATGGCTGCGATACATTGATGATGTATTCCTGATTTGGAAGGGTGAACTTGACGAACTACTTGCATTTCATGGCTATCTGAATCAATGCACCCAGACTATTGCTTTCTCTATAGACCACAGCACCACAGAGATCCATTTCTTAGACGTCAGGGTTACCTTAGCTGACGGTTGTCTCACTACTGATGTATATAAGAAACCCACTGACCGAAACACATTACTTCATGCCACCAGTTTTCATCCCCAATCTTTAATAAGGGGTTTACCATTTGGGCAATTTACAAGAATACGACGCATAACTGCATCTGATACATTATACGACCAACGCTCCAATGAACTAGTGCACAATTTGTTACAACGTGGATATAACTTCAAAGATCTACAAAAAGCTCAGGCTAAAGCTAGATCCCTTAATCGCAATTCCCTCCGTATGGTTCGTCCTAAGCAGACCAAACAACGAATTCCATGTGTTCTCACTTTCTCTCAACTTTCTATTCAGGCCCAAAAAGTTGTCCGACGACATTGGCCAATCTTGAGGTCGGATGAGAAACTGACAGAAGTCCTCCAGGATCCTCCTTTAACTGTCTACAAGAAAGCTAGGAACATTAAGAACACCCTGGTCAAGGCTGAATTCCACTCACCTAAACCAACGACAGGTTCAAATTGGCTCACAGAAATGGAGAAACCTAAAGGTATGTACCCATGTGGGCATTGTGCCCAGTGTGGATATACCTTTAAGACAGACCATTTCACCCACCCCAGCTTAGGGAAAAAATACCCCATACGTGATTTCATAAACTGCACAACAAAAAATGTTATATATTTAATTAAATGTCCTTGTGGGAAAGGCTACATAGGCAAGACGAAACGGGAACTTAGGCAGAGAATCTCTGAACACAGGTCCGACATTAGGAATGGCCGCATGGAATCCTCTGTGGCCAGGCATTTCCATGAGTTAGGACATAACATCAGTCAACTTAAATTTATAGGTATAGAGGTGGTTAGATTACCCTATAGAGGAGGTAACCTTGAGAAGAGATTACTCCAACGTGAACTGGCTTGGATATTCCAATTGGGCACTAAAAGCCCTAATGGACTCAATGAAGACTTAGACTTCACTGTATATTTTTAAATACTTTACCTTGATAGTTTAAATATACAATTACTAGACGATTGTGCAATAATTAGATGAAGAGTATGTGGATTTCCACAAACTCTTGGCTGTATCCATTTTTATCCTCACTTGCTCACAAATGGTTCTATTTTTAATTCTAATTTTATCCTTTTTCTTTCAAACAGAATTCTTGTGGTGCCTGTTTTGGGTCTGCTTTAATATATGGTCTCCAGCATGATCTTCAGCTGCGCACATGTTTCCCCTTACAAAAATCTACCCAGCTATGCCCATATGAACACATCTGCCACTCCTGGCCATCTATCTTATTACCATCAAGGACATACATCGTTATATGTTCCATTGAATCTATATCCACCATCTTTATTGTGGCTATGAATCACCAGTTACTATTATCTCCGTCGGCCATCTTGGATGTGGCATTATACTGCTAGAATACTGAGAAGTTCCCATCTGTTTCTCCGTCGGCCATCTTGGATGTGGCGGGACACTAATAGCAGAATAGAAGGGCTTATGGACGCCATCTTTGGAGAGGCAGGATCCGGCTGGGACGCCGGCATCCATCTTGTATGTGGCAGCCTGCCACTGTCTAATGCTGTGATAACGATTTTTCATTTATACAATAGATCTATTTAACAAACGGTTCCCTTCCCCTCACACACCCTCGCGCGCCCCGTGTGTCACACCTGGAAACATAGCAGTTTTTGCTAGGATCCATGCTGCTGACAGGGACGCGCTGGGGCGAGTGGTGATGACGTCAGAGACCGGCGCCGACATGTGCTCCGTGTCTGTCGTCATCTGCAGCCCAGCTGGAGACCATCACCCTTACTATAAAGGCACTCTCCTCACCACTATGGATACTGCATTTTTCCTCTTGACAAAGATCTCATAGCAGATCGAAACGTTGAGGGATTTTGACGACCTGCGGTCAGCCTGTAAGCATTTGTACTGACTTAGCTGTTTATTTTGCTTGTTATGCATTTGTTACCTTGATACTTTGGTGCTCTATGTCTGGAAGGCAGCACTAACAGGGCTTCCTTTATTTCTAAGTGCTACTTGATTTTGTACCTTGTCTTGCTTTCTGACAATTGCCCTATGTGTATTATGCCCTCCATTTTCTGTATATATACTTGGTTGTCATAGAACCTATATGTTTCACTGTATATAGCTTGCACATCTGTTTTCACGACTCATAAGCATTAAAATCATGTGTTATCATGCATAACTTTGTTTATGGTGTTCATTACCTCATAGTTTATATTTTTTAACATATGTACCAGTGTCCAAAAAGCAGAGGGCACTATTGAGGTGGTTGAACCAAGATCTGCTGATCTACATTTTCCTCTTTTGAAGCTACCTATTTTCAGTGTGCTACAACCAAATCTAACTAACTTGGGTTATCCTCCGCCAGATGGCGCTGCACTGCAGAGACATGCAAAAAAACAGGATCCTCCCGGCCCTCAAATACCCGGGGACCTCCCACAAATCCCCAGCATTGAAAAGCAGTGAACAAGAAGCCAGGGGGAATTAACCACCAAAACTGGTAACAATAACAATGGTAACAATCACCATACAGGGGATCCAGAATAATGCAAAAAATACAACTCTGTGAAGTACTCACCTGTAGAGTTGGTATTATATGCAGACAGCACGTCCTGCTCCAGACATAGTCCTTACATGTGGGTATACCTCCGCCTTCAGCGCCGTGCACTGCAGTATCATGAAGAAAACAAGCTCCTCCCGGCCCTACATATACCGTGGGACCTCCCACAAATCCCCAGCATTGACAAGCAGTGAGAGAAGAAGCCAGGAGGAAAACAACCACCCAGAATAACTGGTAACAATATCCAGGACGTGCTGTCTGCATATAATACCAACTCTACAGGTGAGTACTTCACAGAGTTGTATTATTCTAAGCAGACAGCACTTCCTGCTCCAGACATAGTCCTTACATGTGGGACATCCAATAGCAGTGTCCATAAGTAGGGTGGGATCCCCGAGAAAAAAGGCACAGACAACCATAAAAGTGCTGTCACCTTAACCATGCTACCAAGAGCAACGAGAGCAATGCTCTAACCACAGCCTTTGAATTCTTGTAAAGGCAGAACTGAACACAAGCGGCGGACTAGCCAGCTTGCTCAACAGAACCTAGTGCTGAAAGGCCCAAGCCAAGCACAAGTAGTAAGAGAGCAAAAACCAAGAGAGAAGAATAATCTTCCCCTAACGAGTAGGCCAGAGTAACAGCCTAACCATGCTACTGGAAAAAAAGGGGCAGCCATGGCAACCTTAGAGATCTCCCCATCTGAGAATATGAACCCAGGTCTCAGGCGAGACCAGCAGGAATACTGAAAAACAACGCTAACAAGGCTCAGCAAGAGCCAAGACGTTTACTTTAGGCTCAGAGGAACAAGGCGACCGAGCAGGACCAAGCCAAAGGGAACCTACACCCGTGTTAGCAATCAGATCCGGTACATAAGGATGGAGAAACCTATAAGCCCCAAGGGGCATAATCCCTACCAGGGACAAGAGAAAGGCCAGGCATCTCGAACACCTGATGAGGGATACAGGTCCCTTTCGCTCAGAGTAAGCCAGACAATAGCCTAGAGACTGTAGGGTCTGGACTAAAGGAGAATAAGAACACCGCCTGGACCCTATTCGGCGTAAGGCGGAACACCCTCACCTCATGGTGTACAGATATATAACATATTATATATATATATATATATATATATATATATATATATATATATATATAAATATATATATATAACTAGGACCGCTAACAGAGCCATCCTTTATGGCACATTTCTGACTGAAGCAACCGCCCCAGAAGAGCGATATGAGGGAAGGAACAGTTCAGACAAGAACCTGAATAAGACCCAAGGGAACCCTTAGCAGGGCATCCGGATAAGTAACCCCCCAAAAAGGGAGCATAGAATTCCCTGGGGAATGCACCTGAGCAACCCCTGAGGAATGCGCAACACAGAAGATTGAACTAGACTTCTGCAGTAGGTGAACAGGGCGAGCCCTGAAACCTTCAGAGCACCGAGTTGGGGAGCCAATTTCAACCGTGCTATAATAATCCTAGGACCCAGGGATAGGGAACATCCCGCAGGAAAGAGAGCTAGAAGAGCATACTCCAACATAGCCGGCAGAAAAGGGAGAAGAAGAGGAGGGAGCTAGGCCTAGCCCTCCAATAGAGAAAAGACACCCAGAGATACCCATCTCCAATAGGGTGAAAAGCCAACCGACCAATCGCCTAAAAGGCCTGTAGGTAAGGGCGACGTAGTAGGGAGTCTGAATAGGCAGAACAGCCCTCTTGAGAGGGCATACAGTATGACTGTCTTCAGCAGAAAATCTGCGAACCACGCCCCGCTGGGCCACCCAGGGCCCCCAGCATAATGGTTCTCCCTTTTTACTGCAATCTTATGCAGAACCCCGCCTAGCAGGGTGAAAGAAGTTAAGACATATAGAATATAATGTCCTGACAGAAGCAATACTAGGCCCTCGTGACCAAGGCCAGAGAGTCCTGGGACAATAACCCAGGACAGAGTCCCTGTAATAGCAACGGGGCCCCACAGGGCCACACCAGTAGGGACTCAGTGAGATACTAGAATAGAACCTCCTGCCACGTTACGGCAGCCAGCCAAGCTAATACCAATGAAGTGCAAGGGATGTAAACCCCTACTTAGAACCGAACCGGAACCTTCTTGAAGGGTCAACCTGTTCCGAGACCTTCACAGATTAAAAAGGGAAGCCACTGTCCACAGACTGATCGAGAGTCCCCAAAAAGGACAAGTCCTGAAGAGGAGTAGTCCAGCAAATTAGAGCCCACCAAAGGCTCAATGTGTCGACCAAAAAAAACGTATGAAGATGGATCCCCAAAGGGGACCCCTTTTAGGAACCACGGGGGATTTCAGGAGAATAAGACCCCCCAGTCCACCTGCAAGACTTGGTACCCATGATGACCATTTACAGGGAGAAGAGAGAAGGAAGGAATGGTCCCAGACATCTTCCTTGAATTTACAACCTCAAAAGGAACCCCTGTAACGAGGGGGAGTGTACTGACCTAGTTCCAGGGGTGCTGGAACCCTGTCCAGGATAAGTAACCAAAGGTGTCGCAGGGCCCAAGGGCTCTTGAGAATAAGGGACAGCATCTGGGCCGCCACCAACAGGCCCACCGGCTGCAAGGTAAAGGAAGTGCGACATCAAAGAGCGCAAGGCCCTTTCCATAACAAGTCCACGTTTAGCAGAAGGAAGGTTCTAACATGAACCAATCTAAATGCCACCCCGTAGGGGGATACCGAACTGGGGAACACTAAGTAAGTGATGTGCCTGAGCACCAATCCACAGGACTCCCAAGGGAGCCACAAGTCAATAGCCACACGGCCTGATGCAAAATAGGGAGCAAAGAAGGACAATAAAGTAGAACCTAGCGCGGACGCCACATGGGCACGTCCAAGACACCACTCCCATACTCGCCTCAGTGAGTCATCTTGGAGCAGGAGAGGAACCAAAACAATACCCCAATGCGCAGAGTTGGACCTTCAACACTGGCTAGAAGTGGCCTAGGTGTCCTGAAGGCACAGGGGACTAAAAAGGGATTATAAATCCTCACATGCATCAAGAGGTCTACTGGACTAGAGCGCCTGCGGTAACAGGTAGATACCATGTAGAAACTGCCTGTAAAGGTATAAATGCTAGGCCCCAGAATGCCAACCTGGGTCAGACTGCTTCATCCCGGAGGGGAAGGGTAAAGTGGATGCAATCACATGTCAAGGGCCAACCTGAAAGAGAGCCCAGACCCTACACGCCAAACTCGGCCTGCCTCAACTCCCGAAGGGAAAACAGGGACTAGAAGAACCCTGATAAACCTTAGAAAAAGGACCGCCCAGCAGACTCCATTCTGCATCCGGGGGGGACTACCTCCTGTAACAACCTGAAAGAAGCATGGCGCTCTGCGATAGGAGCCCAGTGCTGCGGCAGTCCACTCGCCCAACAAGGCGAGGGCGTCCCCTCACGCTTGTGCGGTTTCAGCAGATTTGGACTTCGCACAGCCGGGAGGACCCAGGGCGTTGCCTGCCCCCCCTGGGGCGGGTCTCCATTCCAAAAAATTGGAAGCACACTTCTAGTTCGCGCTTGACACTAACGCAGGGAAGGGGAGGGGTGTCCCTGCCCCTGGGAGGCCGAGACGGCCTTCTGCTCGAGGGTCCCTTACTCTTTTTTTCCAAAAGGTCCAACCGGGCCCCAATAAGCGTAGTCTCTAAAGGGAAGGCCAGTAAGAGCCTTTTTAGTATCATTGTCAGCCCTCTACTGTCGCAGCCAAGCAGGCGGCGAATAGCCACCACAAGAACCGAGGTTCTAGTGCACATTTTAACAGTGTCATCCATAGCTGAGAGAATAAACTCACAAAAACATCACAATCAGACAGTGCCTTAAAGACCTCCCAAGGGAGATCCTCCGGTTGGTGGTCAAGTATCATCCTAAGAAGGGTCCTGGCGGTCACCACAGTGACGGCCGCGGCACAGACCGGGCGCAGAGCCCTCCCTGCACACGAAAAGGTGTGGGAAGCCAGACTGTCAATGCGCCGGTCCTCAGCATCCTGAAGGGTACGATGAGTAGAGGCTGTCATGAAGGGAGGGTTAGCAACCCCAATAATAGGTGCATCCACCTCGGGAGGGGCTGACTAGCAGCCAACCACATCAGGGGGAAAAGGGTACTTCCAATCCCAGACCCCCGGAACTCCTGTACGTTCACAAGGCGATTCCCAATCCTTAGATATAAGAGCCTGGAATGATCCTGCTCCAGAAATTCCAAGCGTGGCGTCGCCGTGTGGAAACTCTCCCTCTTGGGCTTGGGAGACTCTCCCGGAGGAGAGATGGACAGTACTCCAAAGATCTTTATAAGTAATTTATCAGTGTCACACCGGCCCCAGGAACCAGGGCCAGAATTATCACGGGTACAAGGTATCTCGTCTGAGGAACCGGAACCTGAAAACAGTCCACCTTCATCCGAAGGATCGAGGACCTGCATAGCAGCAGACTCTTCAGTTTGCTTGGAAAACATAGAACCAGGAAGCGTCAGGGACCGCTTCTTTCCAGCGCCCAAACGCTCCGCCAACCAGGCATCACCTGCTCAGCCGTAGGTAGCCTGCGCGGCACCACCTGCTGGTCATCCCCGCTCAAGTGCGACTCATCAGGAGTGAGATTTAAACAAGGGGAGACAGGTGTATTGAAGCAAGATGCAGCCACTGGTAAACCTGATTGCAGGGCCAGTGCTTGTTCAGCACACGGTCCGCAGACCCGTGCTCTGTCAGCGTCAGCGTGGGGTGGTCCCCACGCAGTACACAGCCAGTCTTGTCCCCGCGGGACCCCGGACACATAATTCTGAGATGCCTCCATATGGTGATTATCAAAGCAATATGCCAGCAGGGATTTATGCTATAAGCGACCCCGGATGCCCCAAGACCTGCTAGGAATGTGGGAGAATATAAAAATGAACCCGTTTAAGATATATATCAGGCCGGGGGATGCCACCGGAATCTTAGCTTCTGAAAGACATAAGGAGAAGAATGGGTGTCAGAGCCATGCGCAGCTGGAAAACATATAAAAAGGAGTCACCCGCAAGGGCCCTTACAAACCGAGGGAGGAGGGAACCGCCACCAAGCGCGCGCGCAAAGATCAGCAAAATGGCGCCCAGCGAACCTCGAAGGGTGGGCTCGATGCTCGGCCGTGATGCGGAGCGCGCCAATTCAAGTCCCCGCCCACTCCGGAGAGCGCGAAGCTCTGAGGTAACGGCAAAGCAAGGATACAATCACACACTTAAGGATTTGTAGAAAAACCATTACGACTAGTAAGGAAAAGGCGCCACAGCCTCTAGACAACGCCACAAACTGTGCATAAGACATACGGCGGTAGCCGAAAACCAAATAAAGAGCAAGCAGCGCGGCTCTGACATTTCAATGTTAATGAAGGGCAGAAATAAGGCCATAAGCGTGACATACTGGTACACAGGGACCACCACACACATACCCCCCCCCTTTCTTTTCCCACTAACTAGTTGGGGAATGAGGGCGGATGGCGACCCTTTACACAGGGTCCAGCACTACCCGGGGTACGGGGCAATAATGCGGGAGGGGCATCCACTAGAGGCTCACCATCAGCCTAAACCGCCTACCCTATGGTGGGGGATTGCGGTGGAGCATGGCTCCGTTAAGCACACTAGGTGCTGCCTACCTTCACCCGACCAACGCAGCCCAGGCTGGGAGGCATATTCTTCTACAAGGAGGACGGGTGGAAATAGTCCCGCAGGGCCTCGGGCTGTAAAGCCCCGCTCGCCTGCGAGAGCGTGATACTTCATGTCTTCGCAGTTCCAGCACTGCAGAGAATTCTGGGGATTTGTGGGAGGTCCCTCGGTATATGTAGGGCCGGGAGGAGCTTGTTTTCTTCATGATACTGCAGTGCACGGCGCTGAAGGCGGAGGTATACCCACATGTAAGAACTATGTCTGGAGCAGGACGTGCTGTCTGCTTAGAATAAACCAGGGTGGGGTGGAGCAGGACGTACTGTATACAAATAATATCAATTCTACAGGTGAGTATTTCACAGAATTGTATTATTCTTAGTATACAGTACGTCCTGCTCCAGATATAGTACTTACATTCAATAGCAGTGTCCATAAAGTAGGGTGGGATCCCCAACAAAAACGACAACAGTAGACAGTTTAAAACCACTGTCACCTGCATAACCATACGGCCAAGACAGCACGAGCTGAGGCCCTAACATCAACCTCGTAAAACTTAGCAAGGTATGAGCAGAAGGCCAAGGTAGTGGCCTAGCCAACCAGTTCAACAGAAGCCTGGTGCTGAAAAGCCCAAGAGGCATCAAAGCACGAGTAGAAAAAGAATCAGAGCGAAAAGGAAGATTCTTCCCCTTGCTGGAATAGGCCTGAGTAACAGCCTGACGAATCCAATCGCTTACAGTAGACTTGGCAGAAGCTAAAGACCCTACCAAGTACCAGAAGGAACATCCATTAAAGTAATAACCAGGGCCAAAGCTGCCCAACTCCCGAGAGCAGACGAGATCGGGTACATTCAGGATGTTCTCCTAAAGGACACAGTGACTGCCAAGGAAAAACTTCCAACACCTGTTCAAGGAATGCAGAACCCTTTCCTCAGCGTTGCCAGGAAAAAGGCACAGCAGGAATAACAATATCTCGAACCAATGAACATAAGACACCGCCTAATGCAGAGAGTCCGGCTTCAGGCAGAACTCCACCTTATCCTGGTGTATCTCAAGGAATGGAGGCTAGGTAGACAAAGCCGCCCGCTAACAGACGCCTGACCAAGGTAACAGTCACCAGAAGGACAATCTTGATGGTAAGAACCAACTCCAAATCATGCTGAAACCAACTCTAGAACCCTGGGAACCGAGAACGCCCAACAGGGATGAGACCTAGACTCACACCAATCAATATAGGTATGCCATACCCTATAACAGATAGAAGAGGAAGAGGAAGAAGCTTGCTCCTAGCCTTCCCATAGTCTCAATCACCAAGACCGATAAACCTGTCTCCATCAATATGGGTGTTTCAGCAGTCAGGCCGACTAGGCCATAGACTGGACTGTAGATTGGAGTGACATAAAGGGGGCCCTGAGTGAGCAGAGCTGGCACTCCTGGCAAAAGGTACAGAAAACTACTGTCCTTGATACCGTGTCTGCAACCACACTCTACTAGGGCACCTGGGGGCCACCAGACTCACTGGTCCCCTTACCAGAGCAATCTTGCGCCGAACCCTGCCTAGCAGGGGGAATGGAGAAAGGACATACAGAACCGAACGTCCAGTCATGATGTTACTAAGGCATCCGGACCACTGCCAGAGGATCCTGGGACAGGGAAACAAAGGCTGAGAGCCTGTGATAGTGACAGAACACAACCGATTCACAACTGGTTGGACCCCGTAGTGACACAGGGATTAGCACATCCTGTCGCAGAGGGGCTCCACCGGAGCTAATATCACTGATATGCAGGGTACATTGTCTCCACCCAGAAAAGGAACATAGACATCTCCTGGAGGGTCCTCCTGCTCCAGGCCCCTCCCAATAATTAATGCAGGACACTGTCGTTAGACAGAACGAGCGCCCCCAAACTGGCAAGCCCAGAAGGGAAGTAGTCAAGCGAGATAGAACCAACTGAGAACGCTCACTGTTTCAAACATCAATAGGTGTAAGGGCCTTCTAGGGGCCCCACCTCCCCCAGAATTGCAGGGAGTTTCAGAAGAAACCCTCCCCCTTCAACCTGATAGGTTGGCATCCATGGCGACCGTTTCCAGGAAGGGGCAAGAAGGAACTCAGGTTCCTTGACAGGTTCCTTGAGTTCATCCACTCTGAGAGAAACCGTCTTACCAGACCCTGCTCCAGGGATGCTGGATCCCTGTCCTGTATTAACAATAGAAGTCGCCGAAGGGCCCAAGGGGAACTGAGCATAAGGGACCTCTTCCTAGCAAGCACCAACGGGCCCACCAGCTGCATCCCTGCCTGGTGAAGGGACCGGGAAAGCAATGAGGGACTGAGCCCATGTGACCAGATTGCCCACTTTATTGCTGAAAAGGGGAGATTCTGGTTTGAACCTAATCCAGATTCATATTCAGTAATGGAGTTTCCATTTAAGGGGACAATGAGGACTTGGGGTGATTGATCACCCATCCAAATGACTCCCAATGGACACCACCAGCCGGGTATCCAACTTAGCCTGACGTAGAGACTGGGAAGTGAGAAAAGACGTCCAGATAGGTCATCGTGCGGACGCCCCTTGGTCTCATCAGAGACATCACCACCGTCAGCACCCGAGTGAGTACTCTGGGAGCTGAAGAGAGGACAGATAACAAGTGTACTGAAGGCACAGGGATGTAAACATAAGCATTTTAGAGCTCCCCAGACGGCAAGAAGCCCACTGGGGGCAAGGTGCTGATGGCCCATCTCAGAGTTTCCATGCAGAAACTGCCTGTAATTAGGGAATAGCTGTGAATCCAGAATGGGCCAGCCCGACCCATCCTTTGGGGGACTGTGGAAAGGTTGGTGTAGCGGCCCCTGCCTCTGCCTGTTACGGGCAATCTGCAAGAGACCCTCCGACCTCGCAGGCCTGGCATGGCCTGTGTCAACAACTGAACAGCGGCAGGGACCAGGAGTACCTTGGGACCTGATAAAAACTGGGGAAGACCGCGCAGCAAACTCTATCTTGTATCTGGAGGACGCAACCTCCTGAATCCACCAATATGAGGCGTAAAGCCTCCTGACAAGAGCAAAGTGCCGCAACCATCCCCTCACCCAGACGGGCGAGGGCGCCCCATCACGCCTGAGGGGGATTGGTGGAAGATTTAGGCTTAGCCCCGCCGGAGGGGCCAGAGCGTTGTCTGCTGCTCTCGGGGCCGGAGTCTGCGCGAGCCCCCACGAAGGACACCCCTGGTACTTGTTTAACACTAAGGAAGGGGGAAATAGGGGTGCCCCTGCCCCGAGGGGGCCTAGACGGCCGCCTGCGTTGGGGTGACTTACCCTTTTTTCCAAACAGGTCTAGACGGGCCCCAAACAAGCGTTGCCCTCTAAAGGGAAGCCCAGTAAGAGTCTTTTTTGTAGCATCGTCAGCCCCCCACTGTCGCAGCCAAATCAAGCGGCGTATAGCCACGCAAGGGCACATTCTAATGGTGTTGTCCAACGCTAATAGGATGAATCTTACAAACATATCACAGTTGGAGAGTGTATTAAACACCTCCCAGGGGAGATTATCAGCGTGATGATCAAGCATCTTTCTGACTAGGGTTCTAGTGGCCACTGCAGTAATAGCCGCGGCACAGACCGGGTGCAACGCTGTCCCTGCACAAGAAAAGGCGTGGGAGGCCAGCAGCTCAATGTGCCGGTCCTCAGCATCCCGAAGGGTATTATGAGCAAGGGCTGTAATAAAGGGGGGGGGGTTAGGAACCCCAATGATCGGGGCATCCACCACGGGGGGAGATGACCAGCAATTAACCACCTCAGGGGGAAAGGGGTATTTCTTATCCCAATCCCCTGGGACCCCTGAAAGTCTACTGGGGCATTCCCATTCCTTGAGAACAAGAGCATGGAAGTGAGCCAGTTCTAGGAATTCCAAACGTGCTGTTGCTGTATGGAAACGCTCCCCTCTCGGCTTGGAAGCTTCACCAGGGAGAGAGATAGACAGAGCCTTAAAGACCTTGATCAACAAATCGTCAGTGTCACACTGGGCCCAGTATTCAGGTCCAGAATCGTCATGACTCCTCGGCCTCTCATCAGATGAGCCTGAGTCAGAGAATAGCTCTTCTTCATCAGAAGGGGAATAGTCACAGGGAGTAGAAAACTCCTCAGTTCCCATAGGAAAAACAGAGACAGGAGACGTCAAGTGCCGCTTCTTACCAGGGCCCTTGCGCTCTGACAACCTCGCAATGAACTGTTCAGCCGTGGGCAGTCTGGAAGATGCAACAGGCAGCAACTCCCCTTTTATATGCGACTCAGCAGGAGTGAGATTTAAGCAAGGGGAAATAGGTGAAATGAAGCGAGGTGCAGCCACTGGCAGGCCTGATTGCAGAGCCAGTGCTTGCTCGGCACAGGGTCCGCAGACCCGTGCCCTGTCAGCATCAGCATGGGGTTGTCCACACGCTATACACAGCCGGTCTTGTCCCAGAGGGACCCCAGTCACATAATTCTGAGATGCCTCCATATGGTGATTATTCAAGGCACAATATGCCAGTAGGGATTTACAACAGCCAATGAGGACACGTAGGTGTCTGAGTTAACGCCGCCGCCCAGCGCGGAGCCTTCAACTAAGGAAGAAGCGCGTGCGGCGGCAGTCCGCAAGTAAAAAAACATAGAAAGGTCGCGTCGGCTGACGCCTTATCTATAAAAGTCCAAAGACAGACAAGGCCATATAATTGCAAGGGTCCAATACAGACCATACATAGAAAGGGAGCGGCGGCTGACACCATATCTATAGAGGTCCAAGGGCCATATACGTGCAAGGATCCAATACAGACCACACAGGCACACCCCCCCCCCCCCCCCCGACTACGGGGGGAACGAGGAAGGATGGCGGTCCTTGGTACAGGACCCACCGCTACACGGGGCAAGGAGCAGTAATGCGGGAGGGGCATCCCATAGAGGCTCACCATCAGCCGACACCGCCTACCCTTTGGTGGGGGACTGCGGAGGAGCAGCGCTCCATAAGCACACGTGGTGCTGCCTACCTTCACCCGACTAGCGCAGCCCCAGGCTGGGAGGCACAACACAACGAGGACAGGTGGGAATAGTCCAACAGGGCCGCAGGCTTTAATAGCCCCGCTCACCTGCGAGAGAGTGATACTTCATGTCTTCGCAGTCAGCACTGCAGAGAAATCTGGGGATTTGTGGGAGGTCCCCGGGTATTTGAGGGCCGGGAGGAGCCTGTTTTTTTGCATGTCTCTGCAGTGCAGCGCCATCTGGCGGAGGATAACCCAAGTGTAAGTACTATATCTGGAGCAGGACGTACTGTATACTAAGAATAGAAGATCTATAAGATTCCCGAGCCGATCGGTTCCCTGGGGTGCCCCGCTTTGTGAAACACACCAGGTAGCCCATAAACTCACCTCCTTTTCGGTCCAACGGCACATGCGCAAGCCGCGGGCGCATCCTCGCTATCCCTCTAGCAGAGCGCATGCCCGCGCTACGCATTTGTGAATGGCTGGCGCGGGCACGCTCCATGTTAGGGGGTAGCGTGGGATACGGCCACCACCGCGCTCGGATCCACTCGCCTTAGACAGGCTGACGTGAGCGGATCTGAGCGTGGTGATTGGACGAGCGGCCGCGCACGTAGGACCGGGAAGGGGACCGATTGGGGTGCCCCGGGGCACTTTAAATTTTTGTTTTATGTCTTAAGTGACATCCGAAGTATCGTCTACATGGTACTTGAAATAATAGAAAGTGGTACTTAACGGAAAGAAGGTTCGGAACCCCTCGAACTAGAGCATAGTCCTGGTCTGGACTAGTTAAAAGACAAATAATTTTAGTAACTATAGACAGGCAAAAGCAATAAACTATAGTCAAATGCAACAGATGGTACATTTCACTGCGGCACAAGAAGCCTGTATTTTACCCAAAAGAACAGAACGGCAGTGCTTTTTAAATAAAATCACCATGGTAACAGTAAAATACTTGAGACATTGTCCTCAACCTCAACATAAAAATATAATGAAGAAAAAGGGTGCATTTCATTACGCAGGGCAAATCTGCACAAACCATATTCATGCCAATACAGCTGGTGAGCTTTTAGTGTCATATAAACTGGCCCTTAACTACAGCATTTTGAAAAAAAAAAAAACGTACTCTTTATTTGCAATTTACTGTAGCCAGAACGGAAAAAGAAAAATTCCACCCGGACTCCGCCAGCTTAAGTAATGCATTTTTTTTTAACAAAACGGTTTGACAATCTGTTCAAGTAATAACCATGATCCCAAAACGTTCGTCATCCGCAATGTAAAAATCCCAGTGCAGACACACTTAATACATCATTACAATCTAATCTGATGTCAATTGATTCCTGAGCTTCCAATGACCTGTAACGCAGCATATTTACCTCATCATCGCAGCAACATCTAACAAAAGTGACATTTTACACACTGCCATTCAGCAGGCACTATAGGAAAACTGCTAAAACAATACAAATGAAAAAATGGCAGCACTTTCTATATAATTTTGCCTTTGTTTTCATCCTTCAAAATTCTTCACATGGTACATGTACCAACACTGATGCTAGACAGTTCAAGGCATTAGCTGTGTATCTCATTGGTTGCTGGTAGCCATGTTGGGCGCCGGATAGCAAGGGAATGCAATAATGGGTAGGAAGCAATACCCACTCTTGGGTATCTCATATGACACCTTTTCCACTCTGTATGTGATCAGATATCCCATCATTTTTGTCTGAAGGTCTCTGTTAAATAACAAATCAAGTAACTCTTCTCTGTTAATCTGGGAAAATGTGCATTCTATACAACTCATTTAGGATATCAGCAACCAAAATATGAAAAAAAGCAAAGAGATCCTTTTTGGTCAAGCAGGCCAAGAAGTAGTCCTGACACTATGCAATGCCAGCTCTAATTTTTGTATGTTTTCTAACGTTGTCATGGGTGTGCTTAATGTGGACCAAAGCCCCCCCCCCCCCCATATCCCTTACCTATCAGGGACCTGGTAACAAACGGTAATTTAGCCTCACTTCTGTGTTTGAAGCAGTAAATCCAACTCTTCAACGTAAAAGGCCTGAACCTGTCACCCCTGATTTCCTCTTGCTTCCATTCAAATATAAAAAAAGCCTGGCTGATATTTATTGATGCTGGATGTATAAGTGACCTCTCCCCCCACTATCCAGCATATTTATATGGGTTTTTATCATTGGGCCATTTTTCGCAATAGTGCTCCTTTAACCCTCCTAACGCCAGTTACGTACAATTTACTGTACCTGGCTATTCCACCTGCTAGTGAAAAAAAAAAAAAAAGACACTCACCTGACCCCTCGATCAATCTGGCCGGGTCTCCTCTTCAACTCCAACCCCCCCCCCCCCTCCTGGGCTCTTCTACGGTGAGGTGAGGGCCTGACAGGGACCTCCTTCCCCACCGCTAGCCCTGTTTCTTGTGGGCCCGTGATCCCCTGCTTCCCCAGCCCCCCTCCAGTGATCACCCCTGGCAGCTGTCATCGGATCGCTGTGAGACACAGGATCAGAGGTGAGTGTTCAAAATAAATAGAAGTCTCTTTTTCCTGCAGGTTTTTTTTTTTTTTTTACACTTAACCGTCTGCGAACTGGTAAGGGTTCCCATGAGACCCCTGAATGGCAAGCACGTGATTTGCCATTAACCCCGACCCCCCCCCCCATTATCTGCCTCCCCAAAAGGGGGGGGGGGACGGGGTCAGTGGAGACTGGGGCCATTTAGGCTGTGTGGGCTTGTAGCCTGCAGGGTGGGGGACTCATCAAGGCTGGCCTTTGCGCCCTGTTGTACAAGCCCCCACAGTTGGTCCCCGGGCTGGTTATGCTGTATAGGAGGGAACTTGTGCCATTTTGGGGGGAATTTTTAAGGGTTTTTAACCCTTAAAAATCGAAATGAAAATGGGGTCCCCCCCCCGCGAGGGCCCTTTGTTACCTGTCACCCAGTTGGTATAAAAGGCTTCCAGCAGCAACAGGAGAGCAAAACCCAAAGTGATCAGCATGGGATACAGTACTCTAGGATAGAGCAGGCGTGTGTTGACACAAAGACTCGGTTGTCAGCGCGCACTGACCCAAGAGGGGGTGGTGGAGCCGGAAGCCAGAGCAGGGACGCCGTCTGTTCCCACTCTGGCTTGCGGCGCCACCGCCACTACCTCTCGGGCCGGATACACTGACACAAACATTCGGCTGTCAGACCGCCGGCCCAAGAGGCAGTGACAGCGCCGAAAGCCAGAGCGGGGACAGCAAGACAGCAAGTGCAAGACTCATGTAAGTATACCTTTTTCACTTTTTTTCTAGATTCACCCTATAAGACATACCGACATTCCCCCCCCCCCACTTTTGGGGAGAAAATAGTACGTCTTATAGGGCGAAAAATACAATACAGACAACGAATGTCTGCACATCATCTATAGTATAGTTTCTAAGAATCAATTTAATTAATTTACCCGGCAATATTAAAACAAGTGGATTTTTAAAAATAATAAATAATAATAAAAAACTGGTTGCGCTGCATTGTCACATTATGGGATGGGAACGGAGTGGCAACACGCTTATTAACGTCAGTTCACAGTACTGCACCTGATGAGTGAAGTCTGACAGACTCGGCACCGCTCCCCAGCCTATGCTCCTAAGGTCTGGAGATACGCCAATCAGAACCTGCTTCCACAGCCACTCAGCAGTAGTTAAATCGATTTCGTCAAACCAGGAACCAGCGGAACTCTGTCTTCTGGAAAAGAATAAACGCAGCGAGGCATCAGTGTGAGCAGGAAAGGATTGCTTTGAGTGCCATTTCTGTCAAATCCCATCAGATAAACTGTCACTACTGGGAACACTTGCAGAGGCGAGTAAAGGAAAGGCATGCCTCTTCCTATTCATTATACACAAGATAACACCATGTACACACCACTCTGCCAGGACTTTTCAGTTACTCGGTAGGTTGCATTATTGTGGCTGATTATCGGAAACTCAAGCTTAGTCTATGGGACATAGCAATAAAGACAACTATCCTAGGATGTATAGCAATGTATTTGGCTGGCCTTTCAAGCATGGCTTTAGAACAAAACTAAACCTGCTAGGAAATGGGAGATATTTGACTGTCTATACTGAGCTAAAATGAAAGGTTCCTGAGCATCCACATGCGTCCCCAGAGCTTCGTAACAGAGGGGCATGCCAAGGCAGTATCTGGCACGTTACTTTCATTGCAGTGAATAGCCAGTGATTTAGTTTTGTTCCGCTTTAAAAAGGGAAAGTCCCCTTTCAATGGCATTTATGTGTATATTTTTTGTGCCAAAAGGATGTCCTCAAGGTGCTGAGCTTATCTAGTTTTTTCTTATTTTAGTAATCGTGTGTTTTATGGAAGCAGTTTTCACTATCTGCAATCTGTTGCTATTGGCAACTGTACACTGAGATCTACAAGAAGAGAGAAGCAAGTCCTGTGCACACAGAACACTGCTGCTATGGCCGCTTCTGAGGTGAGGGCGTTCACTCAAACTTACACATGACCAGCAGCAGTGTTCTGTGTCCCGCTCTTTGAGGCATCCCAATTTGGGCACCTGTAAAACTCATCTTTCCTGTGATCCAATGGCTCATATGTGCATTGCGGCAGCATTTCTTCTGGCTATCTGAATGGCATACAAATGGGCTTTCGCTATGGAAGAGAAACAAAATCTGCCAGTAAAATCCCAAGTTTTGCACCCCTTTAAAGAGGACCAAAACCCACACTGGAGTCTATGAGTCTCCATGGCATGCAGATAGCCCAGAAACTCACCTTCGTTCCCAGTCCAACGGCACATGCGCGAGCAACGGCTGCATCCCCACTATCCCTTAAGCAGGGTGCGTGCCAGCACCAGGCATTTGTGAATGGCCGGCACGGGCATGCTCCCTGTGAGAGAGTAGCGGGGGATGTGGCCGCCAGCGAGCTCAGATCCGCTTGCATTAGACGAGCTCCTGAACAAAGGGACTCGAGCGGATCCGAGCTCGCCGATTGGACGAACGGCCATGCATGTGTCAAAATCCTGGGTTTTGGTCCACTTTAATGGCAGTCTGAAGTTGCCACTATGACTCCAACAGAGGACTATCAGGTTGCCAGTGGACTAATGCAGAAGTGGTGTATAGTAGCTCAAGGACAAAAAGATTGATTAAATAAAAAGGAAATCATACAATTATCTTAGCATATACAGTCTGCAGAAGTCTTTTATGAAATATAAAATAGCTGTATTGAATATCCCAGGCTTGTAAATCGCCAGAGTGCAAACAGAATCCAGCGAAACAAGACAGTCATATTCATCAAGCTGAAAACACCACTTACTTTCTAGCAAATAAACACAGCAACAATGATCATAGGGTTTCTGATGGTTTTTAGCATTTTTTTCCAAAGGGTTTACTAATTTGACAGCTGTCTACCTAGATTACATGACCTCTTTCACACACTGCTGAGCCTGGTCCCCTTTCTTCTAGTGACACTGGTGCTCATAAAGGGGCAGGTTAAGGACTTTCAAGGTTTTTCTCTTCCCTTTTCATGCTACCATGGTTTAAGATGTGTTTTTCTTATGACTATGCAAGGCATTTGTGGAGCCTAATGGGCTTTATTAATTAAGATATACATGATAAATCTATATCTATCTATAAGTTATATAGAATGAGAAGAGCTATAAATAAGAAGGTTTGGGGTTGTTAATTCATTTGTTTTCTCATTCGACATTTAGCTACAAATACACAGTGCTGCATTGCGATAATAATTTACTACTACTAATGATAATATAATGTAACATTCATTATACTACATGATTTGTGATTGTCCAGGCACACTTGAACGTATTCCCATTGTGTAGGGCTACACATAGCAGTGTTCTAATTTATTCCTTTTTTTTTTTAAACAAAGCCCAGCCATTCAAATAGGCTAGGAGGTGCATGAGAGCCATTTGCCCAAATCAACAGTCACTAATTTTAAACATGCCTGGGATAAGCACACATCTATCCTAAGATAAAGAGCACATACAGTATACACACAAGGGCAGACTAGATGGACCGTATGGTCTCCTTCTGCCGTCAACCTTCTATGTTTCTATGTTAATTACATAGTCATGGTAGATGGCCCTCATTGGACGAGAGCCCGTGCATGCGCTGTTGGACCGAGGAACAGGTGAGTAAATAGTGGTGTTCGGAGGGGTTTCACACTGTGGGGCATCCCAATTTGGGATGCCCTGGGGGGAAAATAACAAAACCAGGGAAAGTCAAAGCCAGGTGAAAGTCTTCCTCATTGGTATACCAATATGTTATGCCCCTGTTTGCAAAACCCTCCAGAATCGAGCAATTCTTACCTTGCTCTTTCTGACCACAGCTCATGCACGTCCCACATCCCTGCACTACGCACACCCCACTCTCCCTCACCACACCCCTGGGTTCATGCAGCAACATGGAGTGGCCATTGGGAGGTGCATGACAATGAAGCATCACTGGAGGAAGCCTGCACACATCCTGTGGGAGCAAGAGGGAAGGTGACAAATAGACAATTCCATTGGCTTTCACACACAGTGTTTTGTTTCAAGGGACAGGGGTTATTAGTGGAAAATTCAAATGTACTGAAAATAGGTCAACGTGAAAAATACCATTTTGTGAATACTCACCTTGTAAAATGGGTATTACAAGTATGTCACACACCCCGCTTCAAGAATCCATAACATGTGGGTAGTATCGACCTGAAGAGGGCGTTCCTGCAGAGATGATAGCAAAAGAAAGCCCCTCCCTGATCCATAAATACCTGGGACCTCCCACTCATCACCCAGTATACAGAAGCAGTAAGGTAAGGGACCAGGAAGAGGCAAATATAAACCACAACCACGCAAAGTTCACAATAAAGAGGATCCTGAATACAGAAAGGGCGGGTGAAGCGGGGTGTGTGACATACTTATAATACCCATTTTACAAGGTGAGTATTCACAAAATGGTATTATTCTAAGTATGTCACACACCCCGCTTCAAGAATCCATAACATGTGGGACATCCAATAGCAGTGTCCATAACAAGGGCGGGGATCCAAAACTAGGCAACAATGCACAACTTTAAACCACTACAGCTTGCAAAACTTTGCGGCCAAAAACAGCATCCGCTGAAGCCCGAACATCAACCTTGTAAAACTTGGAAAAAGTGTGAACAGAAGACCAGGTAGCGGCCTTACAAACTTGCTCAACAGAAGCCTGGTGCTGAAAAGCCCAGGACGCACCAACTGCACGAGTAGAATGAGCAGTAACCCGAAAAGGGGGACTCCTCCCCTTGGCAGAATAGGCCCCAATGATGGCCTGACGAATCCATTTACTAATGGAAGATTTGGCAGGAGCCAAACCTTTCCTAGGCCCACAGGGCACCACAAAAAAAGCATCAGTCTTACGAAAGGAAGACGTAACCTCCAGATAATGTTCCACAACACGAACTACACCCAAAGAATGCAACGCCCTTTCCTTGTCGTTGCTGGGATTTGGGCATAGAGAAGGCAAAACAATGTCCTGATTCAGATGAAAAGCCGAGACCACTTTAGGAAGAAAATCCGGCTTGAAACGAAAGACAACCTTATCCTGATGCCTCTCGAAGTATGGAGCTTTAAAAGATAAAGCTGCCAACTCAGAAACACGCCTAACCGAAGTGATAGCCACCAAAAAGGCCACCTTTTGCGTAAGAGAAGACAAAGCAACCTCATTCAAGGGCTCAAACGGAGGGCCCTGGAGAGCAGAAAGAACCAGGTTCAAATCCCAAACTGGAACAAAAGGCTTCCTAGGAGGCCGTACATGCGTAACACCTTGCAAAAAGGTCTTGACTAAGGGATGAAGTGCAAAGGACCTTTGGAAGAACACCGCCTTCAATGTACTAAGCTGGAGCCCCAGATCTAGACCATGTTGAAGAAACTCTAAAATTCTAGGAATGGAGAACTCTCGACAAGAGAAAGACCTACTTTCACACCAATCAATATAGGCCCTCCAAGTCCTGTAGTAAATAGAAGAGGAAGAGCGCTTCCTGGCACAGATAAGAGTCTGAATCACCGCGTCAGAAAGACCTTCTTCCTTCAAGATGGCGGCTTCAGCAGCCATGCCGTCAAAGCCAGCGATGGTAAATTGGGATAGCGTAGCCGACCCTGGGTGAGCAGGTCCGGCAGCAGAGGCAGGGCGAACTGATCTTCTGCCAGCCTTACAAGATCTGCGAACCAAACGCGCCTTGGCCACCTTGGGGCCACCAGAATCGCCGACGCGCCTTCCAAGGCCAGTTTGCGCACCACTCTGGCTAGCATTGGGAACGGAGGGAACAGGTAAAGGAACCCCAGATCCCTCCAGTTCAGAGACATGGCATCCACTGCCAGAGCCAGAGGATCCTGCGAGAGAGACACAAAGACTGGAAGCTTGTGATTGTGACGAGAGGCAAAGAGGTCCACCGTTGGGACCCCCCACCTGAGACATATCGAACGAAACACCTTGGGACTGAGAGACCACTCCCCCTGACGAGAGGAGGCCCTGCTCAGCAAGTCCGCCTCCGTGTTCTCCACCCCCGGAATGTAGACTGCTGAGATACACGGGACGTGGGTCTCCGCCCAGTCCAGAATCAAAGACACTTCCCTGAGGGCACTCCTGCTGCGAGTCCCTCCTTGGTGATTGATGTAAGCAACCGCCGTCCTGTTGTCCGACCGGACCTGAACTGGCAGGCCTCTCAACTGATGAGTCAAGCGAAACAGAACCAACCTGATGGCTCTCAACTCCAGAATATTGATGGGCTCGTGAGCCTCCTGCGGACTCCACAGACCCTGAAACTGGAGGTCCTTCCAAACACCCCCCCAACCTGACAGACTGGCATCCGTGGTGACCATTTCCCAACACGGCGCCAGAAAGGATCTGCCCTTCAACAGATTGACAGACCCCAGCCACCATTGCAGGGATCGACGAACACGGGGAGACATCCGGAAGGATTGATCCAACGATAGAGGAGACTTGTCCCAAACCTTCAACAGATGAAGCTGAAGCGTCCTCGTATGAAACTGCGCAAAGGGAACTGCCTCGAATGAGGCCACCATTAGCCCCACCAGCCTCATCCCTAGCCGGATGGTCGGATGAGGGGTTGACAAGAGAAGCCGAACTAACTCCTGAATCAAAAGAATTTTGGCCTGGGGCAGAAACACCCTGGCCTGTGAAGTGTCCAGAGACATTCCCAGAAAGGTCAGAATTCTGGACGGAGAAAGAGAAGACTTGGGGTGGTTGATCACCCAACCGAACCTCTCCAGAGTGGACACCACCGCTCTGGTGTCCAACTCCGCTTGGTTGAAGGAAGAGGCCATGATCAGTAGATCGTCCAAATAGGGCACGATGCGGATACCCTGAACTCTGAGCAGAGCCATCACCCCCGCTAGCACCTTGGTGAACACCCGAGGAGCTGAGGTGAGACCGAAAGGAAGTGCCACAAACTGAAAGTGCCGATCCTCCACCACGAACCTGAGAAACCTCTGGTGTGCTGGAAAAACCGGAACGTGTAAATACGCATCCTTGATGTCTATGGACGTCAGAAAGTCTCCCTGACGAAGAGAGTGAATGGCCGAACGCAGCGTTTCCATGCGGAATTTCCTCGGCCGGATGAACCTGTTGAGAAACTTCAGATCCAAGATGGGTCGGACCAACCCGTCCTTCTTGGGTACCGTGAACAGATTGGAATAAAAGCCCCTGCCCCGATCTGAAGGGGGCACTGGGCAAATGACAGCCATGTCCAGAAGATTCTCCACTGCCACCAGGAGCCCCTGCGCCGCCAGAGGCTCCGACGGCATCCGAGACCTGACAAATCTGGAAGGGGGGCGGAGCTCGAACTCCAGCTTGTAACCGGAAGACACCACTTCCCGGATCCATCTGTCCGAGACCTCTTGATCCCAGATCTGAGAGAAGTGCTGCAGCCCCCACCCGCATGGGTGAGGGCGCCCCCTCATTGCTGAGCCGGCTTAGCAGCCGGTTTGGGCTTAGAGCCCCAACTGTATCCAGAACGGGCACGTCCTCTGCCCCTGCTTCCAGAATCTCCTCTGGAAGAGGGAAATGCAGAACCCCTGCCAGATCTGGCCCCCCGAAAGGAGGGGGTAAAGGCAGGTGCCCCCCGAAAGGAGCGGCGTGGTTTCTTACGTTGAGGTAACCTACCACCCTTGGTGACAGAGTCCAATGTCTCTCCAAAGAGCCGTAGACCAACAAAGGGTAAAGCCGTCAGTGACTTTTTGGACATAAAATCGGCCGCCCACTGGCGCAGCCACACCGACCGCCGAATAGCCACAAGCAGAGCCGACGTCCTACCACACATCATCAAAGTGTCATCCAAGGCAGTCAACACAAAGGATAAAAACAACTCACATCGTTTAAGGCTAAGGAACTCGTTACTACCAGGACGAAGCCCGGAAGAAGACAACAGGTCCCTGACCACAGACCTGGTAGCCAACACCATTAGTTCCGAAGCGCACACAGGCCGGATGGCCGACCCAATGCTAGTAAAGCCATGACAAGCCATCTGATCAATACGTTTATCCTCTCCATCTTTGAGAATGGAACAATCAGGTCTGTTTAAAACTGAGGAGTTGGATAACCCCAAAACCGGTGCATCCACCTCGGGGGGAGATGCCCAGCGCTTGACCGCCTCAGAAGGAAAGGGATATTTCCTATCCCACCCCTGAGGGATGCCAGGGAGCCGAGCCGGCCTATCCCATTCCTTGTCAATGATTCTATCAAAATGCCGTTGCGTAGGAAACTCCAGGCGCGGCCTGGATTCCTCAAACAATTCACCCTTCTGCTGTGACGCCTCCTCGGGAGGGGAAATATTCAGAACTTCCAGCATCAGAGACAGAGCGTGAGGAGAGTCCAAGGATCTCCCTAAGTCAGAAAGCTCGGCATCAGCGCCAGCAGACTGCTCATCGTCCGAAAATTCTGAACCCTCATCAACCTCCCCTTCCTCTAGCTGGGGATAATCAGACCAATCCAGATTATCTCTGTCATCAAGATCATCCACCGGCGGAGCCGGCGACAAATGCTTTCTCTTAGACGGAGCCTTACGGGCGACCGAGCTGGAGAGCATTTTCTCAAGGCTAGCCAATCTGGCGCACATCTCAGATTGCAGATCCCTGCCCATGACTACGTCACACGGGGAACGAGTCAAGGCGGGAGGGGGAGTTGAGGCGACCGGCTGTGCTGACCCCGATGCTTGGGGTTCGGACTGCCGCGTAATAGTTTGCTGTGCACATGGTATACAAAGTAACACATCATCCCCAGTAATGGAAACCCCACACAACATACACTTTTTGGGATGCCCCGAAGGGGTCCCAGTCCCAGTATCCGGGGATGCCTCCATAAGGTGAACTTTGAATAGTCGCTAAGACCCAGGGAATTACGCCAATTAGACAACCCGGGATGCCCCTTTAATGTCCCGAGTGGGAGGATTTGTGAACATATAAAATGAACCCAGGGATTAGGACCGGGAGAAAACCTCTAATACTATAGAAGATCCTCCTAATAAGCCTCCGTTCTGAAAGAAAGAAGAAAGAAAGAACCCATGAGGAGAAGTAGAAACAAGAAGCAAAGTAGAAAAGAAGGGGCCACAGGCCACTCACAACACCGCCGGGACTTCACACGGCCACCCGATCGTGAGGAGACTTTTCTCTGACAGAAAGAAGAGGAGGAGGGGGCGTGGCCAGCGCGGGACGCGCGCGTCGCCAAGTCACGCCCCCCCCCCCTCCTATGCATGGCAACAGTCCTCAGCGGCGCTGGAAAAGGTGTGGGCGGGCCGCGACGACGCGCCGCACGTCCGGCCCCGTCCCCATCAGAATCGTGAGGGAAAAAATCCCCTCACGAAAAGAAGCGGCAAAACCGGCCGGCGCCGCAGCAAATGTACGGCTGCGGTGCTTGGCCGGTTCTGTAGTAAAGCATACACCAACACAGCAGTACAAAAAAAAAAAAAAAAAAAAAAAACAGGGAGGGACAGACCCCGGCCCCGCGCCGAAGGTCCGGCCCCGCCCCCTCTAATACCATACATAATGAAGTGTCCCTGAGGTAAAATACCGCCGCCATTATGGCAAGGAAAAAACCCAGCACAGCACGGAGGCCTACATTACAAACGGCCGCGGTGCTGACAAAATTAAAAGAGACACACACATAAAACAATGGTGAAAAGACAGTGCCTGAATCAAGATGGGGGGGAAAGAAAAGGAAAGAGTGTAATAAAAAGAGGACCCACTCCCCCCATCCCCACAGTGGAAAGGGATCCTGGGAGGGCCATTCCCATGTTAAGGCTAAGGGACAGGGCATCCCAAACCGGGGTCACCAACCCGGTGAAGCCGCCTACCCTCTTGTATAGGGTCTCACGGCGGAGCGTTGCTCCTGAGCACCAGAGGTGCCAATCTACCCTCGCCTGGACCTGCAGCCACGGCTGGGAGGCATATATATTCAAGGGAAAAAAGAGGTCCAAACGGAAATAATACGTAACGGGAATCATCCCGGCTACCTTAAATCCCCCTGTGCAAGGAGGAGCCATCATCTTCTGACTTGCTCGCCGTCTGCAGAGATGGAAAACTGGGTGATGAGTGGGAGGTCCCAGGTATTTATGGATCAGGGAGGGGCTTTCTTTTGCTATCATCTCTGCAGGAACGCCCTCTTCAGGTCGATACTACCCACATGTTATGGATTCTTGAAGCGGGGTGTGTGACATACTTAGAATAGTAGTGTTTACGTAACATATACTCCAGTGAAAGAAATATCAGGCTTTATTTTTATATTTTAATAGATACAGCACAGACTTTACAAAAATACAATTCTGTGATTACTCACCTGTAGAATTGGTATTATAAGTATACAGCACGTCCGGTTCCAGAAGATTCCTTACACATGGGTTATACATCCACAAGAAGGCGCTGGACTGCAGAAAACAGCTTGTGGCTCCTCCCGACCCTATATAAGTCGGGGACCTCCCACAAATTCCCCTGTATTTACAAGCAGTAACACAAGAAGACGGGAGAACAATAATAACAAAAATCCCAAATGAACAATCACCATATAGAGGTAACTAAGAATAAAGATAACAAGGGTGGGGTGGAACAGGACGTGGTGCATACATAGAATACCAATTCTACAGGTGAGTAATCACAGAATTGTATTATTCCAAGTATACAGCACGTCCTGTTCCAGAAGATTCCTTACACATGGGACATCCAATAGCAGTGTCCGTAAGGTAGGGTGGGATCCCCAAAAGTAACAGCGGGCAGTTTAAACCACTGCCGCCTGCAGAACTTTGCGGCCAAAAACAGCATCAGCTGAGGCCCTAACATCAACCTTGTAAAACTTAGAAAAGGTATGAACAGAAGACCAAGTAGCAGCCTTACAAACTTGTTCAACAGAAGCTTGGTGCTGAAAAGCCCAAGAGGCACCAAAAGGACGAGTAGAATGAGCAGTAAGGCGGAAAGGAGGTTCCTTCCACTTAGCAGAATAGGCCTGTACCACAGTCTGACGGATCCACTTGCTGATGGTGGACTTAGCTGGAGCTAAACCCTTCTTAGGCCCAGAAGGGAGAACAAAAAGAGCATCAGTCTTCCTGAAAGGTTCAGTAGCCACCAAATAGAACTTCAGGGTTCTAACCACATCCAGAGAATGTAATACCTGCTCCTTAGAGTTACTAGGATTAGGGCACAGAGAAGGCAAGACAATGTCCTGATTGAGATGAAAAGCAGACACAACCTTAGGCAGAAAATCTGGCTTAAAACGACCACCTTGTCCTGGGGTCTCTCAAAGTAAGGAGGTTTGATAGAAAGCGCCGCCAACTCAGAAACATGCCTAACAGAAGTGATAGCCACCAAAAAGGCTACCTTAAGCGTCAAAATAGACAAACGGGAGGCACGCAAGGGCTCAAAGGGAGACCCCTGCAAGGCCGATAATACCAAGTTCAAATCCCAGACTGATAATATAGGTTTACGAGGAGGACGCACGTGAGTAACCCCCTGAAAAAAGGTCTTAACCAGACGATGGTTGGCAAAAGATCTTTGGATGAAAATAGCCAAGGCTGAAACATGACCTTTGAGGGTACTAAGTTGAAGATCCAAATCCAAACCTGCTGCAGGAATTCCAGAATCCTGGGGATAGAAAACACCCGACAGGGAAGCGACCTAGACTCACACCAGTCAATGTAAGTATGGCATACCCTATAGTAGATGGATGACGAGGACTTCTTCCTAGCCTGAATCCTCCAGAGCGAACCTGAGGAATCTCTGATGACCTTAAAAGATTGGTATATGAAGGTAAGCATCCTTGATGTCTACAGAGGTCATGAAGTCCCCCGGGCGTAGTGAATTTACAGCTGAGCACAGAGTCCCCATGCGAAAGTGTTTGAATCTGACAAATTTGTTGAGGCTCTTTAAATCCAGGATGGGTCTGATGGACCCGTCTTTATTGGCAACAGTTAAAATTTTGGAATAGTAGCCTCTGCACCTTTACTTTAAGGGCACTTGGCAGATGACCCCTAACTCCAGAAGGTTTTGGACAGTAAGGCACAGACCCTGGGCTAAAAGGGTGGTTTGAGCCATCCGGGATTTGATGAATCTTGGGGGCGGCCAGGCTGCAAACTCTATCTTGTAACCGGAGGACAGTACCTCCTGAATCCACCGGTCTGAGACGTGAAGCCTCCAGTCGTGAGCAAAAAAAAACGAAGCCGTCCCCCCACCCGGATGGGTGAGGGCGCCCCATCATGCCTGAGGGGGCTTGGGTGAGGAGTTTGACATGGGACCCCAGGAGAGGCCAGGACGGCCACGTCCTCTGCCCCTTCCCCAATGGTCTCGCGGGCCCCAGTAAAAGAAACTCCACGGTTAGTTCTGGAACCACGGAAGGATGGGAGAAAGGCACCCCTCCTCCGAAAGGACCGAGATGGCCTCCTGCGTTGAGGTAACCTAACACCCCTAGCAAACAAATCCAAGCGTCCTCCAAAGAGGCGCAGGCCCTTGAAGGGAAAACCAGTGAGAGTCTTCTTAGCAGCATTGTCAATTACCCACTGATGTAGCCAGACAGAGCGGCGTATAGCCACCAACAGGGCAGAAGTCCTACCGCATATTCTAATGGCATCATCCATGGCAGAGAGGATATATGCAATAAATTCCTCACAAAGCAGGAGAGATCTATACTCCCCTCTACGTGCATCCTCAGATGCCCCATCCAAAAGACACTTAAGCACTCTTTTAACCCTTTAAACGCCAGCCACTTAAAATTTACGTGGCTGCCTCTCCTGCAGTTAACTCCCAGCCACGTAAATTTTACGTGCCTGATTTTCCCCACTAATAGTAAAAAAAGTTTTAAAAAAAGTCACTTACCTCGTTTGATTCAGCCGGGTCTCCTCTTCAAGATGGTGGTCTCCGATCGTTCATCGGACCTCCTCCGGCTGCAGGGGAGGGCCCGGAATAGGGTGACCCCCCATTTCAGCTGCCTCCGGCTTTTCCTGTAAAAAAAAAAAAAAAAAAAAAAAGATGACATTTACTTACCTCCGTGTGTGCTGGCTCCCGCCGACCCTCCTCTTCACCTGGGGGGCCTCCGATCCCCCCCAGATCTTTCCGATCTTGGAAGGCTCTCTCCCCTCTGCTGTTCCGATGGCGGCCACCATCTTGCCGCTAAAGCCAGCCCCTTTTGAGGGCAGGGCTAATGACGTCAGCCCGGCCCGTCTCCCCGCTAAGCTCCGCCCCTTTTGGGGGCGGGGCTATGTCATCCCGGTCACCGGCTTCAGCTCTCTCAGCTGTCAGATGCCGGGGAAGGAGGTGACAGGAGATCCTCTGATCTCCTGCCTCCCCCTTCTCTGGATGCCGATCGCCGGCATCTTTTTTGTCTGTCTTTTTTTCAGTTAACCCTTTGTGAGCTGGTAAGGGGTCTATAAGACCCCTATACCAGCTCACAAGGCTCTGGATATGGCAAGGACTTGCCAAAACCCCCAGCCCCCCATTACTTGCCTCCCCAAAGGCCGGGGGGGGGGGCAGAAGGGCCCAGGCCACTATGGCTATGTGGGCTAGTAGCCTGCTGTTCTACAAGCCCCCATAGCTGGCCTGGGTCAGTAACGCTGGGTAGGGGGGAACCCTACGTAATTTTTGGGGGGATTTTTAAGGGTTTTTAACCCTTAAATTTCCCCCAAAAAATGGGGTCCCCCCATAACCCCTTATGTCCTGTCGCCCAGCTGGTAATAAACGCTTCCAGCATTTTGTGGTGTGTGTGTTTTTTTTTAAGTGGACCAACACCCAGGATTTTGACTATCCTGGGTATTGGTCCTTTTCCTCGGGGCATCTGTGTGAAACCCCCCCAATCACCCACAATAACTCACCTCACCCGGGTCCTACGGCGCATGCGCGGCTGCTCGTCCAATCAGCGCGCTCAGAGGGGCTGAGTTATGGAAGTCTAAGCTCAGCCGCTCTGAGCGCGCTAGCGGGTGCATCCCCCACTTCCCTCTAACAGGGAGCGTAAATAGCCGGCGCGGGCATGCGCCCTACTAGAGGGATAACGGGGATGCGGCCCGCGCATGCGCCGTAGGACCGGGATTCAAGTAAGTGGTAGCGGGTGTTCTGTGGGGTGTCACACAGAGGGGCATCCCGATTTTGGATGCCCCAGGGGGAGGAAATAGAACGGTCTGGGAATCTTATAGATTCCCGGGCCGATCAGCCCTAGGTGTTGGTCCACTTTAACCCATTGTGAACTTGTAAGGAGTCCATGAAACCCCTATACCAGTTCACAAGGCTGGGGGGCTGTCAAGTCACCTGCGGCGAGCGGGTGATTTGCCATTAACCCCGCCCCCCCTATTACCTGCCTCCCCGAAGCCCAGGGGGGGCAGAAGGGCCCGGGCTGATTTAGGAGGTGCAGGCTTATACCTGGCAGGGTGGGGGGCCACCAAAGCTGGCCCCTGCGCCCTGTTCTACAAGCCCTGCATAGCTGATCGCCGGGCTGGTTATGCTGGGTAGGGGGGACCCCATGTCATTTTTTATGGGAATTTTTAAGGGGAAGGGGAACCCCACGCCAATTTTTTTTCTCGATTTAACCCTTTATAGTGTGGATTGTAGTTGTATTTTATTTTTACATGTTATAAAGTGTTTTTTCAGTTTGGGGGGTCTTCTGAACAGTAACGGGGGGCTACCGATACATATGTGGTACCGTTGTAATCGGGAGAAATGGGGCTTTCACATGCAATATGGTTTGTTTTATTTGAAATAAAGGAGACAATTTTCTAAAAAAAATTTTATTTTGTTTTGTTTAATTTACTCAAAAATATTAAAAAAAAACTGTAAAAAAATTACAAACAAGACATTTCATGTTAAAGCCTAAACTCTGCCGCAAAAATAAAATATATAATTTTCCTGGAAATTCCTGCAAAAATCACAGTTAAGCATAGCGCAAAATGGTGAAAAATGACCCGTCAAGAGAGGGTGACAAAACCTCAAGTAGGCTGGCAGTTAAAAGGGTTAATAGAACCTATGCATGTTGGGTATCGTTCTGCTCGGGGGACCTTGCGCTTTCAGATGTAGCTTGTTTTTTTTTGTTTGCATATTGATATTTTAGGAAAACTCATTTTTTATTCTGCTTTATTATACATTTTTTAAGGAAACCCTGTGCGACCAAAGAATTCTTTGAGGGATTACTTTCAGAAAGATGGGCCCACTACAACATGCTGGGTACGCTTAGAAAGCTTATCATGTGTACTTTCAGGAATGGTTTGTGGGGGGTATTCCAAATGTAAAGGGTTTTTTTGGCAGAAAGAGTTGAAATTTTCAAGCAAAATTACCATTGTGCACATGCTTTACTTTTTGTGTTGTTTGGCAACTGTTCTATTGACAGTACCTATGCATGTTGGGTATCGTTCTGTTCGGGGGATGTTGCTTTTTCAGATTAACTTGTTTTTTCTTGTTTGCATATATTTCTCTTTAGGAAAATGTGGCTTTGATCCTGTTTTTTTTATCCTTTTTTAGGGAAGCTCTGTGTAACCAAAGAATACATTGAGGGAGTGCTGGGCGCAGGGTACACACACCCTGACACTATCACTAATAGGGGATACCCCACACGCAACACATAGCCGGGCTTGTCCCGAAGGAACCCCAGGCCCATTATCCCCAGAAGCCTCCATATGGTGATTTGAATGGCACAATAGGCCAGCAAGGGTTAACGCTGAAGAGCTACCCAGGATGCCCCAAGAACCGCTAGGGAAGTGGGAGTTAGTGAGGGAAGATGGCCGGGGGAAACCACAGTACTGAAGTTTTCACCGCCTGACAGACATAATCAACATTCCCATGAGAATAAGGCAGAGAAAAAAACTTTAAAGAAATAATCACCCCACCGGGGTTACTCACAGACCGCAGAGAGCCAGCAGCACGCAGCAAGAAGACAAAATGGCGTCCGCAGACCTCAAGGGGCGGGCCGTGGAGTTGTGAGGTAAAATTGCATCATCCACAGAGCCATCCCCCCCGAAGAGCGCCCACGGGATCCGGCCGGCAGCTCTGAGGTGAATGGGGCTGCCAGGCTCGGAGCGCAGTACAAAGCACAGCGGCGTATTATAAAGTTACCAACACTAAAATATGACAAGAGTGAAATACAGAAATATATATGTGAATAGGGTTTAACTGCACAAAATAACCTGGCAAAACCTATGAGGCAGTGGGGGCATCCCAAAAAGGCTCACCATCAGCCTAAAACCGCCTACCCTGTTGGAGCAGGGATTGCAGTAGGCGCATAGCTCCTCAGCACCTTTTTTACTGGTGCTTGCTAACCTACCTTCACCCGAACCTTGTCAGCCGAGGATGGGAGGCAGTATATATTACGGAACGGGTGGTAATAGACCTGCAGGGCCGCAGGCCATAAGCCCAGCTCACCTGCACCACAAGAGAGCTATCTTCTCAGCGCAGACTGCAGAAATGAACTGGGGAATTTGTGGGAGGTCCCCGACATATAGGGCCGGGAGGAGCCACAAGCTGTTCTCTGCAATCCAGCGCCATCTTGCGGATGTATAACCCATGTGTAAGGAATCTTCTGGAACAGGACGTGCTGTATACTTGGAATAACAGTACATCCTTGCATGCAAGCATCCTGTTGGGTAATGTATGAGTAACAGCGACAGTAACGGGCACCCCCTTGTCTCCTCAACAAAACTGTATGCACAAAGTAGCTAAAATGTTGCCCAGAAAAGGGGGGCAATTGGCTTTTGCTACTTTGATTTTCAACCCCATCCCTATTCCCTGTGGCTCATAAAGCACCACATTAGTTCACCTTCCTCCCAGCTTCACACTGCATCTTGTGTTGTGTTGGGTCTTTTGTGTGCTAAGTACTCACCACCTAGTACAGAAGGGCATTTTGCACTCAAATCGTTTCCCTAGCTGAATGCAGTGCTTACCTTCTGGCTGTGGTTATAGCACTGGGATTCAGTTTCTGAACATTGCTGTAGTGTTGCACTCATCATCCATTTCCTGGGCAGACCGCACCTACCTTGTCAGCCCGTCCCAAATGAGCAATGAGCACAGCAGGGCCAGAATCAATGGCTCCTACCATAATTACCTCCTCTTTCCTTGAGCGCCAACAGCCTACGAGAGCGGGAACAGCTAAGTAGAGTGCGGGGAGTGAGAGAACCGCTCCCCTCTCTATCAAGTGGTGCTGCACCCCTCCCTTCCCGGCCAATGCCACCCCCCCCCCTTCCCAATCCATGCCCAAAATGAGGGAACCTCCCCCCACTTCCTTTCTGGTGAAATTGTAAATCTCGATATCTCGACCATTTCTTTAATTTCAAAATTAGAAAACAGTTTAGGACAGTGCCAAATGTGGCTAGATGCAATAAAGTAGCTTTTGATGTCTAATTGATGTATTTAAAGGAGCACTATCACGAAAAATGGCCCATATAAATATGCAGGATGGCGGGAGGAGAGTTCACTTTTACACCTGGCATCAAGAAATATCCAGCCAGGCTCTGTCACCCCTGATACACTAAACTTGTCAGCCCTGGATTGTATTCCTACCATGAAAGAATAAACCACTAACTTGGTGGGAGTTTTATTCAGTTGGGGTATATAAGCGACCCCTCCTCTCATTAACCGACATGTTCATATGGGTGTTTAGTATAAAATATTATTGCAATAGTGCTCCTTGAACTATTTAAATCTGCCTGTGCTCGGGGCAAATGAGCTTGCAGGTTGGGGGTGAGGGAGTCAGGGCTCTGCAAAACAGGCTGGGTGTCCTCTTTACGAAATATTAAAAACTTAAAGGTGTAAATAGTACCTTACAGAGTGCGGATGCCTCTGCACACTGCCGCTGCTGCCCCTAATACCACTTTGAAGCCCACCATCAGCTCAGTTCGTCTCCCCTCAGCTTGAACAGATTGCTGGCTGGGGAGAAAGTGCCACCTACTGCTTCTGGATCGCAGCACGTGTCATAGCGCACCTGGAAGTGACAAGAGCACCGGGTCACCGATCATGAGACTCCACCCCCCCAATTTGAAAAAAGAGAGAAAATGAAAAAAAATGCAAAAAATGACTGGTATTCCAATATCGCCAATCTGGAGGCTCTGGTGAGTAACCCAGGGGTCCCACTAAGCCGAGCACAACCGGAAATTCAAATCTGCCAGGATTTAAAGGAGACCACTCACAGCTAGTGCCTCAGTGTTACTATGTGGGGCTACCCTGGCCGCCTAAGAACCTCGGCTGAACTACACCTGGTAAGCTGGTCCATGGCTCTGCGGGCTCCTCCAGAACTCCTGGAGTGTGAAAATAAGAAATTAAAAAATAAGCTGAAGTCTAGCAACTCTCTGTCCAGAGGCTCCACCCCCTAAGAGGAAACACAAAGAACTGCGGTGGGGAGGAAGGGCCTCTGTTCAGTTTGTGTTTCCTCGCAGAGGGTGGAACCTCCCTCTCTGTGGGTCGTCAGGAAGGATGATGGGAGAAAAAAAGTACACCAATTACATTTTGCAGCAGAGAAGATGCAATGATGAAGATCACTTACACATCAACTACTGGTGGGGGCGGCAGCTTGATTTCAGGCACTTGTGCACTTAAACCTGCTGCTGCCTTCTTCCTCTTCAGCTTCAGCTTTGCTGTTCTCTCCTCTGCCATTGTACATAACCTAAACAGAGCAGAATTAGCATCATACATAGGGCATATATTGGGGACCAAATACATTCACTTTACATCCACCCTTTGTGCAGCATAAAGTACCTAACCTAAAGTTAGGTAAAAGAGGAGCAGTCATCCGGATATTGAAAATCCTGGTGTTTGTTGCTCTTTAAATTGGCATCAGAAAGAGGGATACCCGGCACAGTCTACTTATCTCCTTTTCACAATCACCGCGCAGTTAGTACCCGGGGAAGCCTCCCGCGCCGCTAGTGCCCGGGGCAGCCTCCCGCGCCGCTAGTGCCCGGGGCAGCCTCCCGCGCCGCTAGTGCCCGGGGCAGCCTCCCGCGCCGCTAGTGCCCGGGGGAGCCTCCCGCGCCGCTAGTGCCCAGGGGAGCCTCCCGCGCCGCTAGTGCCCAGGGGAGCCTCCCGCGCCGCTAGTGCCCAGGGGAGCCTCCCGCGCCGCTAGTGCCCAGGGGAGCCTCCCGCGCCGCTAGTGCCCAGGGGAGCCTCCCGCGCCGCTAGTGCCCAGGGGAGCCTCCCGCGCCGCTAGTGCCCAGGGGAGCCTCCCGCGCCGCTAGTGCCCAGGGGAGCCTCCCGCGCCGCTAGTGCCCAGGGGAGCCTCCCGCGCCGCTAGTGCCCAGGGGAGCCTCCCGCGCCGCTAGTGCCCAGGGGAGCCTCCCGCGCCGCTAGTGCCCAGGGGAGCCTCCCGCGCCGCTAGTGCCCAGGGGAGCCTCCCGCGCCGCTAGTGCCCAGGGGAGCCTCCCGCGCCGCTAGTGCCCAGGGGAGCCTCCCGCGCCGCTAGTGCCCAGGGGAGCCTCCCGCGCCGCTAGTGCCCAGGGGAGCCTCCCGCGCCGCTAGTGCCCAGGGGAGCCTCCCGCGCCGCTAGTGCCCAGGGGAGCCTCCCGCGCCGCTAGTGCCCAGGGGAGCCTCCCGCGCCGCTAGTGCCCAGGGGAGCCTCCCGCGCCGCTAGTGCCCAGGGGAGCCTCCCGCGCCGCTAGTGCCCAGGGGAGCCTCCCGCGCCGCTAGTGCCCAGGGGAGCCTCCCGCGCCGCTAGTGCCCAGGGGAGCCTCCCGCGCCGCTAGTGCCCAGGGGAGCCTCCCGCGCCGCTAGTGCCCAGGGGAGCCTCCCGCGCCGCTAGTGCCCAGGGGAGCCTCCCGCGCCGCTAGTGCCCAGGGGAGCCTCCCGCGCCGCTAGTGCCCAGGGGAGCCTCCCGCGCCGCTAGTGCCCAGGGGAGCCTCCCGCGCCGCTAGTGCCCAGGGGAGCCTCCCGCGCCGCTAGTGCCCAGGGGAGCCTCCCGCGCCGCTAGTGCCCAGGGGAGCCTCCCGCGCCGCTAGTGCCCAGGGGAGCCTCCCGCGCCGCTAGTGCCCAGGGGAGCCTCCCGCGCCGCTAGTGCCCAGGGGAGCCTCCCGCGCCGCTAGTGCCCAGGGGAGCCTCCCGCGCCGCTAGTGCCCAGGGGAGCCTCCCGCGCCGCTAGTGCCCAGGGGAGCCTCCCGCGCCGCTAGTGCCCAGGGGAGCCTCCCGCGCCGCTAGTGCCCAGGGGAGCCTCCCGCGCCGCTAGTGCCCAGGGGAGCCTCCCGCGCCGCTAGTGCCCAGGGGAGCCTCCCGCGCCGCTAGTGCCCAGGGGAGCCTCCCGCGCCGCTAGTGCCCAGGGGAGCCTCCCGCGCCGCTAGTGCCCAGGGGAGCCTCCCGCGCCGCTAGTGCCCAGGGGAGCCTCCCGCGCCGCTAGTGCCCAGGGGAGCCTCCCGCGCCGCTAGTGCCCAGGGGAGCCTCCCGCGCCGCTAGTGCCCAGGGGAGCCTCCCGCGCCGCTAGTGCCCAGGGGAGCCTCCCGCGCCGCTAGTGCCCAGGGGAGCCTCCCGCGCCGCTAGTGCCCAGGGGAGCCTCCCGCGCCGCTAGTGCCCAGGGGAGCCTCCCGCGCCGCTAGTGCCCAGGGGAGCCTCCCGCGCCGCTAGTGCCCAGGGGAGCCTCCCGCGCCGCTAGTGCCCAGGGGAGCCTCCCGCGCCGCTAGTGCCCAGGGGAGCCTCCCGCGCCGCTAGTGCCCAGGGGAGCCTCCCGCGCCGCTAGTGCCCAGGGGAGCCTCCCGCGCCGCTAGTGCCCAGGGGAGCCTCCCGCGCCGCTAGTGCCCAGGGGAGCCTCCCGCGCCGCTAGTGCCCAGGGGAGCCTCCCGCGCCGCTAGTGCCCAGGGGAGCCTCCCGCGCCGCTAGTGCCCAGGGGAGCCTCCCGCGCCGCTAGTGCCCAGGGGAGCCTCCCGCGCCGCTAGTGCCCAGGGGAGCCTCCCGCGCCGCTAGTGCCCAGGGGAGCCTCCCGCGCCGCTAGTGCCCAGGGGAGCCTCCCGCGCCGCTAGTGCCCAGGGGAGCCTCCCGCGCCGCTAGTGCCCAGGGGAGCCTCCCGCGCCGCTAGTGCCCAGGGGAGCCTCCCGCGCCGCTAGTGCCCAGGGGAGCCTCCCGCGCCGCTAGTGCCCAGGGGAGCCTCCCGCGCCGCTAGTGCCCAGGGGAGCCTCCCGCGCCGCTAGTGCCCAGGGGAGCCTCCCGCGCCGCTAGTGCCCAGGGGAGCCTCCCGCGCCGCTAGTGCCCAGGGGAGCCTCCCGCGCCGCTAGTGCCCAGGGGAGCCTCCCGCGCCGCTAGTGCCCAGGGGAGCCTCCCGCGCCGCTAGTGCCCAGGGGAGCCTCCCGCGCCGCTAGTGCCCAGGGGAGCCTCCCGCGCCGCTAGTGCCCAGGGGAGCCTCCCGCGCCGCTAGTGCCCAGGGGAGCCTCCCGCGCCGCTAGTGCCCAGGGGAGCCTCCCGCGCCGCTAGTGCCCAGGGGAGCCTCCCGCGCCGCTAGTGCCCAGGGGAGCCTCCCGCGCCGCTAGTGCCCAGGGGAGCCTCCCGCGCCGCTAGTGCCCAGGGGAGCCTCCCGCGCCGCTAGTGCCCAGGGGAGCCTCCCGCGCCGCTAGTGCCCAGGGGAGCCTCCCGCGCCGCTAGTGCCCAGGGGAGCCTCCCGCGCCGCTAGTGCCCAGGGGAGCCTCCCGCGCCGCTAGTGCCCAGGGGAGCCTCCCGCGCCGCTAGTGCCCAGGGGAGCCTCCCGCGCCGCTAGTGCCCAGGGGAGCCTCCCGCGCCGCTAGTGCCCAGGGGAGCCTCCCGCGCCGCTAGTGCCCAGGGGAGCCTCCCGCGCCGCTAGTGCCCAGGGGAGCCTCCCGCGCCGCTAGTGCCCAGGGGAGCCTCCCGCGCCGCTAGTGCCCAGGGGAGCCTCCCGCGCCGCTAGTGCCCAGGGGAGCCTCCCGCGCCGCTAGTGCCCAGGGGAGCCTCCCGCGCCGCTAGTGCCCAGGGGAGCCTCCCGCGCCGCTAGTGCCCAGGGGAGCCTCCCGCGCCGCTAGTGCCCAGGGGAGCCTCCCGCGCCGCTAGTGCCCAGGGGAGCCTCCCGCGCCGCTAGTGCCCAGGGGAGCCTCCCGCGCCGCTAGTGCCCAGGGGAGCCTCCCGCGCCGCTAGTGCCCAGGGGAGCCTCCCGCGCCGCTAGTGCCCAGGGGAGCCTCCCGCGCCGCTAGTGCCCAGGGGAGCCTCCCGCGCCGCTAGTGCCCAGGGGAGCCTCCCGCGCCGCTAGTGCCCAGGGGAGCCTCCCGCGCCGCTAGTGCCCAGGGGAGCCTCCCGCGCCGCTAGTGCCCAGGGGAGCCTCCCGCGCCGCTAGTGCCCAGGGGAGCCTCCCGCGCCGCTAGTGCCCAGGGGAGCCTCCCGCGCCGCTAGTGCCCAGGGGAGCCTCCCGCGCCGCTAGTGCCCAGGGGAGCCTCCCGCGCCGCTAGTGCCCAGGGGAGCCTCCCGCGCCGCTAGTGCCCAGGGGAGCCTCCCGCGCCGCTAGTGCCCAGGGGAGCCTCCCGCGCCGCTAGTGCCCAGGGGAGCCTCCCGCGCCGCTAGTGCCCAGGGGAGCCTCCCGCGCCGCTAGTGCCCAGGGGAGCCTCCCGCGCCGCTAGTGCCCAGGGGAGCCTCCCGCGCCGCTAGTGCCCAGGGGAGCCTCCCGCGCCGCTAGTGCCCAGGGGAGCCTCCCGCGCCGCTAGTGCCCAGGGGAGCCTCCCGCGCCGCTAGTACCCAGGGGAGCCTCCCGCGCCGCTAGTACCCAGGGGAGCCTCCCGCGCCGCTAGTACCCAGGGGAGCCTCCCGCGCCGCTAGTACCCAGGGGAGCCTCCCGCGCCGCTAGTACCCAGGGGAGCCTCCCGCGCCGCTAGTACCCAGGGGAGCCTCCCGCGCCGCTAGTACCCAGGGGAGCCTCCCGCGCCGCTAGTACCCAGGGGAGCCTCCCGCGCCGCTAGTACCCAGGGGAGCCTCCCGCGCCGCTAGTACCCAGGGGAGCCTCCCGCGCCGCTAGTACCCAGGGGAGCCTCCCGCGCCGCTAGTACCCAGGGGAGCCTCCCGCGCCGCTAGTACCCAGGGGAGCCTCCCGCGCCGCTAGTACCCAGGGGAGCCTCCCGCGCCGCTAGTACCCAGGGGAGCCTCCCGCGCCGCTAGTACCCAGGGGAGCCTCCCGCGCCGCTAGTACCCAGGGGAGCCTCCCGCGCCGCTAGTACCCAGGGGAGCCTCCCGCGCCGCTAGTACCCAGGGGAGCCTCCCGCGCCGCTAGTACCCAGGGGAGCCTCCCGCGCCGCTAGTACCCAGGGGAGCCTCCCGCGCCGCTAGTACCCAGGGGAGCCTCCCGCGCCGCTAGTACCCAGGGGAGCCTCCCGCGCCGCTAGTACCCAGGGGAGCCTCCCGCGCCGCTAGTACCCAGGGGAGCCTCCCGCGCCGCTAGTACCCAGGGGAGCCTCCCGCGCCGCTAGTACCCAGGGGAGCCTCCCGCGCCGCTAGTACCCAGGGGAGCCTCCCGCGCCGCTAGTACCCAGGGGAGCCTCCCGCGCCGCTAGTACCCAGGGGAGCCTCCCGCGCCGCTAGTACCCAGGGGAGCCTCCCGCGCCGCTAGTACCCAGGGGAGCCGCCTCCCGCGCCGCTAGTACCCAGGGGAGCCGCCTCCCGCGCCGCTAGTACCCAGGGGAGCCGCCTCCCGCGCCGCTAGTACCCAGGGGAGCCGCCTCCCGCGCCGCTAGTACCCAGGGGAGCCGCCTCCCGCGCCGCTAGTACCCAGGGGAGCCGCCTCCCGCGCCGCTAGTACCCAGGGGAGCCGCCTCCCGCGCCGCTAGTACCCAGGGGAGCCGCCTCCCGCGCCGCTAGTACCCAGGGGAGCCGCCTCCCGCGCCGCTAGTACCCAGGGGAGCCGCCTCCCGCGCCGCTAGTACCCAGGGGAGCGCCTCCCGCGCCGCTAGTACCCAGGGGAGCGCCTCCCGCGCCGCTAGTACCCAGGGGAGCCGCCTCCCGCGCCGCTAGTACCCAGGGGAGCCGCCTCCCGCGCCGCTAGTACCCAGGGGAGCGCCTCCCGCGCCGCTAGTACCCAGGGGAGCGCCTCCCGCGCCGCTAGTACCCAGGGGAGCCGCCTCCCGCGCCGCTAGTACCCAGGGGAGCCGCCTCCCGCGCCGCTAGTACCCAGGGAGCGCCTCCCGCGCCGCTAGTACCCAGGGGAGCGCCTCCCGCGCCGCTAGTACCCAGGGGAGCGCCTCCCGCGCCGCTAGTACCCAGGGGAGCGCCTCCCGCGCCGCTA